>LR738713.1:202557884-202580503 GCA_902687465.1 Secale cereale | reverse complement strand
CCCCCCCCCAAGAGGGAAGTATCCCCGGCAGAATAGCTCTGCCGGAGCCCTAGATTGGTTTCCGCCAAGGTTCCGCCTCGAGACGGCGGCGTCTAGTCCCAAAAGCCTCCTTATGATTTTTCCAGGTCAAAACACCTCATATAGGAGAAGATGGGAATAGGGGGGGCATCAGGGGGCCCACAAGGCAGGGGGCGCACCCCCCACCCTCGTGGACAGGTGGTGGCCCCCCTGGTGATCTTCTTTTGCCAGGTATTTTTCATATTTTCTGAAACGGTGTCCTATGGAGTTTCGGAGCTTTTTGAGTTGTGCAGAATAGGTTTCCAGAGTTTGCTTCTTTACCAGCCCAGAATTCTAGCTACCGGCATTCTCCCTCTTCATGTAAACCTTGTAAAATAAGAGAGAAAAGGAATAAGTATTGTGACATAACGTGTAATAAAGACCCATAATGTAATAAATATCAACATAAATGTATGATGCAACATGGACGTATCAACCACCGCCGTCTCTGGAATAGCCAAGAACGCAAAGTATGTCAACGACCGATGCCGAACGACTATCGTCGCCGAAGACCCGTGTACTACTACCGCCGACGTGTGTTTCGCCAACACTAAAAAAATACACTTCTGTGATGATACGTGTTTGTCACAGTAGGTCAAGTTTTCTGTCATGCATGTACATCCATGACAAATATATGACAGAATCAAGATAGTCATACCTGTGTTGTCGCAGAAGTGTTCCATCACATTACCAAATTTTTCATCACGGAAGTGTCCACTTCCATGACGATAAATCGCACGTCACATAAGTGCTTTCGTCAAGGGTGACCGACACGTGGCATCCACCGTAACGGAATACCGTTAAGCTACCGGGTCCGATTTTGGATCTGATAACCCGTTAACAGCCACGACCAATGGGGATTTTCCATGTGTAAAATCATCATTGGCTGGAGGAAACACGTGTCGGCTCACCGTTGGGACAGATGTCATCCACTCATTGGACACAAAGCGCCTATGATACGTCAACACGTGGCATGGCCCAATAGAGGACCATTCCTGTGAAAAGGCCGGCCCGTTTGACTTGGTCCAAAGGTGACTGGCCAGCCCACGCCAAGCCTATTAACAGCCTGTTCGCATATAGCCCATTTACAGCCCGATAACCCAAGGCCCGTTTACAACCTATCCGAATTAGGCCAGTAGCGTCATCTTGGCCGTCCAATATAATTCCAGCCCGTTTTAACTTCCGGCCCATGTATGGCCCATGACTTCTTTTGGCTTATGATACGTCGACACGTGGCGCGACCCAACAGAGGCCCATATAGTTTAAAACGGCCGGCCCAGTCAAAGGCCCGTAGTACTTACTCAGGTACTAGTGGGCCAGCCCAATAACAGCCTGCTTAATAAAGGCCCATTTACGGCCCGAAGCCAGATCTGGCCCGTTAATTGTTCGCCGAATATTTGGGCCCAATTACAGCCCAGTGACTTTTGGCATGTTAGAGGCCGATGTAGACATGGGCCCATTTCAGCCCGGTGTAACTTTCGGCCTGGGAATGGCCCGTGCTGCCCATGGGCCATCTATGGTCCGACAGGACATCGGGCCCACTAACGGCCCATGATAAAGGTGGCAACAGTTAAGCCCAACATGACTTTGGGCCTGTTAAATGCATGTCGCATAATTCGGCCTGTTGATGTCTGTACTAAGCTTTCGGCCTCTTAAAGGCCCAGTACAATATTCAGTCTGTTAATGGCCCAACGCTACCTGGGCCAAACTAAGCGATGGGTCCACAAAAGTCCCAACTAAAATATAGGCCAATGTAAGTTGTGGGCCTCGCGCAAAGTGTGAAGGCCCCAATGATTCTGGCCCAAGAAAGATGCAGGTCAGCCCAATTGTGGCCCGCTAAACACCAAGCCCATTTGAGGCGAATGTTCCGGCCCGGTCGACTACATCTAATTTTTTTTTCAAATAGCGAATGATGGCAGTAACTAGTAAGAATTAAGAACAAACCAACTCTATACAATAAAGAAATTACGGCATAGTAACTAAGAATATACCTACACTATACAATAAAGGATTTATGGTATATTACATCCACTAGGCATCGAAGTTCGCCACTAGTGATCATAACACGCAACGAAGAACCAGATTACAAAAACTTGGCACCATTGTAACATAACAAAATAATACTGAACCGAGACCACTTCTAAGACAATTCAAGAAAGGTTAGCCTTGCGCGGAAACTACTGCACAAGCTGCGGAGCAAGGCCGTGAGACCGGCCTAGCATGTCGGTCATAGCTTCCAGGTGTAGCTGTTTAGCGATGAAGTTCTCATTGGTGTTTCTGCAATCTTTCATAGAGATTGGACTTCAAGTCGAAGTAGAGTTGCAGAATGCCTTTCTACTAGAACTTGGGACTGAGGAAGTCGAACTGATTCAGACAATGAATTATGTGAGCTTGTCTGACTGCTAGTATCAAGTAACTTGAACACTGCATCAAGACAAGACTTTGGGGTTGTCTCGCTATCTTCAAGATGTTTTACCTTCTTTGCTGCAATATATGTTGGGTTTGTCTCACAGTCTTCAGCAGACTTGTGCATGCCATCAGGCATATCACCCTGAAACAAAGCAGAGAGATGACAGGTTTTGTACGTGTATAAACAAAGATGATAACTGTGCTGTCAATTCCATCCAATTTCAAATTAGAAAATAAAGAGTAAGTTCAAAATATCAATAGCATAATTTGGCATTGTTCAAAATGCGGGGTGCTTCACCACACTACTGGATTACCATGTCAACATAACAAGCATAGATGAAGGGCAAAGAAAATCATTGTATCTATTTTGGTTAATGTGCATGGCATGTTGTTTGTATCATCAGCCACATCAGTAAGATAAAACAAGAGATGACAAGGTGCAAACGTGGGCTGCTTCACCACACACCGGATTATAGATACACAAAAACAAGCATACATATAGGGAGTATTGAGTAATGTGCATGGCATGAATAAGGAATTTGGTTTTACAAGTAAAACTTAGAACTTACGGTTCTTGCAAACATGCATTTTGGTAGAAACAGCAAACTAAACAGTAGTAAACGATATTGAGTATGAGCAAATTAAACAGCAGTTGAGGATAAAGGCTTTAGAAGGACTGACTTACATTAATAGTTAACATTGGCTTTATAATGCCCTTCTCCATGTCAAGGGAAGGATAACTCAAGAATTTCAGCACATAATCTTCCTCATAAGCATTGCATGTACTCTACATTTTGTAGAGAGTAATTATAGGTACGATAATACTGGAAGGGATAGAAGATAATGAAGATAAGATGCAGATTGATGCTACATAATCAACTACCAATCCCTGGAAGTACAAGCATTACAGGACAAAATGTACTGACAAGAGCAATGGGCTACACTTCTGCACTGGCATTGTCTGTGTATTCTACTTTTTGGTAAGATTAAATATAGATATGATATTTTTTAGTAAATGGTGGGCGAGGGAGATAAGATGCAGAATGCTACACAATGAACCAATCCCTCTTCCCATAATACAAGAGTGTTTTGAACACTGGTGTACTGTACAAAATGTTCTTATATTATGGGATGGAGGGAGTAGCTGTTAATGTAAGTACATTGATAGATGACGTTCAGTCCTTACAAGAGGACTATAGAGCTAAACCTCTTCAAAAGCCTTGGGTTGATTCTAAATTTATGTAAGAGTTCGTACGAATCTTATAATGTCAACCAAATGGACGATAACGAGGCTAACATGTGCAGTGATGCTACATAATCAAACAGCTATGAAAGTAAGTATGGTCATACATGGCAAGAGGTACTCACAAGAGCAATGCAGTGTGTAGTATAGTAGCGAGATTCTGCGGTCCCTTGAGAATGAATGTTCTTCTACTAACAGTTTTCATACAAGTGAGACGTTAAGGAAAATGCAGAAATGTAGTTCAAATTGTGATGTGATATCATAGATAGTACCTTACGCTGCAGCCGAGACCAATGTGTAACAAGATTATTCCAGTCACCGTCGGATAAATGTAGCATCGAAGACTTTACAGAAATTTCGTTTAGAGGCTTGCCATCGAAGTGCGCTTGCCTCGGGTAGGAACGATACTTCATCAACGAGTGCTTGAAAAGCGCAACCAACCCTTGGTCGTCTTCATAGTCCAGTTTGGTCCTCACCTATTTAAAAGAATGAAATCTTGTGTCTCCTGTCAGCAGAAACATATGCAGCAATTTCCATGAATAACATTAGTACATTACATACGCGTAAGTTGCGGAGGAAGAGTGGAAATTGTTGTGTGTCTGCGGTATAATCTTTCCATGAAGGAAAGATGCACACAAAGTTCCTGACAACAATATAATCTTTGTCTTCTAAACTAGGAAGAAATGGAACAGGGGTCCTATTTGCTGCAATTAGGGCTCGCTCTGGTTCCAAAAGGGATTTTGCAACTGGATTTGGTGTACTCTTTGCTGGAATGGGGGGTTCACATCGTAGAGCTAGTGCTATGTCAACTGGCATAATCATAATATTTACTGCACTTGGGGTCTGCTGAGTTGGGGCATCAAAAATGACTAGTATAGTAGGGCTAGAGTCTACTAGAGTTGGGGTGTTTTGTGGCTTAGGTGATATTGCAACTACACCTAATGGTCTATTTGATTTAACATGTGCCACTACCTTTTCCAAATACTTTGCTTGTGGTCCTCCACGATCAGCAATCACCCTCTTCCTTTTGAACGTCTGATACAGAAGAACAACATTTGAATGGACAAATATGGTATGATGACAAATGGAATATGTACTGAAAACGGATAGGCAGGGCGTATTCACATACACGATGTGTAAACTAAGCAAACGGCAGTTTAACAAAGTAGAAGCAATGCAAAGCATCAGTTGCAAGATATGTGCAACAAATATAACCTTGGAAAGTTAGAGCAAGCACCTTGATGGGTGAATAAGACAGGGCATCTTCCTCTGACTCCTCCACTATGGATCTACATTGACTTAGGTCTCCCTCTAGCTCAGAATCACTGTTAGGATCATATTCTGAGCATGAATCTGTAGGTGGAGAGCGTTTGCATTGCATTGCATCCAGACTTGATTTTAGTCCCTTAATGCCAAGTTTGATAGCCATGGCATTGTTCTGCTTTATTATTTTCATGCACGCATGCTCATAATCATTATGATGCTGTTCAGAATCTGAGATTAATGAAAACATAAAAAGTAGTCATATTATCTATGGAATGCATTGCGGATTCAACTCGAAGAGTGTCTCCCTATAAACCCATGCATATGCAAAGTTCACCCCCAACCGTGCTGACCAGACCACACACAGACATACAAACCCCTTATGTCTCTATAACAGGCAGACACAAATTTCAAAACTGAAGTAGGAACATTAGACTCATATGAAATTCGTATTTGAACAGATAAACTAAGTAATTATGATTGGCATAATGATTAGCTTCAAGGGTGGAGTGTTCGTAGTGCGACACAAAGCAAATAGGCAGATTGTATTCCATGTAAAAGATCGAAGCCTATGTAAAAGCAGGAAATTACACTTTCTTTCTATACAATGCAATGATGGAAGAGATCACATAGAGAAATACTATTAAATCATGTCTACGGTTGCAGTATTTAGAAACAGGATGGTCGGCCCTAAAAGAATATTGACAACAAATATGACAAAGCAAGCATAGATGTAGTGAATCAATCATTTACTTGTGAGCTTACTAGGACAAGTATGCAGAATTGTAACTTCAGTAAGAGACCGTACAAAATCTGAATGAAGAAGTTTGTCTAGCACTTATTGGTTGCAACTAATCGACGTGAATAATTGGATATTATATCGAATGAGTAGGAAAGACAAGTAAAATTGTCAACAAACCTGGCTTGCAGTAGTAATCTGGGTCAATGTCACTACGACCAACAATCCAAAATGACTAGTGTCTGTTCCTAGGGCCGGAATTTTGAAAACCCTGTGAACTTTACAGGTACTAAAGATTACCGAAATACATCTGAACCATTAAATGTAGGTAACACTGAGCACACAACAAACCCTAATGACAGTCCTGCCTAATGAGTAATGAATCAACTAGAAAATGGGTGATTGATAACCCACAAGTGCAGGGGATCGCAACAGTTTTTGAGGGTAAAGTATTCAACCAAATTTCTTGATTCGACACAAGGGGAGCCAAAGAATACTCTTAAGTATTAGCAGCTGAGTTGTCAATTCAACAAGACCTGGAAACTTAGTATCTGCAGCAAGATAGTTTAGTAGCAAAGTAATATGATAGTGGTGGTAGCGGCAATAAAAGTAACGATAGTGTTTTTGTAGTTTTTGTAATAGTAGCAACGGAAAAGTAAATAAGCACCAAGAAATATATGAAAAGCTCATAGGTATTGGATCGGTGATGGGAAATTATGTCGGATGCAATTCATCATGTAGAAGTTATAACCTGGGGTGACACAGAACTAGTTCCAGTTCATCAATGCAATGTAGGCATGTATTCCGAATATAGTCATACGTGCTTATGGAAAAGAACTTGCATGCCATCTTTTGTCCTACCCTCCCATGGCAGCGGGGTCCTATTGGAAACTAAGGGATATTAAGGCCTCCTTTTAATAGAGTGCCAGACCAAAGCATTAAAACATAGTGAATACATGAACTCCTCAAACTATGGTCATCACCGGGAGTGGTCCCGATTATTGTCACATCGGGCTTGCCGGATCATAACACACAGTAGGTGACTATAGACTTGCAATATAGGATCAAGAACACACATATATTCATCAAAACATAATTGTTCAGATGTGAAATCATGGCACTCGGCCCTACTGACAAGCATTAAGCATAGCAAAGTAATAGCAACATCAATCTTAGAACATAGTGGATACTAGGGATAAAACCCTAACAAAACTAACTCGATTACATGATAGATCCCATCCAACCCATCACCGTCCAGCAAGCCTATGATGGAATTACTCACGCATGGCGGTGAGCATCATGGAATTGGTAATGGAGGAAGGTTGATGATGACGATGGCGACGATCTCCACTCTCCAAAGCCCCGAACGGACTCCAGATCAGCCCTCTCGAGAGAGATTAGGGCTTGGCGGCGGCTCTGTATTGTAAAACGCGATAATTCTTCCTCTCTGATTTTTATTCTCCCCGAATGTGAATATATAGGATCCGGGGATACTTCGGTGGAGCACCAGGGGGCCCACGAGGCAAGGGGGTGCCCCACCCTCGTGCACAAGGTGTGGGCCCCCTGGTCTGGATCTTCTTGCAGTTATTTTTTATATTTTCCAAACTAATTCTCCATGGATTTTCAGGTCATTCCGAGAACTTTTTGTTTCTGCAAAAAAACAACACCATGGAAATTCTGCTGAAAACAGTGTTAGTCCGGGTTAGTTCTGTTCAAATCATGCAAGTTAGAGTGCAAAACAAGGGCAAAAGGGTTTGGAAAAGTAGATACGTTGGAGACGTATCAACTCACCAAGCTTAAACATTTGCTTGTCCTCAAGCAATTCAGTTGACGAATTGAAAGTGATAAAGAAAAACTTTAATAAACTCTTTTTGCTCTTGTTGTTGTAAATATGTAAGCCAGCATTCAGGTTTTCAGCAAGATCATGAACTAACCACATTCACAATAACTTTTAGCTCTCAAGTCTACTCACATCAATGGCATAATCAACTAGCGAGCAATAATAATAAACCTCGGATGACAACACTTTCCCAAAACAATCATGATATGATATAATAAGATGGTATCTTGCTAGTCCTTTCTGACACCGCAAAACATAAATGCAGAGCACCTTTAAAGATCAAGGACTGACTAGACATTGTAATTCATGGTAAAAGAGATCCAGTCATGATCGTACTCAATGCAAATTAATAGTAATACATGTAAATGACAGAGGTGATCTCCTACTGGTGCTCTTTTATAAGAGGATGATGACTCTGCATAAGAGTAAATAGATAGGCCCTTCGTAGAGCGAAGCATGGATTTGTAGAGGTGCTAGAGCTTGATTTTTAAATAGAGATGAATAACATTTTGAGCGGTATACTTTCATTGTCAACATAACAACCAAGAATCTTGATATCTCCCATGCTACGCACATTATAGGAGGTTCCCAAACAGAATGGTAAAGTTTATACTCCCCCAACAACCAACAACCACACTCCATAGCCATTCGAATCCACGGGGTACCGTCCAAACAAGCAACAACCCTGGGGGAGTTTTGTTTAATTATTATGATTTTGAGCATGGGACTGGGCATCCCGGTTACCAGCCATTTTATAACGAATGATGAGCGGAGTCCACTCATCGTGAGAATAACCCACCGAGCATGGAAGATATAGACAGCCGTAGTTGATACATGAGTTGTTCAAGCAAACAAAACAGAATTTCATTTGAAGGTTTAGAGTTTGGCACATATAAATTTACTTGGAACGGTAGGTAAATACCGCATATAGGAAGGTATGGTGGACTCATATGGAATAACTTTGGGCTTTATGGAAGTGGATGCACTAGCAGTATTCCCGCTTAGTACAGGTGAAGGCTAGAAAGAGACTGGGAAGCGACCAGCTAGAGAGCAACAACGGTCATGAACATGCATTAAAATTAATCAATAATGAATGCAAGCATGAGTCGGATATAAATCACCATGAACATAAATATCGTGGAGGCTATGTTGATTTTGTTTCCACTACATGTGTGAACATGTGCCAAGTCATATCACTTAAATCATTCAAAGGAGGATACCACCCCATCATACCACATCACAACCATTTTAATATCATGTTGGCATGCAAGATAGACCATTATAAACTCTCAGCTAATTAAGCATGGCATAAGCAACTATGATCTCTAATTGTCATTGCAAGCATGTTTCATTCATAACAAGCTGAATCAGGAACGATGAACTGTCATATTTACAAAAACAAGATAGGTCGAGTTCACACCATCTATTCTCATCTCAATTAGTTCATCATATATCATCCTTATTGCATTTCGCTCGCACGACCGAACCGTGTGGATAATAATAATAGTGCACGTGCATTGGCCTAAGTTGGAATATGCGAGCATTTAATACAAGAGAGAAGACAAGGTAATATGGCTCAAGGTTAAATTAACAATAAATCATATGAGAGCCAGTAAGCATTTTCAATCATGGTCTTCTACTCTTAATCCCCAAAGAAAAGAAAAGAAACTATTTACACGGGAAAGCTCCCAACAAGCAAAATAAGAACGGTAAATCTTTTTGGGTTTTCTTTTAATTACTACTACAAGGAAAGTAAACTAGCTAGAATCTACGACTATTTTTTAGTTTTGCTTAAGGTTTTTCTAGCACACGAGAAAAAAACTAAGAGAAAGAAATTGAAACTAAACATGGATGGTACAATGAAAGAGTGTGAGCACCGACAACTAGAATAAGTGTGTGAACATGAAAGTAAAGTCGGCGAGAAACACGTACTCCCCCAAGCTTAGGCTTTTGGCCCAAATTGGTCTATGGCTAGTATTGGCCTGACGGATATCCAAAGTCGTAGTTGGGGTTGTACTGAGATGCAGCAGCTACTGCATGCTGAGCTACAGCTCGAAGGCGGGCTGCTTCCGTCATATGATAATACGCATTTGCCTCCTCCATGGTTATAGTGTATCTCCCTTTTGCGTGAAAGTCAAACAAAGTAGGGGCAGGAAGAACAATAGGGATGGCACGATGCCTGTTAAAGATTAGTCGATATTTGAGGGATTGATCATGCCTCTCTATAAACAAGTGACTAGTAATAGTATGGCAATCCAAATGAGCAGGAGGTAAATGTTCATCATTCTCGTGCACAGGCACACCAAGACGGCGGGCTATGCGAGTGGCATAAATCCCACCAAATAAATCTCCATGCATACCATTATGGTGTAGCCTACGTGCAACAATGGCTCCCAAGTTATATTGTCTATCACCTAGTACATCACTCCTGAGAACACTAAGATCCGGGACACACATGTGACAAGCCTCATCTTTACCATTTATGCATCTACCAATAAAGAGAGCAAAGTAATGAATAGCAGGAAAATGGATGCTCCCCATAGTAGCCTGTGTGATTTCCCTAGATTCCCCCATGGTGATTCTAGCAAGGAAATCTCTAAATTGAGATTTGTGAGGATCACCCATACTGCCCCACTGAGGGAGCTTACAAGCATCATTAAAATCCTCCATGTCCATGGTGTAAGATTTATCATACAGGTCAAACAGGACAGTGTGAGAATTACGTGAAGATGAAAATTTAAACCTTCTCACAAAGCTATCAGTTAAGCCACAGTATTGAGGGCACTTATCTTGTATGAAGCCCTCGAGGTGGGCATTGCGCACATATGCGTAAAATTCATCCTTGATGCCAACCTATTCCATAAAGTCATCTGATGGCCATTCACAAGGCTGCACGTGAGCATCCCTCGGTAGTTCATCGTCCGGCTCACAAAACGCGAGCCTCGGTTCTTGCTTCCTTGAAGAACCACCTTGGAAGTTTTTCCTATGCATTTTTCTGAAATTTTCTGAAATTTTTAGTAACTCAAAATAAAAGTTAACCAAACTCAACAAGATTGATAGCAACAACTCCTACTAGTGCCTAGAGACTATATCATGCATTAGAACTACTTGGGACCAAGAAAATTTGACATGCAAGCTCAAGAACAAGGTCACCACAGCAGCAAAAATTTGCAATAAATAAAGCAGTATAAGAAAAAAAATTGGACCAATGGAGGAGTCACATACCAAGGAACAATCTCCCCAGACAGGTTGATGAATGGTGCTTTGAGCAAGGAGATCGAAAGTGGCAGCAAGATGAGCTAGAACTCGGGTTTGAGCTGGTTGGTGATATTTTTGGCAGGAAGAAGAAGAGTGTGGGTGCAGGAATAAGTGGAGGGGGGGCACGTGGGGCCCACGAGGCAAGGGGGCACGCCCTGGACCCTCATGGCCTGGTGCTGGCTCCCCTCGCTGTGTGTTCTGTGCCATATGTTCTCATATATTCCAGAAAAAAATCATATTTCATTTTCAGGGCATTTGGAGAACTTTTATTTTTGGGGTATTTTTTTATTGGACGGATTAGTCTGGAAACAGATAGAAAATAATAATTTCGTTTTATTTCTCCTAATTAACAGAAAAGGAGGATATAGAAGGTTGTGCTATCTAGATTCACCTATCTCATGCTCATCAAAAGGAATCCATTAACAAGGTTGATCAGGTCTTGTTAATAAACTCTTTCCGAATAACATGAAACCGGAGAATTTTCGAATAATACTAGGTTACCTCAATGGGGATATGTATGTCCCCAACAATAAGAATGGCATATGTCTTCTTGATAGTAGGAAGAGGAAATTCAAAACCTCCAATAGTAATAGTTGAATTTTTTACAATATAATTGATACTATGGATCTGAGGTTGTTTCCTCAAGAAGTGTACCGTATGCTCATTACCATTGACATGAAAAGTGACATCCCCTTTGTTGCAATCAATAACAGCCCCTGCAGTATTCAAAAAGGTTCTTCCAAGGATAATAGACATACTATCGTCCTCTGGAATATCAAGTATAACAAAGTCCATTAGAATAGTAACATTTGCAACTACAACAGGCACATCCTCACAAATTCCGACAGGTATAACAGTTGATTTATCAGCCATTTGCAAAGATATTTCAGTAGGTGTCAACTTAGTCAAGTCAAGTCTACGATATAAAGAGAGAGGCATAACACTAACACCAGCTCCAAGATCACATAAAGGAGTTTTAACATAGTTTCCTTTAATGGAGCAAGTTATAGTAGGTATTCATGGATCTCCTAGTTTCTTAGGTATTCCACCTTTAAAAGTGTAATTGGAAAGCATGGTGGAAATTTCTACTTCAGGTATCTTTCTTTTGTTGGTAATAATATCTTTCATATACTTAGCATAAGGATTTGTTTTAAGCACATCAGTCAAACGCATACGCAAAAAGATAGGTCTAATCATTTCAGCAAAGCGCTCAAAATCCTCATCATCCTTTTTCTTGGATGGTTTCGGAGGAAAAGGCATGGGTTTCTGAACCTATGGTTCTCTTTCCCTACCGTGTTTCCTAGCAATAAAGTCTCTCTTATCATAACGTCGATTCTTTGATCATGGGTTATCAAGATCAACAACAGGCTCTATCTCTACCTCATTATCATTGCCAGATTGTGTCTCAGCATCAGAAACAGATATATCATTGGGATTCTCAGGTATGTCAGCTACATGATCACTAGAGGCATGCAAAGTTCTATCGTTTTTCTTTTTCTTCTTCTTAGAAAAACTATGTGCATCTAAATTAGCTCTTTGAGAATCTTGCTCAATTCTCTTAGGGTGGCCTTCAGGATACAGAGGTTCCTGAGTCATTTTACCACCTCTAGTAGCAACTCTAACAGCGTAGTCATTGTTCTTACTATTTAATTCATTGAGAAAATCAGTCCGAGCCTTAAGTACTTGTTCTACTTGAGTGGTGACCATGGAAGCGTGTTTACTAATGAGTTTCAGTTTACCTTTAGCTCTAGACAGATAATCACTCAAGCGTTCAATCATATAAGCATTGTGTTGTAATTGTCTACCAACATAAGCATTGAAGTTTTCTTGTTCCACAATAAAATTGTCAAACTCATCTAAGCATTGGCTAGCATACTTATAATGAGGAATATCACCTTCATCAAATCTATAGAGAGAATTTACCTTTACTACCTGTGTCAGGTTATCGAGACCATGTATTTCTTCAATAGGTGATAAATTCTTAACATCTTCAGCTTTAATACCTTTTTCTTTCATAGATTGCTTTGCCTCTTGCATATCTTCAGTACTGAGAAATAGAACACCTCTTTTCTTCGGAGTTGGCTTAGGGACTGGTTCAGGTAGTGTCCAATTATTTTCATTGGCCAGCATATTATTCACCAGTAATTCAGCTTGATCAACTATTCTTTCCCTGAAAACACAACCAGCACAACTATCCAGGTGGTCTCTGGAAGCATCGGTTAGTCCATTATAAAAGACATCAAGTATATCGTTCATCTCAAGAGGATGATCCGGCAAAGCATTAAGTAATTGGAGAAGCCTCCCCCAAGCTTGTGGGAGACTCTCTTCTTCAATTTGCACAAAGTTATATATTTCCCGTAAGGCAGCTTGTTTCTTATGAGCGGGAAAATATTTAGCAGAGAAGTAATACATCATATCCTGGGGACTACGCACACAACCAGGATCAAGAGAATTAAACCAAGTCTTAGCACCACCCTTTAACGAGAAAGGAAATAACTTAAGGATATAGTAATAACGAATCTTTTTATCGTTGGTAAACAGGGTGGCTATATCATTCAACTTAGTAAGATGTGCTACAACAGTTCCAGACTCAAAGCTATGGAAAGGATCAGATTGAACCAAACTAATTAACTCAGGATCAACCGAGAATTCATAATCCTTATCGGTAACACAGATAGGTGAAGTAGCAAAAGCAGGGTCATGTTTCATTCTAGCATTCAAGGACTTTTCTTTTAGCTTAGCTAATAATTTCATAAGATCATATCTATCGTTGCAAGCAAGAACGTCTCTAGCAGTTTCTTCATCCATAACATAACCCTCGGGAACAACATGCAATTCATATCTATTGGGAGAAGCTTCATCATCACTTTCATAAATATCATCAGTTTCAATATTTGCATTCTCCCTAAGCTTGGCAATTTGTTCATCTAGAAATTCACCTAGTGGCACGATATTATCAAGCATAGAAGTAGTTTCATCATACATAGCAGAGGTGGCATCATCAAGAGCATACGACATATCAGATTCAATAGCATGAGTAGGTGTCGCAAATTTACCCATAACAGAAGGAGAATCAAGTGCTAAGCTAGATGGCAGTTCCTTACCTCCCCTCGTAGTTGAGGGTAAGATCTTGGTTTTTTGAGTCCTTCAAATTCTTCATAGTGATCAACAGATATAAATCCTAAGTGACTTAAATAATAGAGCTATGCTCCCCGGCTAAGGATGGCAATGGGTCGGGTTTGGATCGGGTTGAACAATATCAAATCCATATCCATATCCATGAAGGCAGTCTTTGCCCGCCCATGAAATAATTCACGGGTGAAAACTTGTGTCCATGTCCAAACCCGATGGATATCCATACCCCCTGGATATCCATTAGGTCCTCTTGAGACATATAAATAAGACATACCACAATGTAAACACACGCTCTTCCATTCTTCACCTCGTGGCAGGCTAGGCATCACTTATGGTAAATCAACGTCCATTAAGACCATTTAGTATTTTTCTAACAGATGAGAATGACGAGTGACATAATAAGGAGATAAAAATAACAGGGGTGTTGAAGTATGTCACAGAGGGGATTGAATGTCAACTAATAAAAGTTATGACGGGGATTATGCAATTCCTTTTGAATGCTTTGGATAACAAAGTGTAAAATTGCAGTGGGACATGTGACTGTGGGGTAGGGACAATAGATTTTTGCTCATTTAGACATCATAATGGGTCGGGTTTGGATATACCCATGGGCACAAGATGATATCCATACCCTACCCACGAGCAATCGGGTCGGATTTGGGCAGTGCCCATGGGCACAAAAGCATATCCAAGCCCTATCCATTCGGGTCGGATATCCATGGATATCCATGTCCATGGATAAAATTGCCATCCTTATCCCCGGCAACGGTGCCATAAAATAGTCTTGATAACCCACAAGTGTAGGGGATCGCAACAGTTTTCGAGGGTAAAGTATTCAACCCAAATTTATTGATTCGACACAAGGGGAGCCAAAGAATACTCTTATGTATTAGCAGCTGAGTTGTGAATTCAACCAAACTTGGGAGCTTAGTATCTGCAGCAGGATAGTTTAGTAGCAAAGTAATATGATAGTGGCGGTAGTGGCAATAAAAGTAACGATAGTGTTTTTGTAATAGTAGCAATGGAAAAGTAAATAAGCAGCAATCAATATATGAAAAGCTCGTAGACATTGTATCGGTGATGGGAAATTATGTCGGATGCAATTCATCATGTAGAAGTTACAACCTAGGGTGACACAGAACTAGCTCCAGTTCATCAATGCAATGTAGGCATGTATTTCGAATATAGTCATACGTGCTTATGGAAAAGTACTTGCATGACATCTTTTGTCCTACCCTCCCGTGGCAGTGGGGTCCTATTGGAAACTAAGGGATATTAAGGCCTCCTTTTAATAGAGTACCGGACCAAAGCACTAACACATAGTGAATACATGAACTCCTCAAACTATGGTCATCACCGGGAGTGGTCCCGATTATTGTCACTTCGGGGTTGCTGACTCATTACACATAGTAGGTGACTATAGACTTGCAAGATAGGATCAAGAACACACATATATTCATGAAAACATAATAGCTTCAGATCTGAAATCATGGCACTCGGGCCCTAGTGAGAAGCATTAAGCATACCAAAGTCATAGCAACATCAATCTCAGAACATAGTGGATACTAGGGATCAAGCCCTAACAAAACTAACTCGATTACATGATGGATCCCATCCAACCCATCACCGTATAGCAAGCCTACGATGGAATTACTCACGCACGGCGGTGAGCATCATGGAATTGGTGATGGAGGAAGGTTGATGATGACGATTGCGACGATCTCCACTCTGCAGAGCCCCGAACGGACTCCGGATCAGCCCTCATGAGATATTCTAAAACATGATAATTCTTCCTCTCTGATTTTTTTCTCCCCGAAAGTGAATATATAGGATCTGGGGATACGTCGGTGGAGGACCAATGGGCCCACGAGGCAGGGAGGCGTGCCCTTGGGGGGGGGGGCACCCACCCTCGTGGACAGGATGTGGGCCCCCTGGTCTGGATCTTCTTGCAGGTATTTTTTATATTTTCCAAAATAATTCTCTATGGATTTTTAGGTCATTCCGCTAACTTTCCATTTCTGCACAAAAACAACACCATGGCAATTCTACTGAAAACAACATCAGTCCGGGTTAGTTCCGTTCAAATCATGCAAGTTAGAGTCCAAAACAAGGGCAAAAGGGTTTGGAAAAGTAGATAAGTTGGAGACGTATTAGCGATGAGGAGTGGCTGTTGAGTGTTGAGGACTTATCTTAGGATAAATCGGGTTGGCTTAGTGGGTGCTGCACGCCTGAGCCCTGAACGGACTGGGAAGGTTGGCACGACGGCACGCCCGGGCAGCGGCGATGCTGTTGGGCGAGCGGCTCCTGACCTCCTGTTAGTCCGGCGTCCCCTCCTAGAGGCATGCCGTCCAGGGACGACAAGTCACCGGCAAGGCAAGCGGCTGGGGGCGAGTAGAGATCGGAAGCGCGCAGCAGAACAGCGGGGAATCGTGGCCTGGGACGACCTAAAATCCCAGGGTGGGCCGGCCCACCATGGGCACCCTGTAGATATACACACCCGAGCGGCGAACATGCATTTTCGAAACTAATTTAGGAACATTTAGCATACCAATTAAACGAATCTGTTTTAATAATATCATATTTGTATTTGAACAACTATGCTTGTTTAGCTTGATGGGTTGAGCAGTGCTATTATGACAGGAAGCACGTATTTTGATCGTATAGTGATCATAAAAGGGGGAAACTGGAGAAATGGTATTTAGAAGCCATTGTTTGCATCGAACTAAGAACTAAATTCTAAGAGCTGAAAAGAATGTAGAGTAACCAAGATAAGATCTATTTTCTGGTTGAGATCAAAAAGTTGGGGAGATATGAAGACCACCTCTCTTGCGGCGCCGTGTAGGCATCGGGGTTGCGTTGGCTGTCGGTGGCGTTGAAGAAGATGTACGACGGTAGACGGGTGCATCGGGGGATAAGTCTCGTTGCGATGGAAGAGAAGGTTGTGTGAGCGGCCCCGACAAAGAGGACGACGGCGACGATGAAGCGAGAGGACGTGATGCAAGGCTCTTGGTCCATCGCCGTGGATGAGAAACGTCCATCTCTAGCAGTGGACGACGCAGTCTTGGTAGGCGCTCCGGCCTGGTGGAGCACGGTGGCGATGGATGTGGCGGAGGACGGCGGCGATGGATGTGGTGGAGGACGGCGGCGATGGATGGGGTGGCGGACGGAGGATGGTGTGGGGATGGTGTTCTAGCGCGGACGGTATATGAACGGGAAAATGGAGGGAGAGGTATGGGGAACCATGTTTTTGGGACACGCTTGTCTGAAATATGGGAAAGTTACGAACTTAGCCCCCGTTTAAAATTTGGACGTCTCATCGGTTGGGGATACGACGGTAATCTCGCATCTCGCCAATATTTTCCCAGAGCGATTTCGGGCGAGGAGAGGGTGGTTGGCGCCCACGGTGTGTAAACGAGGCTGACAGGTAGGGCGGTTATGTCATGTCTCAATGAAGTTACAAACCTGCCCCTATTGAAAATATTTGCCTACATCAATTTCGGCCGAGTCGAGTTTGTTTTGCCGCCCACCGTGTATGAATGGGGAAATGGAGGGAGAAACAGAGGTCTTTTGGACGAGGTTGAATCAAATGTGTTTTGTCGCCCATGTTTGCCGCCCACCGTGTCTGAATGGGATTATAGGCGGTCGTGTAACGTCTAATTGAAGGTACTATCCTACCCCTATTTAGAGCAGTGGAAATCGGGCCGTTGGATTGTCCGTATAATGGGTAGACAGTAATTTCCATCTCCCAAACACTTGGCTTCGGGCAGCCGACGTGGGAGTGGACATTTTGCCGCTTCTTTCAAATTTCGGGACAATAAGCATCCACGTTTACCCTGGCAACTAAATTCGAATCCATTTTGTATTCCTATACGAATGTTTATAAATCATTCTGTGTGTTGTTTATATATCTTCAAAAGGACGACAAAGATGTATTCCACTGTCATATATGAATATGGTTTACAAATGCCGATACTCAAATTCAGAAGCTAGAACCCAGTTTAAGGTGAATTCAAATATTTGGAACACTTCATGTCTAACTCAAATGTCGCACGCAGCATAATGTGTACTCCCATTTAGATATGTACAAACGCAATGTATCAAGATTCAAATACCGAGTCAATCAACCAAGAATGTACAGAAGTAACATACATATAAACACTTATAGAG
Source organism: Secale cereale (assembly GCA_902687465.1). NCBI lineage: Eukaryota > Viridiplantae > Streptophyta > Magnoliopsida > Poales > Poaceae > Secale > Secale cereale. The sequence continues at coordinate 202,562,392 of LR738713.1, read as the reverse complement.
TATATGGATCAATAATATCAACTAACATACATAAGCCAGGCCGTTATACTTTTCTTTGCTACAACAGCATCCTTTTTTTAGCCAAGCTACTACAGCATCTTGGCCCTTTCCGATGCGTGCCACCTATGCTCCATCTATACTACTATTATTGATGAATGCACATTCAGCCCGGTTGGCATATTTGTAGGTCTGGTACAGCAATCAAAATGAAATGTCTCCGAGTCTTATCAATTAATACAGACTTGTGCTCAAATAAAATTACAAACCAAAAAACAAAAAACAAAAAAAACATTATTACACGATCTCTAAAACAAATGGTTTGATTGATTACATGAACAAACAACACAAAGGTTATTCAACGATGGAAATAACATTTCACCTATGATTTACCAAGTGGGAATTTAATTTCCTTTTTTCCTTCAGGACCTTAACAATGTGGTTAGTCTCAACTTTCTTCGTTTTGAAATCCACCAAATATTTAATGGTTGTCTTGAGTACTGCTACTGATTGTGCTGTTTGCTTCCTCAACATGTCAAATTCATATCTAAGTGCAGAAGCAGAATCTCTTTCTACCACTAGTTTAGCCTCTAGAGCATCAGCAGTTGGCAATTCATAATGCACGATTGGGCCGGTGCCACTCCTGTGGGATGATACAACGTCCATGGGGACCTCGCTCTTTGATCTTGGGCTAACCTGTTTTGCCATTAAAGTTCCGATTCGATTCAGAAAAGTTGAAGTTCGCAAAACATCTCAACTGGGAGCTATAACAGCAAACCAGTTAAACAAACAAGGAATTAAAGAGTTTTAATACAAACTTGAAAAGTAGTTATTAACATCATTGTAATCCGTTGTTGCAGCAGCAAAGCAGTTAAACAAACAAGTAGCTATTTAAGTTCAGGCAAACAGGTAATTCTTAACAGTAAGTATCAAACACATAGATAGGCGCAGTCTATAATAGGATTAACAGGCTGTGGCATTATGTAATCCGTAGCAAACTAAATTAAGCCAGGCAACGTAATTGAACAATTTTGCAATAAGAGGCTAACTAAAATTCCGAGAAGCGGGTAACTGAACTTACTCTAGTTCTTTGTACAGGCACACTGGAACTTCTTTTTCGCTTACAAGGTTGTACGAAGGATTCCATGGCATCAATTGCTTGGATATGCAGTCCCAATACTTCTTTCTTCCCACACTGCATTGGTAAGTCGAATGGTTAATCTGGTAAGATGGTGTGTCCTTGATATGTTATATGAGGACGTGTAGTCAGACTAGTTGAAGCCACACACATCACACTGGCTTTTACTGTATATTTCATGCGATTACTTTTGGCATATTGAGATCTAAGAAATCTACAATAGGATGAAAATACTGGCATCCTACACATTATTGGCGAACTCAGTTCATAGAAACAAGCAATTCAATCATTCTGTGGGTAAATCAATAGCGCCACTGGAGTATTTTTCACTACCGCTATCATACAAGCAAAAAGGGGCGACGCCACCATAGGGGCTGGTATGGGCGGCCGCCTCGGGTGGCTTGAAAGTGTGCACCTAGTTTGAATCATCCAGGTTGTCCCATGCTAGTTTTGTTCGTCCCAACGCACGAGCAGGAAATGTAAAAAATGAAGGAAAATATTTCAATTTGGATAGGCCAATAATATAAGTGCAAGGCAGGCCCTATGGCAGGCTCGCGGCCCAAACGAGCAACTCCCATATCGATCGACAGGAGGAAAAATCCTAATTCATCCGCTCCAGCCTCCAGTCTGGTTCGCTCCTAACCTAGCCGCGGCTGGACAAACCGACACAGCACTTCCTCGCACCCTCGTTGGAGGGCGGTCGCTGGGATTCAAGCGAACAGAAGGACAAGAAGATGAAGATCCAACGATGTGCATAGCCTGTGTGGGAGGCAGTGTCGGCAGCACGGGCATGGCATCGAGCTTGCGCAAACGGACAGTCGCAGCTTGCAAGAGTAGCATGCGCAACGAGTAGGTACATCACATCCCTGATTATATCTAATTCAACTCTTCAATTTCTGGCCAATAGTTAAACCTGACGGTGTTGTAAAACAGCTTGTATGTAGGGAATCTATGAGAAAATAAAACCAATTTCTACTTATTTTATAACTCCCCCAATCAATATTGAACTGACTGAATCTGATGAATCTAATCAAGTTTCCAGTGCAAACATCCAAGCTCATGTTGTTCTTGAGCCTGAAGTGTCTAATGAACAGACTGGTAATGAAGGATTTGATGAAAACATTTTACATGCTCCTGGTGATGAACATATAGTGTCTAATGAGGCATCTAATGCAAGCATTTTGCAAGCTCCAATTGAAGGATTTAGTGTCTAATGATGATCTGCTATGTTGAGAGAGACATAGAGATTTGTAGGCATTGATGACAAGCAAATTATAGTGCATATTCATGGCTTGAGGAAATGTCGAGGCTATCTACTAGAATGTCCCCGTATCATGACAATGTAGCATAAATACTTTTCTAATCTGTTGTTTGAAACTATTGGCATACTTGTGCAGGATAGATATGTTCATATGCAGTTTGCGCATTGGTTATAGGTGCAATTACACTTCGATATTTTCAGCTAGAGAACGAATAATTCAAGCAGGTACAGATCATGTTTGTAGTCCTTGTACACCATGTTGCATTTTGTGTTTTTCGGTGCTCGCATCATTTAGTGTTTATAATCAGAACTACTTTGGATCATTAGCAGGTTTTCAAAGTGCATGTAGCTTCACATTTCTCACGTTATGTTGACTTCCGAAGTGCAAGTGCCTTCGTATTTTTTAAGTTAAATGTCCGCCCCTGGAAACTTGAGTTCGTGGATCCGCCACTACACACAAATCATACACAAATTCTAGAACGAATTAAATGAAATGCAGGGACTTACGCTAGCTCGTTGTACAAGATCACTACAGCTCTGCTTGCGCTTGGGATGTTCCATGTACAAGTCCATGTTACCACTTGCTTGGATGTGCAGGCCTTGTGCTCCTTGCATCCCCCTTGGCATTTTTGACATGACGAATGGCTAATCAAATAAGAGGAATCGACCTTGCTGTTGTACTGGAGGACAGATACTTACAAGGTTATACGGGTGTGCAGCATGTCTACCAGATCCCATAGCGCCGTCATGCTTCGCTAAAAAATGGTTTGCTTGTTTTAGATGATATCTCCAGAATTAATAAGAGTTAAAGTCAGAGTTGGATAGGCGTGTAAGATAAGAGAGCAGTGAAAGGATATCCAAACATCATCGGAACAATGCACAAGGGAGTGATGTGTGGATACCTAGTTCGGGCCGGCGTTTGGGCATGCTCGCTAGGCTGGAGTGTGGGTCACTTCAGAGCCGTTGAGGGTGATGCGCTGGCCTTGGCTGGCTGCGCACGGATGCAGATCTTGAGTGGCAGCGGAGGGCTATGATGCGGTGGACGAGACCATTGGTGAAGCCCCAGTGGCCTCGGGGTGCGGATGCGCGACGATGTGCTCGGTGAAGTAGCCTCAGTGAGCTGAGAGACGGCGTCGGTGAAGCGCACCTGATGCAGTGGAAGTCGCTATATGTAAGGCACGTCGGTTGCGGCGGCCGACGTTGTCGATGGATGACCCGGTGTGGTGGACGAGGGCGTAGATGAAGTAGCTTCGGTGCGGTGGTGAAGCGCGACCGTCGTCTTCGTTATCGTCGTCAGGCACAGAGGTGGGGAAGGAGACGAGACGAGGGGTGATTCAAACTTTTCTTGGGTTGGCGGCGAATTAGGGATTTGAGAAATCTGTGCGCGGAAGGGGATGGTTGAGAAGAGATATTTTGCAGGGCTGGAATTGGGGCCGCCAGATATTTCAATCAGAAACGTGGAAGCGCGAACTTATTTTGTCGTCGTCCTTTTTGGGGGGGGGGAGAGGGAGGGAGGGAGGGGCGTGGGTGGCTTGGTGCTAAGCGTCTGACCGACACACGCGACCACCACGACACGACCCTAGTCTACCTAGTGCGCATACATTTGAGAATGCAAACGAATCTTCTTTCATTTGCAAACGAATCTGTATGTATTACCATGCCCGTGTTTTCCTTGCAATAATTAGTCATTGGAAACGAGATACTATAAATTAATTAATGAGGAGTTATTTGAAAAAAATCGAAATAGTATCCACGCTAACATGGATTAGATGTGTGTCACATAATTAGTTATTTTAATTAGAGTGTGTGTCACATAGCGATCTCCAATTCTAACGTGGATTTTGCATTTTACTGTATCCATGCTAATTTTTTAATACAACTTCATATGTATATGATGAACACCATGGTAGTGAGAAAACTTTTTGATGGATTCAAAGATTTGACCTACAAAATAGCACAACAAATTGAGTCAATGTCAACTTTTCGAAACTTAGTATGGCACGAATTCGAAATAATTACCCATATGCATGGTCCTCAGTTCAAATCTTACAATGTACACTAAACTGAAACATCGATATTAAATCTAGTACTATCTACATTCAAATGGTGTTT
>LR738713.1:202539690-202556955 GCA_902687465.1 Secale cereale | reverse complement strand
GGCGGGCCACACTCTCTCTCTCTCTCCCTCTTTCTCTCTCCCTCTCTCTCTCTCCATCTCCCTCTCTCTCTCTCTCTCTCTCTCTCTCTTTGTATATCTCGATTGACCTCGCTTTTCTCGGACAAAAACAATATATGACCATGTTTGAGCCCAATTCGACTTATTCACATTGTATACTCTCTCACACACATTGTCTATCTAGGTCACTCTCTCTAACCCGTCGCACTCTTTCGATCGCAGGACGACCCTATGGGATCGATTGACCTTGCTTCCTCCCACGCACAAAATATATGTACACGTCTGGATCATCTCTCAAGCTCTATCTTACAGCCCTCACTCTTTTCAAAAGCTCAATCGGACAATATCTCTCTAAAGCATATATATTTGTTCAATGAATGTCAGACAACACTCACTTTGTCTCTCTATCTATATGTCTCTCGATTGACCTCGCTTTCTCACGCCGTATCTTCCACACATTGAAGCTACCTCTCCATCTCTCGCAAAGCCGGAGCTATTTACATTGCGAGGGGCACTCCAACCTTGGACTAATTTGTGTAGGCATTTTTTCCGGTCGGTTTAGATTAATTTTCATAGCATTCGGCCCACAACTACTCGAAATACCGTTGCAACCCCCGCAACTCCCCTAGTTGATTTCCCTGTTGCTCGATCATCGCTCTCTCACACATCCTTTCTCGCCTTCAATGTCGCACCATGGTATTATTGTAAAAAACTATGTTGTTCTCTTTAATTATTATAAATAAGCTACAAAACTACACACCGATAGTCCACTTGGAATGGAACAAATTTCAATCCACAAATGAATGTGCTACAAACTACACCCTGATGGGCCCACATGTCATGAAACAAATTTGGACCCATATGCAAATTAAAAAATAAAGGACGAGGATCGAACATGCGACCAGGGCCTTCAAGCCGCACGTCAATAGGCAACATACGTAGAACAGCAATGTTCGTTGTACCTCCGTTTGTTCACATAATGTTTTTATATTACCACAACCTATTTAATTGATAACATGTAATATAATGTTTAGTACTATTCACCATCACTTACTGGTGGGTTCCATGTGTGCTCTCTCTCTCTCATGCCCCTCTGCGTTTATACGCACGGGTAAACACGAAGAACTCGCGGGCGATGTTGCCGTTGACCATATCTGGACGCGTTCACAAGTTACGGCACAAGTTTCACGTGCTAGCCGCACTAGTCAGTATGTACGTGCAATGCACATCAATTTGGAAGTATATTAAGTGCATGCGGACATTAAGTAGGATATTATTTGCGTGTTATTATGTTGAGCGCTCGACATTGAAGCAGTCTAGGTCATTGGATGACAAGGTATACATGTGGCTTGATGACGTTTTATATTTAATTTGATACGGCTCTAGCAGAACATTCAATCGATCAAACCATATATTTCGTTCAGTCTGACTTCGACTTTAAATTATACGACGATCGATCTAAAATAAACGGAAATGATAAACGTTCGCATTTTAAGCATGGCAATCCGAACATTTTTCATGGAAAATTTAGATTACGCGGCGGCGGCGAGGGCGTCTTTCGGTGGGAAGCGGCTCCTCTGCCGTGCTCTATGTGTCGTCGGTCCACTAACTGACGGCGACGGCAGCGCCTTGCGCCGTTGTTGGCGTACTCCTGGACATTGGCCTAGCTTCAAGGAAGGCCAAAATGTTCTGGACTTCGGAGCGAGTCAACTAGTGGGAGGAGGCAACTGGCGTTAGTGCAAGGAAGCAGTCGACGGAGGCCATCCATGCCGCTGAGGGGGGCACTGGCACCCGCGCGGGGATAGGCACTGTCAACGACGCGGCGGAGACATTCGTGTGCACGGGCACCGACACGGGCGCGCACGTCAGTGCACGCGCAGGCGCATGCGCTGGTAGGTGCACGGGCACCGGCACGGGCGTGCGCATCAGTGCACACGCAGGAGCATGTGCCGGCAGGTGCGCGGGCGCGTGAAAGTTGGCGGGGACCTCGTGGAACCCCGTGGCATAAAGCTCTGCATCATTGTGCGGCTCCCAGCCCATTAATGCCACGGGGATAGGCGCTGGCGCAGTCGGGGCGACGGGAGCGGGGACAGGCGATGTGTCTTCCCACAAGGCTAGTTCCCAAAGCACCTTATATTCTTGAGACTCCGGCTGGGTGTCTTCCTCAGGAAACTGGAAGACTAAGGGCAGACCATCGTGATGCGGCATGGTGTACGTTTAGGTCAGGCTTGTTGGAGGTAGACGATAGGAGAATCAGAGAGGAAGAGAGAAGATTGTAGCGATACCGAGTAGTCCGGGGTTGATTTTAAACTGCGGCGCCGACGACATTAAAAGTGGGATTAGTTGGGACGAAGGTGGGCAGCGGAGCCTGGTCAAAGGGCTTGCCTCCCGGTGAGCCTGCAGAGTGGTCTGCTCGCACGCATCCCTGTCAGCCGGCGCAATGGTCTGCTCGCACGCCTCTCGTCGACTCACACTTGCTCGAATGGCACCTGCCGATGAGAAGCGGGACTCGTGGCGGCACGTTAACGCCCATGGTTTCAATAGTGAAAGCGTTCGCCTTAACGTGACAGTTCATTGTTCCAAAATACCATGGCTCGTCATTTGTGCAACTTGTCATAAGCAGCTTGTCTCAAATTGAAGAAAAAAATTACAAAGTAATATTTGTGCCATATCACGTGACCATGCTCAGTTTCATGAATTTATGGTCACATTGGATTTTATGAAATTTAAGATCCAGGATTAGAAACAATATCATAACCTGCATCATGCAATACATTTTCAAGCCATACATCTGTCATGTTGTATTTCTTAAGAAAGGATTTGGTCAAACATTTTGCTTAGTTAGACTCCAGACAAATTATATATGCAGAGCAAAAGGATAATCCCTCCATACCAGTGCATTGCCTGATATATTAACTCAAGTACTAGGCACGAACAAACGGGCTCAATTCTGTGCTGATCCTTTATTTAGCATTATTCTGTGCTCATCCTGGTGTAGTAGTAGTTGTACTAGGCAATGCAGTTGACGGGTGACCTTGGCTAGCGGCGACCGATGGAATTGAACCGTGCTCGGCGCGGTAGGTAATGTTGTCTAGTTACTAAAGCATCCCTCCGTTGTCCATCGGTAGTCATTATGGACCAGGGACATGAGTGGAATTTCCTACGGTTGGAATAATGGTCGCTAGATATTTCGACTCAAAACTCGGAGGCTCGACTGGTTGGGGTTGCCTAATGTGCATACCACACACGCCACCAGAAGGACACGATCCGTTTTTTTAGGACCAATGCTACTTCTCGAGCTTGAGTTGTATTCCCTCGAAGAGGAAAGGGAGATGGAGCACAGTAGCGTAAGTATTTCCCTTAGTTTTTGAGAACCAATGCATCAATACAGTAGGAGACCACGCGCGAGTCCCTCGCACCTGCACAAACAAATAAGAACTTCACAGCCAACGCGATAAGGGGTTGTCAATCCCTTTACGATCACTTACGAAAATGAGATCTGATAGAGATGATAGTTTATATTTTTGGTATTTTATGTTTATAAGAAAAAAAATAAAAGTTATAAAAGTAAAGTTGATGTAGATTGATATGGTGAGAATAGACCCGGGGGCCATAGTGTTCTCTAGTGGCTTCTCTCATGATAGCGATATTCTACGGCGGGTAAACAAATTACAGTCGACCAATTGATAGAAAAGTGAATAATTATGGGACTATCTAGGCATGATCATTGTATATAGGCATCACGTCTGAGACAAGTAGACCGAAACGATTCTGCATCTACTACTATTACTCCACACATCGACCGCTATCCAGCATGCATCTAGTGCATTGATTCATAAGAACAGAGTAACGCCTTAAGCAAGATGACATGATGTAGAGGGATAAACTCAAGCAATATGATATAAAACCCATCTTTTTATCCTCTATGACAATAATACAATAGGTGCCTTGCTGCCCCTACTGTCACTTGGAAAGGAGATCGCAAGATTGAACCCAAAGCCAAGCACTTCTCCCATTGCAAGAACTATAGATCTAGTAGGCCAAACCAAACCATTGCAAGGATATTATGAGCACACATAAAAAGTTCAGAGAAGAACCAAATATTTCTTGTAGATAATCTTGATCATAAACTCAAAATTCATCGGATCTCGACAAACACACCACAAAAAGAGATTACATCGAATAGATCTCCTCGAAGACCGATGAGAACTTTGTATTGAGATCCAGAGAGAGAGAGAAGAAGCCATCTAGATACTAGCTATGGACCCGAAGGTGTGTGGTAAACTACTCACAACTCATGGTGAGGGCGATGATGATGATGAAGAAGAACTCCATGATGGATCCCCCTCCCGTGGAGCTCACGGGAACAGAAGGTTACGGCGGTGGAATTATGGTTTTCTCTCTGTTGTCAAAGGTTTCGGGGTACGTAGACTTATATATGAGGAAGGAGGACGCCGGGGGACGCTCGAGGGGCCCACAAGGTAGGGGGAGCGCCCTGGGCAGGGGGCACGCCCCCCACCCTCGTCGGGGCCTCGATGCTCCCCTGACGTGGTTCTCAAGTTCCCTGTGCGTGATTTTCCCCAAAAATATCTCTCGCGAAGGTTTCATTCCGTTTGGACTCCGTTTGATATTCTTTTTCTGCAAAACCCTGAAACAGGCAAAAAATAGCAATCTGGACTGGGCCTTTGGGTTAGTAGGTTAGTCCCAAAAATGATATAAAAGTGTATGATAAAGCCCATTAAACATCCAAAACTTCATAAATAATAGTATGGAACAATAAAAAATTATATATACGTTGGAGAAGTATCAATCATCCCCAAGCTTAATTCCTGCTCGTCCTCGAGTAGGTAAATTATAAGAAAGAATTTTTGATGTGGAATGCTAACCAATATAGTTTCTCAATGTAATTTTCTTAATTGTGGCATGAATGTTCAGATCAGAAAGATTCAAGGTAAAAGTCTATATTGACATAAGAAATAACAATACATCAAGCATACTAACAAAGCAATCATGTCTTCTCAAAATACTATGGCTAAAGAAAGTTATCCCTACAAAATCATATAGTCTGGCTATGCTCCCTCTTCATCACACAAAATATTCATATCATACACAACCCCGATTTCAGCCAAGCACTTGTTTTCATACTCTATCTTTTCAAACCTTTCAACTTTCACGCAATACATGAGCGTGAGCCATCGACATAGCACTTTGGGTGGAATAGAGGAGGTTGTGGAGAAGACAAAAAGAAGGGAGATAGTCTCACATCTACTAGGCGTATCAACGGGCTATGGAGATGCCCATCAATAGATATGCATGTGAGTGAGTAGGGATTGCCATGCAACAGATGCACTAGAGCTAAATATGAATGAAAGCTCAACAACAAGAAACTAGTGGGTGTGCATCCAACTTGCTTGCTCATGAAGACCTAGGGCATTTGAGGAAGCCCATCGTTGGAATATACAAGCCAAGTTCTATAACGAAAAACTCCCACTAGTATATGAAAGTGACTAAGCATGAGACTCTCTACAATGAAGAACATGGTGCTACTTTGAAGCACAAGTGTGGAAAAAAGATAGTAGCAATTGTCCCTTTTTTCTTTTTATTTTTTTCTTTTTTTGGGCCTTTCTTTTTTTCTTGGGCCTTTCTTTTTTCTTTTTCTATTTTGCATAGGGGCTTTATAGATTTAGCCTTTCCTCCCATGGGACAATACTCTAATCATGATGATCATCACACTTATCATTACAACTCGATTATTACAACTCGATACTACAACAAAGTATGACTCTATATGAATGCCTCTGGTGGTGTACCGGGATGCGCAATGAATCAAAAGTGACATGTATGAAAAATTATGCATGGTGGCTTTGCCACAAATACGATGTCAACTATATGATCATGCATGGCAATATGACAATATGATTCGTGTCATATGAACGGAACGGTGGAAAGTTGCATTGCAATATATCTCGGAATGGCTATGGAAATGCCATGATAGGTAGGTATGGTGGCTCTTTTGAGTAATAATATGTAGTGGGTTTATGGCACCGGCGAAAGTTGCGCGGTACAAGAGAGGCTAGCAATGGTGGAAGGGTGAGAGTGCGTATAATCCATGGACTCAACATTAGTCATAAGAACTCATATACTTATTGCAAAAATTTATGAGGCATCAAAACTAAGCAATCAATGCATGCTCCTAGGCAGGAGGTTGGTAGGAGTTAATCATCGCGCGCCCCCGACCTCCACACAAAGGTAGGCAGTCTACAAATACCTCATGCTCTAACTTCGTCACATAGCGGTTCACCATACGTGCATGATACGGGAATCACTAACCTTAACACAAGTATTTCTTAAATTCATAATAACTCCACTAGCATGACTCTAATGTCATTATCCTCATATCTCAAAACAATTATCAAGCATCCAACATCTCATCATATTCAATGCACTTCATGTGAATTTTTTTACTACATTGACATTGGATGTTGATCATGTGAAGACTAGTTTTTTTAGCCTAAACACATTACCATGCTGTTTTGATAGACTCTCAAATAGATATAAGTGAAGCATGAGAGTTCAACAATTTCTACAAAATATTACCACCACCATGCTCTAAAAGATGTAAGTGAAGCACTAGAGCAAAAACTATTCAACTCAAAAGATATATGTGAAGCACATAGAGTGTTCTAACAATTCCTAGGCCATATTTAACTCTCTCAAATAGGTGTGTCCAGCAAGGATGATTGTGACAAACTAACAAGCAAATACTCAAATTATACAAGACGCTCCAAGCAAAACACATATCATGTGGCGAATAAAAATATAGCTCCGAGTATAGTTACCGATGGATGAAGATGAAAGAGGGGATGCCTTCACGGGGCATCCCCAAGCTTAGACCTTTGCTACTATTTGTTCCATAGTCCATCAAAGCAATACTCAAAACTTGAAAACTTCACAACACAAAACTTAGACAAGAATTCTCGTGATCTCCGTTAGTATAAGAAAACAAATCACTACTCAAAGGTACTACAATGAATTCATTCTTTGTTTATATTGGTGTTAAACCTACTGTATTCCAACTTATCTATGGTTCATACTTGCCAATAATACTCATAGATGCATTGAAATAAGCAAACAACACACTTCTGGAACTCCAAAAAATTCAAACTAAATTGGTAAATTTGAGGAATTTTTCTATTAATCATCTGCAAAAAGAATCAACTAAATAGCACGCTCCAGTAAAATCTGACGACCACTTTAGGAAGCGCTAATGATTCTGTTTTTCACAGCAAGATCACATAAACTTCACACAAGTCTTCCCAAAGGTTCTACTTGGCACAAAAACTAAACAAAACATGAAACCACATCTAATCAGAGGCTAGATGCAATATTTATTCCCTAACAGCAGCAAAAACAAAAAATATAAAATTGGGTTGCCTCCCAACAAGCGCTATCGTTTATAGCCATTAAGATAGGCTTGAGAATTCAATGATGCTCACATGAAAGATAAGAATTGAAGTACAAAGTGAGCATCATAAAGCATATGAAAATCACATCTAAGTCTAACATATTTCCTATGAATAGTCATTCTATAGGAAAACAAATTAGCAAAACAAACAAGATCTAGCATATGCAAGGAAGAAGAAAGAAACAAGATCAATGTCAACACGAAGAGAGGTAATTTAGTAGCATGAAGATTTCTATGACCATATTTTCCTCTCTCATAATAATTGCATGTAGGATCATAAGCAAATTCAGCAATATAGCTATCACATAACATACTCTCAACACGATCCACATGCATGCCAAGTTGACACTCTTCCAAAATAGTGGGATCAACATTAACTAGAGTCATGACCTTTCCAAACCCACTTTTATCAAAAAAATTATAAGATTGATCAATATCTAAAGTAGTGGGATCAAAAGTTGACACTCTTTCAAATCCACTTTCAATATTATGTCAAACATTATTATCAATCTCATATTCATCATGGGGATTAAATAAATATTCAAGATCGTAAAAAGCATCACCCCAATCATGATCATTGCAACAAGTAGTGGGCATAGCAAAATAAGCATCACCAAGCTTAGGATTTTGCGTATTATTAGCACAATTGACATCAAGAGAATTATATTATAGCATCATTGCAATCATGCTTTTTATTTAACAAGCTATCATGAATCACTTTTTATTTTAACAATTCCTCACAATTTTCAGATTCATAAATTTCAAGCAAAACCCCATAAAGATAATCTAGTACACGTAGCTCACTAGCAATAGGTTCAACATAATTGGATCTCTTAAAGAGATTATCAAGTGGATGAGGATCCATACTTTAGTAAGCGAAGATGCAAGCTAATTGAGGGCACATAGCACACAAACAAACAAGAGGCAAGCGAATGGTAAACACACGGCAGAAGAAGGGCAAATAAAACGGCAAGGGTTAAGTGGGGGAGAGGAAAATGAGAGGAAAAAATGTAATGCGAAGGATAAGGGTTTGTGATAGGTACTTGGTATGTGACTTTTGCGTAACCCTCCCCAGCAACGGCGCCAGAAATTCTTCTTGCTACTTCTCGAGCTTGCGTTGTATTCCCACTAAGAAGAAAGGGAGATGCAGCATAGTAGCGTAAGTATTTTCCTCAGTTTTTGAGAACCAAGGTATCAATCCAGTAGGAGACCACGCGCGAGTCCCTCACACTTGCACAAACAAATAAGAACTTCGCAGCCAACGTGATAAGGGGTTGTCAATCCCTTTACAGTCACTTACGAAAATGAGATCTGATAGAGATGATAGTTTATATTATTGGTATTTTACGTTTATAAGAACAGCAAATAAAAGCGATAAAAGTAAAGTGGATGTAGATTGATATGTTGAGAATAGACCCGGGGGCCATATTATTCTCTAGTGGCTTCTCTTATGATAGCGATATTCTACGACGGGTAAACAAATTACTATCGAGCAATTGATAGAAAAATGAATAATAATGAGACTATATAGGCATGATCATTGTATATAGGCATCACGTCCGAGACAAGTAGACCAAAACGATTCTGCATCTACTACTATTACTCCACACATCGACCGCTATCCAGCATGCATCTAGTGTAATGTGTTCATATAGAACAGAGTAACGTCTTAAGCAAGATGACATGATGTAGAGGGATAAACTCAAGCAATATGATATAAACCCCATCTTTTTATCCTCGATGGCAACAATACAATACGTGCATTGCTGCCCCTACTGTCACTGGTAAAGGACACCGCAAGATTGAACCAAAAGCCAAGCACTTCTCCCATTGCAACAACTATAGATCAAGTAGGGCAAACCAAACCAATAATTTGAAGAGACTTGGAAGGATATTATTGAAGGAAATATGCCATAGAGGCAATAATAAAGTTATTATGTATTTCCTTATATCATGAGAAATGTTTATTATTCATGCTAGAATTATATTAACTGGAAACTAAGTACATGTGTGAATACATAGACAAAACAGAGTGTCCCTAGTATGCCTCTACAAGACTAGCTCATTGATCAAAGATGGTTATGTTTCCTAGCCATAGACATGAGTTTTAATTTGATCAACAGGGTCACATCATTAGGAGAATGATGTGATGGACAAGACCCAGCCGTTAGCTTAGCACTATGATTGTTTAGTTTTACTGCTATTGCTTTCTTCATGACTTATACATGTTCCTATGACTATGAGATTATGCAACTCCCGAATACCGGAGGAACACCTTGTGTGCTATCAAACATCACAACGTAACTGGGTGATTATAAAGATTCTCTACAGGTGTCTCCGAAGATGTTCGTGGTGTTGGCATAGATCAAGAATAGGATTTGTCACTCCGGGTGTCAGAGAGGTATCTCTGGGCCCTCTCGGTAATGCACATCATAATAAGCCTTGCAAGCAAATGACTAACGAGTTAGTCACGAGATGATGTATTATGGAACAAGTAAAGATAATTGCCAGTAACAAGATTGAACTAGGTATGATGATACCGACGATCGAATCTCGGGCAAGTAACATATCGATGACAAAGGGAACAAAGTATGTTGTTATGCGGTTCGACCGATAAAGATCTTCGTAGAATATGTAGGAGCCAATATGTGCATCAAGGTTCTGCTATTGGTTATTGACCGAAGAGATGTCTCGGTCATGTCTTCATAGTTCTTGAACCCGTAGGGTCCGCACGCTCAACGTTTCGTTGACGATATAGTATTGAATGAGTTATGTATGTTGGTGACCGAATGTTGTTCCGAGTCCCGGATGAGATCACGGATATGACGAGGAGCTCCGGAGTGGTCCGGAGGTAAAAATTGATATATAGGATGATATGGTTCGGCCAAGGGGTCAAGCCCACGGGGCATTAAGTTGGTGCAAAAGGTGTTTTGCGGAGGCCAGGGGGCCAAACGCCGGAGACCCTGGCGTCTGGACCTGGGCCAGACGCCGTGGCCTATGGCTTCTGGGCCAGACGCCAAGGATTCTGGCGTTTGGTCCTGGAGTCCGAGTGGGACTCTTGCCTTTCGGGCAAAACCGACTTTGAGGAGGCTTTTGCTCCAAGTTACGACCCCAGGGCTCAACATATAAATAGAGGGGCGGGGCTAGCACCTGGAACACATCAAGATACACCAAGCTGTGTGCCGACAACCCCGACCCTCTAGTTTATCCTCCGTCTAGTTTCTGTAGTGCTTGGCGAAGCCCTGCAGAGATTGTTCTTCATCAACAACCGTCACAACGCCGTCGTGCGGCCGGAACTCATCTACTACTTTGCCCGTCTTGCTAGATCAAGAAGGCAAGGACGTCATCGAGCTGAACGTGTGCTAAACACGGAGGTGCCGTACATTTGGTACTAGATCAGGACGGATCGTGAAGGTGTACGACTACATAAACCGCGTTGATAAACGCTTACGATTTCGGTCTACGAGGGTATGTAGATACACTCTCCCCTCTTGTTGCTATCCATCTAGTAGATATATCTGGCGTGATCGTAGGAAATTTTTGAAATACTGCATTACCCAACAGTGTCATCATGAGCCAGGTCTATGCGTAGATGATATGCATGAGTAGAACACAAGTGAGTTGTGGACGATAAAAGTCATACTGCTTACCAGCATGTCATACTTTGGTTCGGCGGTATTGTGAGATGAAGCGGCCCGGACCGACATTACGCGTATGCTTATGCGGGACTGGTTTCACCGTGATGAGCACTAGTTGCTTAAAGGTGACTGGCGGGTGTCTGTCTCTCTCACTTTAGTTGAATCAAGTGTGGCTACGCCCGGTCCTTGTGAAGGTTAAAACAGCACATACTTGACGAAAAATCGTTCTGGTTTTGTATGTGTAGGTAAGAATGGTTCTTGCTAAGCCTATAGCAGCCACGTAAAACTTGCAACAACAAATTAGAGGATGTCTAACTTGTTTTTGCAGGGCATGCTGTGATGTGATATGGTCAAGACATGATGAGTTATACGTTATTGTATGAGATGATCATGTTTTGTAAAGTTATCAACAACTGGCAGGAGCCATATGGTTGTCGCTTTATTGTATGAAATACAGTCGCCATGTAATTGCGTTACTTTATCAGTAAGCGGTAGCGATGGTCGTGGAAGCAATAGTTGGCGAGACGACAACAATGCTATGTTGGAGATCAAGGTGTCGCGCTAGTGACGATGGTGATCATGATGGTGCCTTGGAGATGGAGATCAAAAGCACAAGATGATGATGGCCATATCATGTCACATATTTTAATTGCATGTGATGTTTATCTTATTATGCTCCTTATTTTGCTTAGTACGATGGTATCATTATAACATGACCCCTTACAAAATTTGAAGGTACAAGTGTTCTCCCTGAGTATGCACCGTTGCGAAAGTTCTTCGTGCTGAGACACCACGTGATGATCGGGTGTGATAGGCTCTACGTTCACATACAACGGGTTTAAGCCAGTTTTGCACATGCAGAATACTCGGGTTAAACTTGAAAAGCCTAGCATATGCAGATATGGCATCAGAACACTAGAGACTGAAAGGTCGAGCGTGAATCATATAGTAGATATGATCAACATAAGATGTTCACCATTGAAAACTACTCCATCTCATGTGATGATCGGACATGGTTTAGTTGATTTGGTTCATGTGATCATTTAGATGACTAGAGGGATGTCTATCTAAGTGGGAGTTCTTAAATAATATGATTAAATTGAACTTTAATTTATCATGAACTTAGTCCTGGTAGTATTAGCAAATCTATGTTGTAGATCAATAGCTCGCAATGTTGCTCCCCGTTTATTTTATATATGTTCCTAGAGAAAACTAAGTTGAAAGATGTCAGTAGCAATGATGCGGAATTGTTCCGTGATATGAGGATTATCCTCATTGCTGCACAGAAGAATTATGTCCTTGATGCACTGCTAGGTGACAGACCAAATGCAGGAGCAGATGCAGACGTTATGAACGTTTTGACAAAAGCTTGGTATGATGACTGCTTGATAGTTTAAGTGCACCATGCTTTACGGCTTAGAACCGGGACTTCAAAAACGTTTTGAACACCACGGATCATATAAGATGTTCCAATAGTTGAAATTAGTATTTCATACTCATGCCGCGTCGAGAGGTATGAGACCTCTGACAGTACTTTGCCTACAAGATGGATGAGAATAGCTCAACCAGTGAGCATGTGCTCAGATTTTCTGGGTACTACAATTGCTTGAATCAAGTGGTAGTTAATATTCCAGATAATATAGTAATTGACAAAGTTCTCTAGTCACTATCACTAAGTTAGTAGAACTTCGTGATGAACTATAATATGCAAGGGATGACGAAAGTAATTCCCGAGCTCTTCGCGATGCTGAAATCGGCGAAGGTAGAAATCAAGAAAGAGCATCAAGTGTTAATGGTTAATAAGACCACTTGTTTCATGTAAAGGGCAAAGGAATAGAAGGGGAACTTCAAGAAGAATGACAAGTAAGTTGTCACTCCCGTGAAGAAACCCGAAGCTAAACTCAAGCCTGAAACTAAGTGCTTCTACTGCAAAGGAAATGGTCAATGGAAGAGGAACTACCCTAGATACTTGGCGGATAAGAAGGATGGCAAAGTGAACAAAGGTATATTTTGATATACAGATTATTGATGTGTACTTTACTAGTGTTCATAGCAACCCCTGGGTATTTGATACCAGTTCAGTTGCTAAAATTAGTAACTCGAAACGAGAATTGCAGAAAGAATAGAAATTAGTTAAAGGTGAAGTGACGATGTGTGTTGGAAGTGGTTCTAATATTGATATGATCATCATCGCACAGTCCCTATACTTTCGGGATTAGTGTAAAACGTAAATAAATGTTATTTGGCATTTGCGTTGAGCATGAATATGATTTGATCATATTTGTTTCAATACAATTATTCATTTAAAGTCATAGAATAGTTGTTATTCTGTTTACATGAATAAAACCTTCGATGGTCATACACCCAATGAAACTAGTTTGTTGGATCTCGATCGTAGTGATACACATATTCATAATATTGAAGCCAAAAGATGCAAGGTTAATAATGATAGTGCAACTTATTTCTGGCACTGCCATTTAGTTCATAATGGTGTAAAGCGCATGAAGAAACTTCATAGTGATGGACTTTTGGAATCACTTGATTACGAATCACTTGGTGCTTGCGAACCATGCCTCATGGGCAAGATGACTAAAATCCGTTCTCCGGAACAATGGAGCGAGCAGTTGACTTGTTGGAAATCATACATACTGATGTATGCAGACCAATGAGTGTTGAGGCTCGCGGCAGGTATCATTATTTTTTGACCTTCACAGATGATTTGAGCCGATATGGATATATCTACTTGATGAAACACAAGTCTGAAACATTTGAAAAGTTCAAAGAAATTTCAGAGTGATGTAGAGAATCATCGTAACAAGAAAATAAAAGTTTCCACGATCTGATCGCGGTGGCGAATATTTGAAGTTACGAGTTTGAACTTCATTTAAAACAATGTGGAATAGTTTCACAACTCACGCCACCCGGAACACCACAGCGTAATGGTGTGTCCGAACATCGTAATCGTACTTTATTAGATACGGTGCGATATATGATGTCTCTAACCAATTTACTACTATTGTTTTGGGTTATGCATTAGAGACAGCTGCATTCACGTTAAATAAGGTCACCATCTAAATCCATTGAGACGACGCCTTATGAACTATGGTTTGGCAAGAAACCAAAGTTATTGTTTCTTAAAGTTTGGGGCTGCAATGCTTATGTGAAAAAGCTTCAACCTGATAAGCTCGTACCCAAGTCGGAGAAATGTGTCTTCATAGGATACCCAAAGGAGACTATTGGGTACACCTTCTATCACAGATCCGAAGGCAAGTTATTCGTTGCTAAGAATGGATCATTTCTAGAGAAGGAGTTTTCTCTCAAAAGAAGTGAGTTGGAGGAAAGTGGAACTTGATGAGGTAATTGTACCTTCTCCTGAATTGGAAAGTGGTACATCACAGAAAATAGTTCTAGTGATTCCTAAACCAATTAGTGAGGAAGCTAATGATGATGATCATGAAACTTCGGACAAATTTACTGCTGAACTTCGTAGATCAACCAGAGTACGTTCCGCACCAGAGTGGTAAGGTAACCCGGTTCTGGAAGTCATGTTACCGGACCATGATGAACCTACAAACTATGAGGAAGCAATGAGGAGCCTAGATTCCGCAAAATGGCTTGAGGCCATGAAATCTGAGATGGGATCCATGTATGAGAACAAAGTATGGACTTTGGTTGACTTGTTCGATGATCGGCAAGCCATCGAAAATAAATGGATCTTCAAGAGGAAGACCGACACTGACAGTAATGTTACTGTTTACAAATCTCGACTTGTTGCGAAAGGTTTTCGACAAGTTCAAGGAGTTGACTACGATGAGACTTTCTCACCCATAGTGATGCTTAAGTCTATCCAAATCATGTTAGCAATTGTCGAAATCTGGCAAATGGATAACAATACTGCATTCTTTAATCGATTTATGAAAGAAGAATTGTATATGATGCAACCAGAAGGTTTTGCCAATCCTAAAGGTGCTAACAGAATGTGTAAGCTCCAGCGATCCATCTATGGACTGGTGCAAGCATCTCGGAGTTAGAATATACGCTTTGATTAGTTGATCAAAGCATATAGATTTATACAAACTTGTGGTGAAGCCTGTATTTACAAGAAAGTGAGTGGGAGCACTACAACCTTTCTGATGAGTATATGTGAATGACATATTGTCGATCGGAAATGATGTAGAATTTTCTGGAAAGCATAAAGGAGTGTTTTAAAGGAGTTTTTCAAAGAAAGACCTCGGTGAAGCTGCTTACATATTGAGCATCAAGATCTATAGAGATAGATCGAGATGCTTGATAAGTTTTTTCAATGAGTACGTACCTTGACAAATTTTGAAGTAGTTCAAAATGGATCCGTCAGAGAAGGAGGTCTTGCCTGAGTTAAAAGGTATGAAGTTGAGTAAGACTCAAAACCCGACCTCGGCAGAAGATAGAGAAAGAATGAAAGTCATTCCCTATGCATCAGCCATAGGTTCTATAAAGTATGCCATGCTGTGTACCAAATATGTTGTGTACCTTGCCATGAGTTTGGCAAGGAGGTACAATAGTGATCTAGGAGTAGATCACTGGACAATGGTCAAAATTATCCTTAGTAACTGGATGACTAAGGAAATGTTTCTCAATTATGGAGGTGATAAAGAGTTCGTCGTAAAGAGTTACGCCGATGCAAGCTTTGACACTAATCTAGATGACTCTGAGTATCAATCTGGATGCGTATTAAAAGTGGGATCAATTAGCTAGAGTAGCTCCATGCAGAGCATTGTAGACATAGAAATTTGCAAAATATGTACGGATCTGAATGGAACAGACCCGCTGACTAAACTTCTCTCACGAAGTAAAACATGATCACACCTTATTACTCTTTGGGTGTTAATCACATGGTGATGTGAACTAGATTGTTGACTCTAGTAAACCCTTTGGGTATTGGTCGCATGGCGATGAGAACTATTGGTGTTAGTCACATGGTGAGGTGAACTATTGGTGTTAATCACATGGTGATGTGATCCATATTATTGACTCTAGTGCAAGTGGGAGACTGAAGGAAATATGCCCTAGAGGCAATAATAAATTTATTATTTATTTCCATATATCATGATAAATGTTTATTATTTATGCTAGAATTGTATTAACTGGAAAGTTAGTACATGTGTGAATACATAGACAAAACAATGTGTCCCTAGTATGCCTCTACTAGACTAGCTCGTTGATCAAAGATGGTTATGTTTCCTAGCCATAGACATGAGTTGTCATTTGATCAATGGGGTCACATCATTAGGAGAATGATGTGATGGACAAGACCCATCCGTTAGCTTAGCACTATGATCGTTTAGTTTTACTGCTATTGCTTTCTTCATGACTTATACATGTTCCTATGACTATGAGATTATGCAACTCCCGAATACCGGAGGAACACCTTGTGTGCTATCAAATGTCACAAATGTAACTGGGTGGTTATGAAGATGCTCTACAGGTGTCTCCGAAGGTGTTCGTGGTGTTGGCATAGATCAAGAATAGGATTTGTCACTCCGAGTGTCGGAGAGGTATCTTTCGGCCCTCTCGGTAATGCACATCATAATAAGCCTTGTAAGCAAATGACTAATTTGTTAGTCACGAGATGATGTATTATGGAACGAGTAAAGAGACTTGCCGGTAATGATATTGAACTAGGTATGATGATACCAACAATCGAATCTCGGGCAAGTAACATACCGATGACAAAGGGAACAATGTATGTTGTTATGCGGTTCGGCCGATAAAGATCTTCGTAGAATATGTAGGAGCCAATATGGGCATCCAGGTTCTGCTATTGGTTATTGACCGGAGAGAACTCTCTGTCATGTCTACATAGTTCTCGAACCCATAGGGTCCGCACGCTTAACGTTTCGTTGACGATATAGTATTGAATGAGTTATGTATGTTGGTGACCGAATGTTGTTCGGAGTCCAGGATGAGATCACGCACATGACGAGAAGCTCCGGATTGGTCCGGAGGTAAAAATTGATATATAGGATGATATGGTTTGGCCAAGGGGTCAAACCCACGGGGCATTAAGTTGGTGCAAAAGGTGTTTTGCGGGGGCCAGGGGGCCAAACGCTGGAGACCCTGACGTGTGGCCCTGGGCCAGACGCCGAGACCCATGGCGTCTGGGCC
>LR738713.1:202524476-202539680 GCA_902687465.1 Secale cereale | reverse complement strand
GAATATGTAGGAGCCAATATGGGCATCCAGGTTCTGCTATTGGTTATTGACCGGAGAGAACTCTCTGTCATGTCTACATAGTTCTCGAACCCATAGGGTCCGCACGCTTAACGTTTCGTTGACGATATAGTATTGAATGAGTTATGTATGTTGGTGACCGAATGTTGTTCGGAGTCCAGGATGAGATCACGGACATGACGAGAAGCTCCGGATTGGTCCGGAGGTAAAAATTGATATATAGGATGATATGGTTTGGCCAAGGGGTCAAACCCACGGGGCATTAAGTTGGTGCAAAAGGTGTTTTGCGGGGGCCAGGGGGCCAAACGCTGGAGACCCTGACGTGTGGCCCTGGGCCAGACGCCGAGACCCATGGCGTCTGGGCCAGACGCCAAGGATAGTGGCATTTGGTCCTGGAGTCCGAGTGGGACTCTTGCCTTTCGGGCAAAACCGACTTTGAGGAGGCTTTTTCTCCAAGTTACGACTCCAGGGCTCAACATATAAATAAAGGGGCGGGGCTAGCACCTGGAACACATCAAGATACACCAAGCCGTGTGCCGAAAACCCCGACCCTCTAGTTTATCCTCCGTCTAGTTTCTGTTGTGCTTGGCGAAGCCCTGCAGAGATTGTTCTTCATCAACAACCGTCACCATGTCGTCGTGCTGCTGGAACTCATCTACTACTTCGCCCGTCTTGCTGGATCAATAAGGCAAGGACGTCATCGAGCTGAACTTGTGCTGAACGCAGAGGTGCCGTACGTTCGGTACTAGATCGGGACGGATCGTGAAGGTGTACAACTACATCAACCACGTTGATAAATGCTTCCGCTTTCGGTCTACGAGGGTACGTAGATACACTCTCCCCTTTCGTTGCTATGCATCTAGTAGATAGATCTTGCGTGATCGTAGGAAATTTTCGAAATACTGCGTTCCCCAACAATTATGAGCACACATAAAAAGTTCAGAGAAGAACCAAATATTTCTCGTAGATAATCCTGATCATAAAATCACAATTCATCGGATCTCGACAAACACACCACAAAAAGAGATTACATCGAATAGATCTCCTCGAAGACCAAGGAGAACTTTGTATTGAGATCCAGAGAGAGAGAAGAAGCCATCTAGATACTAGCTATGGACCCGAAGGTCTGTGGTAAACTACTCACAACTCATGGTGAGGGCGATGATGATGACGATGAAGAACTCCGTGATGGATCCCCCTCCGGTGGAGCTCCGAAACAGGCTCCAAGATGGGATCTCATGGGAACAGAAGGTTACAACGGTGGAATTAGAGTTTTCTCTCTGTTTTCGAAGGTTTCGCGGTACGTAGACTTATATAGGAGGAAGGAGGACACGGGGTGACGCTCGAGGAGCCCACGAGGTAGGGGGGCGCCCTGGGCAGGGGGCGCGCCCTCCACCCTCGTGGGCGCCTCGATGCTCCCCTGATGTGGTTCTCAAGTTCCCTGTGCGTGATTTTCTCCAAATATATCTCTCGCGAACGTTTCATTCCGTTTGGACTCCGTTTGATGTTCTTCTTCTGCAAAACTGTGAAAAAGGCAAAAAAACAGCAATCTGGACTAGGCCTTTGGGATAGTAGGTTAGTCCCAAAAATGATATAAAAGTGTATGATAATGCCCATTAAACATCCAAAACTTCATAAATAATAGCATGGAACAATCAAAAATTATAGATACGTGGGAGACGTATCAATCAACACGATCCAAGGTGTGGCTGGTATGCCGTTGGGTCCTACCATTCGAGAATACGAAAGGAACCTTTTAAATTGCCGAACGAATCTATGCATATTACAATGCCCGTATTTTCCTTGCAAATACTAATCTCAACGTGGTAATTGATTTATGATGAGTTGTTGAATTAGAGTGAGTTTGTGATATAGTGATCTCAATGTGGATTTCACATTTCATGGTATCTCTGGTTAGTTTTTCAGTGCAAATTCAAATTTAAAAGATGAACAATATGGAGGTCAGAAAACTTCGTATGTTCAAGCATATGACCACACACACACACAGAGAGACCCACACACGAACACAACAACAATCCAATAAGTATAGTGCATCTATTTTTCCAAACCATGCATGTATGACACGAATTCAAAAATACTCATTCTATTCCTAAATATTAGTCTTTTAGAGATTTCAACAAGCGACTACATACGGAGCAAAATGAGTGAATCTACACTCTAAAATATGTCTATATGCATCCGTATGTGCCAGTCCACTTGAAATCTCTCAAAAGACTAATATTTAAGAACGAAGGGAGTAAAATGTAAGACATGCATGGTCCTCAATTCAATATTTAAAACAAACATGAAACTAAAACATGAATATTAAGTCTAGTATTATAGTACATGCAAATGTTGAGTTTAATTAGGCAGAGCTATGATTGTCGAGGGTCACTCCCTCGACCTTAGATAAAATTGTGAAGCTCTGTTTAGGGTTGCTTAGATTATATTTGTCCCCACCCTCCCAACCACCGATTGGTTGTGCACCCCCACCCCTCCTCCCCGGGAGAATATCAAGTGCCCCCATACCTTAGATATGGCGATACGAGTTGTTTGGATCTTGTAGATCTGAGATATAGCAGCTCACATGATGTCTTAATATTTTTACAGGAAACCTTGATGAGTTTGAGAATTGCACACAATTTGTACAAAAACTACTCAGATGCCCTTGGATCCCATATCCAACGACCTCGAAGCTCGCATCACAGTAGCATCTAAGATGAAGGAGGACATCATATTCTCCTGTATGTAAGAATATCATGTGCTACCACACCTTAGATGCTTTGGTGATACAAGCTCTTCGGAGCCATTGGATTTGTCACCAAACACCTCCTCGATGGTTCGACTGGTTTTTTGCAGAAAAGCCCCCAAAGAATTCGGCCACTGCTTACAAGCACAAAGACTGCTCAGATTCCATTGGATCTCAGATCAGACGACCTTGAAGCTCGTATCACCGTAGCATCCAAGCTGCGAGAGCACCTTATGTTTTCTCGCACAGGAGAATATGAGGTGCTCCCGCACCATAGATTCTATGGTGATACGAGTTCACGGAGATCTAACGGCCCACAGTAGGAGGTTTGAATGTTTTTGCATATACGATTGAGAGAGTTTGGGAATTGCGCAGAAAGTACAAGTATTACGCATGTGCCATCTGATCACTTATCATACGACCTAGATGCTCATATCACCGTAGCGGGTAATTAAGCTACGGGAGCACCTAATATGAGCAACGGGCAGCCGTTGGATCCAAGATATAGCAGCACACACGAGGACTGAATGTTTTATTTGCAAAAAAACCTTTGGAGAGTTTGGAAACTGCGCATAATTACAAAGACTACTCCCAATCCATTGGATATCACTTCCAACGGTGTAAAAGCTCGTGTCACCTTAGCATCTAAGCTGCGGGGTGGATGTGATATTCTATGCTGCTGTCATTTTTGTTCGTAAACTTGCAAAATATGTGTAACTTGTGCCATTACTTGTCTAACCGCGCAAAGTGTTTGTTCAAAAAAAACATCCTACACTGAAATATCGGAACAACACATGGGGCTCCCACTTGTCATTAATCAAATTTGGACCCAAAACTAACAAATATGAAAGACGAGATTCGAACTGGCAACCTGGACTACAAAGCATAAGTCGATAGCCTGAAACAACAACGGTTGTTGGCTTTGTCCCATAACTTGATTTTATACAGTTTTATGTTGATTAGAGTAGAGGGAGTGCCTCGTCAACATGTACATGACCGTTGACTCAATTACTGGTGGGTCCCAAGTCTACGATCTCTCTCTTCTCTCTGTCGTCTAACCTTTGCACGGGCACACATGAAGAGCGACGCTAGATTGCCGTGGTGTTATTACAACTAAAAAAAATCTTGGAAAATAGAAGAATCGCCTAGAACAAGAGACGTTGTGGCTGGTCGAGACGGAGCTAACCACACCTATCCTCCGTGCCATGTTAGCATGATCAAGCAGTGTGGCTAGTGGGGTGTTTTTGACCGACTGGCTGGGTCCTGAGGCCGAACCATAGGTACTACGTCTGATACAGTAAATTTTTACACACACATTTTTCCTCCGTGCCGAGACATGGCACACCCTACCGCGCGGTTTCGGGGTCCTCCCAGGTGGTGCACGCATATATTCTTCCTAACGTGGGACGCCCTACCGCGCGGTTTCGCCGAAGCAAGTAAATGAGTCGTCAAATCATGAAAGACCACTTTTTCCACTGAGTACATCAGTGAAGCACGGTGGCTAGCTAGTTGGGCTAGTTCGACCGATTAGCTAGGCCACCGCCACATTTGTTTTTCACCAAATTTTTTATGTACTTGCCGGCAGGTAAATTTAAATATCCACTGCCGCGTTGCTCTGGTGTTTGAGTGCTGCAGGATTTTTAATTTTTTGACTGACGGGAGCAGGCGCGACAGGATTTTTAATTTTTTGTTTGACGGGAGCAGGCGTGGCTGCAATTAGTCATGATGACTCCGCCTGTAAAATCCACTGCTCCCTGATGTGAGAAGTCGTCGACTGGTGTTTTACCATGGTGAAAACCAAAAGATTCACCGCTCCTCGGCTGGCTCCCTCCGCCTTCCCGTAGATTGCATTGCCTTTCAACCGTTTTGCCCCCTGCATCACCAACGTCGTGCACCCCGAGAAGCAAAGGGACTTCGGTGGTGTTTACGCGCCCTCTGCATGGGCATGTCCATGTCTCCGTGCAACATGACCGTTGGATCAAACTCAGACGGTGCAGATGAGTCACTGTAGCACAAAGCGTGTGGTGTGTTTGGTTGTATTCTCATCTCAATATACTCCTCTGTCTAGGTGTGTAAGTCACCTTACGAAAACCAAATAATCCCAAAACACTTAGGCAGGGTACATTAACTCCTTCCCCGTTTCTTGTTTTGTGACATATCAACCAATAAGAGACATGGGCCGTGCATGCTTTCAATGAATTGAGACTAATAAACATGACTTGAAGTGGTTAGTTCATTGCATGCAATGCTATTAATTAGCAAAAAGACATTAAGTTTTCTCGTTTTCCTCTCCGCCTTGGTCGCAGTGCACAACGTAAGATGACTTACACACCTAGACGGAGGGAGTTGTTGTTTCCTCTTCATGTATTTGTGTCAACCTACTAGTGTGGACTCATGCACCCTTCATGCACTCTGCCAAACACCCAAAAGTGGGTCGAGAAGGAAACTTTTCTCCCATCCCGTGCACCCTTCATACACCTTGCCTAACACTATTCGTGCTTCATATGGTTCATGTTTTGTGGAGTACTATAGCATCGTACTCTCTGTGATCTATAGACCTAGTTCTGTTAACATTGATCTCACCGTTCATTCTCGACCGGACAGTCGAGAAAGGGGCACTATGTTACTACATTACTATTCATATAGTTGACATGCGCACAACATCATTTGTTGTCGTCATATCTTACTACACTAGCAACAAGATTACGTAGTACTAACGCATGAACCACTGCGCATGCCTAGTAGTAGGAGCACTGTGTATGTTCAAGTGGCTGCCGTGTTTCGCACTCCTCCATCGTAAGAGCGGAAACACTTGTTGTATTCATTTTTTCTTCAGAAAAATAGTGGACATGCTCTAATGTGCGGATCCTCCTCCAGCCATGCACTAAATTACTCACTTTCGCCGATGTGTGGGACAGCCAGCATCGGGGTCCACCAGCCATGCACTAAATTACTCCATAGTAGAGTGACGGTAGACTACCCCGATCGAAGCGCCGCAGTAATGCCCAAAGAGCTGTCAAATTATAAAACCCCCTCCTTTCCAGCAGTAAGTTGGACGGATGAAGCAACCATCATTTCACTCTTCTCTCTCAGCTTCCTCTCTACCCAACTCGCTTCTCCCTCGTCTTGTTCCTCATTTCTTCAAGAAAACCCCGACCTGCTTCTGCCATTGTTCTTCTATCCCAAAGAAGGAAAGGTGAGCACATCAATGGTGTTGATTCTAGCCAAGGCCCGGACTTGCAACCCCGAGACTGATCCTATAACTCCCTCTCTTTTCTTCTTTTGGGTTTGTGATTATGGTTTCTTTTCTTTTATTTCTATTTGACAGTTTCTTGATGGATGCTGGAGCACCGCCCGAAGTGATGTCTATGGCTCTGGCCAGAACCATCGAGGCTCATGGTACGAAGAAGCGCAAGCACCCCGCCGAGACTAACGCAGACAAGCTCAAAGCCATCGCCCTGTCCAAGTCCCCCTCTCCGGGATCCCTCATTAAGCAAGTCCAGGTAATATCTCTTCTTGACGATCTTTTCTCGATCTTGATCGTGTTTTTTCATCTAACTCACACTACTAGTACTAGTAGTACAACTTTCTGGGTGATCTTGCATGTGATTTTTGTGTGCCAAATGACGGTTCTAAACTCCTCTTTTGACCAAAACATGCGATAGGTTGACACTAATTTCTTATAGATTACTTTCAACTAACTTTATGAACATCAATGCTACCTTTGAAGAGGGTATATTTGCCTCAGTAACTTGTGTTATGGATATTGCAAGTAATCCCTCTACTCTCATGCCTTTGAAGACATGTTCTAGTGTCTTTGTTCACTCATTTCTGTGCGTATATGTAGTCATATATGGAGTATAATATTGAAAATCATCTTTTATTTCTGGACGGAGGTAGTAATAAAATATGGTTTCTGTTTGAATTAGAACCAGGTCCGCGGTGGAGATGAAGTTCTCAAAGTCATGCCGTGTGAACTAGAAGACCTGAGGATGAGTTCTACTTCTAAACTATCCAGCTACTGTGTCCTTGTTGCCAAGTGTCCTGAATTAGTGTCTTTCTGTAGCATTGTTGTCAGGCGTGTTCTTGAGGTTGTACTTGACCACAACAATTTCCTGGCCGTGCCTTCGATTACGAAGGGTGTGGTTCTTGTAAAGCTTCCCAACAAATCTGATGCAGCATGTCTTCATGATCATGCTTATGAGTGGAAAGACCACTCTGTTAGGTTCTCCAAGGTTGCCGACATGGTGATGGTGCATGTAGACATCTCTCACGAAGTCCATGGCCTAGTCAGTTATGCGGGGTTCAATCACGTAGGTCGGTGGCAAGAAATAGTGTGCATAGTTTAATTAGTACAATTTTACTTGTCTGTAGTAAGTACTATTGTTCAGTACTTGATTTGTGTTTGTGAACCCTGTATTGTTTATTAGTACTGCCGCTTTTGGTGTGTGGTCAGTCCTGTGAATTGTGTATGTTAATGTCTGTCCATTCAATTCAGTATGTATATTTTGAAGTATACAGATCATCTTTTTTGTGAGGACGGTTTATCAATTATGGTTACACTCCAATATCTATATGCATTGCAGGGTTTATCGCACCCACCAGGATTTCCAGTCTCATGGATGTTCGGTCCAAACGATTTGTCACGACCTTTGGACTGTCCTTCTTGTGTGAGTAGGCGGGGCCCCTGCATGCCACCCGTAGTTGGACGATCAATCTTCTGTTTAGTACTTCAACATAGTGATTTCCTGGTAAGGATTCACTCGTGTCACATCAAGTAAATCTTATTGATTTACTGTCTAAATCTTATTGATTTAATGTCATGTTTTCTTTCTTTTCCTGCAAATTTGCGATGCAGGTTTTGCCATGTGACATTCATCACTAAATAAACCGTTTGGTTTGCTCTACGATGGCTATTTTTGCAGGTTTCACTTCTTATGTCGTGTCAGTAACGAAGGCACTGTCCATCACTTATATTACTGGAAAAAATTGGATCAGTCCGTTGTCTGAGTATAAGCTGAATCCCTATGATGAACTGCAGTTTGGTTCAACAAAAACACCACAATTAGTTCTTCTCGCGTTTAAAAGAAATGAAGAAAAAACTGGATCACGATCACGAAGCCTAGTCAAGTTAGAAAGCTGATCATAGCAGACCAGACACGATCGCCGATGTCTCGCACGTTGGTACCACCTTTAGCAGTGGATCGAGCACCGACAGTTGCTCTAGCACTGACAGCGGCAACCGCTCAGTCTGATCCAGCTGAGGATTGGGCACCGACCGCGTCAGCGAATCGCACTAATCTACCAGAGGATCGGGCATCGACACCGGCACCTACACCAGCACTTGCACTTGCATCTGCTCCAGCCCGTGTAGCGGCAACCGAACGAGCAGTTGCACCAGCAACAAACTGGGCTGCAGTTCGCACTTCATATACCAAATTGCTTACAAAAACCGACATGTCCACCTTCTTCGTAAGCATTGTCCGCCCAAGTGTTTCGTTCTTTTCCTTTCCATGTTGTTTTGCATGATTCACTGTGTTGATCTAACTGTTTGGGTGTGTCTTCTTGTTTGCAAACAGAGAATTCCAAGAGCAACGAGGGAGTCGTTCAACAATCCGGGTGACAGCGGCCAAGTTTCTCTTACCTTGCGCAACCTTAGTGTGAATGAACCTGCTCAATATACCGTAAGTACAAAGGATGGTCGCATGATGATTGATGCTAAAGGATGGTCAAGGTTCAAATGTAAATCATATCTTGCGGTAGGGGATGATCTCAAAAATGAACTTTCTCGGCAAGGAGAGCTGGTCCAAATCAACTTTGAAATTCTTCAGTAGTAGCACGCAACTGCCGAACTTATCTATCCTACGAGAGATTTTGATGTAATAATCTGGCACGGTGAAATAAGTGTCATGTGCGCATAAGTAATATGACAGTATTATTTATCACATGGTATATCGTTGATAGGATTGCAACTCTCATTGCTGGTTAGGAACTGTCATTCGATTTCATTCCAACAGCTGTCGTGCTTTACTCAATTTTGTGTATTCTCCTTGCGACAGCATCTAAAACCAGCGACGTACCGATCGCTTTGAATATGAAAAGCGCTGAGGTTGAGCACATGGGCCCCCAAACATGCAGGGTGGGCATGCGGCCCAAAGTCCAGAACCGTGAGCATGTCTGAGTATTACTAGTATGTGTGCACGTCAACACACGTTTTAACATTATTATGGAGTGTTTTTTGGTAGAAAAAAAACATAGACTCGCCGGTAGATTCAATACAAAAGGAAAATATTGTTTATGTACAGATGCAGAAAGAAAATACATTATTAAAAGTAGGAGTTAATATATGTAAACCCCGCAATTTGTTAAGAAAGAAAATAATTCAGAAAATTGTTTGCCAAAATACTTTATATTGTGGGATGGAGAAAGTATAACTTTACATCTTTCCTCTCTAAAACCATCTTTTTTGGACTCAACACGTCCTCAAACTGCAACATGGGCCAAGAGCAATCAGTCTGGGCCACTTGTTTTGAGAATGATGACGTGATCATTCTGGAACATTGTGGATGGAGAAATGATGTAGTGTTCACTGTGAATCCCATTCTTTTCAGCTGTTTGATTTAGCACACGAATGGCTAGGATTGATGATCATGCCCAATTCAAAATTGGTACACTATAAGTAGTATAGATATTCTCAGCTGAACCGCCATAATGCCCGTGCATTGCACATAACATCAAGATGCATTTGTATGAGTATTTTATCTTGTGAGAGAAAGGGATGAACAAGGGAAGGCCTTATTTGCAAATGTGGAGAGGTGTGTGGGTACCTTTTTGCAAAATTGCCATAGTTTCCTTCCTATCCGTCAGATATAAATTTGTATGTATACAGTTGTGATATAAAAGATTTGTGTATTTCTTTACAGAGGGAGTATCTCTCTGTCAAAAATATATTTTTGTGTAACTAGTTACTCCTGTCTTTCTACTTCCTTTCGCTGATATGTGAGGCATCCGGCAACGGAGTCCACGTGCCATATTCACAAATTAGAGTGCACAACTGCACGGTAGACACACCTCAGTCGTAGCGCCGCAGTAATGCCCAATGAGCCGTCAAATCACAACCCCCACCCATTCCAGCTTTAGCAGTAAGCTGGACGGACGAAGCGGCAATATTTCACTGGGCCTGAATCCCCTTCTCCCTCGTCTGCTTGTTGAGAGAAAACCCCCTCTCGGCGATTGCGTAGGGTTTTCTCATGGAGAACCAGGTATGAATTCTTCATCCATCCCCGATAAATCCAAGTGCCTTGGTCGCGGGTAATCCTAGGATGGCAGCCGCCCCC
Source organism: Secale cereale (assembly GCA_902687465.1). Taxonomy (NCBI): domain Eukaryota; kingdom Viridiplantae; phylum Streptophyta; class Magnoliopsida; order Poales; family Poaceae; genus Secale; species Secale cereale. The sequence continues at coordinate 202,529,576 of LR738713.1, read as the reverse complement.
GTTGATGCATTTTTCTTCCTACTGAATCTAGTGTGTTTCATTTGCAGTGCCCAAAGTGCGAGGACCCTACAGGTTTCTGCGCCCTCGGCGAGACGCCACACTTGTTCCTGCTCATCCTAACACAGGATTTTAAAACGCGCACACTATGTTCCTAGAATCCTCTTTTCTATCAGGGAGGGTGGTTTTTTTAACATGCTGTCGACTAATTTGGAAATTTGGATTGCTATATTTGGATAAAAGGTACTACCAGTATGATGGTCAACACTGATGTCAAGGAGGAAGTTATTTCTAGCTTTGGATAGGGAATACATTGTGTTTTCATAATATTTTTCCTGCAGTGCATTATTTGCTCTACCAGAACACATGTACTCAAGATGCTCAGCCTTGCCATAACTGAATACACCACTTTAATGGTGACAATGAAGACAAGCCATGGATATAAGTTCAGAGTTCGGTTCATGAACCAAGAAGATCGCTGCTTTTTTATGGCCGAACTTGGATAAACTTTCTCAAGTGTTACGGACTGAAAGTTGGTGCACGAATGTTGATGGATATAGCAGAACCTGGTCTCATCTTCACTGCGATCTTCCACCCTGACATCGTTCCAATTGTTCATCCATGTTAGTTTTGTATCTGGTTCTTGCTTGTTGCCTCGATTACTTCTTAATCCACCTATTTTGTCTAACTAATCACAATTTAACTTTACAAGTAGCAACGAATCTCTCAGGAAGATGCTACTTCTAACTAAAATTTTCTTATAATTGGTGGCACATGTAGGTTTTTTAAGAGTAAGCAGGCTACTCATTTTTTATTCTGTAACAACTCGGCTATTACTGATGGCACTGAAGTTGACCGGGATGACATCCACAAGTTCCTACACTTTATTGATCATCTTGAGGTCCTTGTGGGGCGTTTCAATGGTGGAAGGCCACGTGGGATATGTGTGCCACTACTGCACTCGTTGAACAGTTCAACTATGTTGAGAAAATTATGGTACAAGTTGTTTTCTGTTATATATGTTTTCATAAACTATTGCTTATACACAGTTTTACAGGTGTGATCTTCTTGAAACAGAAACTACCTAGTTCTATTGTTCCTATATAGATGCCTGACCATGGTCGGGTCAGACATGCGCTTGGTCACAACATGATGTTTATGTCGACCTACTCCATTCCCCTTGGAGGTGAAAAGATACTTATTCAAGGGTGGTCGCAAATAATGAAGGCCTGTCCATCTGGGAGAATAGGACAGAAGATTATGTTCCTACTTTTCCATGGCTCTAAAGCGAATATCCTATTTATTCACCACATTGCGAGATGAAGCCGCTTTTGGAAGGTTGTGGATGCTCGGGGTGGCGCCTGGGCCTTGTCCTGGGGCTTGGCGGCCTCACCCTTGGTTAACTGTAGGCAAAGTAGCACTGTTCGAGGCGTGTTTTGTATGGTTGAACATATATATGTACTTATACTGCTTTCAGCTATGGTTGTTAAGTGCCCCTAGTGGTTTCAGTTAAGGTTGTTAAGTACTCCTACTGCTTTTACAGTCTGTCATGTTTCTTCAGTCCTGTCTTCCTCCAGCCGCCAAAACCAAACCAGCGCCGACGAGGCCGCCTGCTTCTGCCTCCCACGGCTGGCTGCGCCTCAGGGCATGCATCGCCGCCCCATCGTCTCGTAAATCGTTAACACCGACGTCCGAGGCCTCGTAGTCGTCCTCCGCACGCTTTGGTGCGCTCGCCGCGGCGCCGCCCTCTCGCGTTGTCAACATGGTCAACAAACAACAGGAACCGTCATAAGTACGTGGAGAGGATGACAGTACGGGCCCACCATGTCAGCGTATGGAAAAATAAAATGCTTCCTCCTAGTGTTTTCCTGACATCTTGGACCCACGACATTGTGAGCGTATATAGTCAATAGACAAGATAACAACACAAGATCGCCTCACACCTGGGACGTAGCTGCTCGAGCAGTATTTTTTTGTTATTTTTGAGACGGAGCAGGGTTTGAACTGGGCTGTGGCCCGTCTAACACATGCTTATATTTTATGTTCACCATATGACCAGCCCAGCTATCTTTTCTTTGTGAAAATGACCCCAGTTTATTTTTTCTGAAGAATACCCAATCCAGGCCTATTTATTTTTCTATGCCTTCGTGGGCTGCAACTCTTTCAAGACGCCTGCAAATCTTGAAAGTAATATGAAATTGGTTGTAAATATAAAAACAAATGACAAATTGGCAATTACTTTATAATTTTTGATTTTTTCAGATTTTTAGATTCCTATTTCACTGGGCATTAACCTAATTTAAGTATATCTTCAAAGTACTTTAAATCTAGCTCGACATTTCAGTATTAAAAATAGTTTGGAACCCACAAAAATATGCGAAATTGGCCCTGGCCAACCAAAAAAAATGCACTGCAATAAATTGCAAAAGAAGTTGCAATGAGCTATATATAAATTATTAACAAAAGAGGGAATGGTCTCACTTATGGTCCTATTAAGTTGACGCGTATGCAAGATTTTTTTAGTTATTATATACGTCAACAAACGATTCTAGCAGACGTAACCGTTGGATGTCAATCCAACGCCCGTCGTGTTTCTTCAATCTCTGATCTTCTTGCTCCAGCCGCCAAATCCAGTGCCGGCGGGACCGCCTGCTCCCACCTCACGTGCATGCCTCACCGCCCCCTACTACTCCCACCGTTGGCCAGGGCATCCCTCTACTCACCCACACCCCTTGTTATTCTGCGGCGACGGCAGCCTCACACCGCAGCCAAACCAGTGAACCCTCGTGCTCCTCTCCGCATGGGCATCCACTGCCGCATCTTCTCCGGCTCCGCGTTGTCCCCTTCCTAGGCCTCGCCGTCGTCCACCACCTTGGTGCTCTCGACGCGGCGTGGTCAACGTGGTCAAGGAACGACTTCCATCGGAAGAGTAGTTTCATGGAGAGGCTGACAGCTGGGTCCACGGCAGCCGCAAGGAAGTGCCTCCTTATTATGCGGAAAATAATTATTCCTCCACCTAACAGCAGGGACCCACTGGACGGGCCACCATATTTTGCATAAAAATGTTTCCCCCCTGACTACTGGGACCCACCGGATGGGCCACCGTATTCCGTGAAAAAAACGTTCCCCCTACTGTCAGCTCGGACCCACCGGAAGTGCCTCCTTATTACGCACAAAAATATGAATAGTCCCCCTGCTAGCTGGGACCCAGTATAGTGGGATGCTGACTTGTGGGCCTACTAAGTTGACGGGGACGGAGGCCTTTGTCAACTTAGTCAATCTGCATGATTCCAACTTCGTTGACAGTACGATATCCATCCAACGATCGTAGTGCTTCTTCAACCTCTGGTGTTCTTGCTCCAGCCGCCCAAACCTGTGCCAGTCGTGCCTCGTGCTCCTGCCTCCCGTGGCCGGCTGCGATGCCGTGGTGGCCTCACTGCCCCTACTACTCCCACCACTGGCCAGGCCATCCCTCTACACACCCACACCCCCTGTTATTCTACGGTGACGGTAGCCTCACATCACAGCGAATCTGTGAACCCTCATACTCCTCTACGCGTGGGAATCCACTGCCGCGTCTTCCGCGGCTCCGCATCGTCCCCTTCCTAGGCCTCGCCATTGTCCACCGCCCTGGTGCTCTCGGCGCGGCGTGCTCAACGTGGTCAAGGAATGGTTTCCATCGGACGTGGACTGTACGTGGAGAGGCTGATAGCTGGGTCCATGGCCGCAGCAAGGAAGTGCCTCCTTATTACATGCAAAATAGTTATTCATCCACCTGACAGCGGGGACCCACCGGACGGGCCACCGTATTTTGCGAAAAAAATATTTCCCCCTTGACTGATGGGACCCACCGGATGGTTCACCGTATTTCGCAGAAAAAAATGTTCGCCCCGCTATCAGCTCGGACCCACCGGAAGTGCCTCCTTATTACACACAAAAAAATGAATACCCCCCTGCTAGTTGGGACCCACCTTGGTGGGTGGCTGACTTGTGGGCCTACTAAGTTGACGGGCACGGAGTGATTTGTGAACTTAGTCAATATGAACGATTCTAGCTCCAGTGACCGTACGATGTCTATCCAACGGCCGTAGTGCTTCTTCAATCTCTGGTCTTTCGGCTCCAGCCGCCCAAAGCAGCGCCGGTCGTGCCGCATGCTCCTGCCTCCCGTGGCTGGCTGTGCTGCCATCCAGGCCTCACCGCCCCCTACTATTCCCACCTTTGGCCAGGCCCTGTGTCGACGGCAGCCTCACACCGCAGCCGAACCAGTGAACCCCCGTACTCCTCTCCGCGCGGACTTCCACTACCGTGTCTTCCCTGGCTCCGCGTCGTCCCTTTCCTAGGCCTCGCCATCGTCCACCGCCCTGGTGCTCCCGGCGCGGCGTGGTCAACGTGGTCAAGGAACGACTTCCATCGGAGGAGTACTGTACGTGGAGAGGCTGACAGCTGGGTCCACAGCTGCAGTAAGGAAGTGTCGCCTTATTACGTGCAAAATAATTATTCCTCCACATGACATCGGGGACCCACCGGACGGGCCACCGTATTTCACGAAAAAACGTTCCCCCCTGACTGCTGGGACCCACCAGCTACATCTTTGCACGCAAGGAAGTGCGTCCGAAAAAAAAAACGATTCGCCCCCCGACTGCTGGGACCCGCCAGCTACATCTTCGCACGCAAGGAAGTGCCCGACAGTCGGGACCCACCTGGTCGAAGCGTACGTAGCGTTGTTATTCTGGTCACGAACGTGTACGTACATACTGGTCGATGTAGAGGCGCGCATGTGTCGTAGCAGAGGCGCGCATGTAGCATGTACACGTACGTTCAACGGCCAGGGTGCAAGAATACAGCCACGTACATACGGGCGGGAACGCCTACTCGCACGTACGTACGGCCAGTGCTCGTGTACATGGCTGGGTCGGAACGGAGAAACATCGTCGTCGTCGTGTTCATGGGGAGCCAACCGGCTAGGTCGGAACGAAATGCGTCGTCATGTTCATTAGGAGGGCTTGGATGGAAAGGCCGAATGAAACGAGGCCAGGCGTACCGCAGAACAGAGGAAACGGCCTTGTGTTCAACCGGCCACGTTCGAAACGGGATCCTGTTCAT
>LR738713.1:202483425-202524385 GCA_902687465.1 Secale cereale | reverse complement strand
GGACCTCCTTTGGTCGAAACGGGGGTCCTGTTGATCGGGAGGGGTGCAGCGTACCGCAAAACAGAGGAAACGGACTTGTGTTGGAGTGCTTCGGTCGAGACGGGGGTCATGTTCATCGGGAGGGGTGTGGCGTACCGCAAAACGGGACTCCACGGGATACTGTTCATCTCCACAGTCGACCCCCTCCAGCCTCCACGGGCTACTTTTCATCCACCGTCCACCTCCTCCTGCCTCCATCTGCGACTGTTCAGCCTCCACTGCGCACTACTCCACCGGCTATTGTTCAACCAGCCCTCTCCACGAGCTCCTGTTCAACCACCCGTCCACGGGCTACTGTTGATCCAGCCCTCCACCGTCTACTATTCATCCTGCCCTCCACAGGCTCCTGTTCATCTAGCCCCAACCGGCTCGATCAATCGGGGTCCTGTTCATCCAGAGGTAACACCATGGGGTCCTGTTCATCCACCCCCACCGGGAACTGCTCATCCAAACACCCCCAGCGACGCTCACTATTCATGCAGAGGCAGCATCGATAGGCTTCAGTTAGCAGCAGTAGCGAAGGACTCGCTCCATCAGGTTCAGTTAACAGCCATCGATCGATCGCTCGGGTTCAGTAATGCGTAGTCTGCAGTGCAATCGCTCGGGTTCAGTTAGAGCCCAACGCCTCGCTCGGGTTCAGTTAGAGCCCAACGCCACGCACCAACGTGCGTGCGTGTACGATAGAAACACGCATCGCTCGGCCCCGACCACCCACCGTAACCGGGAACACCCCGACATTTTCCTCACCCTCACTTCTACCATGGTTTTTCCATCATGGACGGCCCAAAGAATGTCATGCAGCTGCGTCTCCGGCCCGCCCAGGACGAAAAGCCCATTTACTGTCATGATTTTTTGTCATAGAAGTAGGACGCCACCACATCTATGATGATACTGTGTTTTGTCACAATTAATGTCATAGAAGTGTCATAAGTATGACCGAATTTTTTCCGTTCGGCCCAAAATGTCACGGATGTGCCTTTTTTTGTAGTGCAAGTACCTCTCCGAAATGTGTGGAGCACTACCATTGCAGGAAGGAGACCGACAATTTCGAAGACCCCAAGTACCATGATGGTTGCAGCCCTCAAAACTGTCAAGTTCCTCTATGACCCTTGAATGACTACCGTCGACCCTCGAAGACCCCGTGGAACATACAGACATCAACTTCCTCTACCGACAACCCCGAACATCTAAGAAAATGTGTACCACTACCCTCGCCAAAGACTGCGAGTACAACTACTTCCACAACACGTCGTGTACGACTACCATCACTTGGTTTCTACAAGACCACGTGTACCACTACTTCGACTACGAAACGTGAATGACTACTTCCCTTGTTGAACCCGATGCAACCCGAACATACACTTTGAAGGTATAACCCCGAGATGATGCCCATTGACGAATGCATGTGTGTTGTATGAGATGCTCGTGTTTGCATCGTGTTCGATTTGTGTCGTGCACGTCCCTCCTTGTTTGCCATGTCGTTGACCCGTGGGAACACGATAACCGGGATCACCCCACCATCTTTTGCATGAATCGATCACGCCACCCTTCTTTTGTATCGACATATCAACGAGTTGTCGGTACCGAAATGTTGTCACACCATCATTTGTGGATTCGCCGCCGTGGCACCCCTTTTCCTTCCTACCACGGTGACGAAATAATCCATATCATCTTCATGTCAACATTTAACATAAATTGCATATGACTTGACATGACATCCTCACACATGTAAAGAAACACTTAAAATGTTGATTGCGTTTATTTTGCTTAAATGGTTAAGTCCATGTTTCATACATCATATATGCATGTTTGACTTGATGTATCTTTGTGCATGTTCAACCGTTTGGAGTGTATGATATGCAAAATGTTCATCTCTGAGTTCTCTACATGTGGGTTGCATTGGCATACATAATAGGATGCATTTTGACATATTAATCTCTATTGCAAAAGTGCTAGGTGATGTTAACTGCTGAAATATGACATAACTTGTTGATTTGTCTTTTTCATATATTTTTGTGTTATTTTTGTTTTAGCATCATGTCAACATGTTTTAGGAGCACAATCATGTCATCTTTGCTGTGGTGCAATCCACTTTTCATGATATGCCTTGTGGTGAGTGCAACAAGCTTGCAAAGTAGCCTACTTGCTGTTGGTTGTTTTCTGAGACTTGCTGAAAACTGCCAAGTCTGAAACTGTTATATTGTGATGCCATGTTTGCTTGATACTACAGTCATATCCATGCATGTTTTGGAATATCCAATGATCATGTATTGATGTTCATGTTATTCTCTATCCATCCATGCCCTTGGTTGCAATTATAAGTTGTTGTAGCATGTCTCTTTCTAGCTCTCAAGTTGCTATATAGTGTTTCTGTCAGCCTGTTATGAGTAAGTTCAGTTTTGCCATGTGAATAGCTAGTGTTCTATGCATACTAAGATGATGTTCTTTCCATGAATAGCTTCATAAACATGTCTTCTTGCTGTTGTTTATATTCACATGCCATGATATGATTTGAGATGAGTTGCACAAGATTGCAAACATGCCTACTTGTCGTTGTTGCTGCCATGTTCAGTTTATTTCGATAAGTCTGTGAAACTGTTATCATTTGCAATCTTGCCATGATGTTTTGAGCATGTTTTAGTGGTATTTGGCAATAGCTCAGTGATCATGTTTGTAGTGCTTGACATGTACATGCTTGCCATGCCCTTTGATGCCATGAAATGTTCTTGTAGCATGTTCTTTTGATGATTGCACAGTGCTTAGTTGCTGTTTTGGGGACAGATTGCTGTTATATCCTGTTTCGTGTGTATGTGTTGAACCATTGCTCCGTTTTGATCATGTCCTATATGAAACTTGCTTGGTTTTGTGTGTAGATGCATCATGTCATGTTGCATCCACTGAATCGCACCACTGCACAATAAGGGGAGGCCGGCTTGGCTTTTTAGGAATGCAGCTGACATCATGAGGCTCTGCCCTGGTTTGAAGCAGAACTTCACGGTGATGGGGCATGCCCATCTTCGCCACAGGATCTTCCAGCTTGTCTTGGACTACGAAGGTAGGGCTGAGAGGACCGGCAAGGCCGCGAAGCCCGGCAAGGCCGTCAAGGGGCCTCTGTTTGGGTTGCCGGTCGGAGTGGTCCCGCTGAGCAAGAACTCTCGCCATTCCGCCATTATTGCCATGATGTCAGACTTCAACTCGCATGGCCTTGACCCAGCTTGCGCCAATCTTCCATCAGATCAGGTGTAGGAGTTTTTTGACACCTTGCCGGAGGGCTATGTTCGTGAAGAGCTGGTGCTCATCCGTGACACCACCAAGGAGGAGCTGGATTATATTTCCGCCAGGGCGACAGAGGCGGCGCTTTCCCTAGAGGCCAGGAGCACCAACCAAGTGGAGGATGAGGCCGATGCGGCCGCTAAGGATGAGGAGCTCGCCAGATCGGCGAAGTCTGGTCGGGACGCCTGCGGCGTCGGCACCAACGCTGACGCTCCTCTTATTGAAGAAGTGGTTCAGGAGTCGACCGAAGAGGAGGTCGAGGCCGTCCACCCTCTGGCCATGGGGAGGCGGCGCTTCCTGCGGCGGGCCAGCTCTGGTTAGGCGGTCCGGCCCGGTACCATCGCACAGTGGCAGCAGCCCCACGAGCAACTCATGCAGCAGACGAGGGCGATGAAGGCCGCAGTTGTGAAGAGGGCAGGGAAGACCGCGGTGGCGAAGAGGACGACGATTGCTTCCTCTTCATCGAAGCGTGGCAGGACCCCATCTCCTTCTCCCCCTCCCGCAGATGTCATCATGGAGGCTGACTTCAATCTTGGGTCTCTCAGCCCCAGGAGGAAGAGGAAGCCAGTGGAGGAGGAGGAGGCGGAGAACGAGTATGTATTTTGCTCCCCACATTACCTCCTGACTCCACCTCTGTATTATCTTTCTCTGTTTCGATGTTGTCTTTGCAGGGGCATGGAGACGCTGGCCCAGAGGATAGCGAAGAGGGCCAGGGCCTCGATGGGCGACAAGCCCCCAGAGGATACTTTGGGTATGCCGTTGTTGGTGGAGAGCAGCCCGGACAGCAGCCCCCGGCATAGCCCAAACTACAGCCCCTAGCGTAAGTTCATTACTCACTCCTCCGTAGATGAACATTGGAGTGTGAATCCTCGATGCTCACCCTGCCGAGTTTGCAGGAGTGGGACGGTAGTAGGCGAGGCCGTTGAGGGCCACCCCCAACACGCTGCCCCCCTCGACTACGCTCCCCCGAGGGGCGTCCCCGGCAAGGGAATCCACCATCGAGCCCATGCCTATGGAGGAGGAGGAGATGAATTTGGGCGTCGGTGACTCTACCTTGGCAACGATCCTTGGCGGGGAGGGCACCACTTCTTCCCAGCATGGTACGGGTAAATTGTTTGTTTCCTGTCCTTGTTCTTTCTTCTTCAAGTTGACCTTTGCCCCTGGCTTCGCCTCACCTTTTCTCCTGGTCTTTAGCTCCTCCCTCGACGAACCAGGTGGATGTCGCCTCCATCATCGAGGAGGTCGTCAAGGACAATGGGGCCAAGGCAAATAGGATCGCTGCCGAGGACGCCGCCAAGGGACCCGCCGAAGGGACTGGCGAGGCCATCACCGAGGAGGCCGACAAGGGGCCTGCCGGCGGAACTAGCGAGGCCACTGCCGAGGAGGCCGGCAAGGCTGCTGCCGAGGAGGTTGTGGCTGGTGACCAACCTCCCCCCTCTGCTGCCTCTGGCTCGGGCCAGTACTTGAAGTTGGGCGAACATCTATTCGTCCACCTCCCCAGGACGGCAAGAACCAGGGCACCAACCGAGGGGAAGGTGTTCGACAATGAGGCGCTCGCCGCCCCCGGGCTTGGGGTTGTTGACGAACCGAGCGCTGGTGGCAACGGTTCTCAAGAAGAGAAACTCCTTTGGGCCATGGGCGCCAACTTTTGGAAGCTGCAAGCACTTCACCGTGCCTGGCGGGATAAGGCAAATTCCAGGTTAGCGGCGGTGGATAAGGCAGAGGCAGACTTCTAGGGGCGTGTTGCCCAGACGCAAACTTGGTTTGCCGAGGCCCGGGAGGAGTTGAGGGCAATCCAGGATCAGCTGTACGAGTCCACCCGAGAGCTTATCCTGAAGTAGTCTGATTTTGAGAAGGCCCAGGAGGTGGCAAAGGAGTAGGCCTCCAAGGATGAGGCCGACCGCAACCAGCACTAAGCTCAACTGGATTCCCAGGAGGAAGACCTCATCGCTCGTGAGCGGACACTTCCCGCTACACTCCGCGACAAGTATGAGGAGGTCGAAAAGCTCGTCGGGCAGCGGACCCAGGAACTAGAGCAGAGGCACGAAGAGGCACTCAATGCTCAAGCTCTGGTCCATGCCGACAAGATGAAGGAGCTGGAGGTGGAGCGGGATGGCCTGAATGAACAGGCTCTGGGGCTAGCAAAGGAGAGTGATATGATCAACACCACCTTGATGGAGGCGCGGGCTGCACTCCTCTACAGGGCCGAGCAGCTCTCCACGGCCCACGACTCCATTAAAGACCTGAAGCTGAAGATGGAGGGTCTCAAGGAGACGCTTTAGGAGGTCGGGGCTCGGGAAAAGACCCTGAACAAGGATCTGGAGGAGGAGAGGCAGCTTCGGAAGAACGATGCTGCTATCCACGCATATTACATGAAGGGCAAAAATATCTAGATTAGCCACCTCGTCGACGTCGCGGAGAGGCTCACGATGCAGTTGGCCGCCATGGGCATGCCAAACTTCAGGTATTTCCCGGAGGTGAACATCAGCATCAAGGCCAGCCTGACCTTGTTCTTCTAGCGCGTCCTCGACGCCTTAGAAAAGCTCCGCTTCGACCGAGCTGTTTATCTGGCCAATGAACCCCGGAGGGTCTGGCGGGGTGCCTCGACCAAGGTTCTCACCAAGGTGGCATATTGGAACCCCAACCTCGACTTCAACGCCGCGCTAGAGAGCTTGCCGGAGGATGTAGACCTCGCGACGCTCGAGGTGCGTATCAAGCCCATCATCAGCTGCGTCGACGGAGTTCGAAGGATAGAAGGCCAGCGCCGGGATTAGGCACCATGTTACTCATCGCCATTGCAGGTTCACAACCAGGACAATTTTTATCTTTAGATAGAACCGGAACAACAATCGATGTAACATAACTCTGCAGTATTTTGAAGTGATGCACACTATTTTCCTGTTCAATCCCTCTTTGTATGTCCACCCTACGCTTAATTGGATAGGCTTGCCGGCGCACAAACCGAAGCCACGACGCTTTGGGGACGGATCCTCAATAGCCTATCGGGTGTGCTTGCTGCCAGGCAAACCACCTTACTACTCTCAGCGCGGCCGTTAGAACTCTTGAGCGGACTCGAAACAGAACAAGAGCGTTGCCAGTAACGAAAAGGCTACCTTGCCATTCTCGACGCGGCCGTTCGAACTGTTGACCGGACTCGAAACAGGACGAAGGTGTTGCCATTATTGGAAGGGCTCCATTGCGTACAGGTTTATCATATAGAGAGCAAGATCTCCGAGGAGAATAACCTTATATAAAGAGGAATTACTCAAAGTTTTGCATGACTTATTTTTTATGTTGTTGCATGGGCGTCCATTGCACTCGCCAATGATGCCACACAGTTGGTCATCTTCTTCCTTGGAAGTCATGGCGACAAAGAACTACGAAACTAACCGCTAGACCGGATTTTCACAACTACGTCCCCTACCTGGCGTGCCAAAGATGTCGTGGACGACACCTGTGGGATCACTGGATTACCTTCTACAGTTGATGGGCGTGGGGTTGTGCAAAGAGCGGGTCTAGGAGTCAGTACAAGGATCATTTACCCAGGTTCGGGCCACGGAGATGCGTAATACCCTAGTCTTGCTTTGATGTGTATTTGAATGTTCTTGAGATCTTGAACTAGCTACAGTGCCTGTCTATTCCAAAATATCAGAATCCTTCTCCAGTATGCCTCGAGCCTCCTTTTATAGTGAAAAGGGGTTGCCAAAGTGGCACACAGGAGGTGGAAAGGTATACCGTTTACAAGCTTATCTCCTGCCATTACGGGACAAGACGCATTAAATGTGCTACTTAGGTGTCCACTTGCTTTATCGGGGATGGTAACGAGGACCGTCCCGTCCATCGCCGCTAAGTCTGGCTGCGACGCGCGTCTAGGCCAACAAGGCATGAAGCGCCATGTAGGTTGGCAGGCAGCTAAGATGGCGTGGTGGTAGGGTCTTCACGAAGAGCTGCATGAAACCACGCAGGTGCTTGACTAGCTGGATCAGGAACCACGTACTCCCACGTGGGTGCTTGCGTGGGCTAGTGGGTCAGCCGCCGAGCTGGGGCGATGACGGGGTGGCAAGGGCTTGACGCGATCTTGCGTCCGTTCCCGGCAAGGGTCTTGCCGGGTCCTTTCTTAGCGCCCTCGGCAAGAGGCTTGCCGGTGCTTTGAGTGTATCTTTGGCTAGGAGCCTTGTCGGGGCCTCGTGGGCATCCTCGGCAAGGAGCCTTGCGGTCGTCTTGTCTTCCGGTTCTCATCTAGGATTCGTAGACCCTTTGTTTTCACAAAGATCTGCATGCCATCACGCAGGCGCTTCCCGAGCCTTGGTTCCAACGTTGTTAATGGTGTCAGAGATCCTAGGCTCAAGGGTGGCTGCAATAGAGGCGTTGGGTGAGTTGCCCCGGCAAGGGTCCTTGCCGTGGTCGTGCAGGCCGCCCAGGCAATGGGCTTGTCGGGGGAGGCCTATCTTGTTGCTTGGCCTTCTTGTGCCACTGTCTTGGCGTTGTTCTGGTAGTCTGGTGCTTCGGTTTCCCTCCTCTGCCCTGTTAGGTGTGGCCGCAGGCGTAGCTCTGACTGCCCGTGCACCAGTAAGGGGTACAAAGGAGAGCCCGTACTTTTGTACATTGGCATCTTCCTTTTTTCCAGGTGGATTCAATTCAAGTTTTCAGTGTTCTTCATATTCTTTCCTCAGCTCACAAGTTTCCCCTTGCTCGTTTGCCTCTCGCCATTTAATAGTTATAGAGTTCCGAAGACATCTCAGGAGATTCGTCTGTGTTCCAATTTATTCAAGGTTGTCACCTGATTCGAGTCTTTCAATTGTTCCGGTGCATCATTTCTCACTTGAATAATCCTTTCTCAACGGTGTTTTCTCTTCGGTGGACTCATAACCCACAAGTCTTTCCCAGGATCTTACCTGACTCTTCAAACATTTCCGTAGTTAGATGCAAATTCTTTTCAAGTGTGACGTAAGAATGGATTCCATCAGTCGTATGCCTTGTTTCCTTGTCAGAACCCCGATCCTAAGTCACACCGATCTAGCTGTAACACGTCATATCACTTTGCCGCCTCACGCACGGTAACCCCACGGGTGCCACCTTACCTGGCCCGGGACCGTTTGCGCATTTTGGCACACGTATATGGCAGTGTCGCTAGCATCCATATGACAGAGAACCCAGGCCGACATGGCTAGTTATAAACCAAAAGTGGCACTAAATTACAGAGACAGGCATCCATGACCCAGCAACGAACGTGTCGGTCATCAACGTATGAACCCAAGTCGTAGCAAGCTACATGGACTTAAAGGAACAACGCGTGACATTTCCCCTAAGGGACAGACACAGGAACGAAGAAGGACACACGCCGGCCAGCCTATGTGTTCCGAGCAGTAGCAAGCTACCAAGGCTCATTGGAATCACTAGGAGGCATTTCCCTGTAAGGTAGGCTACCAAAGGAAAACAACTAGGTGACGGATCCCACACATACCAAGCATTTCAATCATACACGCAATATGCTCAATATGTGCAAATACAACATTGCATCACAACAGAACTCTATGACTCAAAGTACTTTATTTAAAAGGCTCCAAGAGCCATACATAACTTATCCATACAGGTAGGAGTCACATGACCCAACACTCAAGTCATACAGTCATACAAGCACAAGCGGAAGCTACATGTCTGAGTACAGACAACTTAGAAAATAAAACAGGCTTGGTGTCGCCTGACTATCTACAAGGCCCTTCACAAGCTCCAGATCTCCGTCTGGGTGTCAAGCTACTCGTCGACGTCAACGTCTATGTAGAACCCATCAGCAGGGGCAGGGTTCTCCTCTGCAACAGTTATTAAGCAAACATGAGTACAAAGGTACTCAGCAAGTCTTACCACAGAACCTATCATACATGCAACATAATCAAAGGGGGTAGTGGAGTTCATAGCAGAATGCCAGCTTTGACCTTGGCTAACCTATACTACAACTCTCAACAGATTGCAAGATGTTATTACGAACACGAGTCCTCTACTCACCACATCAATACACTACCGAGGATCCTCTTCCGTCATCCTACGGAAGGGCCATCCACGGCACTCACGCTTATCTTGAGGCTTTTAGTAGTATCCATCAACTTGTCTATGAACTGTAAGAGTAACCAAGTAGTTCGTACCGCGAACAACGGCTATTCGAATAGTTTGTTAACCCTGCAGGGGTGTACCTCTTCACACACGCTTTCACCACTTATCGCCGTTTACTCGGCGTGTACTCGGAAACCTTCAAGCGGAAGCCCAGCGGGGGTGTCGGCCACGACCTGACTAACTACTCAAGTCCCTCGTCCAGGTTTATCGCCTATTTGGGTTCCATCCGTGGGGAGATCCGGCCGGGGTGTCGCTCACGGCCCCAAACGATGTGTACAGGGTTCTCGAGTCACCAAACGGACAACCGGTACACCGTGCCACGTACTTGTCGCATCACAACCCACCCCGAGGGTCAGCGTTGTGCACGACCTCCAGTAAACTATAAACACCAGAAACTAGTTGCAACTCCTGGACAGAGATCGAGGGTAATTAATATGCCGAGAGGGTCCATTGGTTTCGGGCCTAATGCATGGTACTAACTGCAACTTGAACCACACATACAGATCTCAGGTCCTATGGACGATTCCAATGAAACAACCCACCATGTACTCCTACATGGCCTTTCATCGATACCTTTACCAAGCGTATTCCACACCTCCTTCTCTTTATCGGTAAGATTATTTCACTCTGATCCATCACCCAGATGAACCAGACCAGACACAACTCTAAGCATAGCAGGCAACATAAACAAATAGTATGGTGGATCACACATCACATGGCTCAATCAACTCCTACACATCCTAGTGGGTTTCAACTATTTACTGTGGCAATGACAGGTCATGCAAGGGATAGGGTTCAACTACCGCAGCAAGTAGCAGTTCACACGTTGTTGCCTTAATGCAGTAAAAGAGAGCAGGAGCGAGAAGATTGGGTTTGTATCGGAATGATCAATGATTTCTTGCCTGACAGGGTAGTTGTCGGGTACTGCTCTTCAACTGGATACGTAGCAGTATCCTCGGGAGCAGGACCTAACACAGAGAATACCGGCGATACAATCATTAACAAACAAATGCAAAAATATGATGCATGCTCATGACATGGCAAGATGCATGTGTGTAGGCTAATGCAACTAAAACCAGAAGGGTTTGAGCTTATTTGAATAAAAGATTCAAATTGAAGTTCAAACTATTATTGAAATAAGTGCATTATCATGTTTTTGATGTATACAGCAAGTTAACTTGTTCAAACATGCATGAAACCAGTGCCATTGGAAAGATTGGATTTTTCTGATCATTTTTCATATATAAATCTTTTCCATCTGAGCTATGGTTGATTTTATATGATTTTCAGAAGTTTCGGGTATTTTCTGGAATTTCCTGAATTATTTTCAAAACTAAAAATCCCAGAAAAACCTTTACTGCGTCAGCATGACATCATGCTGACGTCAGCCAGTCAACAGGACTAGTCCAAGTCAAACCTGACCGATGGGTCCCTCATGTCAGTGTCTTAGGAGCTAATTCCGGTCATAACTAGGGTTGACTGGGTTTGACTAAACAAAGGGGCCCACTGTCAGTGACTGTGGTGATTAATCTAATTACTGTTAGCTCCTAACTAACAGGCCATGTCAGCCCGCCATAGTTTGGCCGGCGGCGACCATTTCACACGGCGGTGACTCGTCGGAATCCTTGTTCTGGCAACCATTTGCCGCGCGGATGGGCTCTGTGTGCTCCTGGTGATGCACCGCATCCAACGGTGCCACTGGTTGGACGAAAGGTCGCCGGAGTCGACGGCGATGAGCTCGTCCGCGGCGGTGCTCGCACGGAGTTGGCCGGGATGGTGTTGTGGTGCACGGTAGGAGGAGTTAAAGCTGGCGTTAGCTTGCTGGTGATCTACTGATCCTAATGGCGTGATCAGCCACGAGGCACGGTGCCTGTGGCCACGGCGGCGAGTTGGCCGGCGGCGGTGATCTTCGGTCAGCAAAGGGGGCGGCGGCTACAAGGCATAAACGGGCCCGTGAGGAGGGGGGTTCGAAGCGTGAGCTCACAGCGGTCGCAGAGGGCCTCGAAGCGAGCTCGGGGAAGGTCAGACGGCGGCGTACGGGCGGCGGCGATCTCTAGTGCCGAAGGTTGAAGACGACGGTGGGGAGGGCGTTGCGGGGCTTCTGGCGTCGTGTGCGTCGGTGGGGAGCTTCGGGGCGATGCGGCGGACCTAGTGGTGCATCGGGGAGGCGAGGGAGTGGCGTAGGGCGCGGTGGCAGCGATCGACGGCGACGAGCTCGCTCGGTGGAGCTCTGCGGAAGGGAGAGAGGAGGGGGAAGGACACAGGGGAGAGGGGAAACGGTCGAGGGGTCTGCGTGGCGTCGTTCATGTCCATCCAGAGGGTCGAGGGGCCAGCTAGGCAGGCAGGAGGTGGCCGGCGCATCGGCGGCGCTCGCCACCGAGCTGCTTCGTACGCTGGCGCGGCGAAGAAGACGAGGATGCCCCTGGTGGGCTGGGCCGTCTGGGCCAGCAGGTAAGTGGGCTCAGGTAAAACTGCTTCTTCCTATTTTTCTTTCTATTTACTTTTCTGTTCCATTTCTTTCGCAGCTTTGTTCAATTAATAAAAATGCCAAAACATTTTTATAACTCATGAAACTTGTCATGCCCACTGTATATAATATGAACAGTAGGAAACATTATAGTTCATGATTATTTGAGCATTTGAAATATTTTTAAGTATTTAAATGCCCAAATACAAATACCTTATGATTTAATCCAAAGTCCTAGAGTGTCCTAGAAAATTGTGCACCATTTTTGGCAGAGGTTTAAGATCAAGGCAGAAATGATGAACATTTTTGAAGGGCATTTTGGGTACATTGGAAAATATTTTATCAAACCCTAGTTATTAGGAGAGGGGTGCTGGGGCTTTCTGTTAATCCCATTTCAAGTTTCTTTGAAAAAAGACATGATGCACACTCTAGCTAGGTACTAAAGCAAGTGCTAACTA
This sequence comes from Secale cereale, assembly GCA_902687465.1. Taxonomy (NCBI): domain Eukaryota; kingdom Viridiplantae; phylum Streptophyta; class Magnoliopsida; order Poales; family Poaceae; genus Secale; species Secale cereale. The sequence continues at coordinate 202,512,040 of LR738713.1, read as the reverse complement.
GGGATGTGACAACTCACCCCCACTTAAAAGAATCGCGTCCCGAGATTCGGGTTCCTCCGGAAAGAGGGTGGGGTACTCAAGTCGAAGACGATCCTCCCTTTCCCAAGTAGCTTCACTCTCAGAATGATGTGACCATTGAACCTTGAGAAACTTGATATTGTGGCGTCGAGTGGTGCGCTCAGTTTGATCAAGAATACGAACAGGGTATTCTCGATATGTGAGATTGTCCTGGAGATCAAGCGTTTCGTGGTCCACTCCGCGGATAGGATCCGAGAAGCAACGCCTGAGTTGAGAAACGTGGAAAACATCATGAACTCTGGAGAGGTGCGGAGGTATTTCCAATTGGTAGGCAACTTCTCCTCGTTTGGCAAGAATGCGAAAAGGATCGATGAAACGAGGGGACAATTTGCCTTTGATACCGAAGCGATGGGTTCCCTTAAGAGGAGTAACCCGAAGGTAAGCCTTATCGCCGACTTCAAAAGTCACAGCCTTATGATGACTATCATATTGGCTCTTCTGGCGAGACTGGGCTATTTTCAATCTCTCACGAACGACGCGAACTTGTTCCTCTGCTTCCTGAATCATATCCGGGCCAAAGAATTGTCTTTCCCCGGTCTCTGACCAGTTAAGAGGTGTTCGACACCTTCGTCCGTATAGAACTTCGAAGGGAGCTTTACCCAAGCTGGCTTGATAACTATTGTTATAAGCGAATTCGGCAAATGGAAGACACTTTTCCAATTCCATACTGAAAGAAATGACAGAGGCTCGAAGCATGTCTTCCAGGATTTGATTGACTCGTTCCACTTGACCACTTGACTGGGGATGGAAGGCAGTACTGAAAGAGAGATGAGTTCCCATAGCATTCTGGAAACTTTCCCAAAACCGGGAAGTGAAAAGACTTCCACGGTCTGAGTTAATCTCCAACGGTACACCATGAAGTGACACTATTCGAGAGACATATAAGTCTGCTAGCTGGCTAGCGGCAATACTCTAGCGAACAGGCAGGAAATGAGCTACTTTAGAGAGACGGTCAATAACGACGAAGATAGCATTATTCCCTTTCCTGGACCTAGGAAAACCGGTAATGAAGTCCATACCGACTTTATCCCGTTTCCATTCAGGAATAGCTAAAGGTTGAAGGGTGCCAGCAGGCCGTTGATGCTCTGCTTTAACTCGACGACAAACGTCGCAGTTAGCAATGAATTGAGCGATTTCTCTCTTCATCCTAGTCCACCAGAATCTCTGACGTAGATCCTGATACATTTTAGTACTACCGGGATGAATCATGAGAGGAGATTCATGAGCCTCCTTAAGGATCAAACGTCTTAGGTTTCGGACTTTAGGAACCACTAAACGGTTGCTAAAGAATACGACTCCTTGATCATCAATTGAGAAACATCCTGCAACTCCTTTCTTGATGTTCCTCTTAATACGGGAAATTCCGGGATCAACCTTCTGTGCTTTGATGACCTGATCCATAAGGGTAGGTTTCGCCACCAAGGTGGAAAGGAATCCTCGAGGAACAATGTGAAGGTTAAGCTTACGAAATTCCTCGTGGAGAAGTGGTTGACCTTGTTGTAACATTAAGTTGTTACAATATGACTTACGACTTAGTGCATCAGCCATGACATTGGCTTTTCCAGGGGTATAAGTGATTCCTAAGTCGTAGTCCGTGAGCAACTCAACCCAACGTATTTGCCTGAGATTTAGATCCGGTTGGGTGAAGATGTACTTCAAACTTTGGTGATCAGTGAAGATTTCACAGCGATTACCAAGGAGGTAATGTCGCCATGTTTTGAGTGCATGGACTATAGCTGCAAGCTCTAGATCATGAGTAGGATAGTTATCCTCGTGTGGACGCAACTGTCGAGATGCGTATGCAATCACTTGACGATCTTGCATGAGAATGCAACCTAGTCCTTGTCGCGAGGCGTCGCAATAAATTATAAAATCCTTGGAAAAATCTGGTGGTACCAGTACAGGTGCAGATGTCAGGCGTCTTTTCAGTTCCTGAAAACTGGACTCGCACTGTGGGGTCCACTCAAAATTTTTATCTTTCTTGAGGAGTTCAGTTAGAGGTTTAGCAACCTTGGAGAAATTATTGACGAAGCGTCGGCAATAGCTTGCTAAGCCAAGAAAACTCCTAACTTGCTTGACCGATTCAGGGGGAGTCCAATCAAGTACGGCTTGAACTCGCTCGGGGTTGACAGCAATGCCCTTGCCAGAGATCACATGACCTAGATAGGTTACTTCTGGCAACCAAAATTCACATTTAGATAATTTGGCATAAAGGCGGTGCTCTCGAAGTTTCGTCAATACCAGCCTTAAATGCTCGGCATGATCTTCCTTGTTCTTGGAATAGATGAGTATATCATCGAGGTATACCACGACGAATTTATCCAAATACTCCATGAATATAGAATTCATTAACCGAGAAAAGGTAGCTGGGGCATTGGTTAATCCGAAGGACATGACAGTGTACTCATATTGGCCATAACGAGTAACAAAAGCCGTTTTAGGAATGTCCCCGTTCTTGATTTTGATTTGATGGTAACCCAACCTCAAATCCATCTTAGAAAAGACTGAGGATCCAGCGAGCTGATCATACAGGTCGTTGATCCTGGGGAGCGGATACTTATTCTTTATGGTGACCAGATTGACAGGTCGGTAATCTACAACCATCTGCTCCGTTCCATCCTTCTTCTTGACGAAGAGGATGGGGCAAGCCCAAGGGGAAGAACTAGGACGGATGAAACCCTTTTGCAAGGACTCATCGAGTTGTTTCTTTAGCTCAGCTAATTCTAGTGGTGCCATCTTATAAGGTCTCCTAGAGATTGGGACAGTTCCAGGGATAAGATCTATCACGAACTCGACATCTCTGTCAGGTGGAATTCCTGGCAGTTCTTCTGGAAAAACATCCGGGAAGTCACGGACTACCGGGATATCTTCGAGTTCTGGTAGAGGGCTGGCATTAAGAGAGTTGAGCTGACGCTCAGCCATTCGGGTCAAGACATTGACTATCTTGCCGGATGGATGTGTAAGTTGAACGGTCCTAGTAAAGCAATCAATTTTGGCGTAATGAGTTGTCATCCAATCCATACCCAAAATGATGTTTATGTCCGAGGACTTGAGAGCGATTAAAGATGCTAGGAAAACAAGTCTATCGACAAGGATTTCATTTCCATGGCTTACTCTAGAGGTTTGCCACTTTGAACCAGGAGTTTGAATAACCATGGAAGTAGGCATGTCACAAAAAGTCATGTTGTGCAATCGAGCATAGCTCTCAGATATGAACGAATGGGATGCTCCAGTATCGAAAAGAACAGATGCCGGATGGCAGTTTACGAGAAGCGTACCAAGGACGACGTTAGGATCCTCATAAGCTTCTTCGGCAGAGACATAGTTGAGATGACCACGTGTAGTGGGGATTGGCTTGACATAATTCACCTTGCCGGTTGGCTTACCACGGCCAACGGGTTTTCCTGGTTGGTTCTGAGGACACTGACGCATGTAGTGCCCCGGTTCTCCACACTTGAAACATGTCACAACGGTGGTGCGTGGAGCAAAGTTGGAAGGTGGTCCTCCATAGGTCTTGGCAGGTGCAAACTGTTGAGTTGGGCGAGGCGCCTCATAGGATGGCCTCGGTGTGTACTTGGGTAGCAGAGCAGTGTTAGGAACCCACACACGGCGCTTGTGAGAGCCAGAGCTGGATGAGGAACCAAAGTCTCGAGTATGCTTGCGAGTGGCCTCGAAGTCGGTCTGGCCTGTTTCAGCACTGATAGCCTTGTTAACCAACTTCTGGAAGGAAGTGCACTCTTGCAGACGTAGATCTCGGCGGAGTTCAGGGTTGAGTCTCTTGCGGAACCTCGCCTGCTTCTTGGCATCGGTGGATACTTCTTCAGGTGCATAGCGTGCCAGGTTACCAAACTCGCGACTATAACCATCCACAGTTAAACGGCCCTGGGTGAAATTGCAGAATTCCTCCCGCTTGCGATCCATGAGACATTCCGGAATGTGATGTTCACAGAATGCCTCACTGAACTCAACCCAGGTAGTGATTTGGTCAGCAGGACGCATAGCTTCAAAGTTTTCCCACCAAAGACTGGCAGGGCCCTCAAGATGGTAGGCAGCGTAGGTAACCTTGTCAGCTTCGGCCACACGGGTAGAGTGTAGCTTGTGGGTGATACTACGTACCAGTCATCAGCATCCAGAGGTTCAGTGGAATGATGGAACTTCGGTGGACACATCTTGATAAAGTCATTGATTGACACCATGTCATTCCTCTGGCGGAACCCAGTGTTCTGCTCTATGCGTTCCAGCAGACGGTTGGTCTCTCTCTTGTTCCGTTCTGCTTCAAGCATAACTTCCGCCAAGGAGGGTGGCTGGGGCAGATTCCCATCTCTAGCCCCACTAGCCTCACCCTGCTCCTGAGCAGCAGGAGTGTTGCGAGTGTTGACCATCCTAGGAAAACAAAACAACGGTTTAGACAAGGATGGCAAAATTTTGACATAGAAGTGCAGGATGTAATGGATGACACGGAATGCAAGGATGTTCATCCGTACGACATGATAATATAGAAACTGCTATATATACACCAGTGGTCATACACACCATACATAGTTCAGTACAAGCCAAGGCTAAAGTACTACTGCGGTGAAAGACGATACATCCCATCAGAGGCATTCCAAGCTCCTATACATTATTTAACTACACCTCCGGAATTCAGTACACACTAAGTCATATTCCACAAGACGCGCAGGACTGTGGAAATACAACTACTACAATACTACAACAACCACGGCCTAGCTCAGACATTCGCGTAGTAATCCTCGTAAAGATTACCACCGTAGCCTGGAAGTGGAACAGATCGAACTTGGAACTCGCGAGCACTCGAAGGCTGTGGACCATAGGGGCACGGGTGTGGTCTCGGTCCCGATGCTGGTGGTAACCGACGCCCACGTGGAGGTGTGATACCCCCAACGTCACGCCAATCCATGCGATCAGGCAGACGAGTCCACACGGGGTACAAATCCCGCATGTCCAGATATCCGGCGTGCACAGTAGGTGCAAGCCGTGTCAAAGTAGTCCAGTGGGCGGCTCGAGTGTTATACAGCTCCATTCGGAGGGCACGGACCTCACGGTCCCTATCCTCCAACATCTGAACAGTAGTCTGAAGCAGTGGCTCTTCATGAGTAGCATCAGTATACAGACCAGTGTAGTAGCCTTCCTCTCCGGGAAGTGAGGCTGGCATGTAACAGAACACAGTGTTCAGCAACAGGGCATGCCTAGCACGGAGAATGGTCATCATCGAATAAGCGGCATCCTGCACTGCCATCTCGATGGTAATCCCGAGTCCATAAGACCAATGGATGGGATCATTAGCTCCGGGATATGAGGGGTATATCCGGACTGTGCGGAAACACTAACTCTGATTGAAATCCCGGTACTGTTCCTCCATGGTGTATTCTGGATACCAGCGATAACCGGTCTCAGTCAGCACACGGACTAGCATGGCCGTGTGACCGGGCACATTAATGCACCGAGTCAAACGAACCACTTGGTGAGGGATGCGGCCAGACATCTGAAACACGAAATAATGCAAAGGCATTAGTGTTTCTGGAAGAAATCGGGCAGCATAACAACTGTAAATGCTCAAACAAAGATTTGAGACATCATACAAATGATAGCATAGCCACTCAACAATCCATATCAAGGTTCCGGTCCAACAATCATCATCCTAAAAAGGATAGAAACTGAACTGAGGCTTGAAACCAACAATCCTAAGATTCTACGGATTAGTAACACGTGAACCTAGTAAGGATAAGAGGACTAGTCCTAAATCCCCGTAGAAAGAATAGACTGACTCAGATCAGAAGGGCATAAGGTAAAGGAGTAAAAAGAGCCTTACGTTCCCTTCCACAATCAATTCCCCTACATATAACTAAGAATTTTTCTAGACTCAACATCGACCAGTTTGGCTTGAGAAACCTACAGGCAGTCCAGCTCTGATGCCAATGCTGTCAGGACACCGATCCTAAGTCACACCGATCTAGCTTTAACACGTCATATCACTTTGTGGCCTCACGCACGGTAACCCCACGGGTGCCACCTTACCTAGCCCGGGACTGTTTGCGCATTTTGGCACACGTATATGGCAGTGTCGCTAGCATCCATATGACAGAGAACACAGGCCGACATGGCTAGTTATAAATCAAAAGTGGCACTAAATTACAGAGACAGGCATCCATGACCCAGCAACGAACGTGTCGGTCATCAACGTATGAATCCAAGTCGTAGCAAGCTACATGGACTTAAAGGAACAACGCGTGGCATTTCCCCTAAGGGACAGACACAGGAACGAAGAAGGACACACGCCGGCCAGCCTACGTGTTCCGAGCAGTAGCAAGCTACCAAGGCTCATTGGAATCACTAGGAGGCATTTCCCTGTAAGGTAGGCTACCAAAGGAAAACAACTAGGTGTCGGATCCCACACATACCAAGCATTTCAATCATACACGCAATATGCTCAATATGTGCAAATACAACATTGCATCACAACAGAACTCTATGACTCAAAGTACTTTATTTAAAAGGCTCCAAGAGCCATACATAACATATCCATACAGGTAGGGGTCACATGACCCAACACTCAAGTCATACATTCAAACAAGCACAAGCGGAAGCTACATGTTTGAGTACAGACAACTTAGAAAATAAAACAGGCTTGGTGTAGCCTGACTATCTACAAGGCCCTTCATAAGCTCCAGATCTCCATCTGGGTGTCAAGCTACTCGTCGACGTCAACGTCTATGTAGAACCCATCAGCAGGGGCAGGGTTCTCCTCTGCAACAGTTATTAAGCAAACATGAGTACAAAGGTACTCAGCAAGTCTTACTACAGAACCTATCATACATGCAACATTATCAAAGGGGGTAGTGGAGTTCATAGCAGAATGCCAGCTTTGACCTTGGCTAACCTATACTACAACTCTCAACAGATTGCAAGATGTTATTACGAACACGAGTCCTCTACTCACCACATCAATACACTACCGAGGATCCTCTTCCGTCATCCTACGGAAGGGCCATCCACGGCACTCACGCTTATCTTGAGGCTTTTAGTAGTATCCATCAACTTGTCTATGAACTGTAAGAGTAACCAAGTAGTTCGTACCGCGAACAACGGCTATTCGAATAGTTTGATAACCCTGCAGGGGTGTACCTCTTCACACACGCTTTCACCACTTATCGCCGTTTACTCGGCGTGTACTCGGCAACCTTCAAGCGGAAGCCCAGCGGGGGTGTCGGCCACGACCTGACTAACTACTCAAGTCCCTCGTCCAGGTTTATCGCCTATTTGGGTTCCATCCGTGGGGAGATCCGGCCGGGGTGTCGCTCACGGCCCCAAACGATGTGTACAGGGTTCCCGAGTCACCAAACGGGCAACCGGTACACCGTGCCACGTACCTGTCTCATCACAACCCACCCCGAGGGTCAGCGTTGTGCACGACCTCCAGTAAACTATAAACACCAGAAACTAGTTGCAACTCCTGGACAGAGATCGAGGGTAATTAATAAGCCGAGATGGTCCATTGGTTTCGGGCCCAATGCATGGTAGTAACTGCAACTTGAACCACACATACAGATCTCAGGTCCTATGGACAATTCCAATGAAACAACCCACCATGTACTCCTACATGGCCTTTCATCGATACCTTTACCAAGCGTATTCCACACCTCCTTCTCTTTATCGGTAAGATTATTTCACTCTGATCCATCACCCAGATGATCCAGACCAGACACAACTCTAAGCATAGCAGGCAACATAAACAAATAGTATGGTGGATCACACATTACATGGCTCAATCAACTCCTACACATGCTAGTGGGTTTCAACTATTTACTGTGGCAATGACAGGTCATGCAAGGGATAGGGTTCAACTACCGCAGCAAGTAGCAGTTCACACGCTGTTGCCTTAATGCAGTAAAAGAGAGCAGGAGCGAGAAGATTGGGTTTGTATTGGAATGATCAATGATTGCTTGCCTGACAGGGTAGTTGTCGGGTACTGCTCTTCAACTGGATACGCAGCAGTATCCTCGGGAGCAGGACCTAACACAGAGAATACCGGCGATACAATCATTAACAAACAAATGCAACAATATGATGCATGCTCATGACATGGCAAGATGCATGTGTGTTGGCTAATGCAACTAAAACCAGAAGGGTTTGAGCTTATTTGAATCAAAGATTCAAATTGAAGTTCAAACTATTATTTAAATAAGTGCATTATCATGTTTTTGATGTATACAGCAAGTTAACTTGTTCAAACATGCATGAAACCAGTGCCATTGGAAAGATTGGATTTTTCTGATCATTTTTCATATATAAATCTTTTCCATCTGAGCTATGGTTGATTTTATATGATTTTTAGAAGTTTTGGGTATTTTATGGAATTTCCTGAATTATTTTCAAATCTAAAAATCCCAGAAAAACCTTTACTTCGTCAGCATGACATCATGCTGACGTCAGCCAGTCAACAGGACTAGTCCAAGTCAAACCTGACCGGTGGGTCCCTCATGTCAGTGTCTCAAGAGCTAATTCCGGTCATAACTAGGGTTGACTGGGTTTGACTAAACAAAGGGGCCCACTGTCAGTGACTGTGGTGATTAATCTAATTACTGTTAGCTCCTAACTAACAGGCCACGTCAGCCCACCGGAGTTTGGCCGGCGGCGACCATTTCGCACGGCGGTGACTCGTCGGAATCCTTGTTCCGACAACCATTTGCCGCGCGGATGGGCTCTGTGTGCTCCTGGTGATGCACCGCATCCAACGGTGCCACTGGTTGGACGAAAGGTCGCCGGAGTCGACGGCGACGAGCTCGTCCGCGGCGGTGCTCGCACGGAGTTGGCCGGGATGGTGTTGTGGTGCACGGTAGGAGGAGTTAAAGCTGGCGTTAGCTTGCTGGTGATCTACTGATCCTAATGGCGTGCTCAGCCACGAGGCACGGTGCCTGTGGCCACGGCGGCGAGTTGGCCGGCGGCGGTGATCTTCGGTCAGCAAAGGGGGCGGCGGCTACAAGGCATAAACGGGCCCGTGGAGAGGGGGGGTTCGAAGCGTGAGCTCACACCGGTCGCAGAGGGCGTCGAAGCGAGCTTGGGGAAGGTCGGACGTCGGCGTACGGGCGGCGGCGATCTCCGGTGCCGAAGGTTGAAGACGACGGCGGGGAGGGCGTTGCGGGGCTTCTGGCGTCTTGTGCGTCGGTGGGGAGCTTCGGGGCGATGCGGCGGAGCTAGTGGTGCATCGGGGAGGCGAGGGAGTGGCGTAGGGCGCGGTGGCAGCGATCGACGGCGACGAGCTCGCTCGGTGGAGCTCGGCTGAAGGGAGAGAGGAGGGGGAAGGACACAGGGGAGAGGGGAAACGGTCGAGGGGTCTGCGTGGCGTCGTCCAGGTCCATCCAGAGGGTCGAGGGGCCAGCCAGGCAGGCAGGAGGTGGCCGGCGCATCGGCGGCGCTCGCCACCGAGCTTCTTCGTGCGCTGGCGCGGCAAAGAAGACGAGGATGCCCCTGGTGGGCTGGCGCGGCGAAGAAGACAGGCATATCATGATTTGTCTTTTTCATATATTTTTGTGTGATTTTTGTTAGCATCATGTCAACATGTTTTAGGAGCACAATCATGTCATCTTTGCTGTGGTGCAATCCACTTTTCATGATATGCCTTGCGGTGAGTGCAACAAGCTTGCAAAGTGGCCTATTTGCCGTTGGTTTTTTTTCTGAGACTTGTTGAAAACTGCCAAGTCTGAAACTGTTATATTGTGGTGCCATGTTTTCTTGATACTATAGTCATATCCATGCATGTTTTGGAATATCCAATGATCATGTATTGAATTTCATGTTATTCTCTATCCATCCATGACCTTGGTTGCAATTATAAGTTGCTGTAGCATGTCTCTTTCTAGCTCTCAAGTTGCTATATAATGTTTCCGTCAGCCTGTTATCAGTAAGTTCAGTTTTGCCATGTGAATAGCTAGTGTTCTATGCATCCTAAGATCATGTTCTTGCCATGAGTAGCTGCATAAGAATGTCTTCTTGTTGTGGGTTATATTCACATGCCATGATATGCTTTGAAATGAGTTGCACAAGCTTGCAAACATGCCTACTTGTCGTTGTTGCTGCCATGTTCGGTTTATTTCACTAAGTCAGTGAAACGGTTAGCATTTGCAATCTTGGCATGATGGTTTGAGCATGTTCTAGTGGTATTTGGCAGTAGCTCAGTGATCATCTTTTTAGTGCTTGACATGTACATGTTTGTCATGCCCTTTGATGTCATGAAATGTTCCTGTAGCATGTTGTTTTGATGATTGAAAATTACTTAGTTGTTGTTTTGGGGACAAATTGTTGTTATGTCTTGTTTCGTGTGTATTTGTTGAACCATTGCTCCGTTTTGATCATGTCCTATATAAAACTTGCTTGGTTTTGTGTGTAGATGAATCATATCATGTTGCATCCATGATTTGAGAGTGTTTGCATGATGTTTGAATGCATTTTGCATCTTTGCCATGCTTGATTTGTTTTGCTCATATCTTCTAGGTCGTAGCTCTGAATTAAATGAACCTTATATGTGACTTGACTAGAATTTCATGTAGATCATCATGGCATATATTAAATTATTGTTTAACAGCTTTAACTTAAGGTATGTTCAGATCTGGACCAATTTCGAAATTTGCATTTGAGGACTTACCAGAATTTTTATTTGTTGTTTCTGGACTCATTTCAACTTGCTTGGTGTGTTGATCTTGTGTGCTTCATCTCTTCCCATGTTTTGCATCATGTAGCCTTGTCATGCATCATACTTGGTTGAGCATCTTGTCTTGTTTATGTGTGGTGTGTTTACCATGTTATTTTCTTCTCGTTAGTTCATGTTTCGTTGCGATCGTGATGATTCGTTTGGCTACGCTTTGTTCGTCTTCATGGCTTCATCTTCTTCATGGACTCGTCTTCTTCCTTGCGGGATCTCAGGCAAAATGACCGTCACCTTGGATCTCATTACTATCTTTTCCATGCTAGTTGTCTCGATGCTATCGATATATGTCGCGCTGTCTATCTATTGTTGTCAGCCTCTCATTGTTGCCAACAAACCTCTAACCTTTGACACCATCCTAGAAAACAGTTGTTCGGCTATGTCACCGCTCGCTCAACCCCTCTTATAGCATTGTTAGTTGCAGGTGAAGATGAAGATTGCTCCATGTTGGAACCTTGATGTTGGAATATCATAATATCTCTTAATTAAATTAATGCACATGTATTATTGGCAATGGGTGGAAGGCTTGGCCTTTTGCTCGGTGTTTTGTTCCACTCATGCCGCCTTAAGAACCGATTAACCAGTGTTATGTTCCTTGAGTTTGCGTTCCTAACACAGTTGGGGGTTATGGGATCCCCTCGACATTTCGCTTTAAATAAAACTCCTCCAGCAAGGCCCAACTTTGGTTTTACCATTTGCCTAATAACTAGAACTTGCATAGGGTCTTTCCGGACCCCGAGGACTTAATTTGCAACCCGGGCCAGTGCTCCTCATGAGTGTTGGTCCAAACTAGAGCCCCTTGCCGCGCCACCACGGGGAAACTTGAGGATTGGTTTTAGTTGTATAGAGTGTTCATCCGGTCATGGCCTGAGATGAGATACGCGCGTCTACTATCAGGGTGTCGGCACGCCGGGAGGTCTTGCTGGTCTTGTTTTACCATTATCGAAATGTCTTGTGCACCGAGATTCCGAGTCTGGTCGGGTCTTCCCTAAGATAAGGGGTTTTTTCCTCTGCTGATCGTGAGAGCATGTGATGGGCTAAGTTGGGACACCCCTGCAGGGTTATGATCTTTCAAAAGCCGTGCCCGCGGTTATGTGGTATGTTGGAATTTGTTAATATCTAGTTGTAGAGAACTTGCCAGATGTTCCGAAACAAAATACACCAACCGGGTGAGTAACCGTGACCGTCTCTTTTCATTATGAGAAGAGAACATGGTGGGGTTATGTTGGACTCGTAGGTATTTCAGGATCACTTAGCGATCATTACTAGTTTGCGACCGTTTGAATAGATGCTCAACTTATTCTTGTACTCGCAAGTTAGCCACCATATAATGCTTAGCCGCTGCTGCAACCTCACAACTTATCCTTTCATTACCCATTAAGCTTTCACTGGTGCGCATCGGTCCTAAACAAACGGTTTAAAACCCATTTCCGCAACGGCAATTGGAACAGTCGCCAAGTGAGTGTGGGCGATAGGGTGGTCCTTCCCACACGACCCAGAAACCGTCAGGGATATGCCCTCCTGGAACACACGTTCGGCAAAATGAGGTCGTGTGCGACCGGCGAGCACTCAAATATGGAAATACGTATAATAGATCTAAAAAAATACAATTATACGAAAAAATAGTTTCCGGTCACAAGTACATCCCACACAGTCAGTTCCCGCTAAACGTTTTTGTTCATATGCACATCCCACACAGTCGCTCGATGGAAAACGTTTCCGTTCACAAGTACATCACACACAATTTTTCCCGTTAAATCATTTGCGTTATTTAATGTATCACACACGGCCCGTAGAAGAAACTTTGTGGCAAAGGCTGTCCATCTCACACAGTTTTTATGTGGTAAACGTTTGCGCAAGGTGGCCTAACGCAAACAGTTTTCAAGAGAAAGTCGTGTCTGATTGTTCATTGATCCAACGCGGTTTATTCCTAGAAACTGTGTGTGTTGCCTGAGGTCTTTGCCCACGGTACTTTTTCAACAACCGTTTGTAATAGCAAAACACAATTTGCAGGCTAATTCGCCATTAGCGGGCTAATTATCCGATTATTCATTATCCATTTATTAATCTAATTGACATTTAGTATTAAGCACACAATATATTTCATTTCCATATTAAGGAAGCGGAATTTCATAATTGAAATACATCAGAGCGCAACATGATATAGCTTCAGCACTCAGCTACCCCATTACACAACTACACCAGCAGCAAGTTCCACATGCAACATGTAGAACCTTTTGAAATTAGCATCATAAATGATATATAGACAGATGCATCTCATCTAGAAAACTGCTGAAGCGGACGCCGAATATTGAGCCTTCATTCATGTTGAAGGTCTTTGCAACTTTAGGCCAGTGCCTGTGGATGATTGATCGTCCGACCTTCGTCCTCTTCAGGAACACTTCAATATTGAACCGTGGGTGTTGTATGAAAACCTTCCTCGCCTCCTGACCATAGAGGTGGTTTGAGAGGTAATCGTCTGTGAACTGCTTTGGAAAGGCCTGAAAACAAGGATGTGCATAAATATCTTCTCTATATTGGAAATGGGGCAAAGAAATAAAAAAGGCAAGGTATAATAGTCAGTACCATCTTGTAGTGAACTGGTGTCTTCTTCATTGTGCAGACAAACATCTTGTTGTTTTTTGTCGCTAATTTATTTACCCTAACAATCTTTCTGAGTTTCTTGATTTGATTGATGTTCATGGACAACTCATTTCCCCATATGCAAAAAGGGTCGAACAGTGGGTCAAAACCTCTAACATCAGGACCTACATGTGCAAGACCAAATTTTAAAAACCAAAATATTAGAATGGTTCCTGCAATTGCATAATAATGTGCTATTAGACAACGGACCATGCATGTGCTAAACTCGATTGTAAACCTCAGTGCTTCCCATTATTTCCCTACAAAACATATAAGGTAGTTAGTCATCAGGTTAAGTAAGGGTTCGCATGCTATCAGTAAAATATGTTGATGAAAAATAAGCACATTGCAGATTCATCAGATTAATTGAAGCCACACGGAAAACCCATTTACCCAAACCAAGCATGATTAAAAACTAGGAAATATAGCACTTGTATATGTTTCTCATGTATTAAGTGCAGCCAGATTCGATTTATTCCTGACATGCACAACAATACAAAATTCTACCCATGATAATTGGACAACGCATTGCAGAATTGAACCAAGCAGTTAACTAAACACCACAACAAATGAACTAAACATTAACTTAGCACCACATTGCACAATATAACATACTCCTAATAGAAGATCAAAGAGTTAACCAAACAGTTAACTACAGCCAATTGTAGTAATTGTATTTGTTTCTCATGTATTTACTACATCCAAATTCAATTTATTCCTCACATGGTATACAATAACAGAATGCACCCACAATTTTGTAAAGATAACTTCGATTTATTTCTCACATGGAAGACAATACAAAGTTCCAGCCTAAAGAATTGAACATCACATTTGCAGAATTGAACCAAACAATTAACTAAAGAGTCAAGATGACCACTAATTAACAAAACAGTTAATAAGTGAGCACCACACTGCACGACATATAGAACATATACAGTAGAGCAACAGATTGCATGGTGAAATTAGATAGCACAATTCACTAGAATTTTTGAACGAAAGGCAGGAGCAGCACACGCAACGGGTAAACTGAGCATGCTTAATCGGCGTAGCTAGCAAATGGCAATGTGCTCCTTCTGGGGGTCGGCACGAATGGCAGCCATCGCGACCTCATCCGCGCGTGCGGCCGCGATTTGCTTCTCCGCTGCCAAAGACTCCTTGAGGTCCTGGCTATACTGCGTGCACCATGGCTTAGGTTGTGTTTTTTTGGTGGAGGTGTCGGTGATTTGGGTGGAAGGTGTCGCGCTCGCGCCGGCGGTCTGGGCATGTGGGATGTGGAAGGAGCAGGAGGATGGGGGTTGGGTGTGAATTACCTACCTCGATAGAGATGGCCGAGCAGCGTGAAGGAGGGTCGCCAGCGAGGAGGCGACGACACTTCAAGCAAGGAGTGAAGGTTTCAACTTGGAAAGGAAGGCGGAAAGAGGGGAAATGTGACTTTTGGTAAGGGGGAGGAGGCAGGGAAGTAGATATTTCCGCGGAAGCTGAAAATTTGGAATCGCATCAGCCAAAAAACTGGCGCGCAAAGTGTCATTAGACACGGTCCCTTATTCAGAATTGTTTATGATATATGGACATCACAAACGATTCAGATAGCTTAACCCGTGTGTGATGAGCTTGAATGTCAAAAGTTTTGGTTCGAATTTCCATGGTTACAGTGGTCATCCACGCCATTGAATAATTTGGGTACACAAAGGAGACTACAACACACCCACACTTCTTAATCGAGCAAGTTCAGTAATTAAACAGAGCTTGCTGACCTAAACATTACTCTAACAAATTAAAGATGGACGCTCTTAATTAAACAAAACAAATGGTACTACTACGGCTGGTGCTCGTCCATCTCCGCCGCTGCCTCCATGTCCAGCTCGCGCCCGACTGTTTCCTGGGGAAGGAACCCCATGGAATCCATCGCACCATACTCGGCAAGCATGTCGCCATCCGCGTCCGGCGTGACATTGGAAAAGGCCACCACGAGCTGGGCATGGGCGGACGTGATCTGGGCTTGGACGGGCTCCATTGTTGCAAGGTATGTGGCGGAGGAACAGACGGCTGCTCGAACGCTCTAGGCGATTGCCAGCTCTTCGGCCGTGGGTTGCCGACCGTTGTTAGAGAAGCTTCATTTGATTTGTGCGGTCACCGCCAGGAGCTGGGCGTGGGCGGCCTCGACATGGTCGTGGGCAGCCTCCATCAGGGCTAAGGCCGCCACTTCGGAATGAAGAGCTGCTGTGCCGCTCTCGCTAGTTGCTATCCCAAAGGCAGACGTTGTTGCCGCCACCTTAGAAGCAACAGTGGCCGTTTGGGCTGCCTTTACTGCCCGGTCGCAAATTACGGCACCTCTCATGCACCTTGTTAGCTCGCGCATGGCGGCAGCGGCCGTGCTCTCGCCAAAGTGGGCCACCGAAGTTGCCCTCACGATGCGAGTCCACGTGCCCGTCTTTCACCGGTGACGATTGAACACTGAAATGATATTTGGGGAGCAAGCTAGTGTGCTTGAGACGCCGGTTGTGGACTGTAGCCGACGCACCTTCTCGCGTAAGCCATAGGCATACAATACACCAACGGTGCTCTAAGATATTTTGTACTACATCTCACACGGTTTCTTATAATAAACTGTGCGCGATCTACTTGAGTTTTCATCTTGATTTGAATTATACAATGGCGTCACAGCGGCAATTGACGCTGCTTGAATTGCTAGACCTTTTATCTGGAGTGAACATGCAACTATATGTGTGTCGTAAAAGAATTGGAATTATTCAAGGTTCGGTTGAACATTTTATACATTAAATTGGTTTTCTAGCCATTTCAGGTAAACAATTCAAATTTGAACTACATGCACATGCTCGAGTGCATATAAATTGGTTAGAAATCAAATATGTGTCCTTGGGTGCATGCTTAGGTCCCATGCAAGAAATGGGAATGAATTTCAAACACCGAGGCACTGTTGATAGCCGGTAAAACATGGAGATGCCTGGTTTTTAAATTCTAGTAAATCCAAAACAAGTCTGAAATTCATGAAACTTGGCATGCTATCAAGGAGCGGCATCAACATGTCGTGGTACAAATTTTGTCCCATTTGGGGCAGGTTTGGGTATATGCTTCTCACAAACCGAAGCTTTTCACAACAAGCATGATGGATTTCGGAAGGGAACGTCCCACCTTTGGGGACGAAACGATATCCATTGCCTCTTATTGCTTCCATTTTTTTTCTCATGTCAACATAGAACAACAAGAGTGTTGTGTGATTTTTCGGGGTTCATTTGGACATTTTTATGCATTAACTGAGTTTTCAATGCATTTTATGTGCAGAATTCGAATTTGAACTACATGCACATGCTCAAGTGCATATAAATTGGTTGGAAATCAAATTTGTGTCCTTGGGTGCATGCTTAGGTCCCATGCAAGAAATGGGAATGAATTTCAAACACTGGGGCACCGTTGATTGCCGGCAAAACTTTGAGATGCATGGTTTTTAAATTCTAGTAAATCCAAAACTAGTCTGAAATTCATGAAACTTGGCATTCTATTATGGAGCGGCATCAACATGTCATGGTACAAATTTTGTCCCATTTGGGCCAGGTTTGTGTATATGCTTCTCACAAACCGGAGCTTCTCACAACACGCATGATGGTTTTCGATAGGGAATGTGTCGGGACCCCGATCCTAAGTCACACCGATCTAGCATGTAACACATCATACCACTTTGCGGCCTCACGCACGGTATCCCCACGGGTGCCAGCTTACCTGGCCCGGGACCGTTTGCGTATTTTGGCACACATATATGATAGTGTTGCTAGCATCCATGCGACAGAGAACCCAGGCCGACATGACTAGTTGTAAACCAAAAGTGGCGCTAAATTACAGGGACAGGCATACATGACCTAGCAACGAACGTGTCGGTCATCAACATATGAACCCAAGTCGTAGAAAGCTACAAGGACTTAAAGGAACAACGCGTGACACTTTCCCTAAGGGACAGACAGAGGAACGATGAAGGACACATGCCGGCCAGCCTAAGTGTTACGGAGCAGTAGCGAGCTACCAAGGCTCAATGGAAGCACTAGGAGGCAATTCCCCATAAGATAGGCTACCAAGGATAAAAAAATAGGTGTCGGATCCACACATAGCAATACACATTACACGTACGCATAACATGCAAGTATGTGCTATACAACATGGCATCACAACATAACTCAACAAGTCATATAGATAAGGCCCAGAAGAGCCATGATCACATTTATTACAAACAGGGGTCACATGACCCAACATAGAGAGCATACAGGCAACAGAAGCATAACATGTCTGAGTACAGACAACTACAAATGAAAAAGACTGAGAAGCCTGACTATCTACAAGACCCTCCCAAGGGCACAAGATCGTAGCTGAGGTAACAAGCTAAACGTCGAAGTCCACGCGGAACCACTAGTGAGACTGATGGCTCTCTGCAAAAACATAAATTAAGCAAACGTGAGTACAAAGGTACTCAGCAAGACTTACATCAGAACTAGCTACATATGCATCAGTATCAACAAAGGTGTGGTGGAGTTAGACGGCAACAAGCCATCCTTGACTCGGTGGCTATCCTAAACTACAACTGCAATTAACTCTTTTGAGGTGGCGCACACGAGTCCACATATTCACCAATCAATACACCACTATGGACGCACTTCCGTCTCCCTACGAAAACGCCATCCATAGCACTCAAACTTGTCTTGAGCATTTTAGAGTATCCACTTCAAGTTGTCTATGTACCACGTAAGCATCCAAGAAGTCCATAACCGCAGACCCGACTATTCGAATAGATCATGTTAACCCTGCAGGGGTGTACTTCTTCACACACGCTCTCGCCACTTACCACCATGTACACGTCGTGTATCTCGGCAACCTTCAAGCGGAAGCCTGGCGAGGGTGTCGGCCACGACTTGACTAACAACACAAGACTCTAGTCTAGGTTTATCGCCTATGCGGGTTCCATCCGCAAGGAGATCCGGTCGGGGTGTCGCTCACGGCCCCAAACGATGTGAGCAGGGTTCCCAAGCCCACCATCCGGGTGCCACTTGCCACTGCACCTAGTCTGTCCTGAGCCCACCTGTATCGGGTGCCACTTGGTAGACTACTAGCACTACCTACAAACACCAGAAGCTAGTTGCAACAACTGGACAGAGATCTAGTTGATTAATAAGTCGAGCGGGGTCGAGTTACAAGAACCCAATGTGTGGTAGTAGCTAGTCATTGGACAACTTACACAGAACTGAGTTCCTAAGGGCGGTTCTAGTGAGACAACCCACCATGTACTCCTACATGGCCTCTCACCGCTACCTTTACCAAAACATGTTCACACACTTAGCTCTCAACAGTAGGACATGTTCACCACATTCCAATTCATCCCCGATGAACCAGACCTAACACAACTCTAAGTAATAGCAGGCATAACCAGATAGCATTAATGAGTAGGCACAACATGGCTCAAACAACTCCTTCTCATGCTAGTGGGTTTCAACTATTTACTGTGGCAATGACAGGTCATGCAGAAGAAAGGGTTCAGCTACCGCACCAAAAAGCAGTTCAATCGTTGTTGTCCTAATACAGTAAAGGAGAGCAGGAGCGAGGGAGTGGGATTGTATCGGAATCCTCAAAGGGGTTTTGCTTGCCTGGCACTTCTGAAGATAGTAATACTCTTCATCGGTGTCATCGAATTCATCGTCGAAGCTACGTCCACTGAGAGGGGACAAAACTGGCAAACAGAGAAAGAACACAATCAATGCAATGCAACAATATGATGCATGATCATGACATGGCAATATGTTGTGGCTTGAGCTAATACAACTAGAAACGATTTAAATGGAGTTGGTTTAAACATTAAATTCAAAATCAAACTACACATGGGACATTTAAAATGCCATTTATTGATTTGACCTTATCAGCAGGTTTATCTTGTTCAAACATGCAGGAAAATGACATAAACAGATTCCTTGGATTTTTCTGATAATTTTTCATATATAAATTATTTCATTTGGAGTTACGGTTGATTTTCTATGATTTTTCAAAGTTTAAAGCATTTTCTGGAATTTTCTGAATTATTTTAAATTAGACTAATTCCAGGAAAAGCTTTACTGCGTCAGCATGACGTGCGTTTGACGTCAGCAAGTCAAAGGGGCCGGTCCATGTCAAACCTGACCAGTGGGACCCACTGGTCAGTGACACAATGTGGGGACCCCGACTTAAGAGTCGAGATCACCGAATGCACGTGTACAGTGATCCCAGAGATCAATGGTCACTGAACACAGAGAAGCTGAATAACAAGAGTCTTACATCCATACATACCATCTTACACAAATTATGACCATTATGGCCAAGTCTTACATGGATAAAGCCTCACGGGCTGAATAGCAAGTAAAGTCGAATAGCGGAAGTCTTGGTAGATAAGTAGAACCCATGCCATCTACCTTAACCCTACAGACATTCTGACTGGGGAAAGCATCCTAGTTCGCATGTTCGTCTCCATAGAATTCTTCTTCATATTCCTGTTCCTCCATCCCTGGCACATTAAATAACTAGTGGCATGCCAGTGAGTACTTTGAATGTACTCGCAAGCAACCCATGATTTGGTTCAAGGTAACAATGCAATTGTACAACAATGAGCAACCTAGCTACAAGCTAGATTAAATATTCTACCATTTGTGAAACATGCATCAAAGTACTTGGTTAACCTCACAGACAGGTTACAGATATCAACATGAATAGAGTTCAATTTATTATCAACGACTCAAGTCACCACCTAGACTCAACACACACACATACTTTCACCGGAATCGTAAAATTCTAGACATAGTTTAGGTAGCACCTCCCAACTGTCCATGACCGTGGACACGGCTATTCGAATAGTTTTACACTCCGCAGAGGTTGCGCACTTTACCCCCAAGATCTGGGAAGCTTTCGTGTCACCCGCGATCCCGCAGTACCTCAAGTACTCAGGGGAAGCACCCGGTCATTACCTTTCCCTAGACGACACTAACATAGGGTCCACTCGTTGGTGCACGACCCTCGTGTACAAACGATAGATCATGGGAGTTGCCCTTTTTACAATGTCACACATACACGAAGGGACCAACGGTGTGTCTGATGCCCTGTAAAAACAGTCATGGTCGCCTATCCAAGCACGACCCTGTCCCGGGAGTGACATCAAGTCTCCCCCGTCACTAGTGATGTGGGCACCATGCTAGTATCAACCTAAGTAGTCAATAATGCCCCGTCCCATAAGGGTAGAGTGGTTGCACATGTTTGGTTGGGACAGTAATCACAAATAAATCTAATCCATCATTTTACCCATACACGAGATCCTTCTTGCCACACCACTTCTTCCTCAAGTGATGACCTAACTCAACATCACCCTCGGGCATTAGGGGCACCCGATGGGGTTTTCAAAAAGAATGCAACCACGAAGGATTCATGGAACATATGCAACACTATGCATCACAACTAATATTTTGTCATTGCATCTAAGCACATGGTAAAGATCATGAGTAGGGTATGCATCATGTGGTGGCTCTCAAAAAGTTTGCCACCGTCACTCTTTATCAACATGCTTTCAGAAATAATAAGGTTCTGAGGAACAAAGGGGTATCATGGTCAAAGGGCTGCTTGCCTGGATTGGCTTGGTCTTCAAGGTCTTCAAATCCTTCCCCTCCTTATTCTTCAGCAACTTCGTCAAACACGGTATCTAATCGTCGCAATAAACAACGGGAACATAAGACAATTATAGAAGCAGAAAAATCAAAGTGCTCAGAAAAATGTCAACTTATTTTTATAAAATACTAGAGGGAAAACTAAGATGGAAAAAATTCTTAGTTTGGAATTTGGAGTGACAGAATGGGGTACATGAATTTTTTAACAGAGGTTTTAGTGTTCAAATTTAGATTTAAATTTGAACAGAACAGAAAAGGTTCATGGATTTGGGTGAAAGTGATATCATTAAAAGGTTGGAATTTTACAAGTTTTTTGGAACTGGAATTATTTCATGTGGATTAATATTTAATCCTGTGGAATTATTTGAAAATCCTACTGAAAAGAAAAGGGAATAAGCTACTGTGCAACTAGGCCAGAGAGGCCACAGTGCAGCAGGCCCATAAGGAAACAGCCCGCGAGAGGCTACCATGCCGAAGGCGTAAAGGAGAAATACACCTTCGATCCAACGGCGAACCGGTGCACGCGCGCGTGCGTTTTCAAACCTGGCGGGGGGGGGGGGGTCCCACCCGTCAGGGCGTGAGGCTGACGGACAGGCCCCACGGCCGTCGTCGTCTACCTCCGTCCAGAGGCGACGGTGAGCTCGCCGGCGACGATATAGGGCACGTGCGGGGGCATGGGTGGTACCGTCGTGCTCAGGGAGGAGTCACCGTTCTGATGGAGGTGGAGTTGGTCGCCGGGGTGGCCTGGTTCGCTGGCGGCGAGGAGGCATGGCGGAGATGCTTCGGGTGGAGGTGGTCCCGGCTGTTTCCGGCAGCTACAGAGACGGGATACAAGGGGAAATGATCAGTGGGGGCTTGCGTTGCTAAATCGAGCGAGAGGGGCGGCGGGGAGGGCTTGTACCTCCAGATCGACGGCGACCCGAGGCGGCGGAGCTTGAGATCGATCTCGAGCTCGGGCCCATCTGGAGAGGAGCGGGAGGTGCTGGCGTGTTCTTGGGGGTGTGGAGGTGGGATGGATGCCAAGGGAGAGGCCCGGGGCGTGCTTATATAGCCGGGCTCCAGTCCATCGTGGACTCGTGCACCGGCGAGGTTACGGGCGAGGCTAGAGGCCGTGCAGGCACACGCGAGCGAGTCGGTGTTATTCATGGACGAGTTCTATGCCTATGGGAGGGAAGAGGAGGAGAGGGGAAGCATCCAGAGGGCTTTCGCGTGTGAAGCCAGAGATTGGAGCTTGCGGGCGGCCGGCGCGCGTGCGAGGGTAGCCGTAGGAGGGAGAAGGAGGAGGTGGCCGATAGCGCGTCGTGTCCCGGACGTCGAGGCACCTCGACTGGCTCAAGGGGGAGGCTCGAGGTGGTCGGGCGCTGCGGATTGGGGGTGGCTACAGTGCGGGTGCGCACTGTAGCGCGCTCCAGAGCGCACAAATGGTCGGCATGGCCGTGTCCCACGCGCTCTGGGCGCGGTCATCGTGTCCATTGGCTCTAGGGGGAGTAAACAACATAGGAGGAGCATTGGATGCCAGGGAATGCTTCTAGAAGAAGATAGGGCTGAGATAGAATGGTGAAAACTGCTGTCTAGAACGCAAATTAGTGTTTTACTCCTACTCAATCATTGAGCTGAGGCCAGGTGAGAGTTACTGGAGGTGCAAGGGAGCCTGAGGAAGCTATGGTAAAAAGTTGGGCTCAAGGAGAATAAGGAAAGGGGTGAAAGTGGTAATTTTGGAAAATCACCAGAAGGTGTTTGATGCGGTTTTGAGCAATCAAATGAGTTCCATTTGACATGAGACTTAAGAGGATCAAATGGTATATGGAAATAGGTTGTTCCACCAAGTTTAGGCTCATTTGAAGAAACTTGCCAATGTAACTTTGGTGAACCCTAGAAATCAACAGAAATGGTTTCACCAAGTATGCGTTAAGCAAATCATCCCTCCTTAATGCACAACTTGGTGTAGTGTCATCATTTGGGGTTGTGACAATGCCCACAAAGTTTGAAGTCCCAAGTAAAAAGTTGGTAATGTAAAGTTGTTCAATTTTGAATCTGAACAGAAATGATTTTGGGGTATTCTGATCAAGTTACCCTTCTCCAAAACTTGTGCCATTTGGTCTAGATGCATTATTAAACCATTTTAGCATGTGTACCAAGTTTGAGAGCATTTGGAAAAGTTTGGCAATGCAAAGTTGCTCAAACTTCAAGAATGGACAGAATGATTTTGAGGGGTTTTGATGAGGTTTTCTTGCTTCCCAAGGCATGGGGCTTGGCAAGATCATCAAATATGTCATATATGACATGATAGAATTTCCTTGGAATGTTTAGAGAATATTTCCTTTGTAAATATTTCAAAAGCTTGAAATATCTAGAAAGGGTTTCTAAGGGGTTTGTCCAATATTTTGAACATGGCCAAGTGTTGAAACTCTGAAATATGGAAAATATATGTCCTAATAGTCTCCCTGAATTTTGGCAAATATTTTTGAAATAGTTAAATAATTTTTCCCTATTAAAGACCATTTCTGGCCTTAAGAAAAGATTTTTAAATAAAATAGGAAAATAAATTTTAAAATTATATTTTTGTGGTTTATGGGAGTCCTATATCTACTAGGTTTCAAATATACTCTTTTGAAATATTTTTCTCACCCTAAATCAAGCACTTGCAGTGCAAACAACAATTCAGGGGTTTTTGGAAAACTATTTTTTGAAAATACTTTTTGGCCAAATTATTTTTGTAAGAAAATACTATACTATTATATACACTTGGTATGATCATTGGGTAGAAGTTTGGGGTAAGAAGATGAATATACAAGAGGGAGTAGTTGACTTTAAAGAGCACTTGAAAATCACAGAGAGAAAAACTTAATTCCAAATAAAAGCCAAATGATACCAAAAAAATTGTTGGTCCAAATTTTCATGCTTTATTAATGCAAATGACATGCTACAAAATGCAGGGTGTGGCACACAACTAGCTAACCCTATTAATTAGTGCTAATTTAATCCTAACTAAAGTGTCAGCGGGAGTGGCCCACATGTCACTCTCTCAGGGATTAATTAAGTTTGGGTTTAAACTAAACTAATTTAACAGGGGCTGGCCCCACCTGTCAGTGATTCGGTGGTAAACTAAAATTAGTTTAGTAACTAAATTAATTTAATAGGGCCCTGTGTCCACCTGTCATTGACCCAAGGGGGTCATTAGCACTTACTAAACGCGTACCACCGGAGTTAGGGCGCCGGCGATGACCCGAGGTAGCGGAGGACGTCGGGAACACCACTCCGGCGACCATTTGGACGGCGGCTTGGTGCTACACGCACCTGGGGCTCTCGCACACCTAGTTGTGGCGGCGGCTGGACGCGACGGTGAGCTCGCCGGCGACGATATAGGGCACGTGCGGGGGCGTGGGTGGTACCATCGTGCTCAGGGAGGAGTCACCGTTTTGATGGAGGTGGAGTTGGTCGCCGGGGTGGCCTGGTTCGCTGGCGGCGAGGAGGCATGGCGGAGATGCTTCGGGTGGAGGTGGTCCCGGCTGTTTCCGGCAGCTACAGAGAGGGGATACAAGGGGAAATGATCAGTGGGGGCTTGCGTTGCTAAATCGAGCGAGAGGGGCGGCGGGAGGGCTTGTACCTCCAGATCGACGGCGACCCGAGGCGGCGGAGCTTGAGATCGATCTCGAGCTCGGGCCCGTCTGGAGAGGAGTGGGAGGTGCTGACGTGTTCTTGGGGGTGTGGAGGTGGGATGGATGCCAAGGGAGAGGCCTGGGGCGTGCTTATATAGCCGGGCTCCAGTCCATCGTGAACTCGTGCACCGGCGAGGTTACGGGCGAGGCTAGAGGCCGTGCAGGCACACGCGAGCGAGTCGGTGTTATTCATGGACGAGTTCTATGCCTATGGGAGGGAAGAGGAGGAGCGGGGAAGCATCCAGAGGGCTTTCGCGTGTGAAGCCAGAGATTGGAGCTTGCGGGCGGCCGGCGCGCGTGCGAGGGTAGCCGTAGGAGGGAGAAGGAGGAAGTGGCCGATAGCGCGTCGTGTCCTAGACGTCGAGGCACCTCGACTGGCGCAAGGGGGAGGCTCGAGGTGGTCGGGCGCTGCGGATTGGGGGTGGCTACAGTGCGGGTGCGCACTGTAGCGCGCTCCAGAGCACCCAAATGGTCGGCATGGCCGTGTCCCACGCGCTCTGGGCGCGGTCATCGTGTCCATTGGCTCTAGGGGGAGTAAACAACATAGGAGGAGCATTGGATGCCAGGGAATGCTTCTAGAAGAAGAGAGGGCTGAGATAGAATGGTGAAAACTGCTGTCTAGAACGCAAATTAGTGTTTTACTCCTACTCAATCATTGAGCTGAGGCCAGGTGAGAGTTACTGGAGGTGCAAGGGAGCCTGAGGAAGCTATGGTAAAAAGTTGGGCTCAAGGAGAATAAGGAAAGGGGTGAAAGTGGTAATTTTGGAAAATCACCAGCAGGTGTTTGATGCGGTTTTGAGCAATCAAATTAGTTCCATTTGACATGAGACTTAAGAGGATCAAATGGTATATGGAAATAGGGTGTTCCACCAAGTTTAGGCTCATTTGAAGAAACTTGCCAATGTAACTTTGGTGAACCCTAGAAATCAACAGAAATGGTTTCACCAAGTATGAGTTAAGCAAATCATCCCTCCTTAATGCACAACTTGGTGTAGTGTCATCATTTGGGGTTGTGACCATGCCCACAAAGTTTGAAGTCCCAAGTAAAAAGTTGGTAATGTAAAGTTGTTCAATTTTGAATCTGAACAGAAATGATTTTGGGGTATTCTGATCAAGTTACCCTTCTCCAAAACTTGTGCCATTTGGTCTAGATGCATTATTAAACCATTTTAGCATGTGTACCAAGTTTGAGAGCATTTGGAAAAGTTTGGCAATGCAAAGTTGCTCAAACTTCAAGAATGGACAGAATGATTTTGAGGGGTTTTGATGAGGTTTTCTTGCTTCCCAAGGCATGGGGCTTGGCAAGATCATCAAATATGTCATATATGACATGATATAATTTCCTTGGAATGTTTAGAGAATATTTCCTTTGTAAATATTTCAAAAGCTTGAAATATCCACAAAGGGTTTCTAAGGGGTTTGTCCAATATTTTGAACATGGCCAAGTGTTGAAACTCTGATATATGGAATATATATGTCCTAACAGTCTCCCTGAATTTTGGCAAATATTTTTGAAATAGTTAAATAATTTTTCCCTATTAAAGACCATTTCTGGCCTTAAGAAAAGATTTTTAAATAAAATAGGAAAATAAATTTTAAAATTATATTTTTGTTGTTGCATCCGGTTCCACGCGTTCCTTCCCGTTGTCCGTTTCGCGTTCCGGAGCTCCCTCACTTGTCCGTGGCGTCCCGTAGACCTACTTTGTTGTTTGACCGAGTAACGTTACCGGTTTGCCGTGAGACTTGTCGTGTGTTGCTGTTTTGTTGTGTGTAACCCGCCTCTCAAATCTCGTCGCGTTTGGACTCCGTTTGCTATTCCAACAGTTATTCGTGTGGGTGCAAAGTGCCTTCACTTTGTGTCCCAGAAACACCCCTACAGCAGCCCACTACCTTCTCCTAGGCCCATCTAAACTTTCCCCCGCGATCGGATCCGTCGGATCGCGATCGGAGGGCTCCTAACACCCCCAAATCCCTAACCCTAAATTCTGATATATATATAGACCCCCTAGGTCCATTTTGGGCATCCCTAACCTCTAGCCCCTTCTTTCCCCTTTTCTCTCCCCAATTTTCAGATCCAAACCACTCTTCTTCCGCCACTTGGATCCATCCCCATCGAAGCCTTCGCAGCCGACGCCGCCGGTTCCTCGCGTCGCCAGTTCCCGACCGGATCGAGATCCAGATCGGCGCCAGGATCTCCTCCGCCGATCGATCCCGTCCCTCCAGGCCCGAGGCCGAGCCATCTGGGCTTCCCTCCGATCCCCATCGACCTCCCGCTCGAAGCAGCGCTGGACCACATCGCCTGGCTCCTCCGATCGCCACTTGGGCCCCGAAGCCGCGCCGCCATCCCGATCGCCAGGCGCCGCACTCTGGCCGCCTCTCTCCCTCCGAGCGTGGGCCTCCTCCCTCGTCGCTCCCGCACCGCGGCTCTCCACCGGCCCGACGCGCCGCTGTGGACCACTTCGCTGGGCCGGCCTCGCCTCCCCTCTGACCGTGGGCCCAGGCGCTGCTCCCTCCAGACGCCGCCTGCCTCGCCTTCGCGGGCCGCTCGCCACCGCAGCCGGCCCGTCTCTCCCGCACCGCCTCCACTCAGGGCCGAGGCCCAGATCCCGCCTCCGGATCGGGCCGCAGCAGCCGACCGGCCAGATCCACCACCACCCCCGGGCCGGTTGTTTTTTTCCCACAGATCCTGAGGTTGTTCCCCCCCCCTTTTCCTCTAAGTACCAGTAATTTCTAATTGTCTGATGCAATCTTATAACTGCTCTAACTTTTTGTGTGCTTGTCCGTTTCGCACAAA
This sequence comes from Secale cereale, assembly GCA_902687465.1. Classification (NCBI taxonomy): domain Eukaryota; kingdom Viridiplantae; phylum Streptophyta; class Magnoliopsida; order Poales; family Poaceae; genus Secale; species Secale cereale. Next base: position 202,484,467 of record LR738713.1, on the reverse strand, counting down.
TAGCATGTCCAGACGTTCGTGGTGATTAGCACTACGTTTTATCTTTTTGTGTCATGCATGTTAGACATCATCTAGGTGCTTGTTTTTCTGTTGCAATAGTGCTTCGTGATAAAACTGCTGCTATGTGATGTTTTTATGTCATCTTTGCCATGTGATATCTTTTAGCTCGTTTGTCCGAATGATGCAAATGACATGTCCACGTGTTCGTCTTGCCATGCTCTACATGTTGTATGTGTTAGATTGCATGATAGATTTATTCTTGCCATGTTTATCATCGTTGCAAAGTGCCATGTGGCTGTGATGTTGTTTCACTCGTTATGAAATGCCATATTGTTGTGCTCGTTGCAATCGTTGCGTTTATCTCCATGAAGCATGCTTGTGTGTTTCGGAATCACCATCATGTGTACTTTGATGAGGTGATTACCACTTGCCATGTTTAGTTTCGAGGTGACTTAAACTTGCTCTTTTAGATGCCATGATGAAATTGCTGTTTTAGGACTTAGTGGATTTTTCACTAAGTCTGAAATATGTAACGTTCCGACGCCATGTTTGCTTGCTGCTCTAGGACAAACCATGATAGTTTTGGAGTGCATCTTGATTGTTCCTTGTAGTATATATTGTTGTCTTTCCATTCATGTTCTCACATGTTTATTTAAGTGGTTGTAGCATGTTTATCTTTTGCTCCAAAGTTTCAATAAAATTCTGCTGCCAGAATTTTATTGTCAATTTCAATATGTCTAGTTTATGTTCATGTCCTTTGCCATGATGTTTGAGTGTTGTAGCTTAATTATTTTGTGCTCCAAAGTTGCTATGTTGCTCTAATTTTCAGCTTTCGCTCATTTCTTGTTTCGGGCATAACTTTTAGCCCGTAGATCCGATTTCAGCGAGTCTTATATGAAACTTGATTGATTTCTGTGTGGATTCATAATATCATATTGTCAGCATGTTTTGAGGTGTTTTGCTTGAGTGCTATTTTCCGTGCTCCGTGTGCATCCTTAGTGCATCCATCATGCATCCATCATTTTCGAGTGCGCATTGCATC
>LR738713.1:202447134-202474312 GCA_902687465.1 Secale cereale | reverse complement strand
CCCCCCCCCCTTTTTTCCTCTAAGTACCAGTAATTTCTAATTGTCTGATGCAATCTTATAACTGCTCTAACTTTTTGTGTGCTTGTCCGTTTCGCGCAAATAGCATGTCCAGACGTTCGTGGTGATTAGCACTACATTTTATATTTTTGTGTCATGCATATTAGAGATAATCTAGGTGCTTGTTTTTCTGTTGCAATATTGTTTCGTGATAAAACTGCTGCTATGTGATGTTTTTATGTCATCTTTGCCATGTGATATCTTTTAGCTCGTTTGTCCGAATGATGCAAATAACATGTCCACGTGTTCGTCTTGCCATGCTCTACATGTTGTATGTGTTAGATTGCATGATAGATTTATTCTTGCCATGTTTATCATCGTTGCAAAGTGCCATGTGGCTGTGATGTTGTTTCACTCGTTATGAAATGTCATCTTGTTGTGCTCGTTGCAATCGTTCTGTTTATCTCCATGAAGCATGCTTGTGTGTTTCGGAATCACCATCATGTGTACTTTGATGAGGTGATTACCACTTGCCATGTTTAGTTTCGAGGTGACTTAAACTTGCTCTTTTAGATGCCATGATGAAATTGCTGTTTTAGGACTTAGTGGATTTTTCACTAAGTCTGAAATCTGTAACGTTCCGATGCCATGTTTGCTTGCTGCTCTAGAACAAACCATGATAGTTTTGGAGTGGATCTTGATTGTTCCTTGTAGTATATATTGTTGTCTTTCCATTCATGTTCTCACATGTTTATTTAAGTGGCTGTAGCATGTTTATCTTTTGCTCCAAAGTTTCAATAAAATTCTGCTGCCAGAATTTTATTGTCAAGTTCAATATGTCCAAGCTTATTGCTATTGATCCGTGACTCCTTTGGGGATGCACCTTTGGACTTATTTGCTGTAGTATATGTCTAGTTTATGTTCATGTTCTTTGCCATGATGTTTGAGTGCTGTAGCTTAATTATTTTGTGCTCCGAAGTTGCTATGTTGCTGTAATTATTAGCTTTCGCTCATTTCTTGTTTCGGGCATAACTTTTAGCCCGTAGCTCCGATTTCAGCGAGTCTTATATGAAACTTGATTGATTTCTGTGTGGATTCATAATATCATATTGTCATCATGTTTTGAAGTGTTTTGCTTGAGTGCTATTTTCCGTGCTCCGTGTGCATCCTTAGTGCATCCATCATGCATCCATCATTTTCGAGTGCGCATTGCATCATGTTGATTTGTGTCTTGTGTGATTGTTTTGTTTAGAGCCGGAAGCTGAGACCGAGTACGAGTACGAGCACGAGGTTACCAACGAGTTTGAGCACGAGGACCCTTCTTACGATCCGAACGACTTCTCTTCAGGCAAGATGACCGAACCCCGATAACATTACTATCTTTGCCTATTGCTAGTAGTTCCACTCTATAGTTTTGCCTCGATGCCCATGTTCTTCCTGTCAGCCTCCTACTTGTAACCAATGCCATGTTTAACCAACCTACCTATGCAAACCGTTGCTTGGCTAAGTACGCTTCGCTCAGCCCTTCTTATAGCATTGCTAGTTGCAGGTGAAGATCGAAGATGCTTGCTTCATGTTGAAGTTTTGCTGGGTTATATCACACTATATAAATGCTTCAAATGAAATCATCTATATATTGGCAATGGTGGAAGGCTAAGCCTTTTGCTTGGTGTTTTGTTCCACTCATGCCGTTAGGAACCGTATAAACCGGTGTTATGTTCCTTGATTATGCGTTCCTAACACGGTTGGGGTGTATGGGACCCCCTCGATAAACCGCTAAGTGATAAGTCTTTTCCAGCAAGTCCCAACATTGGTACTATTTGCCTAATAACAAACTAAACTTGCATAGGGAGTTATAAACCCTTTTTCTTAATCAACAACCCTGGGCCAGTGCTCCACATGAGTGTTGGTCCAAAACGGGGAGCCTGCGGGGCCACCTCGAAGAAACTCAAGGGCTGGTAAAAACCCGTAGCTTCACCCATCCGGTCGTGTCCTGAGACTTAGATACGCGCGGCTACTATCAGGGTGTCGACACGCCGGGAGGATTTGCTGGATTAGTCTTACCTTAGTTCGGTATATCTTGAGCACGGGATTCCGAGAATACTCGGGTCTTCCCACTTTGGAGTTGCGACTCCGCGGATCGTGGGCTTGTAATGGGTCAAGTTGGAACACCCCTGCAGGGTTATGAACTTTCGAAAGCCGTGCCCGCGGTTATGTGGCAGATGGGAGCTTGTTAATATCCGGTTGTAGATAACTTGACACAATGTTTCAATACACTACCAGCGTGTGTTCCGTGACCGTCAATTTCCGAATAGGGATTCGGGAGTTGAACACAGAGGGGTTATGTTTGTTGAGCTTGTAGCTAGGATCACTTCGTGATCACTTCTCGACCGAGGCTTTCTCTTCTCGCACTCTCTCACGTAAGCTAGTTGCTAGTTGCTGCTGCAGACACTTATTCTTTTCTTCAGCCTTTCCTCTCCCAAGGCTTAAATAGTCTTGTTACCCGGGAACGGGATTACTGAGTCCTCTGTGGCTCACAGTTACTTCACCACACCAGATGCAGGTCCAGCTGTGAGCTATCCAGGTGATGGCACCGAGCTAGACTGGGAGTACGACGAGGAGCGTAGTCGGTACTATGTTTGTTATCCGGATGATCAGTAGTGGAGACTTCTACTAGGATTCGATCCGACCTGTGGTTTATTTATTTAAGTTTGGTATCTTGACATTTGGATTTTGCCCTTAGAGGGTTGTGATCTTCTTAATGTATGATGTTTGAGACTTGTATTGTATTTGTGTGACGTGGCGAGTGTAAGCCAACTATTTCTGTTTACAATCCCCTCTTTTACATGAGATGTGCAAAGATTACCAAACTTGAGATCATTCTAGGATGGACTTATGCCTTTAAGTCGTGCCTCGACACGTAGGAGGTATAATTCCATCCTGGGCATTACACCCTAGCACACCAAGCCACTGATTGATTGTCCTAGGAGAAGAAGTTCCTTCTTAAGATCCGGACTTATGAAAGGACTTCGTTATCCTTGATGATGGTTCCCCAACCCGAGCTTGGTAGTGTTTCATTGTAAGACTACTACGTGGTCATGTTTGTCTTGGACAACGTGTTCACATGTATGTAGCAGAACCAGCTCATGTTTTGGGGCTGCTATCGTAGTTCATTCCTGAGAATCTCGCAACACCATCTCGTCGATTTGTGTTGTAAACTTTCTTTTTCCTTTCTGGACTCGATGAGTCTGGAATATCCTGACCCCAACCAGAACTGAATCTCAGGCAGATATGATGGTTGGAGCATTTCCCAAGATCTATAATAATGGTCTCTCGATAATCGGTAAGGTGGATATCGTGGCCAACACACCCGGCCGGAAGACCTATTGTTGTAGAATCTTGATTGAAGAAGTTGGCCACCTTCCCATAAGGACTTCGTAGGATTTACTCCCTAGTTGTTCCCTATGGATTGTTGTGCTCCTGAAGTCCGACCTTTTACTTGATGTTCTAGGTGCCAAACCATTTTAATAAATGGGTTGTGCTAGCACATCAAGGGGAACATTAGAAATGGAGTGCTAAATGTCTCTCGGTCGATCATCCAGATTTTGCTCTTTGACTCCGCTAAGGTGAAATCTGAGAAAGTGTTATCTTCCTTTGCATCTGCATCGTCCATCATTGTTCATCATGGTAGTATGTGGTGTTGCCAGGATCCTTGACACGGTTATTGGTAAAACCTTGATGATTATGTAAATGCTCAAGTTCTTGAGAGCACGCACAAACACTAGGTGTTATCCTCGACACTAACCGGGATTGCTCCCAGTGTTCTTGGTTATATTATAACCCCTCAAGAGTAGATTTACTCTCTACTGTTGGGATTCACCCCAGTTACCAGAATCATTCCTAGCATTTGCATTTTGTTCCCAGCTTGCACCGCCAATGTGCCAATTTCCCATGGGTTGCCATTCCCAGCATCTGCTGTTCAGGATTATCTTCAAAAGTGGTCTTACCATGGGTCCCATTCATTTCCGATGATAAGCAAAATCAACCTTGGCATTGTCTTTTACAAGGCAGTCCACATCATCCATTCTAGATGGAGAATGTCATTCCTTTGGACTCCGTCAAACGATCGATTGTGTTTGCCTTAGGCTGGTATAGGGAATTTCAATGATCTCTATATCAAAAGTAATTCTTTTTGCCACTTAAGGGAATAACTCTACGAGTCACCTTCTCTAAAGGTGCCCCGTCTTGTGGTATCGATCACCCTCTTCTTAGGTGTGGAATTATTGCCGTCAAGTGAATCTTCATTGTTTGTTTCACTCCATCCCTTTGGATGTGTGTCCCGTGTCCCAGCTCAAGAGATGTTTCGACATCTCAATCCATGAGTTGGTCTTGAATTACTCGATCTTCGAGAAGATCAAATCCTGTAGAACTCACGTTCTTTTGTTATCGTGTTGGATGAAGCTTTGAAATCAAAGATGCCAAGATCTACAGGATGCAATGAATCAAAAATTTCGAGGAGTGAACCGGGATCGCGAAGATTGTGTTAGATAGTGTCCCCTCTGATTTCTTATCTCACGTCCTGAATCTCGGGACGAGATTCTTGTTTAGTAGGGGTGAGTTGTCACATCCCTAGCTTCTGGTAATGCACTAGGCTAGCCTCATGTGTGCATCATGTTTAATCTTGAAAGAAAATTGAAATGGGGATGTTCAAACCCTAGCACTAAATGAATTCAACTAGGGTCAAATTAAAATCTTTTTCAATAAACCCAAAATGCCCTTGGGAAAAGTTCATCCTTTTTGGATTGATTAAAAACCTCTGCCAAAAATGTTGCACATATTTCTAGGACCATTCTGGATTTTTGAATTAAATCATATCTTACTTGCATTTGGGCATTTAAATTTTATATATCATTTTAAATGCTCAAATAATCATAAGCTAAAATGTTTACTGTTGGATTTATTCTAAACAGTAGCCATGCTTGGTTTCATGATTTTTGAGTGTGCCTAAGTATTTTTAATAAAGCCTAGAACAAAGTAAAAAAAAATAGAAAACAGAAACATAATTAAAATAGAAGGAAAGGCTTACCTGTCCAGCCTGGCCGGCCCGGTACTGTGCGGCCCAGCCCAACTGGCCGATGCCAGTCATCCCCCTCCTCTCGCCAGAGGGACGGAGGGCGCGTGCCCGCGGCACGCCGGCCACCTCCTGCTTCCACCGCGACGCCTCCGGCTTTCTAGTCGTGCCACGAAGACGTCCACGGTCCCCTCGATCCATCCCACCTCCCCGCACTCACTTTCCCCTCGTTCCCCAGCCCCTCCTCGCCATGGCCGAACGCCACCGTCGCCGCCGCTCGCCGTAGCCATGGCTACAGGCCACCCCTCGCCCCGCCGTTGAGCTCAGAAGCATCGCCGCGCCCCCTAGTCCTCAAAACCGAGCCACGCATCGCGGGAGGCCCTGCACCGTCTCCACTTGGTCGTCTTCAACCTCACGAACCGCCGGATGTCGCCGGTCGATTCGCGCCATCGAGGACGCCCCCGAGCACGCTGGCCTTCCCTACGGATTCTCTGTGAGCTCCCGCTCCGAACCCTTCCCTTCCCCGCTTCTTTTGCACCGCGTAGCCCCAGCTCCACCGGAGCCGAGAGCTCCCGCCCGCCGGCCATGTCGCCGCCGCGGACATGGCTTGTTTCATCCGCGTCCGAGCACGTAGATGGACTCCTGGAGCTCCCAGGAGCCTGTAGATCACCTCAGCTAGCCTCTCCGCGCGCTGCAGCCTCGCGCACGACCGAGCTCGTACTCTGGCCGCCGCCTCGCTCGTCGCCGGCGCTGTTTCCGGCCACCTTAGGTCGTACAGCTTGCACCGTTGGACGCAGCCGAGTGCCATCTTTCCAACGGGACTAACAGCGCCCGAAACCACCCCTTGTACGCGAAATCCGAGCTACTCCGGCGAGACACCGCCGCGGATTGTGGTCGCCGGCGAGTCACTCCGGCGGGTACACTTTAATTAGTGCTAATGACCCCCCCTGGGTCGATGACAGGTGGACCCAGGGCCCTACAAAATTAGTTTAGTTACTAAACCAATTTTAGTTAACCACCGAGACACTGACATGTGGGCCCCTGTGCCTATTTAGTTTAGTTTAATCTTCTGTTAAGTTTAGTTAAGCCTGTTTAACTCCTGTGTCACTGACGTGTGGACCCCACACGTCAGGTATGACCCGAACAGCCCTGTTGACCTGCTGACGTCAGCATGTGGTCATGCTGACGCAGTAAAGTATTTCTGGATTTTAAAATAAATCTTAAATGATTTATTTATTTCAGGAATTAGCCAAAACTTCTAAAAATCATATAAAATCAACCGTAGCTTAGATGAAAATAATTTATATATGAAAAATGATCAGAAAAATCCAAGGAATCTGTTTATGGCACTTTCATGCATGTTTGAACAAGCTAAGCCTGCTGATCAGGTCAAATCAGTTAAATGGCATTTAAATAATCACATATGAAGTTTGAATTTGAACCTTTGGTTCAAACCAACTTCATTTAACATGGTTGCTAGTTGCATTAGCTCAATCAACAGCATATTGCCATATCATGATCATGCATCATATTGTCGCATTGCATTGATTATGTTCTCTCTTGTTTGCCGGTGCCTGTCCCCTTTCAGTAGACGTGTTCCGACGATGTGATCGATGACACCGATGAAGACCCAATGTTATCTTCAGAAGTGCCAGGAAAGCAAACCCCGTTGGGCATTCCGATACAATCCCACTCTCTCGCTCTTGCTCTCTTTTAATGCATTAGGACAACAACACTTCAACTGTTACTTGCTGCGGTAGTTGAACCCCTTTCCACTGCATGACCTGTAATTGCCACAGTAAATAGTTGAAACCCACTAGTATGAGTAGGAGTTGTTTGAGCCATGTTGTGCCTACTCTTTCATGCTTTCTGGTTATGCCTGCTATTGCTTAGAGTTGTGTCAGGTCTGATTCATCGGGGATGAATTGGAATGGTGATGAACATGTCCTAATGTGTGTGAGCTAAATGTGTGAACACGATTTGGTAAAGGTAGCGATGAGAGGCCATGTAGGAGTACATGGTGGGTTGTCTCATTGCAGCCGTCCTCAGGAACTGGGTTCTGTGTTGGTTGATCCATGACCAGTTACTACCATGCATTGGGCCCGAAACCAATGGACCCTCTCGACTTATTAACTGCCCTTGACCTCTGTCCAGGAGTTGCAACTAGTTTTTGGTGTTTGTAGTTTACTGGAGGTCGTGCGCAGCGCTAACCCTCGGGGTGGGCTGTGACGCGGCAGGTACGTGGCACGGTGTACCGATCGCCCGTTTGGTGATGCGGGAACCCTATACACATCGTTTGGGGCCGTGAGCGACACCCCGGCCGGATCTCCCCACGGATGGAACCCAAATAGGCGATAAACCTGGACGAGAGACTTGTGTGGTTAGTCAGGTCGTGGCCGATACCCTCGCTGGGCCGCCGCTTGAAGGTTGCCGAGTACATGTCGTGTAAACGGCGGTAAGTGGTGAGAGTGTGTGTGAATAAGTACACCCCTGCAGGGTTATATATAATCTATTCGAATAGCCGTGTCCACAGAAATGGACTTCTGGGTTACCTCTACAGTTCATAGACAAGTGAAAGTGGATACTCTAAAACACGCAAGATAAGCGTGAGTGCTATGGATGGCCTTCTCGTAGAGAGACAGGAGCGGATCCATAGTGGTGTATTGATTGGCGAATATGTGGACTCGTGTGCGCCACCTCAAAAGAGTTACTTGAAGTCGTAGTTTAGGATAGCCACCGAGTCAAAGCTGGCTTGCTGCAGTCAAACTCCACCACCCCTTTGTTGATACTGATGCATATGTAGCTAGTTCTGATGTAAATCTTGCTGAGTACCTGTGTACTCACGTTTGCTTAATTTATGTTTTTGCAGAGAGACCTCAGTCTCGCTAGTGGTTCCGCGTGGACTTCGACGTTTAACTTGTTACCTCAGCTACGATCTTGTACCCTTGGGAGGGTCTGGTAGATAGTCCGGCTTCTCAGCCTTTTTCATTTGTAGTTGTCTGTACTCAGACATGTTATGCTTCTGTTGCCTGTATGCTCTGTATGTTGGGTCATGTGACCTCTGATTGTAATAAATGCTATGATGGCTCTTCTGGGCCTTTATCTATATGAGTTGTTGAGTTATGTTGTGATGCCTTGTTGTACAACACATACTTGCATGTTATGCGTACGTGTAATGTGTATTGCTATGTGTGGGATCCGACACCTAGTTGTTTACCTTTGGTAACCTACCTTACAGGGAAATGTCTCCTAGTGCTTCCACTGAGCCTTGGTAGCTTGCTACTGCTCCGGAACACTTAGGCTGGCCGGCATGTGTCCTTCTTCGTTCCTGTGTCTGTCCCTTAGGGGAAATGTCACGCGTTGTTCCTTTAAGTCCTTGTAGCTTGCTACGACTTGGGTTCATACGTTGATGACCGACACGTTCGTTGCTGGGTCATGTATGCCTGTCTCTGTAATTTAATGCCACTTTTGGTTTATAACTAGTCATGTCGGCCCGGGTTCTCCGTCATACGGATGCTAGCGACACTATCATATACGTGTGCCAAAATGCGCAAACGGTCCCGGGCCAGGTAAGGTGGCACCCGTGAGGATACTGTGCGTGAGGCCGCAAAGTGATATGATGTGTTACAGGCTAGACCTGTGTGACTTAGGATCGGGGTCCTGACAGTATTACTGTATCAAGAGTAGATGCAATTCCCATGGAATTCTTGATGTAAAGATGGCAATACTATATGGTAGAACAGAACAAAAGTTTGATTGGCATTTTGACCTGCGAAATACAACTACTCTGACCCAATCCTGGAAATGGATGAGATTCTGGAGTTTGTTTCTCCTAGTCATTCAAGAATAGAATGGCTTGACGTACCACAAGAGTAAAAGGCATTGATGAACACGAATGCACAACTACTCTTGCCTATCAACTGATAGATGGGGGTCATAATACAACTAAAAGGGACAACTCAAGGAACATATAACTTTTTGAGTTGTAGATGCATAGATTGGCATGTCGAACTTTCAACATATTTCTTCCGGGTAACCCATGTAGAAAGGGTGGAATTGGCAGAGTCACGATGTGGAATAGAGAACTCATCAAGAGCACTCTGGTTATGAACTTTTGGTTCAGAATAACTTCTGCCATGATGGTTCATGGTATTGGAAGAACGACTCACCACGGACCTCTAGGACTATCACAAGGTTACTAAAATCCTAAAGGAACTAGCAAAAACTATCAACACGAAGTAAGTAGGGTGATTCTTGGGTTCATGAACCCAGAATAGAATGCCTACTAACTAAATGGCATCACGGTATGCTTTCGAGAATAATGACCAGAATCATCACACTGAGAACACAACACAAGGTTGTTTTACTGGGTGATTCTCTAAGACACCTAGGGTCATAATAATAGCTCCAACATATATGTTGAGGCAATGGAGTACCTCAACTCGGTGATTAGTGTGGTTAACCTGACCCAAAGGAGCATCGGAAATGGGAAGAATGGATTTGCAAATACAACAGACTATTTAGAAACCTAGGATGACTCGGACAGCATAACGACTATAAATGCTCGAAAAAGACTTGACACATCATGCAGAAGATGATGACATAACCACCTAACCTCACAATATCAAGGTTCCGAGATCAACTGTCAACATACGGAAGTTGTAGAAACTGAACTGAGAGTTGAATCCACCATTAACGTGATCCTGATAGATAGATGGCAAGCCTAGTTCTTAATTACCATAGAAAAGAAGAGGATGACTCAGATCAGAAGGGCATAGGGTAAGAAGTAAAAAAAGAGCCTTACGTTCCCTTCCACAATGAATTCCCTTAATATAACTAAAGAGTTTCTAGACTCAACTTCGACCAGTTTGGCTTGGTAACAGGCAACCTGGCTCTGATACCAAAGTGTCGGGACCCCGATCCTAAGTCACACCGATCTAGCATGTAACACATCATATCACTTTGCGGCCTCACGCACGGTATCCCCACGGGTGCCACCTTACCTGGCCCGGGACCGTTTGCGTATTTTGGCTCACGTATATGATAGTGTCGCTAGCATCCATATGACAGAGAACCCGGGCCGACATGACTAGTTGTAAACCAAAAGTGGCGCTAAATTACAGGGACAGGCATACATGACCCAGCAACGAACGTGTCAGTCATCAACATATGAACCCAAGTCGTAGCAAGCTACAAGGACTTAAAGGAACAACACGTGACATTTCCCCTAAGGGACAGATAGAGGAACGAAGAAGGACACATGCCGGCCAGCCTAAGTGTTCTGGAGCAGTAGCAAGCTACCAAGGCTCAGTGGAAGCACTAGGAGGCATTTCCCCATAAGATAGGCTACCAAGGGTAAACAACTAGGTGTCGGATCCCACACATAGCAATACACATTACACGTACACATAACATGCAAGTATGTGATGTACAACTTGTCATCACAACATAACTCAACAACTCATATAGATAAGGCCCAGAAGAGCCATCATAGCATTTATTACAAATAGGGGTCACATGACCCAACATACAGAAAATAAATGCAACGGAAGCATAATATGTCTGAGTACAGACAACTACAAATGAAAAAGGCTGAGAAGCCTGACTATCTACAAGACCCTCCCAAGGGCACAAGATCGTAGCCGAGGTAACAAGCTAAACGTCGAAGTCCACGCGGAACCACTAGTGAGACAGAAGTCTCTCTGCAAAAACATAAATTAAGCAAACATGAGTAGAAAGGTACTCAGCAAGACTTACATCAGAACTAGCTACATATGCATCAGTATCAACAAAGGGGTGGTGGAGTTAGACTGCAGCAAGCCAGCTTTGACTCGGTGGCTATCCTCAACTACAACTACAAGTAACTCTTTTGAGGTGGCGCACACGAGTCCACATATTCACCAATCAATACACCACTATGGACCCGCTTCTGTCTCCCTACAAGAACGCCATCCATAGCACTCATAATTGTCTTGAGCATTTTAGAGTATCCACTTCAAGTTGTCTATGTACCACATAAGCATCCAAGACATGCATAACCGCGGACCAGGCTATTCGAATAGATCATGTTGACCCTGCAGGGGTGTACTTCTTCACACACGCTCTCACCACTTACCGCCATGTACACGTCGTGTATCTCGGCAACCTTCAAGCGGAAGCCCGGCGAGGGTGTCGTCCACGACCTAACTAACCAAACAAGGCTCTAGTCCAGGTTTATCGCATATTTGGGTTGCATACACATGGAGATCCGGCCGAGGTGTCGCTCACGGCCCCAAACCATGTGAGCAGGGTTCCCAAGCCCACCATCCGGGTGCCACTTGGTACACCGTGCCACTGCACCTGTACTGGGTGCCACTTGGTAGACTACTGGCACTCCTGGACAGAGATCTAGTTGATGAATATGTCGAGAGGGGTCGAGTTACCGGAACCCAATGTGTGGTAGTAGTTAGTCATTGGACAACTTACACATAACTCAGTTCTTAAGCACGGTTCCAGTGAGACAACCCACCATGTACTCCTACATGGCCTCTCAACGGTAGGACATGTTCACCACATTCACCAAAACGTGTTCACACACTTAGCTCTCAACAGTAGGACATGTTCACCACATTCCAATTCATCCCCGATGAACCAAACCTGACACAACTCTAAGCAATAGCAGGCATAACCAGATAGCATGAATGAGTAGGCACAACATTGCTCAAACAACTCCTACTCATGCTAGTCGGTTTCAACTATTTACTACGGCAATGACAGGTCATGCGGAGGAAAGGGGTTCAGCTACCGTAGCAAAAAGCAGTTCAATTATTGTTGTCCTAATGCAGTAAATGAGAGCAGGAGCGGGAGATTGGGATTGTATCGGAATGCTTAAAGGGGGTTTGCTTGCCTAGCACTTCTGAACAAAGTAATACTCTTCATCTGTGTCATCAAATTCATCGTCGGAGCTACGTCCACTGAGAGGGGACAAAACCGGCAAACAGAGAAAGAACACAATCAATGCAATGAAACAATATGATGCATGATCATGACATGGCAATATGCTGTGGCTTGAGCTAATGCAACTAGCAACGATTTAAAAATAGTTGGTTTGAACACTAAATTCAAAATCAAACTCCACATGGGACATTTAAAATGCCATTTATTGATTTGACCTGATCGCCAGGTTTAACTTGTTCAAACATGCATGAAAATGCCATAAACAAATTCCTTCGATTTTTCTGATAATTTTTCATATATAAATAATTTCATTTGGAGTTACGGTTGATTTTCTATGATTTTTCAAAGTTTAAAGCATTTTCTGGAATTTTTTGAATTATTTTAAATTAGACTAATTCCAGAAAAAGCTTTACTGCGTCAGCATGATGTGCGTGTGACGTCACCAAGTCAAAGGGGCCGGTCCAGGTCAAACCTGACTAGTGGGACCCACTGGTCAGTGACACAACTAGCTAACCCTATTAATTAGTGCTAATTTAATCCAAACTAAAGTGTTAGCGGGGGTGGCCCACATGTCATTCTCTCAGGGCTTAATTAAGTTTAGGTTTAAACTAAACTAATTTAACAGGGGCTGGCCCCACCAGTAAGTGATTCGGTGGTAAACTAAAATTAGTTTAGTAACTAAACTAATTTGATAGGGCCCTGGGTCCACCTGTCATTGACCGAGGGGGGTCATTAGCACTAACTAAACGCGTACCACCGAAGTTAGGCCGCCGGCGATGACCAGAGGCAGCGGAGGACGTCGGAAACACCACTCCGACGACCACTTGGACGGCGGCTTGGTGCTACGTGCAGCTGGGGCTCTCGCGCATCTAGTGGTGGCGGCGGCTGGAGCTAGGGTGGCCGGAGCTCGCCGGAGTAGAGCTCGTGGCGACGGCCGGAGCTCAGGCACCAGCGGGTTAGGCGCTGCGGGGCACGGGCGAGCAAGGGGAGGGGCTCAATGGCACCCTGGTGAGTCCAGGAGAACGATGACGCGCTCGGGCGTGACCAAGGCCCACTAAAACGACGGCGGTGAGCTCAAAGGCTGTGGCCGGAGTTTAGGTCTGTGTGGGCGCGTGGCTTTTGTGCACGAGGGAGCTAGCTAGGGGCTGCGTTGGGCTCGTCGTTGTTCCAGGAGCACGCTGGAGGCACAAACTCGAGCAAAAGATGAACGGTGGCTGCGAGGGCAACGACCATGGCGGACGACGGCGCTCGAGTACGGCGGCCGGCATGGCTAGAGGGTGTAATCGAGCTTGGGGAGAGGGGGGTCCGATGCGGGAGCTCACAGTAGTTGCAGAGGCATCGACGTGGTCTCGGGGGAGGCCCGCAGCAGAGTAGGGCGTCGAGGGGGATCTCCGGCAATGGCGGTCGGGGATGAGCTCAGTGAGGGCGGTGCAGGGCGAACGAGCGCTCGCGTCTTGGCCTTCTCGATGAAGCAGATGACGGTGGAGCTCTCGGGCATGGCGCGACAACGAGGGGGCGACGGTGACCGCAGTGGTGCTCGTCGGTGAGCTTGCGGTGGCTTTGGCCACGCACGTGAGAAGGGGACAGAGGGGAAGAAGAGGACGGCAACGACAGGGAGAGAGTTGGGGCGGTTTGGGCGTCTCCGTGGCGTCGTCTAGGCACGTCGAGGAGGAGCCAGGCAGGCAAGGAGGACCTGGCGCGGCTCGGCGGCGCGCCTGGCACGCAGCTGCTTCTCCTCCTGGCAGGAGGAAGAAGACAGCGCTGCCCCTGGTGGGCTAGGTCGCTACAGTGCTCGGCCAGCTGGGCTGCACAGGTAAGCCAAGTACAGAGCCCTCTCTCTCTCTTTTTTGTTTTTCTTTTTATATTTATTTCTTCTATTTTGTTTTAGTTAGAGCACTAAAACATTTTGGATAATGTTGAAACTTTTTGTGGACTCACTCTGGAGTATTCCAAAGGCCCTCTGCAAGTTTCAAATTATTTGGAGCTATTTAAAAATATATATCATTTAAATGCCCCCAATTCAAATACTTATTGATTTAATTCAAAGCCCAAATAATTCCCTAAAAATGTTCAATATTTTTGGTTTGGATCAAAACCCTTGCCAAAATTATCAAACATTGATGAAGGAATTTTTGGGTTTATTGAAAAATATTTTTATTTGAACCTAGTTGAGTTCATTTGGTGCTAGGGTTTGAACAATCCCCATTTCAACGTTCAAAGGAAAAGTAGACATGATGCATGATGCACTCAAGTGCAACTAATTACAAGCAAAGAAAATAAGGGTTGATCTAGGGCTGTGACAGAACGTCCCACCTTTAGGGACGAAATGATATCCATTGCCTCTTATTGCTTTCAATTTTTTTCTCGTGTCAGCATAGTACAAGATCATTTTTTTGTGATTTTTTGTGATTTTTCGGGTTTCGTTTGGACATGTTTATGCATTAACCGTCTTTTATATGCATTTTATGTGCATAACTTAAATTTGAACTACATGCACATGCTCTAGTGCATATAAATTGGTTGAAAAATCAAATATGTGTCCTTGGGTGCAGGCTTAGGTCCCATGCAAGAAATGGGAATTAATTTCAAACACCGGGGCACCGTTGATTGCCGGCAAAACATTGAGATGCCTGGTTTTTAAATTCTAGTAAATCCAAAATTCGTCTGAAATTCATGAAACGTGGCATACTATCATGGAGCGGTATTAACATGTCGTGGTATAAATTTTGTCCCATTTGGGGCAGGTTTGGCTATATGCTTCTCACAAACCGGAGCTTTTCACAACAAGCATGATGGTTTTCGGTAGGGAACGTCCCACCTTTGGGGACGAAACGTTATACATTGCCTCTTATTGCTTTTAATTTTTTTTCTTGTGTCAACATAGAACAACATGAGTGTTCTATCATTTTTCGGGGTTCATTTGGACATTTTTATGCATTAACTGAGTTTTCAATGCATTTTATGTGCAGAATTCGAATTTGAACTACATGCACATGCTCAAGTGCATATAAATTGGTTGAAAAATCAAATATGTGTCCTTGGGTGCATGCTAAGGTCCCATGCAAGAAATGGTAATGAATTTCAAACATCGGGGAACCATTGATTGCCGGCAAAACATTGAGATGCCTGGTTTTTAAATTCTAGTAAATCGAAAACTCGTCTGAAATTCATGAAACTTGGCATGCTATCATGCAGCGGCATCAACATGCCGTGGTGCAAATTTTGTCCCATTTGGGGCAGGTTTGTGTATATGCTTCTCACAACCGGAGCTCCTCACAACAAGCATGATGGTTTTGGTAGGGAACGTCCCCCCTTTGGGGACGAAACGATATTCATTGCCTCTTATTCCTTTCAATTTTTTTCTCGCGTCAACACAGAACAACAGGAGTGTTGTGTGATTTTTTGTGATTTTTCGGGGTTCGTTTGTACATTTTTATGCATTAACTGATTTTTCAATGCATTTTATGTGCATAATTCAAATTTGAACTACGTGCACATGCTCTGGTGCATATAAATTGGTTGAGAAATCAGATATGTGTCCCTGGGTGCATGCTTAGGTCCCATGCAAGAAATATGAACGAATTTCAAACACCGGGGCACTGTTGATTGCCGGCAAAACATTGAGATGACTGGTTTTTAAATTCTAGTAAATCCAAAACTTGTCTGAAATTCATGAAACTTGGCGTGCTATCATGGAGCGGCGTTAACATGCCGTGGTACAAATTTTGTCCCATTTGGGGCAGGTTTAGGTATATGCTTCTCATAAACCGGAGCTTCTCACAACAAGCATGATGGTTTTCGGTAGGGAACGTCCCACCTTAGGGGACGAAACTATATCCATTGCCTCTTATTTCTTTCAAATTTTTTTCTCGTGTCACCATAGAACAACAGGAGCGTTGTGTGATTTTTCATGATTTTGCGGGGTTCGTTTGGACATTTTTATGCATTAACTGAGTTTTCAATGCATTTATGTGCATAACTCAAATTTTAACTACATGCACATGATCCAGTGCATATAAATTGGTTAAAAAATCAAATATGTGTCCTTGGTGCAGGCTTAGGTCCCATGCAAGAAATGGGAATGAATTTCAAACACCGGGGCACCGTTGATTACCGGCAAAACATTGTGATGCCTGATTTTTAAATTCTAGTAAATCCAAAACTCGTCTGAATTTCATGAAACTTGGCATGCTATTATGGGGCGGCATCAACATGCCGTGGTACAAATTTTGTCCCATTTGGGGCAGGTTAGGGTATACGCTTCTCACAAACTGGAGCTTCTCACAACAAGCATGATGGTTTTCGGTAGGGGACGTCCCACCTTTGGGGACGAAACGATATCCATTGCCTCTTATTTCTTTCAATTTATTTCTCATGTCAGCATAGAACAACATGAGTGTTGTGTGAATTTTTGAGATTTTTTGGGGTTCGTTTGAACATATTTATGCATTAACTGAGTTTGCAATGCATTTTATGTGCATAATTCAAATTTGAACTACATGTGACTTGTATGACTTGTAAAGATATCCATATTGGTTTTCATGTTTTTCATCTATAGTTGGCTGTCTTGTGTATGATGTTGTTGTATTCATGTGACTTGTATGACTTGTATGTATCCCCATCTATTTATGTAATGGTACGATGTAAAGATATCCATATTGCTAAGCGTCCGAAATGCGGTTGTGCCCCAGTCACGAATTCACCACATGATTGGGATAGAATCGCATCTTGGGCGTGACAAGTTGGTATCAGAGCCACGACCGACCATAGGAGCTCCCTTGATTGATCATAGTTTGGTCGTTGTTGAGTCTAGAAGAAAACTATTTTGGAGTCATGTTATATCGGAGAGTAGGAATTCTTTCTACTCCTCAGCCCCTTCGTCGCTCCGGTGAGGATTCTTGACGTAGATGTTTTGAATTACTCCTCTTCCCCTTCGATTTTTTTTAGTATCACGTAGTTAGTTTTCGTTCGTTGCGATGTCAGCACTTTGCATCCAGTGCATTTCTCGTCAAGTGGATTCGACCCTCTTCATCTTTGCAAGTTCAATCCTCAGTTCCTTCCAACCGACGTCTTTTTCCCCATCCGAAATGGTCTTTCTTTTCCCACCCACCCACCCTTTTCTCTTCTTAGAGTCCTTAATCGAATATCCCTCCAACTCGTCCGAAGTCTTTGAATTCTTTCCTTAATCATTTCAACAGATGAATTCTCGTCTAGTTCGTCCTTGTTCATCTCTTCCTTTTTTCTGGTGGATTATATTCAAGTTTTCGGTGTTCTTCATATTCTTTCCTCGGCTCAGATATTTCCCCTTGCTCGTTTGTGTCTTGATATTTAATCGTTCTGGAGTTCTGAAGACATCTCAGGAGATCCGTCCGTGTTCCAAGTTATTCGATGTTGTCACCTCATCTGAGTCTTTCAATTGTTCCGGTGCATCATTTCTCACTTGAATAATCCTTTCCCAATGGTGTTTTATTTTTGGTGGGCTCATATCCCACAAGTTCTTCCCAGGATCTAACTTGACTCTTCTAATATTTCTGGAGTTGTTTCCAAATTATTTTCAAGTGTGATGTAAGAATGGATTCCATCAGTCGTATGCCTTGTTTCCTCTTGTTACTGGAGCTTCTCAATCTCATTTATCTCTGTTGTATTCTTCCTTTCATGTGGCTCAACATCTCAATATTCTTTTGTTTCACTCTTTTCTCCAAGAAGAACTTGTTCTTCTTATTCCTCTTCCGCCTCGTTCCTAAGATCTCGGACGAAATCTCTTGTTAGTAGGGGAGTGTTCTGCCACCCCGAGACCTTCAAATCTTGTCCACGATTATTTTCCCATTTATCGAGGCTCTTCCTAAATTCTCAACATTTTTGGACTTTTCAAACACCCCATTCCTATTCAAATCCATTTGAATTAAATTTAAATGAATTTGAATTCATTTCTTGCAATCTTGCCACACCATTTTTCTATGAACATGCACATTTTTGTGAGTCTAGAAAAATAATCCCCATGCCCAAATCCTATCTCTACCTTCCTTTCTTCTCATTTTCTTCTTTGAGTGTTATTTTCTATTTTGGGAAATAAAAGAGTAGGGAGAGATAGGGATAGCCGCATAGCCGACCAGGCCCATGGCCATTTCCCTTCCCTGCCAGGCTGGCCCATTCTTCTTCTCGTAGGCCGAGCAGCTAACCTCCATACCCCAAGGCCCACCTAACCCTCCTAACCCTAGTCGGTCGAGATCCCCAACCTGGTTTGATCTCCTTCTTCGCTCGCTCCTCTGTTCGTTCCTCTGCTCCTAACCCTAGCCCTCAAGCTCGTTGCCCGAGCTTCTCCTCCTCCACGTCCCTCTCCTCCTACCACCGCTGCCAAGGCAGCTCGTCCTCAAGCTCCACCATCAGGCCGGCCCTTGCCCTGCGCCCGACCCTCTCCTCCCCGTGACCTCCGCCACCTCGACCTCGCCATGGCGCTCATGACCCCCTGCTCTGGTGAGCCCTAGCTCTGCCACCACTGGAGGTCCTCACGCCGCCAGACGATTTGGCCCCGTTGCTGACCTCCTCCGCGCTGGCGATCTCCAGTGGCACCCTCGTCGTCGCGACGTCCTCCGCTTCGTCCGCGCCGACCGCTCCTCTGCATCACGCCACGCCACCGTCGGCAACCTCTAGGAGTAGCATCACCATGGCGCCTGGAGCAACCCTCGTCGCCGTCTGTATGCCGTAACTCGTCGCCGGTCCTGCTCCACCCTCCAGCTTCCCCGTCGCCGAGTCGTCACGGCTCCCCTGCGTCCTCCCACTCCATGTGTTGTCGGCCTCGCCTCTGCTTCGAGCAGGAGACGAGCGCCCACCACTGCCTCGATCTGCCATGCTCAACCCTCGTCTGGACCCGTATTCGACTATGCGTGAATGCCAAGTGTCCAGGAACCACCGCCGTCTCTAGAATCGCCAAGAATGCCAATTACCGCGACGACCGATGCCCAACGATTACCGTCGCCGACGACCTATGTACAACTACCGTCGACATGCGTTTGGCCAAGTTCCTATCCGAAATGTGTGGAGCACTACCATTGCAGAACGAGGCCGACAAGTTCAAAGACCCCAAGTACCACGATGGCCGGAGCCCTCGGAACCGTCAAGTTCCTCTACGACCCGTGAACTACTACCATCGACCCTCGAAGACCCCGTGGAACATACGGACATCAAGTTCCTCTACCGAAGACCCCAAACATCTAGGAAGACGTGTACCACTACCCTCGCAGAAGACCGCGAGTACAACTACTTCCACAATGCGTCGTGTACGACTACCGTCACTTGGTTTCGACAAGACCACGCGTACAACTACTTCGACTACGAAACATGAACGACTACTTCCCTCGTTGAACCCGATCCACCCCGAACATACGCTTTGAGGCTATAACCCCAAGACGATGCCCGTGGACGAATGCATGTGTGTTGTATGAGATGCTCGTGCTTGCATTGTTTTCGATATGTCTCGTGCACATCCCTCCTCATTTGCCATGCCATCGACCCGTGGGAACCCAATAACCGGGATCACCCCACCATCTTTTGCATGACTCGCTCATGCCAACCTTATTTTGCATCGACATCTCAACAAGATGTCGGTACTGAAATGTTGTCGCGACATCATTTTTGGATTTGCTGCCGTGGTGACGAAATACTCCATATCATCTTAAGGTCGACGTTTAACACAAATTGCATATGACTTGCATGGCATCCTCATACATGTAAAGAAACACTTAAAATGTTGATTGCATTTATTTTCTTAAATGGCTAAGTCCCTGTTTCATACATCATATATGCATGTTTCACATGATGTATCTTTGTGTATGTTCAACCGTTTGGAGTGTATGACATGTAAAAATGTTCATATCTGAGTTATCTACATGTGGGTTGCATTTGCATACATAATAGGATGCATTTTAACATGTTAATCTCTGTTGCAAAAGTGCTAAGTGTTGTTAACTGCTGAAATATGACATAACTTGCTGATTTTTCTTTTCCATATCTTTTTGTGTGATTTTTGTTTGAGCATCATGTCCACATGTTTTAGGAGCAAAATCATGTCATGTTTGCTATGGTGCAATCCAATTTTCATGATATGCCTTGTGGTGAGTGTAATAAGCTTGCAAATCGACCTACTTGTTGTTGGTTATTTTCTGAGACTTGTTGAAAACTGCCAAGTCTAAAATTGTTATATTGTGATGCCTTGTTTGTTTGATGCTACAATCATATCCATGCATGTTTTGGAATGTCCAATGATCATGTCTTGAAGTCCATGTTATGCTCTATCCATCCATGACCTTGTTTTCAATTATGAGTTGCTATAGCATGTCTCTTTCTAGATATCAAGTTGCTATATAATGTTTTTGTCAGCCTGTTATCAGTAAGTTCAGTTTTGCCATGTGAATAGCTATTGGTCTGTGCATCCTATGACCATGTCCTTGCCATGAGTAGCTGCAAAAACATGTCTTCTTGCTGTTGGTTATTTTCACATACCATGATATGCTTTGATATGAGTTGCACAAGCTTGCAAACATGCCTACTTGTCATTATTGCTGCCATGTTCAGTTTATTTCACCTAGTCTGTGAAACTGTTATCATTTGCAATCTTGCCATGATGTTTTGAGCATGTTCTAGTGGTATTTGGCAGTAGCTCAGTGATCATGTTTGTAGTTCTTGACATGTACATACTTGCCATGCCCTTTAATGCCCTGAAATGTTCCTGTAGCATGTTGTTTTGATGATTGTAAAGTTCTTAGTTGCTATTTTAGGCACAGATTGTTGTTATATCTTGTTTTGGGTGTATGTGTTGAACCGTTGCTCCGTTTCGATCATGTCCTATATGAAAGTTGGTTGGTTTTGCGTGTAGATGCATCATGTCATGTTGCATCCATGATTTGAGAGTGTTTTCATGATGTTTGAATGCATTTTGCATATTTTCCATGCTTGCCTTGTTTTGCTCGTATATTCTAGGTTGTAGCTCTGAATTAAATGAACCATATATGTAACTTGACTAGAATTTTGTTTAGATCATCATGGTGTATCTTAACTTGTTGTTTAACAACTTTAACTTATGGTTTGTTCGGATCTGGACCAATTTGGAAATTTGCATATGAGGACTTACCGGAATTGTTATTTGTTGTTTCCAGCCTCATTTAAACTTGCTTGGTGTGTTGATCTTGTGTGCTTCATCTCTTGCCATGTTTTGAATCATGTAGCCTTGTCATGCATCATACTTGGTTGAGCATCTTGTCCTGTTTATGTGTGGTGTGTTTACCGTGCTGTTTGCTTCTTCTCGGTAGTTCCTATTTCGTTGCGGTCGTGAGTATTCGTTCGGCAACGCTTTGTTCGTCTTCATGGCTTCATCTTGTCCATGGACTCGTTCTTCTTCCTTGCGGGATCTCACGCAAGATGAGCGTCACCTTGGATCTCATTACTATCATTTCCATGCTAGCTGTCTCAATGCTATCGCTATATGTCGCACCGCCTATCTATTGTTGTCAGCCTCTCATTGTTGGCAAGAAACATCTAACCTTTGACACCATCCTAGAAAACCGTTGTTCGGATATGTCACCGCTCGCTCAGCCCCTCTTATAGCGTTGTTAGTTGCAGGTGCAGATAAAGATTGCTCCATATTGGAACTTGGATGTTGGAATATCACAATATCTCTTAATTAAATTAATGCACCTATATACTTGACAACGGGTGGAAGGCTTGGCCTTTTGATCGGTGTTTTGTTCCACTCATGCCGCCTTAAGAACCGATAAATAGGTGTTATGTTCCTTGAGTTTGAGTTCCTAACACGGTTGGGAGTTATGGGACCCCATCGGCAGTTTGCTTTGAATAAAACTCCTCCAGCAAGGCTCAACTTTGGTTTTACCATTTTCCTAATAACTAAAACTTGCATAGGGACTTTCCAAATTCTGAGGACTTAATTTACAACCCGTGCCAGTGCTCCTCATGAGTGTTGGTCCAAACTAGAGCTCCTTGCAGCGCCACCACACGAGGAATCTCGGGGACCTGTTTTAGTTGTACGGAGTGTTTATCCAGTCGTGTCCTGAGAGGAGATACGCGCGGCTACTATCAGGGTGTCGGCATGCTGGGAGATCTTGCTGGACTTGTTTTACCATTATCGAAATGTCTTGTGCACCGGGATTCTGAGTCTTATCGGGGCTTCCCTAAGATAAGGGGTTTTTACCTCTGCTGGTCGTGAGAGCTTGTGATGGGCTAAGTTGGGACACCCCTGCAGGGTTATGATCTTTCGAAATCCATGCCCGCGGTTATGTGGCGGATTGGAATTTGTTAATATCCGATTGTAGAGAACTTGTCAGAGGATCCGAAATAAAATACACCAACCGTGTGAGTAACCGGGACCGTCTCTTTTCATTTTGAGAAGAGAACATGGTGCGATTATGTTTGACTCGTAGGTAGTTCAGGATCACTTAGCGGTCATTACTAGTTTGCGACCGTTTGCATAGATGCTCATCTTATTATTGTACTCATAAGTTAGCCACCATATAATGCTTAGCCGCTGCTGCAACCTCACCACTTATCCTTTCCTTACCCATTGAGCTTTGCTAGTCTTTATACCCATGGTTATGGTATTGCTGAGTCCTCGAGGCTCACAGATACAATAACAATAGTTGCCGGTGCAAGTTTCCGATGACTTGACGTGAGAGCGATGTTTACTTGTGTGGAGTTCTTTCTTATTCTTCTTCATCAGTCTTGGATAGGTTCCTGGTCGGCAGCCTGGGATAACAGGATGGATGTCATTGTGCTTTTCATGTTTTTCATCTGTAGTCGGATGTCTTGTGTATGATATTGTTGTATTCATGTGACTTGTATGACTTGTATTTATCCCCATCTATTTATTTAATGGTACGATGCAATGATATCCATCTTGCTAAGCGCCCCAAATGCAGTCGTTCCCTAGTCACGAGATCAGCACATGATTGGGATAGAATCGCATCTTGGGCATGACAACAAGCTTTGCTCAGCGATAACGAGACTGAGGGTACCGGTAAGGTATCCTACTGGGAAAAACTTGTTCACTTGCAAGTATAGAGGCATCCCACCTCTGCATGGACATGTGACATGCAAAAGCCCCCGGTAGGGTTTATCTTTTTCATTAACTAGCAAACATGCCCGTGTGTTGCAACGGGAGAGTAGATATTTTTTATCCAAGCCATTGTTTTCATTTTGATTCCATTTTAGTTCTGGCTCGTAATATTGATGGCATACACACATGGCTAGACTCAGATAACAACCGGTCGGTGTCGTTCGACACTAAGGAGGTTGCGTTTATAAATTAAATATATCTAAGAAAATACATATGTTTTAAGATCCTATATATCGGTTTCAATATTAATATTCATAACAATCACAAGAATTGATTGGATATTTTCAGAATAAATCTTAAAATCTTAATGTACTTTAGACGTTTATGAATTTTATAAGTGCATGTATATGCTATAAAAATTATTTGTGTATCACTATAAAAAAACATTGTGTAGTTAGTTCATAAGTACGCGTGTGGATTTTGCCAAAAATATATTCACGTAGGGTCTTTGATCATGGGACATGTACGAAGAGATAAGCCGGGGGAAGTACAACATGCCTACGGATTGTAATTGATTTAGGCTGCATCCCAAATAGTATTTTTTTTAAATAGTTAAAATCTAAAAATAACATCATATTTAGATTCTACAAATTTTTCTCATTAAATTTCATATATAATATGTTAAAATCGAAGTTACGGTTTAAAAGATATGCATAATTTTGTTTCAAATAAACTGCGGACTAATTAAGCAAAAATCCAGGGGGTTATATGTTAAAACGAAAAAACGATTCGGCTGACTTAGATATGGATGGTGGGTTTATTACATGAAACTTCAGGGTTTTTTATGCGAAAATGAAAAAAAAAACGATTCAGTTCTGTCTTAAATGTGTATTGCGGGTTAATTTGCAGAAAGTAGAGGGGCTTTTCTGCAAAGTGGCACGACAGACGAACAGAAACCCAATTTTATTTATTATTAGGTAAATATATGCTGATCAACAAGTACCAATCTTACAGAACACAAACATGGATAAAGGGAGTACATTTATGCGAATTAAAATTTGGCAAGTACCTACAAGTTTAAGATTGAAAAAAGATAAGTGCCCCGTGATCCTTTTATTTGCTCCTCTTTTCCCAGATCTGACAATAAGAGGTGAAGGGGACAAAAGGAGCGCCTAGGAAAAGGATATGATGAAGGGAGCCCTGTGAACGGCTCCCTCGTCATCACCACTGGGACCGGCAGGACGGACGAAGCTAGAAGCCACAAGGAGGCCCACCAGGAGTCAGCTGGAAGACCGCTGGAGGGGGGTGTAGTCACCAAGGGAACCTCCCTCCCCGGCCACCAACTGAAGAGGCTGGTGACGATGGTGCCAGGGAGGGAGTGGAGGAGCGGGAAGAAGAGGCGGCAAGTCGCCAGAAGGAGATGAACCTGTCGGGGTCGCCATACTCCCACCTGACCCCGCGCCATCCGCCTTCTCCGTCCTCCCTCGTTTTCTCTCCATCACCACCGCCCCGAGAAAAGGCCGAGCCCCCAGCCCGACACCTTCCGTGGGGAAGCGCCCTATTGCCAGGATGTCCAGGGGGCTCGACGCGCGCTACCCCGCACCATGACAGGGAGGGTGATGCCCGTATCTTCAGCATCAGTTCCAGCCCTTCTAAAGAGAACAACACGGGGATCGCAAACATTCCTAAATCCCATGCCACTCACTCCCCTATTTTGGTAGCTCTCGGACTTCCGCTATTTTGGTTCTGTGAAGGATTTCATGGACGTCCGGTGGCTGCCGGTCGTCCGGTCGCCTAGGACGCGTCGGACGTTCGGTAAATGCCGGTCGTCCGGAGCCTGTAGCTTGCAGCAGCTTCGTTTCTTCCGTCTTCTCTTCCACGCTTCCCTCGCGGATGGTGTAGGTGATCCTTGGCGCTTGCACTCCTCCTCGTCGTCCGTGAAGCTCTGACAATACATATGCATGCACACGAGTGGAGTGTCAAGTAGTATACCATCCTCGAAGGGGTCAAGTGAACACGTGTAAAGGACATGATTCACCTTTATGTATGAGAAGTAGAGGTCACACGTGTCACTTGCCAAGCAGACTCTTGACATGGTGATATCCATAGGATGCTCCGCATCATCCCCTCCCCCTTGGGAAAGATCCGACCTCGGATCGAAAACCAAATCACCATGGGAAAGAGGTGGCGTCGACGATCACGAAGTGCTCATCATCTTGAAGCTTGAAATGGGCGCTCTCCAATGTCTCACCGTCTAGTGATTCCTTCAAAAAGAGCAAGGATAACAAACACTTGGAAAAACAAATGTGGTTAGCGTTAGTGCAAAACCAAGCATTCAAGAGGTGGTTCACCAAACAAGTGTTGTCATCAAGCATAGCATAAGGTGTGACAAAGAAGTGTGGCATGGCAAATAACCATATAAGTTGAGCACAATCAAGAACATCATTGAAACAAGCGCGCAAGAGTGAGGTAGAGATGCAAATAGGTGTGACAAGTGAAGAATCATCTACCTCATGGTCATAGCAAACAAGATCAAAGAGCTCAATGAATGGTCTATGGTAGGCATAGGAATCATTCACAACACCACATAAGAGTAGACGTCTAAACACATGGGGTAAGTGCAAGACAATCCGAGCATAACATGCACAAGGTGTAGTGAACATAGTGTGGCACTCAACACAATAGAAAGAGCTATTGTTCAACATGTGTGAGGCAATCAAGTCAATCATGTGAAAAGCAATGGGACATGGCATATGTGAAGAGATGACATTGTTGCAACCAAGCATATGATAGGGACAAGTAATCCACAAGTCGAATGCAACACACAAGGCATATATATCATGATGCATGGAGATGTGTAAATGGCAAGTCGAATCAAGATCTCTAACATGTGTGCAAATAAGTCTCATGGTGCAAGCAACACAAGTAGTGTGATCCGCAATATCCATGCTCATGGTTTTGGGTGTCTCGAAAGAGAAGGATATCACCTTGAAAGTGTGTCCTTGTGCATCCTTCACAATGCCGAAGCACAAGCAAGTGCGATGTAGAAGCGTCGTGGTAGAAAGTGGTTCGCTCTCAAGAGCTCGAATGGTCAACTCACGTGAAGTGGAAGTCGACACATAGTCCAAGTATCCTACACATGCACACAACAAAAGGAAGAACGTATGCGCATGGTAGGTAAACACATCATCCATCATGATGGTTCTCTTCTCTTGCACATAACCATTAGGAGCAAAAGTGCATGAATAATATGATGGAACAATGGCTATATTCATGGTACTAAGAATATGGTGCCAGGAGGTAAAACAAGCATGCTTCACAAGAATGATGTCATAATCTCCAAATAAATGCGACAATGCTATGGGGGCAATCTCATTGGCAAGACTAAAATCATGGTTGCGCTCAATACATGGTAGCATGAGAGAGGCAACATGTGGAGACATATGACAACAAGCAATATCAATCATGTGCAAAGCATGGCAATGGTTGTCATAAACCGCATGAAAGGAGCAAGTATGAATCATCGGTAATGCAACATAAGCAAGCATGGTGATCAAGTTGTGCAAACTAGTGGAGCGAAGATGCAACACACTAGGAGAAGGCATGGCAATCATGTGATGTGAGCAAATAGTGGATATAGGAAATGCACATGACATATCGCAAGCATGATCACAAATCAAGGTCAAAGTATCATAATAGGCATGGTGTGCAAAGGAATCATGGCAATAACTCCACCAAGCATGCAAATACACATACAAGTATGAGAATCAATCATCATGTGTAATGCAAAGCATGGGTCACAAATGCATGGCAAAGGCAAAGGGATTGACATATCATGCAATGTGAACATGGCAAGAGGGGCATAAGAGATATAATGGACAATAACCCATAACCATGTGAGGGCCATGTAGAAGAGATGCACGAAGTATTTGCGCAAAGGGAGCGGTGGGAAATATAATCCACGGAATCCCAAGTCATCATTGCTCTCTAGAGCATGTTTCGTCAACTCGTGCTCTTGCGAGGTTGACGAGTAAGTATTGGGACCTACAAAAAATACACACAAACCAAAAAAATTGTGCGCGTGGTAAATGTACACATCATCCATCATGATG
>LR738713.1:202384669-202447124 GCA_902687465.1 Secale cereale | reverse complement strand
CTCCACCAAGCATGCAAATACACATACAAGTATGAGAATCAATCATCATGTGTAATGCAAAGCATGGGTCACAAATGCATGGCAAAGGCAAAGGGATTGACATATCATGCAATGTGAACATGGCAAGAGGGGCATAAGAGATATAATGGACAATAACCCATAACCATGTGAGGGCCATGTAGAAGAGATGCGCGAAGTATTTGCGCAAAGGGAGCGGTGGGAAATATAATCCACGGAATCCCAAGTCATCATTGCTCTCTAGAGCATGTTTCGTCAACTCGTGCTCTTGCGAGGTTGACGAGTAAGTATTGGGACCTACAAAAAATACACACAAACCAAAAAAATTGTGCGCGTGGTAAATGTACACATCATCCATCATGATGTGTATGTGCACGTTACAGTTAGCACAAGGTAGGCATCGCTGAAATAAATTTGAGGCACGATAGAGAAATATGTCATCCATCATGAAAGAATAGTTGTCATGTATAGCACGATGGGGACACAAATTAGAGCAAGTATGTGGCACAACAATAACATTGGCATTCATCGGGAGCATATTGTGCACACAAGTATAGGAATCATGCAATGGATGGGATGGATCAAAATCTCCTAAAATGTATGAGGAAACTATGGGGGTCTCCTCATGAGCAATATCGAAAGCATAATATGGAGAAGTGTAACAACATCCAAAACAATGCATGTCCGAAGCTAGGTAATCATGGCATGGCATATGATGGATATGATGCAAAGGAAGCATGTCAATATCATCACAAGAAAAACAAATGCCAATAAAAATGGGCTTGTCATCTATGCCATAAGTGAAAATTGGATTAATCTTAATGGCATATGCATAGTTACTACGATGAGATTGCAAATATGACATATTGTTGATCTCATGAACAGCATATGACAAGTCAAGTGGATTGTCAAACATGATGTGACCGAGAGAATTATCACAAGAAATCCTATGCAACATGGCATCACAACTAATAGAATCCACATGACAATCATCAAACTCATCATAAATGGGAAATTATCGCATGGGGAAATCATACTAGAATGAAGCATGGCAATAGGTGGATCAACATCATGCAAGCACTCAATGTCAACATAGTCCACTAGTGGGACGAGAGCATCACCTTCACCTTTGTTACCTTTCTCATTGCACTCATGTGGTGTAGGTGAGGTGGGAAAGACCAAATGGTGGTCATCATCTTCATCTTGATGGAACCATGTGGGGGGTGCATAATATTCCACCATCGCCATCGTCTTGTCCATATGAAGGACGAAGTCGTCGAGAATCGGCGCGTCATCATATGTGGGACCTAGCACCAAATGAGAAGACACAATAGAGGTAGAGGTCAAGTCGTTAGTGTTGAAAGTGGCCTCGCATGACCTATCAACTATCTCACTCTCTCTATGTGGTGGCTCACTCACTCCCTCAAGGTAGGTGCACTCAATGTCGCATATGGTGGAGTCACTCATCTCACTCAAGTGGTGGGGGTTGTGGCTCT
The DNA here is from genome assembly GCA_902687465.1 of Secale cereale. NCBI lineage: Eukaryota > Viridiplantae > Streptophyta > Magnoliopsida > Poales > Poaceae > Secale > Secale cereale. The sequence goes on along the minus strand of LR738713.1, from coordinate 202,445,610 downwards.
CCTCACATGGGAATTGGGGCAACTCGTCATATATGGGGCTAGTGGTGAACTCGCTCTCACTCTCAATATGGTGGCACAAGTCACTCAAGTCATCATACGCCGCCGTGGTCGAAGGGAAAGTCCCATGCTCAACCATCTCGTAATCGTCGTCGTGGATGAAGGCCGAAGATGGCATACAATCACTCTCGCCTCCAAAGATGGAAGCATCATCCTTGCTCGTCACAATGTCGTTCTCCTCCAAAGCTTGGTCCTAGAATGGCTGCGTAGTCGTAGTCGTCGCCGCACCGTCTTGAAAAAGAGTCGAAGTAGACTCGGCATCATCAATGCCACAAAGAGGGATGGCGGTGAAGTCGAATTTGGGAGCGTCATATTGGAGCTCATTGGGCTTGGACATCACGGTGGTACTAGCCTCATGATCGTCGTCTTGGAGCTTGGTCTTCGAGAGGTTTGCTTGCGGTGGAGAAGCCTTGGCCTTCATTAGTTCTTGTTCCGCCTTGAGAGCACCAATGTAGTTGTCATCGAGGGACTTGTAGTTCTCGAGGAAGATAGTCTTGTAGATGTCTTTGTGCAATCCCATCATGAAGTGGAGCTTCATCGAAATGGGGTCGTCCATGCCGGCTCGTCGCAAGGCCATCTTCATCTCCTTGAAGTACTTGTCAATGGACTTGGATCCTTGAATGATGTTCTCCAATTGGCGTAGAAGTTGTTCCGTGTAGGTGGAAGGCACGAACTCTCGCCGCATAGCTTTCTTAGTCTTGGGCCAATTCACGTTGAAGCTCGTCGAAGGTTTGTGAAGCCACCATGTTGACGCGTTGTCGTGGAGGTGTCTTGTGGCGCACTTCAATTGATCTTCGAAGGGAACTTGATGTAGCTTGAGGTAGTCGTCCATCTTGCGCTCCCACTCGAGATACTCCTCGGGGTCTTGAGTCCCATAGAAAGGAATCTTGTAGTCGTTGTCGAGGTCGTAGTAGCTCGTGGAAGTCGCGGACTTGAGCTTGGGGATCTTCTCTTGATCATAAGCTTGAGGTGCTTGTGGGCGAAGATGCCGCATATCCGAAGGCGAAGATGCCTTGAAGTCGCTTGGCGAAGATGCCAAGGTGTACGGTGAAGTCGTTGAGCGGTTGTTGGTGTTGAGCTCTTGACCTTCACGTTCTTGTCATTGATGTTCTCGATGCCGATGTGATCGCACCGGAGATGGTAGCTCGGAAGGATGTGCACTTGAGCGTCTTCTCGAAGATGAGGGAGACCTCTTGCGGTTCTTGATGAGGGCTTTGAGCTCCTCCATTTGAGCATTCATGTTGGCGCACAAGTTGTTCGTCATGGCATCGAACTTGTCGTTGTTGTTGTAGACCGAAGTAGATGAAATGCTTTTCCTATCCATCACAAGACTCGAGCAAAGGTGAGTAGGAGATGAGATAAACAATACCAAGTTACCTTTTCCCAACGTTGAGGATGTATCCCGTTTCACTCGATGTGAAATGAAAGAATAGTGGAATTGGTACCGGACTTATTCACTCACACCTATCAAGTAAAGCTTATCGTGTAGCTCGGTGAGGATAGTGGCACAAAAATTTGATGCAAAATGTTAGCAAGAGTCAATAAAGTTGAAAGAGATTCACAAATTCGCAAATGTAACAAGTAGACCAATAGCAATATGTGGCACACGATAACACACACACGGAGAGATAGATGGGGTCGTGCAACAAAGGAATGAGCACAAAATGTGGAGTCCACGGAAAACGCTCGTGTTGCACAACTCAAGAGAGACGCTAGCACGATTGCTCTATAGGCGGATACGACACTTGTGCACAACCTATAAGATGCAAAATGTATCAACTTTCTATCCCAAGTATGGTATGTATGTATGGTTCCCGTTGTTGATCCAAGATGATCGGATATGATATCATATGATGCGATGCTATGGCTCTTGCTTACAAGCTTGTTTGCTTTCCTATTTTTGCTTAAAAGCTTATTCTATCTCTTTTTTTTGTATGGCCACGATGCACAAACCAAGATAGCAATTGTGTATATGCGGGAACAATCTTGTGACACAAGAGATGATATGATGATACCAAGATGATATGGTATGTATACAATGGAATGGCGGATCGATGATCACTAATGTGCACAAGTAACGTTGCCGGCAGTACTCAAAGGCTAGTCTCGATAGGCAAGTGACGCAAAATGGGCTAGGGGTTAACAATGCAATTGCAAGGGGAATATACAATGATGTCGTTGAAGTTACCGTCCGTGTCGATGATGAGAGGTGGTGCTCTTGATGTAGACCCGTTCCTAATCAGCCGAAACACCTTCGGAAACGGAAAAACCACAACTCAAAATCTCAATGACAAAAGTCAAATGGTGGTAGCGGCAATGCCGTGGTGGTTGCGGAAGTGGAATGATGGGCTATACACGATGTCGGAGTTGAATTCACGGTCCCTAGGTAGCCGAAACACCTTAGGAGACACAAGCCACAACTCAAACAAGCTCAACAAAATTGGGTTAGGTTGGGTTGGCGGAAATGTATAGTGGACTAAGCTATGCAGAAGTGGTGGTGGTGGTTGATGAAGAAGAAATTGTCCCTAAGTAGCCTAAACACCTTAGGAGACTCAAATCACTACTCAAGCAACCACAAATGCTATGGTGGACAAAAAGGTTAGGTTGCAGAAGTGTATGGTGGCTACGCGGATGATATGGTGGAGGGCCTATACAAACTTGCCAAATTTGACAAAATTTGATGGAGTCAAATGATGTTGGTAGTATTTTTATGGTATGGGGAATGTCAAGAGCTTCTAAACGAGCTAAAGAACGTCCAAATTGGAGTTCGTATGAGTTAGTTATGGACAAAATAAAAATCGCCCGAATTCAAACTCTCGAGGTGCCGGACGTCCGGTAAAGGCCGGAAATCCGGTATTTTCTTCTGTATATGTGGTTCCGGTCGTCCGGTGAGTTCCGGACGTCCGGTGCTTCGTGAGGGTCCGGACGTCCGGTAAAACGCCGGTCGTCCGGTGGGTCGGGGTCAACGCGAGATGTGAGTTTCGGGACGCGATTTTGGGCGGAATTTGATGATTTTGGGGTCAAAATTTGACGGATTTTGTGGAGGAAAGATGGGGAAACTTGGGGAAATGCTAGATCCACTTGAAACCAAGCAAATCCATGGATCAAAATCAACAAAACGTCATCAAACCATCAGATCACAAAAAATTTTGGGGCTATTTTTGGTGGGGAATTTTCGAATTTGGGGAAGAACACAACAAAAGAAGGCTAGAAAATGGTGAGGAGGCTCCAAATTCATGAGAAACTGTGGCTCTTGATACCTTAATGATGTAGGGTGGAACCCTAGATGGCCGATCTTTCACGAAATGGAGGGAATCCCCAAGAATAAGAGGAGCACAAAGGGGAGAACACAAGAGAAACACTCAAAAACAAGTCCAATCACACATCCACTAGACAATCTAACACACAAGATCACAAGGTACATGAACAATAAAGGGAAAGATACAAGGTAGAGTTCATCTCCAAGAGGAGGTCTTGAATCCCTGAAGGATCTTCCCATTTAGGGATCTTGAATCCAAGGTGGATCTCCTTCGTAGAGGGGCCGCGGTCTCTCTCGTGGAGTAGATCCGTAATGGATGAGCAAAGCTCTATCTCACATATGAGCTAAACCAATGCTAACCCTAAAATGGTGGAGGTGGAGGAGTATATATAGTCTAGGGCCACGAAGGGGTAAGTGACGGGCGAAAGGGGTACATGGCCAAAAGGCATGCGGCTGTGCACAGGCATGGAGCGGACGTCCGCTGGGCACCGGACGTCCGGTGGCTCGGGAGGGACCGGACGTCCGGTAGCTCTCGGACTTCCGCTATTTTGGTTCTGTGAAGGATGTCATGGACGTCCGGTGGCTGCCGGTCGTCCGGTCGCCTAGGACGCGTCAGACGTCCGGTAAATGCCGGTCGTCCGGAGCCTGTAGCTTGCAGCAGCTCCGTTTCTTCCGTCTTCTCTTCCACGCTTCCCTCGCGGATGGTGTAGGTGATCCTTGGCGCTTGCACTCCTCCTCGTCGTCCGTGAAGCTCTGACAATACCTATGCATGCACACTAGTGGAGTGTCAAGTAGTATACCATCCTCGAAGGGGTCAAGTGAGCACGTGTAAAGGAGATGATTCACCTTTATGTATGAGAAGTAGAGGTCACACGTGTCACTTGCCAAGCAGACTCTTGACATGGTGATGTCCATAGGATTCTCCGCATCAACATGGCATCTTGGCAGCTTTCTCAGCTCTAGCTTTGGCTCTCTTCTCCTGTGCTTGCACTGATGAAGGTTCATTCTCATCCATCAAAAATGTGTTGTCCTAAAAGTCAGGATATAGGGGTAGATGTTCCTTGTCTAACAAGTATATGCATGTGCCCATCTTGTAGTTGATGAGCTCCTGAATGTGTGGAGAATACCCACATGATCTGTTCTGATGTGCAACAGTCGTCTTGATTGTTTCAACAATCAGGCTCATTACTTTGAATTTTTGAAGGACATAAAAAATGTGCAGCAAGTTGATTGAATGTCCTCTGGTCATCTTGTGATCTCAAAATTTGGGCAACAATGAATGCCTCAATATAGGGTTGATTGTGGCTAGACCAGACAACGGAAAGTGTACAGATCCAAGCTGGTGTGTTTCCAATGCTTTGTCAGGGATCTCTTTGTACATGTTTGACATATAGTTGTGGTCTCGATTCTTCTTGGCATACACATCCAAGTCATCTTCATCCTCTTTAGGGGATTTTATGAGCTTGGCCCACTCATCAACAGTTGAATGGTACCTTGTACCTTCAGACATCCACACAATTCTACCATCAGGATAAAAGTGTTTTGTAGAGTAGAATTGAATGATGAGTTCATTATTCCTTTTTGTCAACTTTTGACCTACAAACTTGTCAACACCACATGCTTTGAAACTTTCAAGCACACTTGGAAAATGATCTTCATTGTCCTTGATGTAATCCCAACCAACCCATCTCATATCACAAAATATGGGCTTCTTGTCATGCTAAACTTTCTCATAGAAGTCTTGATGTTCTTTGGTATGAAATTTGTAGTCCACAGCAGTCCTTCTCCTCACAACATATGGGTCACTTTGTCTTCATCATCTGAGACATGCATCCTTCCTCAACTTCATGTCCTCAGCAACAATATGAGTATTATCATGATTAGGGATCTTTGGCTTCAATTTTCTGAGCACTTGGACCTCAACATCTTCATCAATCTCAGGCACTGGGGCCTTGTTCTTTTCTGAAGCTGGAATGTTCCTTGTGCTTCTCTTGGGTGCAGACTTGGTGGTTTGAGCAGCAGCTTTGGGAGCAGTCTTGGGCTTTGAAGGAGCAGCCCCTGACTTGATTTCATCTCACATAAGCTTCTAAGCTTTAGGTGCTGGTGCAGCAACCTCTTCTTGTTCAGCTTCATCATCATCATCCTCCCTCATGGATGGCTTGCCAATCATTCCGTCTGTGGTCTTGCTAGCTCCCTTCTTTGCTCCTGCTGGCTCATCATCTCTGGTTTCAAGAGTGAAATCCACAATATCTTGAGTACAGGCTCTGGCCTTAGACATTGGAGCTCTTTTGGTAGGGACCTTCTTGTTCAGACCTGGCTTTGTTGCCGCAGGTGTGCCATACTCTTTCCTCAGTACCTTCTTCTTTGAAGTGGCCTCATCAGCCACAAAGTCCTCATCATGAGTGTCAGAAGTTTTCCTCTTTCTGGTCTTGGTAGCTACCTTGGGCAAGTTGCTAGGTGTGCTCCTGCTACCCTCATCAGAACTGCTAGAGGGACTAGTGCCCTCACTCATGTTAACTTGCTCCTCACACCTGTTCTGGTTGTTACTCTGATCAGACTTCTTGGCAATAACACTGACATCAAACCCTGTGAATAGATGTAGATGAGGTAGAGTGGATAAGAATCACAAAGTGCAGAGTTTTTGCAAAACAAAGGACTCAAAAACTTAGTTTTAGTTCTCTACAGAAAGCATTACGGAGCTACCGCTTTGTTAAACTCAGTGATACCGAAGCAATTCTGGAACCTAAACTTGTTGTCTCGGTCAGACCGAGTTACAGTTCGGTGGCACCGAGATTGCTTGGATTTCAAAGAGATTCAAACTTGGTCGCACCGATTTGCAATTTCGGTCAGACCGAAAAGCGCAAGTGCAATGGCCTAAGCCAAATCGGTGAGACCGATTTGTACAACTCGGTCGGTCCGAGATGAGTTCGGCGGAGACTAACCCTAAATTTTCTAATCAAAACTAATCTCTGTGGAGTTTCTGCTGCACAGGATTATTCCGATCGTGGCAAGGATCATGGCAATGTAATGTGCTATGAATCAGAGTTAAGGAATAGCACAAAGATCGAGCTCATACCCTAACTTGGCGGTGAGCATGCTACGGCGGCAACGACCGAGCAGATTGCCGTTGACGGCGGCAGAAACCAGCGGCGGGAGGTCGCAGGTGGCGAGGAGATGATTCGGAGACCCGAGACGGCAGAGCGGGTAACGGGTGGGCGAGAAGGTTTTGGAAAGTTTTCCAAATTTTGACCCGTCGGTATATATAACCTGACCCTGACGGTGTGACCGAGTGGAACAACTCAGTGGCACTCAGACGCAAAACTGCTAGCAGTTACTGCAACTCAGTGTGACCGAAAAGTTCTAATTGGTTGCACCGAGATTTAAAACCTAGATCAACTTAGTGAACTCGGTGTGACCGAAGTGGATGACTCGATCATACCGAAATGCACAAAGAGGTTTTGGAAATTTAAGTCTATGACGAATCGGGGGCTCCGAGTGCTCCTCACATAGAGTGGTTCGAATATGACTTGATCAAACTTTGTGATGTAGCATGAATAGAGTTTGAGACGAGAAAATCATAGATAGATAGAGGGGGTTCTTAGGCATTCTTGTCCATCCATTTGGCAAAAGTGAAAGAGCCAAACAATCAAAGCAACAAATGGATGTCCTCGAATGAGAAAAATATGCATTCAACATGCTCACACAATAAGATAGCAAATGAAACATGTGGCAAAGCATGCACAACCATTCTAGCATCTATCAAGCAATTAGCGATGACTAGGTCATCTATATATGAGTATATTGACTTAGTAGTCAAATGAGAACATTTGATCATAGGTCATACTCATCGTTTAAGCACACGTGGGGTTACCACTTTTACGTAAAGCATTGTTGTGTTCACATCATTAGAGTTGCTTTAGCTCAATTGATTAGAGTAAAGCTCCCCCTAGATGTGATATCCCCCCTAAGAGGGATGAACTAATCTTGAGTTTTGTCGATGATGACTTCATGTAGGTGTTGAAGATATAGATGCTCAATGTTGATGTAGATCATTTGGAGCAATCCATTGGAGTGAGTTACACTTTCAATACCTACACGGGTTAGTCCCGCAAGGAACAAACAAAGATATCCATGGACATAGAGTGAATTGCACACAACATGATGTGCATGAAAGCATTACCTTACCTTGTCCCTTGTCTTAACAACAAGAGGGTTTGTGACTCTTGAACTAGTGCAAGATATGGAAGTTTTTTGCACTTGTCCTCGCCAAAATGATATGAGTGAATTATGTTGGTGGAGTCACCCTCAAGAACTCCCTAGTTCTTCTTCTTCGGGATGCACACCATCTTGATGGGAATCCTTGGAGTTGTAGTCGTACTTGATGGGGTAGAACTTGATGTAGTCTTCGGAACCCACTTGACCAAGGCCTTAGGAGCTTATTCGAATGCATCAATATCTTCTTGAAGCTTTCCCTTGCCCTTTATCTTGTGGCTTTGTGGTGGAAGATCATCTTGTGCTTATGTCTTTTGACAAGAAGTAGGATCATACTTCTCTTGTTGAGAAACAAACTTCGTCTTGGGGTATTGATCTTCTTCCCACTCAACTCCATTGGCATTGAACTTTCGTTCAAAACCAACACCTTGATTCTTCCGGTGTCTTCTTTGCTTGCGTACGATTTCCTGAAATTGCTTACTCCCGGCAAGGCTCTTGTAAACACCTTTCTCTATAATTCCCTTCAATAAGCTATTTTCTTGCTCAAGTGTAACTTTGCTAAGAGAATCATTAGTGGAATCAAGAGAACTACTAGAAGCAACAATATTGGATTTAGCATGATTGTTGTTACTACTAGAGGAAGAATCTTTCTTGTTCTTGTTGCTAGATTTTACTTGTGGCATGGTAGTAGACAAGAGTAAACGCTTGGCAATGTAAGAAGAACGTTTCTTGCGAAGATCATCATTGATTGTCTTTAAGAACTCATGCTATTGCTCAAGGTTGAGCTTTTCAGCGTAAATTCTCATGAGTCCTTAAAAGTTCTCGGTGATCTTCCAAGGTAGCTTCATGAGCTAACTTAAGAGTGTTTAATACTTTAGTTAGATGCTCAATCTTCTCCTTATCTATCATTCATTTTATCTTGATTAGCATGATTAATATCAATTTCATCATAGTTTTCATCATAGGTTTCATCACCATCGCTATCAACAAGTAAATTATCATCTCCTAGCAAGTCATCTTTGTCACTATTAAAATCAAGATACTCGGGGTGTGATACCTTAGGGCCTTTAGCCATGATGCATCTTCCAATTCCTTCATTTGGTGAGTCAAATATGTCGTAGGAGTTGGTTGACACAAGAGCAATTCCGGCAACACCTTCATCTTGAGTATCTTCGGAGTCGGAGTAATAACTTCTCTCGAAGTGGTCATCGGAGTCAGAACCGGATACACATTCACCAACATGGACTTGATGTCTTCGTCTTGTATAGCTCCTTGATGATTTGTCCTTCCTTTCAGAATCCTTGCTTCTACAAGAGGGTCTTCGTTCATAGAGATCATCTCTACTCCTTCTCTCTCTTGGTGGTGATTCTTCTCTTCTACTTCTCCTTTTAGGTGAGTCTTCTCTTCTTTTGTGGGGAGCCATACACTCATTGGAGTAGTGTTCGGGTCTTCCACAATTTTAGAAATTCCGATCACGACTAGAAGATCTTTTGTCATTGTCGGACCTTGACTTGGAAATTCTCTCTTTGCTTCTATTCTTGTAGAACTTGTTGAAGTTCTTCACCATTAAGCTCAATTCTTCATTGAAGACTTGTTTCTCACTTGATGATGTTGGAGCATCACATGAGGCTTTGTAAGCACCACTAGACTTGTTGTGAAGCTCTTCTTTATCCTTGAGTGACATCTCATGAGCAACAATTCTTCCAATGACTTCCGTTGGCTTGAGATCTTTGTAGTTGGGCATCATTTGGATCAATGTGCACACGATATCATATTTTCCATCCAAGGCTCTTAAGATATTCTTGATGATGAATCTGTCGGTCATTTCTTCACTTCCTAAGCCGGCAATCTGATTTGTGATGAGAGCAAGCCTAGAGTAGATTTCAGCGACACCTTCACTATCCTTCATCTTGAACTTGTCAAGTTGACTTTGAAGCACATCCAACATGGATTCCTTGACGGAGTCGGTACCTTCACGCATATCAATCAAAGTATCCCAAATTTCCTTTGCATTCTCAAGACGGCTGATTTTGTTGAATTCTTCGGGCACAATCCATTGAAGAGGATTTTGCAAGCTTGAGTATTGTACTGCAACATCTCCAATTCCTCCGCGGATGCTTCACGATTCGGTTCCTTCCCTTCGAAGAATTCACGTTGCAAACCAATACACACAATAGCCCAAACGGTGGGTTATGTCCAAGAATATGCATTTTCATCTTATGCTTCCAACTAGCAAAATTTGTACCATCAAAGTAAGGACCTCTACTATGGTAACTTCCCTCGCTAGACGCCATTCTCTCCTAGGTTGTGAAACCAAGGCTATGATCACCAAATCTATGGAGATCAAGGCAAATGGAGACCAAAGCTCTGATTCCACTTGTAGGATTGAAAGTATTACTAGAGGGGGGTGATTAGCCTACTTGACCAAATAAAAGTCTAGCCTTTTCCCAATTTTAATTCTTGGCAAATTTTAGCCACTTAGCACAAGTCAGGCAATGAACCTACACATGCAATTCAAAGAGTATAGTTGCGGAATGTAAAGAAATTGCATATGAAGGTAAAGGGAGGAGTTTGAGGGAGAAAACATAATGTAGAAACAGAGATTTTTTACGCGAGTTTCCAATAGGTGGTGCTATCGTACATCCACGTTGATGGAGACTTCAACCCAAGAAGGGTAACGCCTGCGCGAGCCCATGGAGGGCTCCACCCACGAAGGGTCCACGAAGAAGCAACCTTGTCTATCCCACCATGGCCATCACCCATGAAGGACTTGCCTCCCTAGGGTAGATCTCTACGAAGTAGGCGATCTCCTTGCCCGTACAAACTCACTGTTTCAACTCCACAATCTTGTTGGAGGCTCCCAACTGACATCAAACGAATCTAGGAGACAACTCTCCAAAAGTTAATAGGTGGTGTGTTGATGATGAACTCCTTGCTCTTGTGCTTACACTCAACTCTCTCTCACTGATTTGGATTTGGTGGAAAGATGATTTGAGTAGAAAGCAACGCGAGGAAGGCTAGAGATCAAGATTTAGGCGGTGTGTTGATGATGAACTCCTTGCTCTTGTGCTTAAAATGATAGTCTCCCCAACACTCAACTCTCTCTCACTGATTTGGATTTGGTGGAAAGATGATTTGAGTAGAAAGCACCATGGGGAAGGCTAGAGATCAAGATTCATATGTTAGGAATGGAATATCTTGGTCTCAACACATGAGTAGGTGGTTCTCTCTTAGAACAATGAGTAATGGAAGTGTAGGTTTGTTCTGATAGCTCTCTCCACGAATGAAGAGTGAGTGGAGGGGTATATATAGCCTCCACACAAAATCTAGCCGTTACTCACAATTTTCCAAACTCGGTGGGACCGAATCAAAGAACTCTGTCAGAATGATTTAGTTCATAATGTGACCGTTAGGCATTCCGGTGGGACCGATATGATCTACTCGGTAGGACCGATTTCCTTATGGTTAGGGCATAACGTAATCTCGGTGAGACCGATTACACAACCTCGGTAGGACCGATTTTGGTAATAAGCTAACCAAAGCGTTGGTTAGGAAAACTCGGTGGGACCAATTCGCTCGTTTCGGTTGGACCGAAACGTTATGAATGGGAAACAGAGAGTTTGCATTGCGAACTCGGTGGGACCGATCGATCATCTCGATTAGACCGAAACGCTACGAAGGGAAACAAAGAGTTTGCAGTCCCATCTCGGTGGGACCAAAGTGATTAGGGTTTGTGGCAGTGGCTATGCCAACTGAACTTGGTGGCGCCGGATAGAACTTTTTGGTGGGGCCGAGCTTGACATTTGGTTTGGGACATATGTGGATGTGAGAAAGTGGTTGAGGGTTTTGGAGCATATCACTAAGCATTTTGAGCAAGAAATCCATTAAGCAACACCTCATCCCCTTTTAATAGTATCTCCTTTCCTATGGACTCAATGTGATATTGGATCACTAAAACAGAAAATGTAGAGTCTTGAGCTTGAGCCAATATGTGCCCTTTGCATTTTGAGGGTCCACATTCCTAGTCCATGCCATGCCAATCACTGAACTTTCTGATATATTTATCTTGAAATAGCATTAGTTCAATGAGCTATATGTTGTTAGGATTACCAAAACCACCCAGGGATAGTTGCACTTTCACATGTACTTCTACTACCAAGCATAACATGTGAGCAAGATACTAGCCAGTAGTACAAGATAACAAACAAGCATAACCAAAACAACGATAGTAGTAACAAACAAGAAGGCAGATAACGGGCAAACTTTTATTGAATATTCAAGTAGAAACCATGGCTACTGCATGGCTATCATGAAAGTGGTTGTTATGGCTTGCCTGGAAGTGATGGAGACTGCAGGGAAAGTGCGGTGAAGCTGAAGAATGAAACGTTGGACGGTTCTCTCTCGGAGAGGGCTGATTGGAAGCAAGGGAAAACAGGTCATTCTCACTACGGTACCACCTAGTGAAAATGTTACCAACAGAAAGATCTCGATGACACAAAGAAGTGAGCGCTGGTTTCACCTGAATCGGAGTTACGGTCGCGGAGATATGAGGTGTGCAAGAACCGGGACTATTATGTGAATATTCTTCTCAACAACAGGTCCCTGAGTGGATAAGATAGAAACTGATTGAGGGAAATACACCTTCTAGAGAGGAAAACGTACTTAGGCCGAAGAACAAAAGAAATACGCTTTCTGGACAAGGAAAACACACTTCTATGAGTGCACTTCCACTTATCCGAGTGGATAAGGCGTTAGCCACTTACATGCAGGCCCAAGGGGGTAAGGAGGGGCCCACTGGCAGGGGGCGCTGGCTGCATCGTCATTTTCCTCCTCTCATTCTGTTCATCGTCAAAATAGTGGAGGTGAGGCAGGGCGATGCCGGCGATGGGGCGGGACGCTCGGCCACCGTTGGCCGAGCGACGACCACCGACGGGTGCGGGAGGCCAAGGTGCGTCCACCTGGAGGGGCTGCGGGCGCCGGGAAGGAGCAGGGAAGACGGCGACAGGTGTTGGCTGGGGCGGTAGAGGTGAGCTGCGGCGAAGGGGCCGAATAGCTCCGGCTGTCTCTGGCCGAGCTGTGCACATAGGCGGGTGCAGGTAGGTGTGGCGGCCCCATTCAGGGGGAGATTGAGCGCCCAGGCGACCTGGGGAGGTGCGGAGGTTGCGGCGACTGGAAGCTATGAAGGCATGCGGTTGGTGATGCTGGCTGATTCGACGAGGGGTAAGTGGGTGGGGTGGCTCTATGGGAGGAGTGGAACACGGTGGAGAGCTCAGGAGGAGGTGAGGTGAACTAGGCTTCCCGGAAACAAGCAAACTCCGGTGATGGCCGAGGACGAACGGCGTATTCCGGTGAGGTGAGGCAATTCCAATGGTCTAGAGAGGCGATAGAGAGGCTTGTGTGGTGCGGAAAGACCTCGGGCATGCTTATATGGGCGCGGAGGAAAGCACTAGAGATCACGGACGAGCCCACGCCAAGCTTTAATGGCGGACAAGGGCGGGACAGGGCACGGGCATGGAGCTAGCGACGCATTAATGGCGAACAAGGACAAGGCAGAGGCACGGGTCGATGCGGATTAGTACAGGGGAGCTCTTGGACAAGGTTTTTTGTCGAGACAACGAGGGAGGCGATGGGAACAACGGCCGGATCGATTCAGAGCTTGCAATTTGAATGACGCAAGTGTGATCACCACGGGCACTGGTGCAAATGGCTCGTTTTGGCCGGACAGACCATGTCCAGTAGATAGAACTTGATACCCTCAGTCCGGACAACGAGATATTTGGGTCCAGGGGAAAAGAAGAGATTTGCAGATGGCCCCAAAGCAAACCTACAGCCAAGTGTTTGTGATGTGCAGTGGGGGCACCAACTTGGGAACGAAGGTGATGATCACATACTAAGGTGATGTTGATGACCAAAAATCAGCTTAAGCAGAGGAGTTTAGGTGAGGGTTGCTGTAGAAAGTGTCAAAATGGCTAGAATAAGAGGTGATGAAGTAAAACTCACACAAATGGTTTGCATGAGCTAAAATTTGGCATAGAGGAGTTATCTAATGATATGAAGGTGCTGTAAAAATTTCATGCCATTGGGAAATACCGAAGTGGCACTTGCTTCACAAAGCTTCATTCTGGGCAAAAACTTGGTCATTTTTCACAAGGCAAATGGTTGAATTAACTGAGCCTAAACTTTGTGGAGGAAGTTGCGATGGATAGGATAATGTCCTGGAAAAGTTTCATCTTAAATGAAGAAATATAAAATATGGTTGCTTCACAAAGTGAAAATCTGACTAGAAATCAAGATTTGGAGCTGAGCTCACATGGAAGGATTACATGAGCTCAAATGTGGTAGAGGGTGATGATTTCATCAAATGAAGGACCTTGCAAAATTCCAACGCATTTGGACATGCCTAAAATATACTTCCTTCACAAAGTTCCTTTCTGGACAAAAACTTCGAAACATTGCTGAAAATTATTTACTAGTAAAATGAGGATAAAATTTTACATAGCGGAATAATATGGACAAGTATAGCTGTCCAAAAAGTTTGGAGTCAATTTGGCAAAGATAAATAGCACTTGCTTCACAAAGTGCCATTTAGGACAAAATAGGAAAATGATTATTGGAGGATTATTTTTTAACATGGCAAGGAAATGTTTTGCCATATTTGAGGAAGATATGACCCAAACAATTTATGAGAATTATTTGGGAATTTTAGGTGTGACGGAAATATAGGTTGCTTCACAACCTATGATTTGAAGAATTATTCCTTTAATAGAAAAGTAATATTCCATAGAAAAACAATATTGGATTGGGTCAAGGATGAAAAATGATAGGGTCTTGGGATGATGATGAGGATGTCAAGCCACTCTAGAAATAAGGAAGACATCATCTTCTCCAGTTTCCAGACCACATAGCTATAGAATAAGAAAAGTAAAGCTAAATCCTCAGAAATCGAAAGAAAAAGAAAGGGCCAAAAATCAGGATGTGACAAACCTTCCCCCCTTAAAGAAATCTCGTCCTCGAGATTTGGTTGCTAAGGGAACAAGTATGAATATACTGCTTAAGGAAAGCGTTTCCAACTTGGGTATCCTTGTTCCTCTATTGGTTGTTCCCCTCTGAGTTTTATATGACGAGACTGCCTGGCTCCGGGGTGGTTTGCTCCACTGTATCCACATTCTGACAGAACTTACATTACATGTTCATGCTTACAATGGTTCCAATTCTTTTCATATATGTCGACTTGGCTGAGTGTGAAAAGTTATCATGACTAAAACATATGTTCGTCTCTCATGTCCAAGAGTGATTTCTGATGGATATGTCGTCCAGTACTGACAACCCTTCATGAAGTAGTGAATAGATTTTTCTGGTTGGACGCCCAACCTTTTCCTCCTTGCATTGGGTTTCTCAACTAATTGTAGGTCCTCCAGGTTCAAAGCCGTTCTTCTGACGGATTCTAACTTTTCGCAGGACATTTTGTATCATCTTGACTGGCACCACTGGCTTGATTGTCAGATGTGTACCAAATGTTTGTGTGTCTCTTGTGGTGGCCAGCATAAATGGTGTACGACCTTATGTGATAGTATCCACAGAGTTGACTGATGGTGGAGGGCTTGGCCATATCTCTTAATTTTTCATGTGACCTTGGGTTCTGTCAGGGGAAATATTTTGACAAACATACCCTTATCTTGATCGCCTGGCATGGTAACATTACTTCACTGGCAGGTTTATCGTCTCTCAAGTTTTTACCATAGGGAAATGATCATGTGAACCCATGTAAGAAATCGATAAATAAATTAGTAGCCACCAGAATGATCTTTACAACTCAGATCTGGGACATTACTGAAATAACTCAACCACTACTCAAGACGGCCAAAAAGCAGCTCAGAGCAAGAGACTATGCTGATAAGAAGAAAGTGGCAGTTCCTAGGATGGCCGAAACGCAGCTCCAAGCATAGGGCCACTAGCACAACAAGAAACTCAACAGTTGTACGAGACGGTCGGAAAGCAGCTCAAAACTCGTGACAATTGTTGAATAGAGAGAAATAAAGTCAGGATCCACCCCGAATGGCCAAAAACAGCCCAGATCCCAGGCGTGGTGCCGTCACCGGAGGGAAGTAAACAAGGGCTCAGCAGGATCATATACCAGCTTCACAGGTACTTGTACAGAGCTCACTTTTGTCGTCAATCTTGATAGTCCTTTGTCACACTAAGGTGTACACTATTAACTGAGCGGGTTTTCTAGATATGGGGTCCTTACCAAAATTGAGTAGATGAATATACATGGTGATCGATACTAACTTAGACTGTCCGGGGTATCTACACCATGTGAGTCATGCAACAATTATTAGTCTCGCTCCTGACCAAAGTATTGCGGATCCGATTCTCGGGATGCACAGCCATATGCTGTCAATTCACAATTTAACATCTTGCACAAATGTCGTACTGAGGGAGATTGGATGGCTTATGCTGGAAACCGTCGGGAGTATCTTACTAAGGAAGACAGGATAACATGCTTCAAAAGCTTCCCCCCTTAAAGACTTGCTAGGGAAAAGTCGGTAACTTATGCTGGAAGCTTTTGCGGTTGCTCACTGCAGAAGACAGAGTACCTTGCATGGGAAGTCATCCATGTATCATACTAAGGATGATAGAGGAATCTTGCACTGGCTTCTCTGGTAACTTGACAGGAAATACTAGGTTGCTTACACCATAAGCTTCTCGTCGTGATATATGGATTGGGTACCACATACATATCATCTTAATGTTTCTGCTGTTATTACCTTTGACTGATAATATACTATCGATATTTCTCACAATTTATCTTCTTGTTGATTTGATCATCACTACTATGAAGAGAGCTCACCAAGGAAGACTTGATCCGTACTATTGTGAGGAGTGCACTCTAATGCAAACTTGATTATCAGCATCAAAATCAGATATTTCGACATTTCACTACCGTCGGCTGAGAATTTCATAATGATTCTGAGTTTCCAAATATTTGAACTCCTTGCTGATTCTTTGGGTCTGGTGTCTGATGACGAGAAACTTTCATAAGGGGAAAGTATGTAACACCAAAGGCCCAATGAAAGAAGCAAAAGAAACGACTAAAACAAAAGCACACAAGCATACTAATAATATTAAAATCAAGCATTGCCCTTGTCTGACAACCAAGATCAGTAAGGGTTGCAAAAGGGACTAGATGAAGGGCAAGATTCGGGATAGAGACAAGTCTATCACCGAAGCGATATGGGTGGATGATGGAAAGATATCGACGTGATATCCGAGCATAACTCATGCAAATGGTGTCGGGAACACTAGGTACCATGGCATCACCCTGCTGGGATAAACACGACGCCAAACACCGAGGAGCGGGTATGCAAAGAGGAATGGTGCAGGTAGTGGATCGATGCCGATACCATATACACTCACAAGATAAACCGCTAACGACCAAATAATAACCTATATGCATGCTATGAGACAAACAAATGCAGCAATCAAATGCAACAAACCAACCAGACTCTATAGTACCGCATTCTAACGTTCACGCAAGCTTGGGCATCCTACAGCCATACCTGCTCTGATACCAAGCGTTGTGGCACCCCATCTCAGAGAAACCGGAACACCTCGTATTCCAGCCCAGAGATCGAGGAGAAGTCTTATGGAATACGACACTACTTAGCATTGAACAAACCAGATCTCTATTACAACATAAATACGAGTACAAGGTCTCCGATATTACAATGAATAACATCGGCACGGCGATGCTACGCCAACCATAGTTGCTCTAAGCAAGCAACATAACAACTCGAGGCAGCGAAACCTCTACTAGCAGCGGAACAACGAACAGCGATGATTGACTCCAATCCGTAGCGACTCTTGCTGGAAAATTTATCCTATCTCGCAAACACAGGAACCACACTAAACAAGCAAGCAATCCATGCACAAACTACAAACTGGCATGACACGCCAGGTCTGTACATTGAATGTGTATGCAAGCTCATAATAAATCTAAAGCAGTCAAGACAAACAACATCATGGCATTAGCAGGTTAAAGCAATCATGAACATGATACTAACAGAACAACAGGGCATGCACCGACTAAACATGATACGACTAGAAACAACTTTTAGCATGGCATGAGCATATGAACATGATGATACTACATGCAAACATGCTAACATTCTCGTGCACCAAATTACTCTGCTCGGGTTACCTCGTAACCAATCTCATCAACACGGTGATCATTCACGGATCACAATGGAAACCACTCTTGGTTTTATAACCATATCAATACGCTAATCATTCATGTATCACAGCGGAAACCATTCTTGGGTTTCACCAACAATCTTATCAATACGGTGATCATTCAAGGATCACAACGGAAACCAACTCTTGGTTTCATCAACAATCTCATCATCGCACCAGGGTTATCATTAAGCACATTATTATTATTGTTGGCTCATAGTGTGACTAACTACGGACCGGGCCCATCTCCGCGAGCATGGATATCGATAGATTTAACACACACTTTGTAGAGTTTAGTACACTGTACCCACACCATGGAATCCATGGCCTCGCACTCCCATACGTGTGGACCAAACGACATTCTGATAAAATCGATCTATTATCATCACACTCTCCCAACCACTCCAACCAACTCCCCTCTTGGAATATGTCAAGGGTGGCCTTAATGTCAACCCGTGACATCCACAACCACCGTCGTGGCAAAACTATAAACGGTCCCTAACAGGGACAAGGTAAATTGAAAACACAACAACGGCCACACAAGGCTTATGTGTCCCTACTTGATCAGGGTAGCGCGCGCCCATAACCTTCGCTCGTTGGAGGAACCGGCGAGAGGCATGACAATAGACCCAGTTAGGACCTTCCCATAAAGGTAAATGTGGTTGCACTGGTCAGCTCAATTTTGTGGCACCATGACTCAGCCAATAGTTGTTCAAGTTCATTATTATCCGATTAAACTTGAATGCAATCAACTGAGCCATAAAATAACATGATGCATCTACAATGCATGAGCATGATATCAACATAAGCACAGAGGTGCAACATAACCATTGAGCATAACCACAATGAAACATTAGTCCGACGGAGCATGGCATATTGGCGAGCATAACACTACACATGCATAGCATGAGCTCTATCATCATTACCATGCATGAACATAGCAAGAACACTACCAAGTAAGCATGTAAACAACTAGTTGCAACTTAACATGCTTATCAACGGTAGTTGACAGAAGACAAGTATGCATCAGGATGAACATCACTACTAGCAGCATGTACTTCTACTACCAAGCATAACATGTGAGCATAATACTAGCCAGTAGTACAAGATAACAAGATGCATCGAAACATAACATGAATCCACGAGCATAACCGAAACAAATAGTAGTAACAAACAAGAAGACAGATAACAGGAAAACTTTTATTAAATATTCAAGTAGAAACCATGGCTAATGCATGGCTATCATGCAAGTGGCTGTTTTGCTTGGAAGCTACGGAGACTGGCATGGCTATCATGCAAGTGGCTGTTGTGGCTTGCCTCGAAGTTACGGAGACTCCCAGGAGAAGTGCGGTGAAGCCGCAGAACGAAATGTCGGACGGTTCTTTCTTGGAGGGGGCTGATTGGAAGCAAGGGAAAATTGGTCATTTTCACTGCAGGACCACCTAGTGAAAATATCTCCAACAGAAAGATCTCGACGAGACGAAGAAGTGAGCGCTGGTTTCACCTGAATCGTAGTTACGGTCGCGGAGATATGAGGTGTGGAAGAACAGGGACTATTATGTGAATATTCTTAACACCAATGGGTCCCTAAGTGGATAAGAAAGAAATAGATTTAGGGAAATACGCGTTCCAGAAAGGAAAACCTACTTAGGCCCAAAGAACAAAAGAAATACGCTTTCTGAATAAGGAAAACACACTTCTGTGAGTGCACTTCCCCTTATCCGAGTGGATAAGGCGTTAGCCACTTACATGCGGGCCCAAGGGACAAGGAGGGACCCATAGGCAGGGGCGCTGGCTACCTCATCGTCTTCTTCCTCTTGTTCTGTTCCTCATCAGAACAGAGGAGGCAAGGCAGGGCGACGCCGGCGAAGGGTCGGCCGGCACCGGCCACCGTTGGCCGAGCGGCGACTACCGGCGGGTGCAGGAGGCTAAGGTGCGTCCACCTGGAAGGGCTGCTGGCACGGGGAAGGAGCAGCGAAGACGGCGACAAGTGGTGGCTGGGGCGGGAGAGGTGAGGTGCGGTGATGGGGGCCAGCCATCTACGGCCGTGTCCGGCCGAGCAGAACACCGGCAGGTGCAGGGCGGCGCGACAGCCCCATTCAGAGGGAGATTGGGAGCCTAGGCAGCCTGGGGAGGTGGGGAGGTCGCAGGGACGGGAGGCTACACAGGCAGGCGGTTGCTGATGTTCTCCGATGATGCAGGCTGATCTAACGAGGGGCAAGTGGGTCGGGTGGCTCTATGGGAGGAGTGGAACACGTTGGAGGGCTCGGGAGGAGGAGAGGAGAACTAGGCTTGCCAAAAACAAGGAAACTTCAATGATGGCCGAGGATGAACGGCGAATTCTGGCAAGGTGAGGCGATTCCAGTGGTTTAGAAAGGCGAGGGAGTGGCTGGTGAGGTGTGTAAATACCCCGGGCATGCTTATATACGCGCGGATGAAAACTATAGAGCTCACGGACAAGCTCACGCCAAGCTTTATTGGTGGACAGGAACGGGACGCGGCACGGGCATGGAGCTTGCGACACATTAATGGTGAATGAGGACGAGGCAGAGGCACGGGTCGATGTGCATGAGCACGGGGGAGCTCTTGGACAAGGTTTGAGGTTGAGACGATGGGAAGAGCGGCCGGATTGATCCAGATCTTGTAATTTGCATAACGCCAGTGTGATCACCACAAGCACTGGTGCAAATGGCTCGTATTTGCCGGACAGACCATGTCCATTAGATAGACCTTGATACCCTCAGTCTAGACGAAGAAATATTTGGGTCCAGGGGCAAACAAGAGATTTGCAGATGGCCCCAAAGCAGACAAACAGCCAAGTGTTTTTGCTTTGAAGTGGGGGCACCAACTTGGGAACCAAGGAAAGGATTTGTCTGGTGATGACAACATACTAAGATGATGTTGATCAGCAAAAATCAGCTTAAGAGGAAGAGTTTAGATGAGGGTTGTTGTCTAAAGTGCCAAAATGGCTAGAATAAGAGATGGTGAAGTGGCACTCACATAAATGGTTTGCATGAGCTAATATTTGGCATAGAGGAGTTATCTGATGATATGAAGCTGCTGTAAAAATTCATGCCAAAAATTATAGTTTGGGTGTCTTGCGCTCCACCCTCCTTGCGTCGGCGGCCACTCCGGCCCCGGCGACCACACCAGCCCTACCAGTGGCCACTCCGGCCCTGGTAGCCACCCTCATCAACAATGTGGCGCCCTTTGCTCTCAACTTTGACCGTGGGAAGAAGTTTCCAGCGGATATGAAGGCCAAGTTTGGTCACCCGATGGTTTTCTCCTTGGGTTTTCATAAAAAAGAATTCACTTTGGTGGTATCTTTCAGTCGATCATCTTTCAAACTCGATGTGCACACAGTTAGTGTTTCTCTTCATGCTATGTTTGGGGGCTATGCTCAAGGTTTTCGAGTTTGTCTCCTAAGAGATAGATCATACAAGTTTTCGGTGGCTTCAATGGCCATAGGTTTTGAGATCTATAATGCAGGTAAAATTGTTGTGAAAGAGTTCGAGTTAGTGTTTAGTCTCTGGAATTTTTGCGGCCCAAACTGGCATCGAGAAGAAGCACTTTACTATGAGGAGCTTGATAAGGAATGTACTTTGGTGGGTAGATCGGGCAAGGCGGTAGTTTCTCACTCTGGTTATCACCGAAGCTATTCCTTGGTGGTGAGAGATGGTAGATTAGTTGTCGAGCGGTTATCGGGGCCTATTCATGAGGGCCACAATCAAGGAGTTAACCACAATTCATTACAGTTTAATTATGTTCCTGTTGGGCCTCAAATGGAGCATCATGGCGAGGAACGTATGAATATGCCTTATCAGGTGGTTTGCCATGCATGCAGGGCAAATGGCCACTTTGCCCGCTTCTGCAAAACTCGAAATTCGCCCGGGCTTTGGCCTTTTATTAAACTATGCTCCTTTCCGACCCCACCAGAGGAGGCATGGGCCGAGGGAGAGGTTGCGTCTTGGTTTCGATGCTCTTGGCCAGTGACACAGATTAGGCAGGTGTCATCATTTAAGGAACTGGTCAAAGATTTTTTCCCAAAGTTCAAGCCGAGACCGTCACCTGCCTCCTCGCATTCCACTTCACTTACCTTCTCTGCCTCCACCGTGGCTCCTGCATCGGCAAGCTTGCCAACTCTGTCACTGTCGCAGGAGAGGGCTTTGGTTGCCACCTCACCGGATTCGACCATGATGGCCAACATCCCCATCGATCCACTCCTGTTTGTTCCGCCTGGATTTGAAATACAAGCGATTGAAGGAAGAACAGGGGTTTCTCGAGCAATAGTTCATCATCGCCCACGAAGACATGAAGATTGGGCAATCGCTTCCATTCATCCTCACCCCAACGAGATATTTATTTCCCAATGTCCGTGAGGTTTTGGAGGAGTTCTTGCAATGTGTTGAGCAAGTTGGCTTTAGAGAAATCCAGCCGTGCCCTTTCAGCAAAGCATATGTCCAATTTTTGCATGTTCGGGATCGAGATAGACTCATTCAGCAGAGCCCTCATGCCTTTGGAGATGTCTTCATTTCATTTACAAAGCACTATGAGGGTAGAAATTGGCGTAGGGTGCATTTCAATAGGACATGTTGGTTACTGTTTGTAGGTGTTCCTTTCGACTTCTGCAACTCTGGAGATATTGCTGCATCTATTTCCAAATGGGGTAGGATTATAAGTTGGGAAAGAGAGGATGCCATGAAGGGCAGGATTTTGGTCAAAGAAGGAGTTACAAAGCTTACTGACATACCCAAGATCATAAGATGGTCAGAGGGGGAACATTTTGAAGAGGAGTCCTGGACTTGTTCGGTAGAAGTCCTTATGGAAGAAATGTTGGGTGGTGGGCCTGCAGATGAAGACTCAATTCCACCTGATGGTGTTGACCCACACCTTGTGCCTCAACATGCAAATGACTTCCCAGGTTTTCAGCCACTGCCTATCCACAATGTTCATGCTCAAAATGAAGAATGGGATGCCTGTGAAGAGCAAGAAGAACCAGATTAGCATTGGGATTTTTGTTGGGGAACGTAGTATTTTAAAATTTTCCTACGATCATGCAAGATCTATCTACCAGATGCATAGCAACGAGAGGGAAGAGTGTGTCTACGTACCCTCGTAGACCGGGAGCGGAAGCGTCAAGTGACGCGGTTGATGTAGTCGAACTTCTTCACGATTCAACCGATCAAGCACCGAACGTACGGCACCTCCGCGGCTAGGGAGTGGACTCCTACTAGGAATAGGATTGCAATCCTATTCCTAGTAGGATTCACCAAAAGAAGGAAGAGGGAAAGGAATAGGAGAGGTGGCGCCCCCCCCCCAATCCTAGTCCAAGTAGGAACCCTAGGTGGGGGCGCCGTCCAGCCCTATGGGCTGCCTCTCTCTTTCCCTTTAGGCCCACTATGGACCATCCCCTCTCGTAGGGGGTTCCGGTAACCCCCTCCGGCAATCCCGATAAATCCGAAACTTTTCCGGAACACTTCCGGTGTCCGAATATAGTTGTCCAATATATCAATCTTTATGTCTCGGACATTCCGAGACTCCTCGTCATGTCCGTGATCTCATCCGGGACTCCGAACTACCTT
The DNA here is from genome assembly GCA_902687465.1 of Secale cereale. Classification (NCBI taxonomy): domain Eukaryota; kingdom Viridiplantae; phylum Streptophyta; class Magnoliopsida; order Poales; family Poaceae; genus Secale; species Secale cereale. Next base: position 202,422,267 of record LR738713.1, on the reverse strand, counting down.
CGGTACATCAATACTCATAAACTCATAATACCAATCGTCATCAAACGTTAAGCGTGCGGACCCTACGGGTTCGAGAACTATGTAGACATGACCGAGACTCATCTCCGGTCAATAACCAATAGCGGAACCTGGATGCTCATATTGGCTCCTACATATTCTACGAAGATCTTTATCGGTCAAACCGCATAACAACATACGTTGTTCCTTTTATCATCGGTATGTTACTTGCCCGAGATTCGATCGTCGGTATCTCCATACCTAGTTCAATCTCGTTACCGGCAAGTCTCTTTACTCGTTCCGTAACACATCATCTCGTGACTAACTCATTAGTCTTTTGCTTGCAAGGCTTATTGTGATGTGTGTTACCGAGAGGGCCCAGAGATACCTCTCCAACACTCGGAGTGACAAATCCTAATCTTGATCTATGCCAACACCACGAATACTTTCGGAGACACCTGTAGAGCATCTTTATGGTCACCCAGTTACGTTGTGACGTTTGATAGAACACAAGGTGTTCCTACGGTATTCGGGAGTTGCATAATCTCATAGTCATAGGAACATGTATAAGTCATGAAGAAAGCAATAGCAGTAAAACTAAACGATCATGATGCTATGCTAACGGATGGGTCTTGTCCATCACATCATTCTCCTAGTGATGTGATCCCGTTGATCAAATGACAACTCATGTCTATGGCTAGGAAACATAACCATCTTTGATCAATGAGCTAGTCTAGTAGAGGCATACTAGGGACACTCTGTTTTGTCTATGTATTCACACATGTACTAAGTTTCCGGTTAATACAATTCTAGCATGAATAATAAACATTTATCATGATATAAGGAAATATAAATAACAATTTTATTATTGCCTCTAGGGCATATTTCCTTCAGTCTCCCACTTGCACTAGAGTCAATAATCTAGCTCACATCGCCATGTGATTTAATACCGATAGTTCACATCGTTATGTGAATAACACCCATAGTTCACATCACCATGTGACCAACACCCAAAGGGTTTACTAGAGTCAATAATCTAGTTCACATCGCTATGTGATTAATACCCAAGAGTAATAAGGTGTCATCATGTTTTGCTTGTGAGAGAAGTTTAGTCAACGGGTCTGTCACATTCAGATCCGTATGTATTTCGCCATTTTCTATGTCTACAATGCTCTGCATGGAGCTACTCTAGCTAATTGCTCCCACTTTCAATACGCATCCAGATTGATACTTAGAGTCATCTGGATTTAGTGTCAAAGCTTGCATCGGCGTAACCCTTTACGACGAACTCTTTATCACCTCCATAATCGAGAAATGTTTCCTTAGTCATCCAATTACTAAGGATAATTTTGACCGCTGTACAGTGATCTACTCCTGGATCACTATTGTACCTCCCTGTCAAACTCATGGCAAGGTACACAACGTGTTTTGTACACAGCATGGCATCCTTTATAGAACCTATGGCTGAGGCATAGGGAATGACTTTCATTCTCTCTATATATTTTCTGCCGTGGTCTGGCTTTGAGTCTTACTCAACTTCACACCTTACAAGTCAGGCAAGAACTCCTTCTTTGACTGATCCATTTTGAACTACTTCAAAATCTTATCAAGGTATGTACTCGTCGAAAGTCTTATCAAGCGTCTTGATCTATCTCTATAGATCTTGATGCCCAATATGTAAGCGGCTTCACCAAGGTCTTTCTTTGAAAAAAAAAACTCCTTTCAAATACTCCTTTATGCTTTCCAGAAAATTCTACATCATTTCCGATCGGCAATATGTCATTCACATATACTTATCAGAAAGGTTGTAGTGCTCCCACTCACTTCTTGTAAATACAGGCTTCACCACAAGTCTGTATAAAACTATATGCTTTGATCAACTTATCAAAGCGTATATTCCAACTCCGAGATGCTTGCACCAGTCCATAGATGGATCGCTGGAGCTTGCATACTTTGTTAGCACCTTTTGGATCGACAAAACCTTCTGGTTGCATCATATACAACTCTTCTTTGAGATATCCATGCAGTTTTGGCATCAGATTTCATAATCATAAAATGCGGCAATTGCTAACATGATTTGGACAGACTTAAGCATCACTACCGGTGAGAAAGTCTCATCGTAGTCAACTCCTTGAACTTGTCGAAACCCTTTCGCAACAAGTCGAGCTTTGTAAATAGTAACATTACCGTTTGCGTCGGTCTTCCTCTTGAAGATCCATTTATTTTTGATGGCTTGCCGATCATCGGGCAAGTCAACCAAAGTCCATACTTTGTTCTAATACATGGATCCTATCTCAGATTTCATGGTCTCAAGCCATTTTGCAGAATCTGGGCTCATCATCGCTTCCTCATAGTTCGTAGGTTCATCATGGTCTAGTAACATGATTTCCAGAACTGGGTTGCCGTACCACTCTGGTGCGGAACGTACTCTGGTTGATCTACGACGTTGAGCAGAAACTTGATCCGAAGTTTCATGATCATCATCATTAACTTCCTCATTGATTGGTGTAGGAATCACTGGAACAATTTTCTGTGATGTACTACTTTCGAATCCGGGAGAAGGTACAATTACCTCATCAAGTTCTACATTCCTCCCACTCACTTCTTTCGAGAGAAACTCCTTCTCTAGGAAGGATCCACTCTTAGCAACAAAGACCTTGCCTTAGGATCTGTGATAGAAGGTGTACCCAACAGTTTCTTTTTGGGTATCCTATGAAGATTTACTTCTCCGAATTGGGTTCGAGCTTATCATGTTGAAACTTTTTCACATAAGCATCGCAGTCCCAAACTTAAAGAAATGACATCTTAGGTTTCTCGTCAAACCATAGTTCATACGGTGTCATCTCCACGGATTTAGATGGTGCCCTATTTAACGTGAACGTAGCTGTCTCTAATGCATAACCCCAAAAGCGATAGTTGTAGATCGGTAAGAGACATCATAGATCGTACCATATCCAATAAAGTACGGTTACGACGTTCAGACACACCATTCCGCTGTGGTGTTCCGGGTGGCGTGAGTTGTGAAACTATTCCACATTGTTTCAAATGAAGACCAAAATCGTAACTCAAATATTCTCCTCCACGATCAGATCGTAGAAACTTTATTTTCTTGTTAAGATGATTCTCTACTTCACTCTGAAATTCTTTGAACTTTTCAAATGTTTCAGACTTGTGCTTCATTAAGAAGATATACCCATATCTTCTCAAATCATCAGTGAAGGTCAGAAAATAACGATATCCGCAGCGTGCTTCAACACTCATTGGTCCACATACATCAGTATGTATGATTTCCAACAAATCTGTTGCTCGCTCCATAGTTCCGGAGAACGGAGTTTTAGTCATCTTGCCCATGAGGCATGGTTCGCAAGCACCAAGTGATTCATAATCATGTGATTCAAAAAGTCCATCACTATGGAGTTTCTTCATGCGCTTTACACCAATATGACCTAAACGGCAGTGCCACAAATAAGTTGCACTATCATTATTAACCTTGCATCTTTTGGCTTCAATATTATGAATATGTGTATCACACGATCGAGATCCAACAAACTATTTTCATTGGGTGTATGACCATAGAAGGTTTTATTCATGTAAACAGAACAACAATTATTCTCTAACTTACATGAATAACCGTATTGCAATAAACATGATCAAATCATATTCATGCTCAACACAAACACCAAATAACACTTATTTAGGTTCAATACTAATCCCGAAAGTATAGGGAGTGTGCGATGATGATCATATCAATCTTGGAACTACTTCCAATACACATCGTCACTTCATCCTTTAACTAGTTTCTGTTCATTATGCAACTCCCATTTCGAGTTACTACTCTTTAGCAACTGAACAAATATCAAATACCGAGGGGTTGCTATGAACACTAGTAAAATACACATCAATAATCTGTATATCAAATATACCTTTGTTCACTTTGCCATCCTTCTTATCCGCCAAATATCTAGGGCAGTTCCACTTCTAATGACCATTTCCTTTGCAGTAGAAGTACTTAGTTTCAGGCTTGAGTTTAGCTTTGGGTTTCTTCACGGGAGTGACAACTTGCTTGTCATTCTTCTTGAAGTTCCCCTTCTATCCCTTTGCCCTTTACTTGAAACAAGTGGTCTGGTTAACCATCAACACTTGATGCTCTTTCTTGATTTCTACCTTCGCCGATTTCAGCATCGTGAAGAGCTCGGGAATTTCTTTCGTCATCCCTTGCATGTTATAGTTCATCACGAAGTTCTACTAACTTGGTGATAGTGTCTAGAGAACTTTGTCAATTACTATCTTATCTGGAAGATTAACTCCCACTTGATTCAAGCAATTGTACTACCCAGACAATCTGAGCACATGCTCACTGGTTGAGCTATTCTCCTCCATCTTGTAGGCAAAGTACTGTCAGAGGTCTTATACCTCTCGACACGGGCATGAGTATGAAATACTAATTTCAACTCTTGGAACATCTCATATGCTCTGTGGCGTTTCAAAACGTTTTTGAAGTCCCGGTTATAAGCCGTAAAGTATGGTGCACTAAACTATCAAGTAGTCATCATATCGAGCTTTTGTCAAAACGTTCATAACGTCTACATCTGCTCCTGCAATAGGTCTATCACCTAGCGGTGCATCGAGGACATAATTCTTCTGTGCAGCAATGAGGATAATCCTCAGACCGCGGAACAATTCCGCATCATTGCTACTGACATCTTTCAATTTGGTTTTCTCTAGGAACATATAAAAAATAAACGTGGAGCAACATCGTGAGCTATTGATCTACAACATAGATATGCTAATACTACCAGGACTAAGTTCATGATAAGTTAAAGTTCAATTAATCATATTACTTAAGAACTCCCACTTAGATAGACATCCCTCCGGTCATCTAAATGATCACGTGATCCAAATCAACTAAACCATGTCCGATCATCACGTGAGATGGAGTAGTTTCAATGGTGAACATCTTATGTTGATCATATCTACTATATGATTCACGCTCGACCTTCTCCAGTGTTCCGAGGCCATATCTGCATATGCTAGGCTCGTCAAGTTTAACCCGAGTATTCAGCGTGTGCAAAACTGTCTTACACCCGTTGTATTTGAACGTAGAGCTTATCACACCCGATCATCACGTGGTGTCTCGGCACGACGAACTTTCGCAACGGTGCATACTCAGGGAGAACACTTATACCTTGAAATTTAGTAAGGGATCATCTTATAATGCTACCGTCGTTCTAAGCAAAATAAGAAGCATAATAAGATAAACATCACATGCAATCAAAATATGTGATATGATATGGCCATCATCATCTTGTGCTTTTGATCTCCATCTCCAAAGCACTGTCATGATCACCTTCGTCACCGGCGCGACACCTTGATCTCCATCGTAGCATCGTTGTCGTCTCGCCAACTATTGCTTCTACGACTATTGCTACCGCTTAGTGATAAAGTGAAGCAATTACATGGCGATTGCATTTCATACAATAAAGCGACAACCATATGGCTCCTGCCAGTTGCCGATAACATTACAAAACATGATCATCTCATACAAAACCGTATAACTCATCATGTTTTGACCATATCACATCACAACATGCCCTGCAAAAACAAGTTAGACGTCCTCTACTTTGTTGTTGCAAGTTTTACGTGGCTGCTACGGGCTTAGCAAGAACCGTTCTTACCTACGCATACAAAACCACAACGATGTTTCGTCAAGTATGTGATGTTTTAACCTTCACAAGGACCGGGTGTAGCCACACTTGATTCAGCTAAAGTGAGAGAGATAGACACCCGCCAGTCACCTTTAAGCAACGAGTTCTCGTAACGGTGAAACCAGTCTCGCGTAAGCATACGCGTAATGTCGGTCCGGGCCGCTTCATCTCACAATACCACCGAAGCAAAGTATGACATGCTAGTAAGCAGTATGACTAGTATCGCCCACAACTCATTGTGTTCTACTCGTGCATATCATCTACGCATAGACCTGGCTCAGATGCCACTGTTGGGGAACGTAGTATTTTAAAATTTTCCTACGATCACGCAAGATCTATCTACCAGATGCATAGCAACGAGAGGGAAGAGTGTGTCTACGTACCCTCGTAGACCGGGAGCGGAAGCGTCAAGTGACGCGGTTGATGTAGTCGAACTTCTTCACGATTCAACCGATCAAGCACCGAACGTACGGCACCTCCGCGTTCAGCACACGTTCAGCTTGATGACGTCCCACGAGCTCTTGATCCAGTTGAGCTTCACGGGAGAGTTTCGTCAGCACGACGGCGTGGTGACGGATATGATGTATTCACCGGCGCAGGGCTTCGCCTAAGCACCGCGACGGTATGACCGAGGTGTGTTTCTGTGGAGGGGGGCACCGCACACGGCTGGAACAATTCAACTTGTGTGTCTTTGGGTGCCCCCCTGCCCCCGTATATAAAGGAGCAAGGGAGGGAGGCCGGCCGGCCCTTCCTGGTGTGGCTAGGGAGTGGACTCCTACTAGGAATAGGATTGCAATCCTATTCCTAGTAGGATTCACCAAAAGAAGGAAGAGGGAAAGGAATAGGAGAGGTGGCGCCCCCCCCAATCCTAGTCCAACTAGGAACCCTAGGTGGGGGCGCCGTCCAGCCCTATGGGCTGCCTCTCTCTTTCCCTTTAGGCCCACTATGGACCATCCCCTCTCGTAGGGGGTTCCGGTAACCCCCTCCGGCAATCCCGATAAATCCGAAACTTTTCCGGAACACTTCCGGTGTCCGAATATAGTCGTCCAATATATCAATCTTTATGTCTCGGACATTCCGAGACTCCTCGTCATGTCCGTGATCTCATCCGGGACTCCGAACTACCTTCGGTACATCAATACTCATAAACTCATAATACCAATCGTCATCAAACGTTAAGCGTGCGGACCCTACGGGTTCGAGAACTATGTAGACATGACCGAGACTCATCTCCGGTCAATAACCAATAGCGGAACCTGGATGCTCATATTGGCTCCTACATATTCTACGAAGATCTTTATCGGTCAAACCGCATAACAACATACGTTGTTCCTTTTGTCATCGGTATGTTACTTGCCCGAGATTCGACCGTCGGTATCTCCATACCTAGTTCAATCTCGTTACCGGCAAGTCTCTTTACTCGTTCCATAACACATCATCTCGTGACTAACTCATTAGTCTTTTGCTTGCAAGGCTTATTGTGATGTGTGTTACCGAGAGGGCCCAGAGATACCTCTCCGACACTCGGAGTGACAAATCCTAATCTTGATCTATGCCAACACCACGAATACTTTCGGAGACACCTGTAGAGCATCTTTATGGTCACCCAGTTACGTTGTGACGTTTGATAGCACACAAGGTGTTCCTACGGTATTGAGGAGTTGCATAATCTCATAGTCATAGGAACATGTATAAGTCATGAAGAAAGCAATAGCAGTAAAACTAAACGATCATGGTGCTATGCTAACGGATGGGTCTTGTCCATCACATCATTCTCCTAGTGATGTGATCCCGTTGATCAAATGACAACTCATGTCTATGGCTAGGAAACATAACCATCTTTGATCAATGAGCTAGTCTAGTAGAGGCATACTAGGGACACTCTGTTTTGTCTATGTATTCACACATGTACTAAGTTTCCGGTTAATACAATTCTAGCATGAATAATAAACATTTATCATGATATAAGGAAATATAAATAACAATTTTATTATTGCCTCTAGGGCATATTTCCTTCAATTTTCCCCAACCAGAACCAATCCAACCTCGGCAACAACAAGTTGAAATTCATGCTTTACCAGAAGATGGGGCCCCAACAGTAGCATCACTACAACTGTATCCCTATCTGATGGCTTAGTCTCTATTACTCACTCTGCTAGTGAAGAGGTTAACCCAGGAGTTCCAGTGCCACCAATTGGTTAGGGCTTCCTCAACATTGCTCTGGCCTATAATGCAGAAGGAGAGGAGGATGATCTTCAGGTGGCACAACACAATGTGGATAACATACAATCCCAAAATGAAGCTATTCAGACTAATGTGCTACTTTAGTTTGCTCATTCAGATCTGCAACAATTTAACCAGACTGCTGTGGACAAGGAAGGAGAACCTACTGAGGCTGGTGGCCTTTCACTTCCTGAGATGGTTACTAACAAGCAGGTAGATGTTGTGACTGAGCCTCCATCTGAGAGTGCTAGAACCAACACTGCAATAGTTGGTGATGCTGTTAATGGAGCAATTGTCACTGTCCCCCAGACTGTGCCCTCTAGATACAAGGGCAAAGAAGATGCACCAATTCCTCATCTGGGCACTTCAACAGACATAATTAATAAAGGTAATTATGGTTCATTCTCTTTTCCATGTTCTCCTACTATGTTTGAATTACATGCACTGGTTGAGCATCATGTTATGGAAGTTATTGATGGCTCACATTTAATTTCTGAAGAAGGTCTGGATCTCTGGATACAGCATTTTGCTCCAACAACTCAGAGAGCTACAAACACTGTCACAACCCTAGACCAGCCCTTGCCTGCCTTGCTTGGTCCTCAGGTGCATCATGTTTATTTTCACAGAAAATTGAAATGGGGATGTTCAAACCCTAGCACTAAATGAATTCAACTAGGGTCAAATTAAAATCTTTTTCAATAAACCCAAAATGCCCTTGGGAAAACTTCATCATTTTTGGATTGATTAAAAACCTCTGCCAAAATGTGGCACATATTTCTAGGACCATTCTGGATTTTTGAATTAAATCTTAAGTATTTGCATTTGGGCATTTAAATGCTATATACTATTTTTAAATGTTCAATTAATCATAAACTAAAATGTTTACTGTTGGATTTATTCTAAACAGTAGCCATGCTTGGTTTCATGATTTTTGAGTGTGCCTAAGTATTTTTAATAAAGCCCAGAACAAAGTAACAAAATAGAAAAGAGAAACAATTTAAAGAAAAGAGCAAAGACAGAAACTAACCTAACTTACCTGTGTGGCCCATCTGGCCGGCCTAGCCCATCAGGGGCAGGGAGGTCTTCTTCCTCCCGCCAGTCGGACGCACGGCGCGTGCCCGACGCGCGCCGGCCACCTCCACCTAGCCTGCGTGCCTCCTCGCCGCCCCGAAGCCCCTAGAGGACGCCACGACACCCTGGAACCCCCTCGACCTCTCCCCGTGTTCCTTTCCCTCCTCTGTCTCTCTTCCCCGCTTCCCTCGCTCGCGTCCGTCGCCGCCGCTCGTCACCACCGCGCCCACCGTCCACCTCTCGCCTCTCCAGAGTGCCCAGTAGCTCCGCCTCATTCCTCTCTTCCACCTCGCCGAGCTGCCCGACGCCAGAAGCCCCTGGAGCGCAGTCGTCGACCTCGTCTTCTTCCTCGGCCACAGGAGATCGCCGTCAGGATTCCGACGCCGTCCGGCACCCGTTGAGCCTGCTGAGACCTCCGACCGACCCCCTGTGAGCCCCTCCATCGATCCCCTCTCTCCCCTCCGTCGATTTCGACCCCGAACCACGTCAGCCACCATGCCCGCGAACTCCACGCCGCCGGCGATGTCACCGCCGACGCTGCAGCCGCCGGGGCTTGAAAACGAGCCCGACACCGTGCTCCGCAACCTTCCACGAGTCGAAAACCCCCACCTGCTCGTCCTACGGTGCACCTCATCGCCGTTCCTGAGCACGCCCGAACTCCGGCCACCGCACTTCCCTGGCCGCCGTCGATCTGGTCCTCCCCGGCGCGAGCTGATGGCTCCGTTGGATGCGGACAAGGACCAGCATCACGCCAAGCCCCTCCGCCGCTCTTTTCGTCGCCGGAGGCGAATTTCCGACGCCCTCCGCTGCGCTCAGCCTCGCCGGCGGCTAGCCGCCGGTCGTTTGGCCTCTCTGACCGGGGGTATGACCCCCCCCCCCGAGTCGCTGACAAGTGGGCCCTGGCCCCTGCTAATTTAAATTAAGTTTTCTGTTAAACTTAATTAACCCTTCTAACACTGACGTGTGGGCCCTCGTGCCTAATTAGGTTAGTCTAATTTTCCTGTTTAGATGAGTACTAATCCCGTGGACCCCACGTGCCAGTTTTGACTTTGGTCAAGTCAATGTTGACTGGTCCCACCTGTCATGCACACAAACCAGCCCAGAGCCACTGACGTGTGGACCCCACACGTCAGGTTTGACCTGGACCAGCCCTGTTGAATGCTGACATCACAGTGACGTCATGCTGACGCAGTAACTATTTTCTGGTATTTTAAATAAATCAGAAATGATTTATTTATTTCAGAAAATAGCAAAAACTTCTAAAAATCATATAAAATCAACCGTAGCTCAGATGAAAATAATTTATATATGAAAAATGATCAGAAAAATCCAAGGAATATGTTTATGGCTCCTTAATGCATGTTTGAACAAGCTAATCCTGCTGATCAGGTCAAATCAATTAAATGGCATTTAAATAATCACATATGAAGTTTGAATTTGAACCTTTGGTTCAAACCAACATCATTTAACATGGTTGCTAGTTGCATTAGCTCAATCAACAGCATATTGCCATATCATGATCATGCATCATATTGTCGCATTGCATTGATTGTGTTCTCTCTTGTTTGCCGGTGCTTGTCCCCTTTCAGTAGACGTGTTCCGACGATGTGATCGATGACACCGATGAAGACCCAATGTTATCTTCAGAAGTGCCAGGCAAGCAAAACCCCATTGAGCATTTCGATACAATCCCACTCTCTCGCTCTTGCTCTCTTTTACTGCATTAGGACAACAACGCTTCAATTATTACCTGCTGCGGTAGTTGAACCCCTTTCCACTGCATGACCCGTCATTGCCACAGTAAATAGTTGAAACCCACTAGTATGAGTAGGACTTGTTTGAGCCATGTTGTGCCTACTCATTGATGCTTTCTGGTTATGCCTGCTATTGCTTAGAGTTGTGTCAGGTCTGATTCATCGGGGATGAATTGGAATGTGATGAACATGTCCTACTGTGTGTGAGCTAAGTGTGTGAACACGATTTGGTAAAGGTAGCGATGAGAGGCCATGTAGGAGTACATGGTGGGTTGTCTCATTGAAACCGTCCTCAGGAACTGAGTTCTGTGTTGGTTGATCCATGAAACAGCTACTACCACACATTGGGCCCTGAAATATGACCCCGCTCGACTTATTGACTGCCCTTGTTCTCTGTCCAGGAGTTGCAACTAGTTTCTGGTGTTTGTAGTTTACTGGAGGTCGTGCGCAGTGCTGACCCTCGGGGTGGGCTGTGACACGGCAGGTACGTGGCACGGTGTACCGGTCGCCCGTTTGGTGACGCGGGAACCCTGTACACATCGTTTGGGGCCGTGAGCGACACCTCGGCCGGATCTCCCCACGGATGGAACCCAAATAGGCGATAAACCTGGACGAGAGACTTGAGTGGTTGGTTAGGTCGTGGTCTACACCCACGTCGGCTTTTGCTTGAAGTCTGCCGAGCACATGTCGTGTGCAGACGCTAAGTGGTGGAAACATGTGTGAAGAAGTACACCCCTGCAGGGTTATATATGATCTATTCGAATAGCCGTGTCCGCGGTAAGGGACTTCTGGGTTACCTATAACAGTTCATAGACAAGTGAAAGTGGATACTCTAAAACACGCAAGATAAGCATGAGTGCTATGGATGGCCTTCTCGTAGGGAGACGAGAGCGGATCCATAGTGGTATATTGATTGGTGAATATGTGGACTCGTGTGCGCCACCTCAAAGAGTTACTTGCAGTCGTAGGTTAGGATAACCACCGAGTCAAGCTGGCTTGCTGCAGTCAAACTCCACCACCCCCTTTGTTGATACTGATGCATATGTAGCTAGTTCTGATGTAAGTCTTGCTGAGTACCTTTGTACTCACGTTTGCTTAATTTATGTTTTTGCAGAGAGACTTCAGTCTCGCTAGTGGTTCCGCGTGGACTTTGACGTTTAGCTTGTTACCTCAGCTACGATCTTGTACCCTTGTAGGATCTTGTAGATCGTCAGGCTTCCCAGCCTTTTTCAATTGTAGTTGTCTATACCCAGACATGTTATGCTTCCATTGCCTGTATGCTCTGTATGTTGGGTCATGTGACCTCTGCTTGTAATAAATGCTATGATGGCTCTTCTGGGCTTTATCTATATGAGTTGTGGAGTTATGTTGTGATGCCATGTTGTACATCACATACTTGCATGTTATGCGTACGTGTAATGTGTATTGCTATGTGTGGGATCCGACACCTAGTTGTTTACCTTTGGTAGCCTATCTTACAGGGAAATGTCTCCTAGTGCTTCCACCGAGCCTTGGTAGCTCGCTACTGCTCCGGAACACTTAGGCTGGCCGGCATGTGTCCTTCTTCGTTCCTGTGTCTGTCCCTTAGGGGAAATGACACGCGTTGTTCCTTTAAGTCCTTGTAGCTTGCTACGACTTGGGTTCATACGTTGATGACCGACACGTTCGTTGCTGGGTCATGTATGCCTGTCTCTGTAATTTAGTGCCACTTTTGGTTTATAACTAGTCATGTCGGCCCGGGTTCTCTGTCATACGGATGCTAGCGACACTATCATATACGTATGCCAAAATGCGCAAACGGTCTCGGGCCAGGTAAGGTGGCACCCGTGGGGATACCGTGCGTGAGGCCGCAAAGTGATATGATGTGTTACAGGCTAGACCTGTGTGACTTAGGATCGGGGTCCTGACAAACACATTCAAAATTGATATTCTAGTAAGTTGGTTCAACTTCATAACCTATTTTCTCTTGACACCTGATAAGTTTGGCTGGACATTACATTTAGTCAAATCTGAGTTGTGGAAAATGTTAACTGCTAATTGTATGTCTGAAGAAACTATGTTGTTTCATATTCCTGATGAATGTGCTACCTCCCAGACCCCAACCTATAAGGATCTCATACTAGGGTTGGGCAAGGAAAATGAAGGAATTAGCCTAGCAGCTCACTCCTCAAGTGCTGGCAGCCCACTGCAGCAAGTCTCTCCTAGTAATATTTTTCTGCTAAATCTTGTTTGCAATGTAATGTTGTTCCTCCAGTTCTTCAAAATAAATTGGTTAAAAATTTGACTAAATCTTTCTGTAAGGTTGCTGAGGACGAACTGCAAGAAAAACTATCCAAGAAGCCCAAAACGAAAAGGCAGGAGGAGGTGGCCAAAGTGCCCAAGGCCACATGAGATGCACCTCAACCCAAGTCAGTGTGATGATGAGTCATCATCAACAACATAGTCAGAGCAGCAGAGTGCAATATTGTTCTGTTTTGGTTACTTATTGCCACATGTATGCTGGAGTCTTTAAATTCAGAACTTGTATGCCAGTTTGCCCTGAGAGGCACCATTTGTTTGTTGGCTCTAGACTATTTATGTGTAAGTTTTGGTATCCCACTGTGAGAGAGGACACTTCATTATCTGATGCTTTGGAAGTCCATTTCCTCAATACATGCTGCTATTGCTTTGGGTAACCTTTCTTACAATGCCCTGCCCGACAGATGTCCCTCTTTGCATGATCTCTGTTCTCTATTTGTCCACACATTCCTTCCACTTTGGGGTAGTTTCCAGGGGATGGACCTTGGTGAAAAAGTCACAAAACATTGGTTTTAATGAATAATAATAGAACTTGGAATATTATAAATTGGAATGTAAGAGGTATAAATTATTCAGATAAGTGGTTGGCTATCAGACAGAAAGTGGAAGAAAGTGCTGCTGGGATTGTGTGTATTCAAGAAACAAAGAGAGACAACTTTGACTTTGACCTGCCCACAAAGATTTAATAAATTTGAATACCTACCTTCCCTTTGGGAATCAGGTGGTCCTTTAACTGCATGGAATGGAGCACTGTTCACTTGAGAGATGGTGTTTCAGAACAAATTTTCTTTATCAATTCAATTCACTTGCAACACCTCGTCCAAATCATGGATTCTCACAAACATCTATGGGCCTTGTAATCATGAGGATAAGATTGAATTCATTGAATGGTTTCAAAATATTCGAATGCCTAATGATGTGGACTGGATAATCATGGGGGATTTCAACTTTATTAGGTAACCTGAGGACATAAATAAACCTGGGGGATGTCAATGAAATGCTGATGTTTAATGAAGCTATTAGTGAACTTGGACTGATTGAACTGCCACTAAAAGGCAGACAATTTAGCTGGAGTAACATGCAAGACAGCCCCCTCCTAGAGAAGTTAGATTGTTTTTTCACCTCTGCTGCATGGATGACTAGCTACCCAGACTCCACTGATCTTCCCATGGCCAAACCAATCTCTGATCACCTTCCTTGCAAGATTAAAATCGGTACAAATATTCCAAAATCAAAAGTGTTCAGATTTGAAAAGTATTGGCTTAAGCACAGCTCTTTCAAACAAGTGGTCCAGGCTGCATGGAACATTCTAGTGGGTCATAATGATCATGCATAGAAGGTCAATGCAAAATTAAAAAATGTCAGTAGAGCACTCAAGTTGTGGAAAAAAAATCATATCTTAAGAAACAGATTGCAGAATTAAATGATTGCATCTTTCTAAGGGACTTGATAGAGGAATACAGGGAACAATCAGTCTTTGAAGCTAATTGCAGGAACATGCTAAAGGTCTTTTTGCCAACAGTACTCAATAATCAGAAAATCTATTGGAAGTAGAGAGGCAAAATTAAAGGAGTGAAATTTGGGGATGAAAATATAAAATTCTTCCATACAAAGGCTTCTATCAATCACAGGCACAACAAAATTGCTATGCTCTTAAACAAGGATCAAGCTGAAATCACAGATCACGAAGGAAAGGCTGCTATTCTGTGGGAGGCTTTTAAAAAATAGATTGGGGCAATCAAATGGACACTCTATGCATTTTGATCTAAATGACCTATATGAAAACACAGTGTACCCACGGGTATTTATTGATTTGGAAAAGCCATTTACTCAAGAAGAAATTGAAGATGTGGTGAAAAACATGCCAACAGATAAATCTCCAGGCCCAGATGGTTTTAATAATGAGTTCATCAAAAGTTGTTGGGATATCATCAAGATAGATGTTATTGAGCTTATTATGGCTTTTCATACTGGGAATGTTAATCTTGAAAGCATCAACACATCCTTCATCACCCTGATACCCAAAAAAGAAGTGCCACTATCTCCAAATGACTTTAGGCCAATCTCTTTGCTAAATGGAGTGCTTAAGATCATTACAAAACTGCTGGCCAATAGAATACAAAGAGTTATATTGCGAATGGTACACATTAACCAGTATTGTCAGATTACGGGCTCCGCAAACCCAAAGAAGTTTGAACACAGGGGCGTGAACAAAGATCTCTCCCGTTCACGTCTACCTAGCGCCACGCCCTCGCCCGGTGGTGAGATTCAAGAAAGCAACAAGTAAAAGCACACACGAGTTTACCCAGGTTCAGGCCACCTTGCGGTGTAAAACCCTACGTCCTGCTTGAGTGGATTAGCCTCAGGGGGGCTTGAGTATGAACAAGTATAGTGGTTCTTGAGCTCAGGAGGAGAACTCTAGAGGGTCAGGAGGCAAGTGTTTTGCTCCTTGAAGCGAAGGTGGGGTGTTTGAGATGAGGTCAATCCAGCTTCCTCCCTCTCTATAGTGGAAACCCTAGCTACTTATATAGGCGGCCAGGGTCCTCTTCCCCCGAAATGTTTAGGCGGGAAGGGATCCCAAAACGGCCATTTTGAGCGGAAACACAAGGACGTCCCTACCCTGACAAAAGCGGTCTTCGCCTGCAAAGAGATCAGACGATGACGCGGTGGTGGGCTCGGTGGTGACATCCACCCTATTGTCCTTGCGGTCTTCGATCTGGTTGCACCAAAGGGAAAACCTTTGTCTCGCCCCTCAGGAACCTGCGCCTGCGTTGTCTCCTTTGCACCAAAATGGCAACTGCGCCGCTGGCACGCGTTGGCACCCGCTGGCCTGGTGCGTCACTGCTCGCGTCACTGCCTCGTCCTGAGGCAGGCTTGGCCTTGAGTTGTCCGACCCTCTAGAGCAGCCTAGCCGAGGCCGCTCCTGAGAGGGTCTTGGTGTCGTTCTCCTCGCGAGGCTTAGCCCGCCCCCCCCCTCACGAGGGTCTTGATCAGCTGGTCAATCTGCTGGGCCGTACCAGGTCGTAGTAGGAGCGCCTCACGGGCCGCAGGCAGGCAAGTCTGCGTACGCTGGTCCCCAGGACACTGACAAGTATGGCTTCCTCAGAGACAGTGATTCAAGATTGCCTAGGATGGGCATATGAGTATATTCACCAATGTCATAAGTCTAGGGAAGAAATCTTAGTAATTAAACTGGATTTTGAAAAGGCTTTTGACACAATTGAACATGCAGCAACCATTGATATTTTTAGAGCAAAGGGCTTTGGAGAAAAATGGATTTCACGGATGCAAGCCTTATTCTCATCTGCATCTTCATCTGTATTGCTAAATGGAGTACCTGGGGAAAATTTACATCAGAAGAGGGGTGAGGCAGGGGGACCCTTATTCTCCTTTAATATTTTTGCTTGTTGCTGATTTGCTTCAATCTATACTTAACAAAGCCATGAGGCTAAACCTAATCACTCAACCACATCAAATCAACTCTTGCCCTCACTTCCCAATAGTCCAATATGTAGATGACACCCTCGTGATTATGCAAGCAGATTATAGACAGCTGATCTGCCTGAAAGCACTACTCAATACTTTTGCCTCGGCAACTGGGCTCAAAGTTAATTATGGGAAATCTATTTTGGTTCCATTAAACATTGCTGAAGAAAGGGTGGAACTTTTTACAAACTCACTTCAGTGTGCCAGAGGACAGTTCCCTTTCACATACCTAGGGCTCCCACTGGGAATATATAAACCAACAGTGGAACATTGCCTCCCCCTTGTAAACAAGATTGCAAAGAGACTGGCACGCATATCTATTTTCATGACCCAAGCAGGAAAATTGCTCCTAGTAAAATCAGTGCTTACATCACTATCAATCTTCATCATGTGTTGTTTGGACATCCCTATCACCATAAAGAAACAGATAATAAAATACCTGAGGCACTGTCTTTTGAGAAGCCCTGACATGGGGGACCACATGCCAGCTTTGGTGGCTTGGCACACTGTTTGTATACCAAAAGACCAGGGAGGTTTGGGAGTCTTGGATATTTATACACACAAAAAAACACTTGTAATGAAGAATCTGCACAAATTCTTCAATAGACATAACATTCCATGGGTCAATTTAATTTGGTAAACTTACTACAGTGATGGGAAACTTCCAGGAGACAACATGGTAGGCTCATTTTGGTGGAAATCCAACCTAGCTTTAATTGACCAGTACAAAGCTATTGCTAGATGCAATTTGGGAGATGGTATCAGTGCATTCTTTTGGGATGATTTATGGCATCATACTGTACTCAAACACAAATTCCATCACTTATACTCCTTTGTCAAGAATCCACAACTCAACATTCAACAAGTGATACAGACTGAATATCTACAGGACCTTTTCTACCTGCGACAGACAATAGAAGCATGTGAGGAGTTTTTACAAATGGAGGATATTTTCATCTCTATTAGACAATCTGAATTCTTGGGATCACTGGACACATGGACTACATTTGGGGGAATGAACTCTATTCATCCATCAAAGCATATAGGGTTCTAATTGGACACAAGCAAGTCCCCCCACATGTCAAGTGGATTTGGAAGAGCTAATGTCAGCCCAAACACAAAGTCTTCTTCTGGAAGCTGCTCCATGACAGAGTCAACACTAGAAATCTTCTTAGGAGAAAGAATTTTGTGCTGGAGGCATACAACTGAGCACTAAAAGGTTGTCAACAGGAAGAAACATCGCATCATCTCTTTTGGGGTTGCCCGTTTGTACAACAATGCTGGGATTTTATATGTCCAACAAGAACACCAAATCTATCAGTGCTAGAAGCATTCCAAGATCTAAAGGATAAACTAAACTATCCATTCTTCATGGAGATCATCATTCTTGGATCATGGGCCATTTGGATAACCAGAAATAATAAGATTTTTGAAAATATTGCACCATCATTCAAAGGATGGAAGTTCATTTTCATGGAGGAACTAAAGCTGCTAAGATTCAGAATGAAGAAGAAACATGAGAGTCTTTACTCTGCTTGGCTAGAAGACTTGTTATAATCGTTTTTCTTTTCTAGGTGTTCTCGTGTATATCTTTCTTGTTTAGTTTTCTTTCTTCTTTTAGGGCATATCTCAAGCCTTAAAGACTACCTGTATCCTGACTCGTTTGTTTTAATTTATCAAAATTGCAGTGTGGTTTTACCCTACTGTTTGTGGTCAAAAACAAATTCACGCCATTAGAAAATACCAAAGTGGCACTTGCTTCACAAAGCTTCATTCCGGACAGAAACTAGGAAATTTTGCACAAGGCAAATGGTTTAATGAATTGAGCCAAAACTTGGTGGAGGAAGTGGATATGGATAGGATAATGTCCTGGAAAAGTTTCAGCTTAAATGAAGCAATATAAAATATGGTTGCTTCACAAAGTGAAAATCTGACCAAAAACCAAGATTTAGAGTTGAGCTCACATGGAAGGGTTACATGAGCTCAAATTTGGTAGAGAGTGATGATTTTATCGAATGAAGGACCTTGCAAAATTCCAACTCATTTGGACATGCCCAGAATATACTTCCTTCACTAAGTTCCTTTCTGGAAAGAAACTTTCAAAAATTACTGAAAAATATTTACTAGGCAAATGAGGTTGAAATTTGTCTCGGGGCAATAATATGGATGGAAAAGGTGTCCAAAAAGTTTGGAGTTAATTGAGCAAACATAAATAGCACTTGCTTCACAAAGTACCATTTAGGACAGAATAGGAAAATGATTATTGGATGATTATTTTTTAACATGGCAAGGAAATGTTTTGCCATATTTGAGGAACATATGACCCAAACAATTTATAAGAATTATTTGGGAATTTTAGGAGTGACGTAAATATAGGTTGCTTCAGGCTTGCCATTTAGGATAGAATAGGAAAATGATTATTGGAGGATTATTTTTTAACATGGCAAGGAAATGTTTTGTCTTATTTGAGGAAGATATGAACCAAAAAATTTATAAGAATTATTTGGGAATTTTAGGAGTGACGGAAATTTAGGTTGCTTCAAAACCTAGGGTTTGAAGAGTTATTCCTTTAATAGGAAAGGAATATTCCCTAGAAAAAGAATATTGGATTGGGTCAAGGATGAAAAATGACAGGGTCTTCGGATGATGATGAGGATGGCAAGGAAGGAAAGAAGAGGTAATCTTCTCTAGTTTCCAAACCACGTAGCAATAGAAAAAGAAAACTCAAGCTAAATCCTCAGAAAATCAAAAGAAAAAGAAAGGGCCAAAAATCGGGATGTGACAAACGTCCCCCCTTAAAGAAATATCGTCCTCGAGATATGGTTGCTCAGTGAACAAGTATGAATAAACTTACTTAAGGAAACGTTTCAATTCGGGTATCCTTTTTCCTCTATTGGTTGTTCCCCTCAAGTTTCATATGACGAGACTGCCTGGCTCCGGGGTGGTGTGCTCCACTATATCCACATTCTAACATAAATTATCTTACATGATCATGCTTACACTGGTTTGAATTCTTTTTATATCTGTCGACTTGGCTGAGTGTGATAGGTTATCATGACTGAAACATATATCCGTCTCACAAATACAGGAGTGATTTCCGATTGACGTGTCGTCCAGTACTGACAACCTTTCATGAAGTTGTGAATAGATTTTTCCTGGTGGACACCCAACCTTTTACTCCATGCATTGGGTTTATCAACTAACTGTAGGTCCTCCAGGTTCAATGCAGTGAGGTGGCTCATAACCGTTCTTCTAACGAATTCTAAATTTTTGCAGGAGTTTTTGAATCATCTTGACTGGCTCCAATGTCTTGAGTGTCAGATCCGTACCAAATGATCGACTGGCTCATGTCATGGCCAGCATAAAGGGCATTTGACGTTATGTGATAGTATCCATAGATTTGACTGACGGTGGAGGGCTTGGCCATATCTCTTAATTTTTTGTGTGACCTTGGGTTCCGTCAAGGGAAATATTTTGACAGGCGTATGCTTATCCTTATCTCCTGGCATGGTAACATTACTTCAATGGCAGTTTTATCGTCTCTCAAGTTTTAACCGTAGGGAAATGATCATCTGAACCCTTATAAGAAATCGGCAAATAAATCAGTAGCCTCCAGAATGGTCTTTAAAACTCAGATCTGGACATTACTGAAATAACTCAACCACGGCTCAAGACGGCCGAAAAGCATCTCAGAGCATGAGACCATGTTGATAAGAAGAAAGTGGCAGCTCCCTAAGATTGCCGGAAAGCAGCTCCGAGCATAGGGCCACTTGTATAAAAAGAAACTCAACACATGTACGAGATGGCCGGAAAGCAGCTCAGAACTCATGATAATTGTTGAATAGAGAGAAATAAAGCCAGATCCACCCCGAATGGCAAAAAACAGCTCGGATCATATGCATGGTGCCGTAACAGGAGAGAAGTAGACAAGGGCTCAGCAGGATCATACACTAGGTTCACATGTACTTTTACAGAGCTCACTATTGTCGTCAATCTTCATAGCCCTTTGTCACACTGAGGTGTATATTGTTGATTGAGCGGGTTGTCTAGATATGGGGTCCTTACCAAAACTGAGTAGATGAATATTCATGGTGATCGATGCTGACTCAGACTATCTGGGGTATCTGCACCATGTGAGTCATGCAAGAATTATCAGTCTCGCTCCTGACCAAACTGTTGGGGATCTGATTCTCGGGATGCACTGCCATATGCTTTCAATTCACAATTTAACATCTTGCAAAAATGCCGTACTGATGGAGATTGGATGGCTTACGCCGGAAACCATCGAGAGTATCGTGCTAAGGGAGACTGGATAACGTGCTTCAGAAGCTTCCCCCCTTAAAGACTTGCAAGGAAATGTCGGTACCTTATGCTGGAAGCTTGTGCAGTTACTTACTGCAGAAGATAGAGTACCTTGCACGAGAAGTCATCCATGTATCGTATTGAGGAAGATAGAGGAATCTTGCACCGAAAGGTTCTCTGGTAACTTGCGAGGTAAGACTGGTTCCTTACACAATAAACTTCTCCTCGTGATATGCGGACTGGGTACGACATACATATCATCTTAATATTCCTGCTATTGATTACCTTTGACTGAAAATATATTGCCAATCTTGCACTGAAATTATCTTCTTGCTGATTTGATAATCACTACTATGAAGAGTTCTTGATACGTCTCCAACATATCTATAATTTTTGATAGTTCCATATGATTATGTATGATGTTTTGGAAGTTTGATGGGCTTTGTTATACACTTTTATATTATTTTGGGGACTAACCTATTAACCACAAGCCCAGTGCCAGTTTCTGTTTTTCTCCTGTTTTAGGCTTTCGCAGAAAATGAATATCAAACGGAGCCAAATTGACCTGAAATTCAACAAAGATTGTTTTTGGACCAGAAGAAGCCCACAGAGTACCGGGGGAGGACCAGGAGATGCACGGGCTGCCCATGAGGGTTGGGGGCGCCCCCCTACTGGGTGCGCCCCCTACCTCATGGACAGCCCGTAGACCCCCTTTGCTTGTCCCGACTCCAACACCTCCTATATATAATGAAACCTCCATAAAATAACCTAGATCGGGAGTTCCGTCGCCGAAAGACTCTATTTCCACCGAAAACCAATCTAGCCCCGTTATAGCACCCTGTCGGAGGGGGGGATCCCTCTCTGGTGGCTATCTTCATCATCCCGGCGCTCTCCATGACGAGGAGGGAGTAGTCCACCCTCAGGGCTGAGCGTATGTACCAGTAGCTATGTGTTTGATCTCTCTCTCGTGTTCTTGAGATGTCACGATCTTGATGTATCGCGAGCTTTGCTATTATAGTGGGATCTTATGATGTTTCTCCCCCTCTACTCTCCTGTAATGGATTGAGTTTTCCCTTTGAAGTTATCTTATCGGATTGAGTCTTTAAGGATTTGAGAACACTTGATGTATGTCTTGCGTGGGATACCCGTGGTGACAATGGGGTATTCTATTGATTCACTTGATGTATGTTTTGGTGATCAACTTGCGGGTTCCGTGACCTTGGGAATCTATGCATAGGGGTTGGCGCACGTTTTCATCTTGACTCTCCGATAGAAACTTTGGGGCACTCTTTGAAGTACTTTGTGTTGGTTGAATAGATGAATCTGAGATTGTGTGATGCATATCGTATAATCATGCCCACGGATACTTGAGGTGACAATGGAGTATCTAGGAGACATTAGAGTTTTGGTTGATTTGTGTCTTAAGGTGTTATTCTAGTACGAACTCTATGATAGATCGAACGGAAAGAATAGCTTCGTGCTATTTTGCTACAGACTCTTCAATAGATCGATCAGAAAGAATAACTTTGAGGAGGTTTCGTACCCTACCATAATCTCTTCATTTGTTCTCCGCTATTAGTGACTTTGGAGTGACTCTTTGTTGCATGTTGAGGGATACTTATATGATCCAGTTATGTTATTATTGTTGAAAGAACTTGCACTAGTGAAAGTATGAACCCTAGGCATTGTTTCCTATCATTGCAACACCGTTTATGCTCACGTTTACCACTTGTTACCTTGCTATTTTTATATTTTCAGATTACAAAAACCTATATCTACCATCCATATTGCACTTGTATCACCATCTCTTCGCCGAACTAGTACACCTATACAATTTACCATTGTATTGGGTGTGTTGGGGACACAAGAGACTCTTTGTTATTTGGTTGCAGGGTTGTTTGAGAGAGACCATCTTCATCCTACGCCTCCCACGGATTGATAAACCTTAGGTCATCCACTTGTGGGAAATTTGCTACTGTCTTATAAACCAATGCACTTGGAGGCCCAACAACGGCTACAAGAAGAAGGTTGTGTAGTAGACAACAAGGTCTTTTCTGGCGCCGTTTACGTGGAGGTTAGTGCTTGAAGGTATATCTTTAGATCTTGCAATCGAATCTTTTAGTTTCTTGTTTTATCACTAGTTTAGTTTATAAAAGAAAACTACAAAAAATAGAATTGAGGTTACCTCATATGCTTCATCTTTTTAATATCTTCCGTGAAAATGATGGGAAGGAAAATTTTGCTCAAGTACTAGAATAAGAATTACATAGAATGCTTGCCATTAAATATGTGAATGATGAGCATGATTGCAATGTTGTTAGTATGAATTCTTTGAATACCCATGATGCTAATGATATGCAAAGCCACAAGCTTGGGGATGCTATGTTTGATGAAGATGATATTTTTAGTCCCCCAAGTTTTGATGAGCAAATTTATTATGATGAAAGCATACCTCCTATTTATGATGATTATATTGATGAAAGTGGATTTGGAGAGGTCAAGATTTTATTTAGTGATGAATCCACTATTTCGGAAGAGGTTCCAATTGATTATGAGAACAAAGTTGCTATCTATGATGATTATTGTGATGACTTGTATGCTATTAAGGATAATGATAACCATCAAATTTGTCATCATGATTTTAGTTTTCAATTGGATTATGCTTCACATGATAGTTATGTTGTTGAGTTTGCTCCCACTTCTATTGATGAGAATAAATTTGCATATGTGGAGAGTAGTAAAAATTTCTATGCAAGTAGATCATCAAAAGAATGCTTTATGTGCTGGTTATATTGTAGAATTCATTCATGATGCTACTGAAAATTATTATGAGGGAGGAACATATTCTTGTAGGAATTGCAATAATATCAAGTTTCCTCTCTATGTGCTTAAAATCTTGAAGTTATGCTCATTTTCCCTTCCTATGCTAGTTGATTATCATTCCGATATGTTGTTTTCTCACAAAATTCCTATGCGTAAGAAGTGGGTTAGACTTAAATGTGCTAGTTATATGCTTCATGATGCTCTCTTTATGTTTCAATTCTTATCTTTTATGCGAGCATCATTGAAATCATCATGCCTAGCAAGGGGCGTTAAACGATAGCGCTTGTTGGGAGGCAACCAAATTTATTTTATTTTATTTTCTTTTGCTTCTGTTTAGGAATAAATATTGCATCTAGCTTCTGTTTAGATGTGGTTTTGCGTTTTAATTAGTTTTTGTGCCATGTAGAACCTTTGGGAAGACTTGTGTGAAGTTTATGTGATCATGCTGTAAAACACAGAAACTTTTGCGCTCACGAGAATAATCACCAGATTTTAATGGAGAGTGATATTTAGTTTATTCTTTTTGCAGATGATTAGTAGACAAATTCCTCACGTTTACCAATTTATTTCAATTTTTTTGGAGTTACAAAAGTATGCGAAAGTTATAGATTACTACAGACTGTTCTGTTTTTGACAGATTCTGTTTTTTGTGTGTTGTTTGCTTATTTTGATGAATCTATGAGTAGTATTGGAGGATATGAATAATAGAGAAGTTGGAATACAGTAGGTTTAAGACCAATATAAATAAATAATGAGTTCATTACAGTACCTTTGAGTGGTGGTTTGTTTTCTTATACTAACGAAGCTCATGAGATTTTTGTCTAAGTTTTGCGTTGTCATGTTTTCATGTTTTGAGTATGGCTTTGATGGACTATGGAACAAAAAGTGGAAAGAGCCTAAGCTTGGGGATGCCCAAGGTAATATTCAAGGACAACCAAAATCCTAAGCTTGGGGATGCCTCGATAAGGCATCCCTTCTTTCGTCTTCGTCTATCGGTAACTTTACTTGAGACTATATTTTTATTCACCACATGATATGTGTTTTGCTTGGAGCATCAATTTATTTTACTTTGTTTTGCTTGCTGTTTGAATAATATCCCAAGATCTTAAATTCTTAAATGTTAGAGAGTCTTCACATAGTTACTTAATTATTCAACTACTCATGGATCTTCACTTATATCTTCTGGAGTAGTTTGTTGTTTGCTCTAGTGCTTCACTTAAATCTTTTAGAGCACGGCGGTGGTTTTAATTTAAAGAAATTATTGATCTCTCTTGCTTCCCTTATATCCTGTTGAGAGTCTATTAGAACAACATGGTAATATGCTTTGGCTATAAAACTAGCCTTCACATGATAGGCATCCATGATGAATGTAGTAAAAACTTTCATACTACGTGCCTGGAATATGATGAGAAGTTGGATGCTTGATAATTGTTTTGAGATATGAGGATAGTGATATTAGAGTCATTCTAGTGGAGTTATTATGAAATTGAGAAATACTTGTGTTAAAGTTAGTGATTCCCGTAGCATGCACGTATGGTGAACCGCTATGTGACGAAGTTAGAGCATGAGGTATTTGTAGAGTGTCATCCTTTGTGTGCAGGTCGGGGGCGCGCGATGGTTAACTCCTACTAACCTCCCCCCCTAGGAGCATGCGTTTATTGCTTTGTTTTGATGACTCGTAAATTTTTGAAATAAGTATATGAGTGCTTATGACTAATGTTGAGTCCATGGATTATACACACTCTCACCCTTCCACCATTGCTAGCCTCTCTTGTACCATGGAACTTTCGCCGGTACCATACACCCACTATATACCTTCCTCAAAACAGCCACCATATATCTTCCTCAAAACAGCCACCATACCTACCTATCATGGCATTTCCAGAGCCATTCCGAGATATATTGCCATGCAACTTTCCACGGTTCCGTTCATATGACACGCTTCATATTGTCATATTGCCATGCATGATCATGTAGTTGACATCGTATTTGTGGCAAAGCCACCATGCATAACTTTTCATACATGTCACTCTTGATTCATTGTACATCCCCGTACACCGCCGTAGGCATTCATATAGGGTCATACTATGTTCTAGTATCGAGTTATAATATCGAGTTGTAAATCAATATAAGTGTGATGATCATCATTATTAGACCATTGTCCCATGTGAGGAAAGGATAAATAAAGAAAGCCCCTCCAAAAAAAAGAAGGAAAGGCCAAAGAAAAAAGAAAGGCCCAAATAAATGGACAATGCTACTATCTATTTCCACACTTGTGCTTCAAAGTAGAACCATGTTCTTCAGGATAGAGAATCTCATGTTTAAGTCACTTTCGTATACTAATGGGAATTTTCATTATAGAACTTGGCTTGTATATTCTGACGATGGGCTTCCCCAAATGCCCTAGGTCTTCATGAGAAAGCAAGTTGGATGAACACCCACTTAGTTTCTTTTGATGAGCTTTCATACATTTATAGCTCTAGTGCATCCGTTGCATGGCAATCCCTACTCACTCACATTGATATCTATCGATGGGCATCTCCATTGCCCGTTGATACGCCTAGTCGATGTGAGACTATCTTCCTCCTTTTTCTCTTCTCCACAACCACCATTCTATTCCACCCATAGTGCTATATCCATGGCTCACGCTCATGTATTGCATGAAAGTTGAAAGGTTTGAAAGAATTGAGTATGAAAACAAGTGCTTGGCCGAAACCGGGGTTGTGCATGATTTGAGTATTTTGTGTGATGAAGATGGAGCATAGCCAGACTATATGATTTTGTAGGGATAAATTTCTTTGGCCATAGTATTTTGAGAAGATATGATTGCTTTGTTAGTATGCTTGAAGTATTATTATTCTTATGTCAATATAGACTTTTGTATTGAATCTTTTAGATCTGAACATTCATGGCACAATAAAGAGAACTACATTGAAAATATGATGTTTTGGAAGTTTAATGGGCTTTTTTATACACTTTTATATTATTTTTGGGACTAATCTATTAACCGAGAGCCCAGTGCCAGTTTCTGTTTTTCTCCTGTTTTAGGGTTTCGCAGAAAAGGAAGATCAAACAGAGCCCAATTAACCTAAAATTCAACGGAGATTGTTTTTGGACCAGAAGAAGCCTATGCAGTACAGGGGGAGGACCAGGAGATGCACGGGCTGCCCACGAGGGTAGGGGTGCCCCCCACCTACTCGGCGCGTCGCCCTGCTTGGTCGACATCCCGTAGACCCCCTTTGCTTGGCCCCGACTCCAACAACTCCTATATATACTGAAACCTCCGGAAAATAACCTATATCGGGAGTTCCGCCGTCGAAAGCCTCTGTTGGCACCGAAAACCAATCTAGACCCATTCTGGCACCCTGTCGGAGGGGGGGATCCCTCTCCGGTGGCTATCTTCATCATCCCGGCGCTCTCCATGACGAGGAGGGAGTAGTCCACCCTCGGGGATGTGGGTATGTACCAATAGCTATGTGTTTGATCTCTCTATCTCTCTCATGTTTCTCCCCCTATACTCTCTTGTAATGGATTGAGTTTTCCCTTTGAAGTTATCTTATCGGATTGAGTCTTTAAGGATTTGAGAACACATGATGTATGTCTTGCCTGGGATACCCATGGTGACAATGGGGTATTCTATTGATTCACTTGATGTATGTTTTGGTGATCAACTTGCGGGTTCACTGACCTTGGGAATCTATGCATAGGGGTTGGCACACGTTTTGATCTTGACTCTCCGATAGAAACTTTGGGGCACTCTTTGAAGTACTTTGTGTTGGTTGAATAGATGAATCTGAGATTTTGTGATGCATATCGTATAATCATGCCCACGGATACTTGAGGTGACAACGGAGTATCTAGGTGACATTAGGGTTTTGGTTGATTTGTTTCTTAAGTTGTTATTCTAGTACGAACTCTATGATAGATCGAACGGAAATAATAGCTTCGTGCTATTTTACTACGGACTCTTGAATAGATCGATCAGAAAGAATAACTTTGAGGTGGTTTCGTACCCTACCATAATCTCTTCGTTTGTTCTCCGCTATTAGAGACTTTAGAGTGACTCTTTGTTGCATGTTGAGGGATAGTTATATGATCAAGTTATGTTATTATTGTTGAGAGAACTTGCACTAGTGAAAGTATGAACCCTAGGCCTTGTTTCCTATCATTGCAACACAATTTATGCTCACGTTTACCACTGGTTACCTTGCTGTTTTTATATTTTCAGATTACAAAAACCTATATCTACCATCCATATTGCACTTGTATCACCATCTCTTCGCCGAACTAGTGCACCTATACAATTTACCATTGTATTGGGTGTGTTCGGCAAACAAGAGACTCTTTGTTATTTGGTTGCAGGGTTGTTTGAGAGAGACCATCTTCATCCTACGCCTCCCACGGATTGATAAACTTTAGGTCATCCACTTGATGTAAATTTGCTACTGTCCTACAAACCTCTGCACTTGGAGGCCCAACAACGTCTATAAGAAGAAGGTTATGTAGTAGACATCGGTGCTCACTGAGGGAGACTTGATTATCCGTACTTTTGTGAGGAGTGCACTCTAATGCAAACTTGATTATCAGCATCAAAATCAGATATTTCCCCATTTCACTACCGTCGGCTGATAATTTCATACTCTTTTTGCTGAGTTTCCGAATATTTGAACTCCTTGTTCATTCTTCCGGTCCGGTGTCGGTTGATGAGCAACTTTAATAAGGGGAAAATTTGTAACACCGAAGGCCCAAAGAAAGAAGGAAAAGAAACGACTAAAACAAAAGCACACAAGCATACTAATAATAGTAAAATCAAGCAATATCACATATTACTGCTACTCATGACAATAATATGCATGCACACCTAAGCACACAAATTTCGAGGAAACTCCGGTATTACGGTCTAATAAGCTGTGGCGGTGTGCACGAAAGTGAATCCACGTGTAGAAGGAGTTAGTGTAACGAAGGCTACACCAAGCGCTGGCTGAACACCGATTGCAACTGGATGGATACGGAGGCACGTATGTACTTGGCGATCATGTAGTGAAACACGAAGTTTACAATCACATCATCATCAAGCGTACGAGGGGAATCGTACATGTCAAAAGAATGGGATAACATGATAGGATAGAGGTGGAAAGAGGGGCTTGTTGTCATTGCCCTTGTCTGACAACCAAGATCAGTAAGGGTTGCAAAAGGGACAAGATGAAGGGCAAGATCGGGATAGAGACAATTCTATCACCGAAATGATATGGGTGGATGATGGAAAGATATCGACGCGATATCCGAGCATAACTCCGGCAAATGGTGTCAGGAACACTAGGTATTATGGCATCACCTCGCTAGGAAGAGACGACGCCAAACATCAAGGAGGAGGTATGCAAAGAGGAATGGTGCAGGTAGTGGATCGAAACCGATACCATCTACACTCACAAGATAAACCGTTATCGACCAAATAATAACCTATATGCATGCTATGAGACAAACAAATGCAGCAATCAAATGCAACAAGCCAACAAGACTCTATACTACCACATTCTAACGTTCGCGCAGGCTAGGGCGTCCTCGGTCATACATGCTCTGATACCAAGCGTTGTGGCACACCGGCTCAGAGAAGTCTGAGCACCCCGTATTCCAGCCCAGTGTTCGAGGAGAAGTCTTCTGTAATATGGCACTGCTTAGCATAGAAAAAACTAGCTCTCTATTACAAGATAAATACGAGAACAAGGTCTTTGATGGCACGGCGACGCTAAGCCAACCACAGTTGCTCTATGCCAGCAGCATAACAACTCAAGGCAGTGGAACCTCTACTGGTAGCGGAACAACGAACGACAATGATTGATTCCAATCCACAGGGACTCTGACTGGAATGTTTATCCTAGCTCACAAACACAGGCACACCAAACAAGCAAGCAATCCATGCACTACCTGCAAACTGGCATGACACACCAGGTCAGTACATTGAATGTACTTGCAAGCTCACAATAAACCAAAAGCAGTCAAGACAAACAATAGCATGGCATTAGTAGGTTAAAGCAATCATGAACATGATACTAACAGAACAACATGGCATGCACCAACTGAACATGATACGACCAAAAACAACTTTTAGCCTGGCATGAGCATATGAACATGATGATACTACATGTAAACAGGCTAACATTCTCATGCACGAAGTTACTCTGCTCGGGTTACATCGTAACCAATCTGATCAACACGGTGATCATTCACGGATCACAATCGAAACCACTCTTGGTTTCATAACCATATCAATACGGTGATCATTCATGGATCGCAATGGAAACCATTCCCGGGTTTCACCAACAATCTTGTCAATACGGTGATGATTCACGGATCATAACAGAAACCAACTCTTGGTTTCATCGACAATATTATCATCGCATCGGGTTATCATTAAGCACATTATTATTATTATTGTTGGCTCATAGTGTGATAGACTACGAATTGGGCCCATATACGCGGGCGCAGCTATCGATAGATTTAACACACACTCTGCAGAGGTAAGTACATTGTGCCCACGCCACGGAATCCATGGCCTCGCACTCCTATACGTGTGGAGCAGCGGCATTCCGACAATACCGATCTATTGTCAACCCATAACATCCACAGCCACCACTGTCGCAAAACTACAAACGGTACCAAACTGGGACAAGGTACCATAACAACACAACAACGGGCACACAAGGCTTACGTCCGCCTACCTGATGAGGGTAGCGCGTGCCCATAACCTTCCCTCGTTGGAGGCACCGGTGAGAGGCATGACAATAGACCCAGTTAGGACCTTCCCATAAAGGTAAATGTGGTTGCACTGGTCAGCTCGATTTGGTGGCACCATGAATCAGCCAACAGTTGTTCAAGTTCATTATTATCCGATTAAACTTGAATACAATAAAATGAGCCATAAAATAACATGATGCATCCACAATGCATGAGCATGATACCAACGTAAGCATGGTGGTGCAACATAACCATCGAGCATAACCACGATGAAACATTTGTCCAACGGAGCATGGCATATTGGCGAGCATAACACTACACATGCGCATAGCATGACCACTATCATCATAAATAAATACCATGCAAGAACATAGCAAGAACACTACCAAGTAAGCATGTAAACAACTAGTTCCAATGGGACATGCTTATCAACGCTACTTGACAAACGACAAGCATGCATCAGGATGAACATCACTACTACCAGAATGTACTTCTACTACCAAGCATAACATGTGAGCAAGATACTAGGCAGTAGTACAAGATAGCAAGATGCATCGAAACATAGCATGAATCCATGAGCATAACCGAAACAACGACAGTAGTAACAAACAACCAGGCAGATAACGGGAAAACTTGTATTAAATATTCAAGTTGAAACCATGGCTACTGCATGGTTATCATGAAAGTGGCTATTGTGGCTTGCCTGGAAGTGACGAAGACTCCGGGGAGAAGTGCGGTGAAGCCGCAGAACGAAAGGTTGGACGGTTCTCTCTCGGAGGGGGCTGATTGGAAGCAAGGGCAAACTGTTCATTTTCACTACCGGGCCACCTAGTGAAAATATTACCAACAGAAAGATCTCGACGAGACAAAGAATTGAGCGCTGGTTTCACCTGAATCAGAGTTATGGTAATGGAGATATAGGGTGTGGAAGAACAGGGATTATTCTGTGAGTATTCTTATCACCAACGGGTCCCTGAGTGGATAAGACTGAAACGAATTCAGGGAAATACGCCTTCCAGAGAGGAAAACGTACTTAGGCCCAAAATACAAAAGAAATACACTTTCTGAATAAGGAAAACGCACTTCAGTGAGTGCGCTTCCACTTATCCGAGTGAATAAAACGTTAGCCACATACGTGCGGGCACCGGATGGAACGGAGGGGCCCACTGGCAGGGGGCGCTAGTTGCGTCGTCGTCTTCCTCCTCTCAATCTGTTCCTCGTCAGAACAGAGGAGGCGAGGCAGGGCGACGCCGGGGATGGAAGAGAAGAAAGGAGTATGGATGATTGTCCCCCTCATCCACTCGTCCTTTTATAGGTGAGCTGGGTTGGAGGCTGATTCCCCGGTGGGTAACTGTTGGTGTCAAAACCGACAGTTCTCGGGTAGGGGTGCCCAAGCTGTACGTCTAAGGATCGATGGTAACAGGAGACAGGGGACACAATGTTTACCTAGGTTCAGCCCTCTTGATTGAGGTAATACCCTACTTCCTGCTTGATTGATCTTGATGAATATGGGGTTACAAGAGTTGATCTACCTCGAGATCGTAATGGCTAAACCCTAAAAGTCTAGCCTATGTGATATGATTCTGTTGTCTCTGCAGACTAAACCCCTCGGCGTATATACATGCCGGATGGGGCCTAGGGTTACAAAGGTGACTTGGGAAGGAAGGAATCATTACATCCGGATATCTTTCTTGCCTCACTTCATACATAGGAGTCCTAACTGAACACGGTGGAGGGCCTTATGCTTCCATCTTCATGGCCCATCAATTCGGCCCAGCATCCATGGCCCGGACGTCTGAGGACCCCTAAATAGAGGACTCCCCCAGTTGCTCCCGCACTTTCCTACAAGGACGAGGTCATATCTGGCTTCATATCTTCAGTCTTGCAAGGTGAGTCCTCCTTCCGATGAGATGATAGTTCGGCTCCATATTTAATATTATATCCTGTTGATTCCTTGCCGCCGTCATCTTGTCTTCCACATGTCAGAAGAATGCAAACCGTTTGGGCATTTTTACAATTAACCCCTCGACTACATAAGGAAGGCACCTATTTAAAGAGACTAGATCTAAGATGCCGTTCCATTCCACGCGGACAATCCTTAGAGCCTGCCACGGAAAGTCTTCTAACATGGTTGGCGTTCCTAGTTCTTCCTCGCGCCCTCATGGCCCTCAAGCGGGAGATTGGGAGAGTTACTCAGTATTTCTCGCGCATATAAGAAAACTTCAGACGCAGGGATATCTCCCTCCCGAGGATCTAGTCCTCGTCCGGGCTGGAATAAGCTCTCTTGACGGTCAAGCCTAGGCGAAAAGTTTCCCCAATCCTTCCAAAGAAGAAGGGGTATGCTTCGTCTCCTTCCTCCTAAGAGGCGTAGGATTTCCTATCCACCCTTTCCCGAGGTTTTTTTGGAGTTCTATGGCCTCCAACTGCACGACCTTACACCGGGGTCAATCCTACACATTGCAGGCTTTGTCGCTCTTTGTGTTATTTCTGGGCCGCGAGGCTCATTTCGAGCTATGGCGAAAATTCTTCTGCCTTGTCCCTCACTCCCAGAAGGGATCAATATTTGAGGTAGGTGGTGCCGAAGTGTGGCATACAAGAGGGACAAGTTATCTGTACGGCACTCCGAAGGAGGCATCTGAAGAGTGGCCCCCAGAGTGGTTTTATATCGAGGACGTTGTCCTACCGGACCCGATCCAGCAAGGTCTTCGCGAATACTCCGGTGCTCCTTTAAAGAAGCATTTCAACTGGTGTCCCTGCTGTCTCAAGGAGGAATACAATGCGGAGGTCAAAAGACTTGTAAGAAGATTAGATTACTTTCCCACCTCGAGCTGATAATAATTGAAGTGATGGTGACCTCAATAACGCGATGCGTGCAGCCGCACCAGGCCACAGGGTTTCCTATGTAGTACTATAATTGCCAGGATGATGCCTCACGCTGTCTACGCCAGGGTCCAGACAACCCCGCCGCTTTGGCCGCCATCCTAGCTGACCTCTACAATGTGGAGAAGGAGGATTTTCTTCGCTTGAAGTGCAGGGAGAGTTTCTCTATGTATAACCCCATCGATTGGGTAAGCCTTTCTTTGATCGCTACTTTCGCTCAATTTTTTTGTGATACATTAACCGAATTGAGTTTGTTACTTCCAACAGTTGTGGAAGAAGGTGGTCGAAGGGATTAACAGTCCCATCCCACAGCCAGATGACCATATTCGATACATGGATCCCAGATTTGAGGAAGATCCGGACATAGGCATAGATCTTAAAGATGGAGTATTTTATCAAGCCAGCCATGATAGTACCGAAGTGGCTATTATAGCTGACTATCTTGGCCTTCTTCCTTCCTCCCATGTAATTACCCAGGAGACACCTCTTCAAGGAGAATATTCCTTACGCGCCTCACCCACCGCACCATCTCATGCTCAGAAGGGGCGACGCTCATCCCGCCGTACTGCATCAAGAGTGTCTTCACAGAAGGCGACGCCTGCGCAGGGCTGGTCTCTAAAGAGAAAGGGGACTGGAGACACCACCGAACCTCCTCCTTTATCAAAGAGGTATGACTTCTTATCATATGTCAGGTGGTGGAGCCGGATCATAATTTTCCGCTTTATTTTTCGTTCTAGGAAGATTATACGTTGGACTGTGTCCGGGGATCCTGCTGGTCATTCTCCAACAAATCCGGCCCTAGGCCTATCCGCAAGGACTAGGGTTGATGCGGGTCTAACGCCGGATTGTCCTCTTCAAGAGGATTCGCATGAGGTATCAATTACCAATTCCGAAGTAGAAAGCGCAATGAATCATCGGCGGCGAAAAGCAGCCATGTGTGACCCAGCTTTCACTGAGGAGACGTTTAACGCCTTGAGTTCTACGAATGCGTATATCCGAGCCGCTCGAGACGGACTTGCCGGAGCCACTCACCAGCTTTCCTAGGATATGCGGGTGAGTGTTAATTCAATGTTAATATGCCAATAGCCCCCGAGACTTAAAGCAGTTGGCCCAACTGATTTGAGGATCATTATGTTTTTAGGTACTCAAGGAAAATAACGCATTATCCAAGGAGCTGGAAGAATGCCGGACCAAGCTTATTACTGTCACCACCGAATTAGAAAATTCAAAGAAGTCGAAGAATGGCTCTGATGGTAAGAATAATAGTGTCCGGACAGTATTGTCTTGTACCGATCAATGATCTTTAAGTATACATTGTTTGAACTCCAGCAACACGACCATCAGACCAGCTAGAGGAAAAGCTGAGGGCTGCTCTGGCGACGAAGGAACAAGCCGAAGGGCAAATAGCTACTGGTCAGTGTGTACTAACATGGACCATAAATGAGAAAAACAAGCTGCAGGATACAAATATCAAGCTAGCCGAGGAGCTAAAGGACATACAAGCCCAACTCTCGGATGCCTTGATGGAGAACAAGAAGCTTAAAGGCAGCAT
The DNA here is from genome assembly GCA_902687465.1 of Secale cereale. NCBI lineage: Eukaryota > Viridiplantae > Streptophyta > Magnoliopsida > Poales > Poaceae > Secale > Secale cereale. The sequence goes on along the minus strand of LR738713.1, from coordinate 202,387,441 downwards.
ATTCAGTATGACCTTGAACGTAACTTTTACTATAGTCCCTTAATTCAAAGTTTATTTTATGAAAACAGTTGCTGCAGGTTTGTTAACTGGGCGGCATGAAGGAGAGGTTTCCAGATTTCAAGGTGACCTGCTGTAAGAGCTCTCCAGGGTATACGAGCGAGCTCGGAAAGCCATTAAAAATATAACCAAGGTTTTATGGCCAACCAATTCTCCTCCAGAAACTATGGAGGAACTGGCGAGTTTATTCAAAGGGCTTGACGCCTCTTTGAATTATGGAAAGCACCAGCATGTCGAGAAGGTGCCCGAGAAGCCAGGCTATGGTGAAGACACGCTACACCGGGCTAGACCCGAACCATATGGCTCGGGTTGGACCTCGAGGGCCTAACGGACTAGAAATCCCTGTAAGCTTGGTATACGACCAAGTAAAGACAACCACCGAGTATTCTCAACAAGATTATAAATTAGATAGTCTTATAGATGGTATAGATGAAGAACAGGCATTTTATTCTATGTAACGATGTACTTTATCATCAAACTTATCTCCTGCCGAATTTAATTAAAGGATTTTCATCGCAGGACTTCCGCTTTAACCTCCGAAACCCCCATGGCTGGTGTGTTTCCCAATAGTATACCTGTGGTAAAGACGTGGCATGTTCGGTAACCAGGCAGTCCGGTCATAATTGCTCGAACAGACAAACTATTTCGGGGAGTTATGTTATATTACTATTTAACGTAAGAAACATATTCTAGAGATAATAGTTCTGTTAAGGGTTCCTTTCCCTGCGTCATCACGCATATATATGTGTGCCTAGGCTTTGATCCTTTAAACATGATTGTAGGATGTCGTATCCTATGAGATTTTAAAGTTCATGTGCTTTAAAAGCAGTATGTCGTGTATCCACCAACGAATTATTCCCTTAAGGACGCTAGCTATTGGATTCACCCGTCTGAGGTACAGGTCCAGATTACCCGGTTGTAAAAATCGCAGAGGTGCTCCCTTTACAGCCTAGCGGAACAATCGGGAATGTAGGGTATAAACACAGGAGCCAGGCAACCCAGCTTGGCAAAAACTTAAGTCATAATGGTGCATATAATGGCAAGGAGACTGTATGAAACAGACGACATAAATATTTTGAGCGATATGCTTTTTAATAATGGGCTTCGTTATAGAAGCCCCCAAGTATCTTTTGAGGTATATAGATTTGAGGATGTTCTACCCTGTGATAGTTCGGTTGATATGAATACTTATCGATAAGAAAAACTAAGAGAAAGAAGAGAAGAAGTTAAAAAATAAAAACAAGGAATAAGATCTAGACTGAAAAGAAAATATGTGATACCGAACTATCCGTAGAATCGTCCGAGTTTGGCAGCGTTCCATATGTTCTGCTCAAGGCGATTGTCTGCTGCGTTTCGAAGGCGATAGGCTCAACCGGCGAGTACTTCGTCAAGAACGAAGGGGCCCTCCCAGCTTGGTTTGAGCTTGTCCTTTTTCTTCTCCAGGAGGCGTAAGACGAGTTCGCCAACATTGTATGTCTTGGCCCACACTTCTCTGCTTTGGTATCGCCTGACCTGTTGTTGATAAAATGCGGAACGGGCCTGCATGATATCGCGCTCTTCTTCAAGGCCGTCTAGGTCATCCTGCCGATCGAGATCGGCCTCTCTCTCTCTTCATACACGCGCACTCGAGGTGAGTCATGAATAATATCGTAGGACAAAACAGCCTCTGTGCCGTACACCATGAAAAAACGTGTGTATCTGGTTCTCCGGTTAGGTGTTGTTCGCAGCCCCCAGAGTATGGAGTCGTGCTCTTCTACCTAGTGTTTATCTGACTCATGAAGGGAGCGCACTAGTAGGGGTTCAATGCCACTCATTATCAAGCAATTGGCTCTTTCGACCTGACCATTTGTTTGAGGATAGTACACAGAGGCGTAATCAAGTTTAATGCCTAACTTAGCGCACCAATTTTTCACCTCGTCAGCTGTGAAGTTGGAGTCATTATCTGTGATAATATTGCGTGGGACACCATAACGCGGTACTACGCCGGATATAAAATCTATAATTGGACCTGCCTCAGCTGTGCGGACTGGCTTGTCTTCTTTCCATTTAGTGAATATATCCACCATGACCAGTAAATATTTCTTTTTATGGCTTCCCCCTTTAAGAGGTCCAACCATATCCAACCCCCAGACCACAAAGGGCCATGTAATGGGGATTGTTTGGAGAGCGGTGGGAAGCATATGACCTTGATTTGCGAAAAGCTGGCATCCAACACAACATTGGACTAGGGTCTGTGCGTCTGCGCGCGCAGTTGGCCAGAAGAAACTAGTTCGAAAGGCCTTGCTTACAAGATCTCGGGCCGCGGCATGATGGCCTCCCATGCCAGCGTGAAATCGGCTAGAAGTTGCCATCCCACCTCTTCAGAGATGCACCGTTGGAGAATACCAGTAGTGCTTTTCTTGTATAGTTCACCTTCGTGAAGCCTATAGGCTTTAGAACACCGAATTATGCGGCGGGCCTCATTTTGGTCATCAGGGAGTTCTTACCTATTAAGGTAGGCTAGGAAGGGCTCGGTCGAGGGGGCTATAACAGCCATGATCTCGTGAGCCAACGACGTGATTTCCATGTCAGGGTCCCTGATGACATTTGTATTGAGTTCGGCTGGGGGCGTGTTCGGGTCTGGATCGGCATCTCTTGTCCTACCATGTTATTGATGGCTTGAACAACCTTTCTACAAAGGTGCTAGGCGGGACAGGGTCACGTTTATTACCCATA
>LR738713.1:202361447-202384659 GCA_902687465.1 Secale cereale | reverse complement strand
ATCGGCTAGAAGTTGCCATCCCACCTCTTCAGAGATGCACCGTTGGAGAATACCAGTAGTGCTTTTCTTGTATAGTTCACCTTCGTGAAGCCTATAGGCTTTAGAACACCGAATTATGCGGCGGGCCTCATTTTGGTCATCAGGGAGTTCTTACCTATTAAGGTAGGCTAGGAAGGGCTCGGTCGAGGGGGATATAACAGCCATGATCTCGTGAGCCAACGACGTGATTTCCATGTCAGGGTCCCTGATGACATTTGTATTGAGTTCGGCTGGGGGCGTGTTCGGGTCTGGATCGGCATCTCTTGTCCTACCATGTTATTGATGGCTTGAACAACCTTTCTACAAAGGTGCTAGGCGGGACAGGGTCACGTTTATTACCCATACAAGCAAGTATATCCGTTGCCTTGGTACTGTCCCGAGCAACGTGGTGAAATTCCAGCCCCTCAAATCAAGCCGATATTTTTCATGTCGCATTTTGATAAGCTGCCATCTTTGAATCCTTTGCATCAAATTCTACGTTTACCCGAGATATGGAGATGTTTGAGTCTCCATGAACCTCGAGGCATTGTGTACCCATGGATACACACATGCGGAGGCGTGCAGTAGTGCCTCGTATTCGACCGCATTGTTTGAGTCCGTATACATGATCTGCAACATGTAGCAGACTATATCCCCTGTTGGGGTTATCAAGATGACGCCAGCCCCCAACCCGGCTAGCATTTTGGAACCAATACATGGTCCTGTGGGAGTATGATCCATACTCTTTTGGGAGTTCAGCATCAGTCCATTGCGCGACAAAGTCAGCCAACACATGGGACTTAATAGTCCGGCGTGGTTTGTATGTTATTTCGAACGGTAAGAGCTCGATGGCCCATTTGGCTATGCGTCTAGTGGCGTCTTTGTCGGCGTTCTGGGAACGGGGTTACCCAGACTTGCCTACCTGCGGCCCAGGGCGTGGCTCACCAGGCGTCCTGGTATGGCCCAGCATCCTCAGCAACCACTCAAGACCCTCGCGAGGGGCAAAGCCTCGCGAGGCGGACGCCACAAGGCATCCCCTGGGGCGGCCTCACTAGGCCGGCTCGTGAGGATGGGAGACATCGAGGCGAGGGACACCTCGTGAGGTCCTTGTGATGTGAGCAGTGACGACCAAGACTAGGAGGGCGCCAGCGGGCGCAGAGTGCCAGTTTCGCCTTTGGTGCTAAAGGAGCAGGTGCAGGCACGGAGTCCAGAGGCATCAGGCAAAGGTTTCCATATCGGTGCAACAAGACCAAGACCAGCAGGACGGCAGAATGGAGGTCAGCACGGAGCCCACGATGGCGTCACCACCAGAGCCTTTGGCAGGCGAAGACCACCTTTTGTCAGGATAGCTTGTACCAGCTGCCCCCCTTCAAATTTGGCCGTTGTAGGATCCCTTCCCGCTCAATATTTGGGAAGAGGACCCGGACCACTATTAATAGGATTAGCCACCACCATTGGGATGATCTCATCTTAAGCTGATCGGATAGAAGGCCACACACCACAAGATCACCCGAGCTCAAGAACCCCTCTCCTCGGGAGGCAGTTCGTTCATGTACTAGTTCTTCACCAGCCTACAAGGCAATCCACCACACCACACTGGATTAGGGTATTACACCACAACGGTGGCCCGAACCAGTATAAACTTTGTGTCCCTTGTACTTCGGATCTGACGATCTAGACTTAGGGATCGGTGGGTAGACGAGCTAGGACAGAAGGAGAGATCTTCGTGCACACCCCAGAGTTCGAACCATAAGGGTTTTTCCGGAACCTGAGATCCGAAATTTGGCGCACCAGGTAGGGGTGCGCCGGATCTTTTCTTCTGTTATTCGTGACGTCACCGCTCTGCTGTCCCGATGGCCGACGATCAGGGAGCTCACGACGACCGTTGGGTGACCCAGCCTGTGCGGGCGGCACCGTCCACCCATGGAGACCACAACCACGCACTCCAGGCGGCCCCCGCACCTCCCGGCGCCGTCAGCCGAGGGCAGCGTGGGCCGGCGACCACCGCCTCTGCGTCTCGGCACGCACGCTCCACGGCGCGATCTGCAAACCACGCCGCGGCGACAACACCCTACACCCAACGGGAGCAGGAGAACACGAGGGTTGCGCTCATCGTGGCGCGGGAACTGTTACGATGCAGGCTAGCCGAGGGCGGCCGCGACGTGCTGCTGGAACGCGTCATTGAACTACTGGGCTGAACTTGCAGAGGCGCGCCGCCTTTCTGCTCCTCACCCCCGCCCCATGTCGCAGGTGGGGTGCTGGTAAGGCCCCGAAAGGCGCGGGCGTCCTCTCGAACGATTGGAAGACCTGACGACACCAACAGGAGCACTGGTGCCATCCTCACTACTGCAGCGACTTCGTCACCAGCAGGAACAGGCGTTGTTTGCCCCTCGTGAGGATATGCCGGGGTACAACCCAGCGGCCGCCAAGACCAGATACTGCCACCGGGGGCTCAAGGCGCGAGGCATGCAGGTGGTGCCCTTGGTGGGGCTGTCGATGAAGCCTACGTGCCCCGCATGGTGGACCTGGCATACGTGTTCGGCTTGGGCTGAGATGGAATGGCGAGGCGCTCGAGGAAGAAGATTACCATGAGTCACTCGGGGATACTGTGGACCCCTTCAGCAACGACGACAGAGCACAGCTGGTATCACAGTAGCAGGCGTATGCTAACAATGGACTGCAGGTGAATCAGACCACCGTGATGGTCGAAGATCTGAGAGCAGCCGCTCTGCCCTCAACGGGAGCAGAACGCTAGGGGCTGCGTGTGGAAGGCCTAGAGCCATGGCCTCCCCAGAGACGCGAGGAGCAGGGAAGTATGCGAAAGTAGGTCCTTTGTCGAGGCGAGCCTCGCCAAGCTTCCCCCCCCCCCGGCAGAGGACCCGTGGTCGCAGAGGGCGCCGCTGGCGTCCCCCTTTGCCTCCTTGGTCCTGTCCTGGTTTCCTGTCGCCCAAATGGAGGTCAGGGTGGCGCAAAGCAGGGCCCTTGTCTGGCGATATGAAGTAAGGCTTGCGCCTGTGAAGACCTCCGCCCGTGACACTCTCACGTAATAATGAGTGGGGCTGTACACGCCCGGGAGTCTCAGGAGAGCCGCGCTCGGGCCTCGGGGGCTCCCTCCCACGTCCTAGTGGTAGCACTTAGCTCCGCGATGGTGAGAAGACTGAAGACTAGATAGGTGCCGGACGTGGCTATTTGCTTTGCTTGCCTTCCTTTTCGTAATTGGGTTCGCTGTGCCTTCTGAGTTGAACTTGAAGTCTTGCTTGTTGCTGAAATGGGGGGGGGTTCATTGATTTCTGCTGAATTTTACCGCCTCTGGCTGTCGTGAAGATTTTACCCCGGGCCCTCTAGCTCGGGGATTGGAAGGCCAAGCTCATTTGGCGTACCGTTGCAACCTCAGCAGGACCCCCACGGGGCAACAACCTATGTGTAGCAATTTTGCCGCGTAGGCATCCTACCGAGGCCAGCGGAACACCCCTGGCCCTGCTCCCCAGAGCAGGGACACACATTGCTTAGGAGGCTCAGGGCCGCGGATCTCTAGCATTCCGCTCTAGGACGGAGGGGAACTCACAACTTCGTGACCCGCGTGAAGACAGGTAAGATCTAAATGAAGTACGATGGCAAGTAAGCTCGAGAAGCTCAAGGACGTACGTCCTAGGTTCGGATTCAAGCACCAAAGGAAGGAAAAGTGGAATACCAGTTTACACGCATAGGGGGCTCCCCTCATCAAAAGGCTCTCACACCCTACCGGGCCTCTTTCGAGTATATTTGTGCAGGGTCAGAGTAAAAGAGCACAAGCTCAACCGGACACATCGCTCGCCGCGCCGTCTGAGTGGCTCTCATTTGTGCTGCCAGAGCTATCGCTGGACACAACTCCATCATCCTCAACCATGGCACCTTCATCCGCCACGACCACGGCCTCGTCGTCGCCGGTGGCGAAGGCCTAGACCAAAGCATCCACGTGGTTGTCCACCCAGTGCGCCAAGTTTTCTCGGACAGCCCCATGCATGGGGGCGATAGCAGCGTCGAAGTCAAAGTCGGGATAATTGCTCTGGAGGTAGCTGAAGACCTGGGAGAACGCACGCCTTAGGAGGCTCCGTCTCTTCTCTTTGACAAGGCGACGGACCCTCACGACCTGATTCTCCAGACGCGTCACAACCTTGGTGAAGAAGACACGATGACCAGCGTAATCATCCATGTGGGGATCGGGGGCGTTCTCCTCACAGATGGCCCCCAACGCCCGGTTGGCCTTCGCGTGAATAGTCCGCAGCATGGGGACATGATCATGCTGCAACAGTATTCGACCGCCGGCCTCGTCCTCTCTCTCTTGCGCAAGAACTACGACATCATCAACTCGTCGCTGGAGCAAGGCAAAGTCTGCATGCGCGGAAGCCAGCACAACCTGGGCGGAAGACTGAGCTGCCACGGAGGCCCTCTCACGCAGCTCTACCTCTCTCAGCCTCGTCCTGAGGGTAGCAATCTTCCCGTCGGCCTCCACTCGTTGGAGCTCCAACTTCAAGTTATACCCCTCGGCGAGGTCCGCGCGGGCCTCTGCCACCCTCCGGTCGATTTCCTCCTGGAACCTAGCCTCCCAAGCAGAGACGGCATCCTCGGCCAGGGTCACGTGGTGCTCCCTCGCCTCCAGCTGCTCAAGCTCAAGGCTGCGCTCTGTGGCTTCTAGCATCAGCGCCTCCTCGCGCCGCAAGATCCCCGCCTCTTCAAAGGGCATACCCCTCATCGACGCCAGGGAGGCCCTGCGCGCCTCAGCTCGCTCCTCCAAGTCGGTGTTCAGATCCTGAAGCTCCAACAGATGCCTCTCTATATCTTGACGGCAGGTGTTGGCTTACTTGGCCTCCTCCAGGGCTTGGGTGTAGGCTTCTTGCGAGGCTGCAAGGGATGCATCTGCCTTCGCATTGGCGCGCTCGTGCTGAAGGCGACCGAGGTTAATGGCCACCCCCAGTCGGCGCCACTCATCCAACAGTTGGAGACCCTCAGCCTCAAGATAGGCGTCGACTCCCTCAAGCTCTTCCCCGAGTCGGCCCAATGCATTCAACGCCTCCCGGAGAAGCTCGCGGCGGGCGGCTCCAGGCCTGCGCGCTGACTCAAACAGAAGGTCAGGGCCCTCCTCGGTGCCAAGAACAGTTGAAGAGGACTGAGGAGACTCGTCCTCCCCTGGAGGCGGGGCCCGAGTCTCCTCCGCCTCAATCGTCTCTCGTGCCTCGGCCAGGGCCCGGAGGGGCTAGGACCCACCACTTGAAGAATACGACAGGGCCAAGGCGGCCCAGCTGTGTTCAACGACTATGGGGGGAGCCTGTTGGGGAACGTAGCAGAATTCAAAAAATTTATACGCTTTCACCAAGATCCATCTAAGGAGGCATCTAGCAACGAGCATATGAGAGTGCATCTACATACCGTTTTGTAGATCGCGAGCGGAAGCTTTTGAAGAAGCATGGATGAAGTAGTCGTACTCTTCTCGTTCTTCGTCACCGATGATCTAGCGCCGAACGGACGGCACCTCCGCGTTCAACACACGTCCGGTGCAGCAACGTCACCTCCTTCTTGATCCAAGAAGGGGGGAGGAGAGGTCGTCGGAGATCCAGCAGCACGACGGCGTGGTGGTGGATGCAACGGGAATTCCTGCAGGGCTTCGCCGGTGCCCTGCGGAGGAGGAGGAAGGTGTGACGGGAGGGGGAGGGGCGCCAGTGACTTGGGGTGCGGCTGCCCTCTCCCCCCCCCCACATATATATATAGAGGGCCAGGGGGGTGCGCCATGCCCTGTAGATGGGATCTGCAGGGGGCGGCGGCCTTGGGGGGAGACTTGCCCCCCAAGGCATAGGGGCGCCTCCCTCCCCTAGGGTTCCAACCCTAGGCGCATGAGGGAGAGCCCAGTAGGGTGCGCCAGCCCACCAGGAGCTGGCCCCCTTCCCCTTGCGGCCTAGGAGCCCCACCGGGATGGGTGGCCCCACCCGGTGGACCCCCGGGACCCCTCCGATGGTCCCGGGACACTCCCGGTGACCCCCGGAGTTCACCCGATGGCCGAAACTGGACTTCCTATATATCATTCTTTACCTCCGGACCATTCCGGAGTTCCTTGTGACGTCCGGGATCTCATCCGGGACTCCGAACAACTTTCGGGTTTCCACGTGCATGTATCTCTACGACCCTTGCGTTACCGAACCTTAAGTGTGTAGACCCTACGGGTTCGGGAGACACGTAGACATGACCGAGACCACTCTCCGGTCAATAACCAACAGCGGGATCTGGATACCCATTTTGGTTCCCACGTGTTCCTCGATGATCTTCATCGGATGAACCACTGTGTCAAGGATTCACTCAATCCCGTATGTTATTCCCTTTGTCCATCGGTACGGTACTTGCCCGAGATTCGATCGTCGGTATTCCCGATACCTTGTTCAATCTCGTCACGGCAAGTCTCTTTACTCGATCCGTAATCCATCATCCCGTGACTAACTCCTTAGTCACCTTGAGCTCATTATGATGATGTCTTACCGAGTGGGCCCAGAGGTACCTCTCCATCATACGGAGTGACAACATCCCAGTATCGGTTCGTACCAACTCAACGGACACTTTCGGAGATACCCGATGCGTACCTTTATAGCCACCCAATTACGTTGTGACGTTTGGCACACCCAAAGTATTCCTACGGCATCCGGGAGTTGTACAACCTCATGGTCTAAGGAATAAACACTTGACACCGAAAAGCTTATGCATTACGAACTATACGATCTCGTGCTATGCTCATGATTGGGTCTTGTCCATCACATCATTCTCCTAATGATGTGATCTCATTATCACTGACATCACATGTCCATGATCACGAAACCGTGATCATCTATTGATCAACGAGCTGGTAACTAGAGGCTTACCAGGGACTCAATGTGGTCTATATATTCACACATGTATCGCTGTTTCCGTACAATACAATTCAAGCATGAATAACAGACAATTATCATGAATAAGGAAATATAATAATAATACTTTTATTATTGCCTCTAGGGCATATTTCCAACAGTCTCCCACTTGCACTAGAGTCAATAATCTAGTTACATTGTGATGAATCGAACACCCATAGAGTTCTGGTGTTGATCATGTTTTGCCCGTGGAAGGGGTTTAGTCAACGGGTCTGCAATATTCAGATCCGTATGCACTTTACAAATATCTCTATCTCCATATTGAACATAATTCCGGATGGAGTTGAAACGGCGCTTGATGTGCTTGGTCTTCTTGTGAAACCTGGGCTCTTTGGTAATGGCAATGGCACCAGTGTTGTCACAGAAGAGAGTCATCGGGCTTGACGAGCTTGGAATGACTCTTAGGTCGGTGATGAACTCCTTCATCCAGACTCCTTCCCGCGCTGCTTCGGAAGCAGCTATGTACTCCGCTACACATGTAGATGCCGCCACGACGCTTTGCTTGCAACTGCACCAGCTGACTGCTCCTCCATTCAAAATATACACATATCCGGTTTGTGACTTAGAGTCATCCAGATCTGTGTCGAAGCTAGCATCGACGTAACCCTTTACGACGAGCTCTTCGTCACCTCCATAAACGAGAAACATATCCTTAGTCCTTTTCAGGGATCACTTTGGTACCTCCCTACCAAACTTATGGCAAGGTTCACATCAGGTCTGGTACACAGCATGGCATACATGATAGAACCTATGGCCGAGGCATAGGGAATGACACTCGTCTTTTCTCTATCTTCTGCCGTGGTCGGCGACTGAGCCTTGCTCAATCTCATACCTTGCAAAACAGGCAAGAATCCCTTCTTGGACTGATCCATATTGAACATTTTCAATATCTTGTCAAGGTATGTTCTTTGTGAAAGACCGATGAGGCGTCTTGATCTATCTCTATAGATTTTGATGCCTAATATGTAAGCAGCTTCTCCAAGTTCCTTCATTGAAAAACTCTTATTCAAGTAGGCCTTTACATTTTCCAAGAATTCTATATCATTTCCCATCAGCAATATGTCATCCACATATAATATGAGAAATGCCACAGAGCTCCCACTCACTTTCTTGTAAATACAGGCTTCTCCATAAGTTTGTATAAAGCCAAACGCTTTGATCACATCATTAAAGCGAATATTCCAACTCCGAGATGCTTGCACCAGCCCGTAAATCGAGCGCTGGAGCTTGCATACCTTGTTAGCGTTCTCTGGATCGACAAAACCTTCCGGCTGCATCATATACAACTCTTCCTTGAGGAAGCCATTAAGGAATGTCGTTTTGATGTCCATTTGCCATATCTCATAATAATAGAATGCGGCAATAGCTAACATGATTCTGACTGACTTCAGCATCGTTACGGGAGAGAAAGTCTCGTCGTAGTCAATCCCCTGAACTTGTCGATAACCCTTAGCGACAAGCCGAGCCTTATAGATGGTCACATTACCATCCGCGTCTGTCTTCTTCTTAAATATCCATTTATTTTCTATGGCGTGCCTATCATCAGGCAAGTCCACTAAAGTCCATACTTTGTTTTCATACATGGATTCTATCTCGGATTTCATGGCTCCAAGCCATTTATTGGAATCCGGGCCCGCCATCGCTTCTTCATAGTTCGAAGGTTCACCGTTGTCTAACAACATGATTTCCAGGACAGGGTTGCCGTACCACTCTGGTGCGGAACGTGCCCTTGTGGATCTTCGAAGTTCAGTAGTAACTTGATCTGTTTCTTCATGATCATCATCATTAACTTCCTCCCTTGTTGGTGCAGGCACCTCAGGAACAATTTCCTGCGCTGCGCTACTTTCCGGTTCAGGAGGGGTGACTGTCACCTCATCAAGTTCTACTTTTCTCCCACTCACTTCTTTCGAGAGAAACTCTTTCTCCAGAAAGGGCAAAGTCTTGGCAACAAAGACTTTGCCTTCGGATCTGGGGTAGAAGGTGCACCCAATCGTTTCCTTTGGGTATCCTATGAAGACGCATTTTTCCGATTTGGGTTCGAGCTTTTCGGGTTGAAGTTTCTTGACATAAGCATCCCAACCCCAAACTTTCAGAAACGACAGCTTCGGTTTCTTGCCAAACCAAAGTTCATACGGAGTCGTCTCAACGGATTTCGACGGAGCCCTATTTAAAGTGAATGCGGCAGTCTCTAAAGCATAACCCCAAAAAGATAGCGGTAAATCGGTGAGGGACATCATAGATCGCACCATGTAGAACAAAGTACGATTTCGACGTTCGGACACACCGTTACGTTGAGTTGTTCCGGGCGGTGTCAATTGTTGAACAATTCCACAGTTTCTAAGGTGCGTGCCAAATTCATGACTTAAATATTCACCCCCACGATCTGATCGTAAGAACTTTATTTTTCTGTCACGTTGATTCTCAACCTCATTCTGAAATTCCTTGAACTTTTCAAAGGTCTCAGACTTGTGTTTCATCAAATAGATATACCCATATCTACTCAAGTCATCTATGAGGGTGAGAACATAACGGTAGCCTCCGCGAGCCTCAACACTCATTGGACCGCACACATCGGTATGTATGATTTCCAACAAGTTGGTTGCTCGATCCATTGTTCCGGAGAACGGAGTCTTGGTCATCTTGCCCAAGAGGCATGGTTCGCACGTGTCAAATGATTCATAATCAAGAGACTCTAGAAGTCCATCTGAATGGAGCTTCTTCATACGTTTGACACCAATATGACCAAGGCGGCAATGCCACAAGTATGTGGGACTATCATTATCAACTTTACATCTTTTGGCATCTACACTATGAGTATGTGTATCATCACGTTCGAGATTCATCAAAAATAAACCATTGACCAGCAGGGCATGACCATAAAACATATCTCTCAAGTAAATAGAACAACCATTATTCTTCGATTTAAATGAGTAGCCATCTCGCATAAGACGAGATCCAGATACAATGTTCATGCTCAAAGCTGGTACTAAATAACAATTATTAAGGTTTAAAACTAATCCCGAGGGTAGATGTAGAGGTAGCGTGCCGACGGCGATCACATCGACCTTGGAACCATTCCTGACGCGCATCGTCACCTCATCCTTCGCCAGTCTCCGCTTATTCCGTAGCTCCTGCTTAGAGTTACAAATATGAGCAACTGCACCGGTATCAAATACCCAGGAGCTACTACGAGCGCTGGTAAGGTACACATCAATAACATGTATATCATATATACCTTTGACGTTGCCGGCCTTCTTGTCTGCTAAGTATTTGGGGCAGTTCCGCTTCCAGTGCCCTGTTCCCTTGCAATGAAAACACTCAGTTTCAGGCTTGGGTCCATTCTTTGGCTTCTTCCCGGCAACTGGCTTACCGGGCGCGACAACTCCTTTGCCGTCCTTCTTGAAGTTCTTCTTACCCTTGCCTTTCTTGAACTTAGTGGTTTTATTGACCATCAACACTTGATGTTCTTTCTTGATATCCACCTCCGCTGATTTCAGCATCGAATACACCTCGGGAATGGACCTCTCCATACCCTGCATATTGAAGATTAACACGAAGCTCTTGAAGCTTGGTGGGAGTGACTGGAGGATTCTGTCAACGACTGCTTCATCTGGGAGATTCATTCCCAGCTGAGACAAGTGGTTGTGCAATCCAGAAATCTTGAGGATGTGCTCACTGACAGAACTGTTTTCCTCCATCTTACAGCTGTAGAATGCGTCGGAGACGTCATATCTCTCGACTCGGGCATGAGCTTGGAAAACCATTTTCAGCTCTTCGAACATCTCATATGCTCCGTGATTCTCAAAACGCTTTTGGAGCCCCGACTCTACGCTGTAGAGCATGCCGCACTGAACCAGGGAGTAATCATCACAACGCGACTGCCAGGCGTTCATAACGTCTTGGGTCGCCGGGGGAACGGGTGCATCACCTAGCGGTGCTTCAAGGACGTATGATCTCTTGGCAGCTATGAGGATAATCCTCAGGTTACGGACCCAATCCGTATAGTTGCTACCATCGTCTTTCAGCTTGGTTTTCTCTAGGAACGCGTTGAAGTTGAGGGAAACTTAAGCGTGGGCCATTTGATCTACAGGAGATATTGTAGAGAACTTAGACTAAGTTCATGATAATTAAGTTCATCTTAATCAAATTTTAATGAACTCCCACTCAGAATGACATCTCTCTAGTCATCTAAGTGATACACGATCCGAATCGACTAGCCCGTGTCCGATCATCACGTGAGACGGACTAGTCATCAATGGTGAACATCTTCATGTTGATCGTATCTTCTATACGACTCGTGTTCGACCTTTCGGTCTTCCATGTTCCGAGGCCATGTCTGTACATGCTAGGCTCGTCAAGTAAACCCTAGGTGTATTGCTTGTGTAAATCTGGCTTACACCCGTTGTATGCGAACGTTAGAACCTATCACACCCGATCATCACGTGGTGCTTCGGAACAACGATCCTTGGCAACGGTGCACAGTTAGGGGGAACACAATTCTTGAAATTTTTAGTGAGAGATCATCTTATTTACTATCGTCGTTTTAAGTAAACAAGATGCATAAACATGATAAACATCACATGCAATCAATTAAAGTGACATGATATGGCCAATATCATTTTGCTCCTTCGATCTCCATCTTCGGGGCACCATGATCATATTGTCACCGGCTCGACACCATGATCTCCATCATCATGATCTTCATCATCGTGTCTTGAAGAAGTCGTCACGCCAACTATTATTTCTACTACTATGGCTAACGTTTAGCAATAAAGTAAAGTAATTACATTGCGTTTATTCAGTGACACGCAGGTCATACAATAATTAAGACAACTCCTATGGCTCCTGCCGGTTGTCAAGTTCATCGACATGCAAGTCGTGATTCCCTATTACAAGAACATGATCAATCTCATACATCACATATATCATTCATCACATCTTCTTTGGCCATACCACGTCACATAGCAGATGCTGCAAAAACAAGTTAAACGTCCTCTAATTGTTGTTGCAAGTTTTTACGTGGCTTCTATAGGTTTTCTAGCAAGAACGTTTCTTACCTACGCCAAAACCACAACGTGATTTGTCAATTTCTATTTACCCTTCATAAGGACCCTGTTCATCGAATCCGATCCGACTAAAGTAGGAGAGACAGACACCCGCCAGCCACCTTATGCATCTAGTGCATGTCTGTCGGTGGAACCAGTCTCACGTAAGCGTACGTGTAAAGTCGGTCCGGGCCGCTTCATCCCACAATACCGCAGAATCAAGATTAGACTAGTAACGGTAAGAAAATTGAGCAAACTCAAACGCCCACAACTGCTTTGTGTTCTACTCGTGCAAGATGCTACGCATAAGACCTAGCTCAGATGCCACTGTTGGGGAACGTAGCAGAATTCAAAAAATTTCTACGCTTTCACCAAGATCCATCTAAGGAGACATCTAGCAACGAGCATATGAGAGTGCATCTACATACCGTTTTGTAGATCGCGAGCGGAAGCTTTTGAAGAAGCGTGGATGAAGTAGTCGTACTCTTCTCGTTCTTCGTCACCGATGATCCAACGCCGAACGGACGGCACCTCCGCGTTCAACACACGTCCGGTGCAGCAACGTCACCTCCTTCTTGATCCAGCAAGGGGGGAGGAGAGGTTGTCGGAGATCCAGAAGCACGACGGCGTGGTGGTGGATCCAACGGGAATTCCTGCAGGGCTTCGCCGGTGCCCTGCGGAGGAGGAGGAAGGTGTGACGGGAGGGGAAGGGGCGCCAGCGACTTGGGGTGCGGCTGCCCTCTCCCCCCCACATATATATAGGGGGCCAGGGGGTGCGCCATGCCCTGCAGATGGGATCTGCAGGGGGGCGGCGGCCTGGGGGGGAGACTTGCCCCCCAAGGCATAGGGGCGCCTCCCTCCCCTTGGGTTCCAACCCTAGGCGCATGAGAGAGCCCAGTAGGGTGCGCCAGCCCACCAAGGGCTGGCCCCATCCCCTTGCGGCCTAGGCGCCCCAGCGGGATGGGTGGCCCCACCCGGTGGACCCCCGGGACCCCTCCGGTGGTCCCGGGACACTCCCGGTGACCCCCAGAGTTCACCCGATGGCCGAAACTGGACTTCCTATATATCATTCTTTACCTCCGGACCATTCCGGAGTTCCTCGTGATGTTAGGGATCTCATCCGGGACTCCGAACAACTTTCGGGTTTCCACGTGCATGTATCTCTACGACCGTAGTGTTACCGAACCTTAAGTGTGTAGACCCTACGGGTTCGGGAGACACGTAGACATGACCGATACCACTCTCCAGTCAATAACCAACAGCGCGATCGGATACCCATGTTGGTTCCCACGTGTTCCTCGATGATCTTCATCAGATGAACCACTGTGTCAAGGATTCACTCAATCCCGTATGTTATTCCCTTTGTCCATCGGTACGGTACTTGCCCGAGATTCGATCGTCGGTATTCCCGATACCTTGTTCAATCTCGTCACGGCAAGTCTCTTTACTCGATCCGTAATCCATCATCCTGTGACTAACTCCTTAGTCACCTTGAGCTCATTATGATGATGTCTTACCGAGTGGGCCCAGAGGTACCTCTCCATCATACGGAGTGACAACATCCTAGTCTCGGTTCGTACCAACTCAACAGACACTTTCGGAGATACCCGATGCGTACCTTTATAGCCACCCAGTTACGTTGTGACGTTTGGCACACCCAAAGTATTCCTACGGCATCCGGGAGTTGTACAACCTCATGGTCTAAGGAATAAATACTTGACACCGAAAACCTTATGCATTACGAACTATACGATCTCGTGCTATGCTCAGGATTGGGTCTTGTCCATCACATCATTCTCCTAATGATGTGATCTCGTTATCACTGACATCACATGTCCATGATCAGGAAACCGTGATCATCTGTTGATCAACGAGCTGGTTACTAGAGGCTTACCAGGGACTCAATGTGGTCTATATATTCACACATGTATCGCTGTTTCCGTACTATACAATTCAAGCATGAATAACAGACAATTATCATGAACAAGAAAATATAATAATAATACTTTTATTATTGCCTCTAGGGCATATTTCCAACAGAGCCCTCGGCACACCCCCTGTCCCCGGGCGGAGCCGCGAAGGAGTGACCAGAACGCGGGTCCAGGTGCCAGGCCGGCGCATTTGACCTTGTGGATGGCCTCACGCCAGAGGTGGCACATCGACTGAGGGTGCTCAGGGCTGACAAAGAACTCAGGGCCGCAGGGGCCGGTTTCCCGGTAGGCGTCGTCGCCTTGGTAGGAGGGGCCCTGAGGAATCATGGTTAGGAAGGGAGGCAACACACAAGAAGTTACGAAGATAAGCTACTCACTCATCTATGGCGATGTACTTCCTCAGCTTCAGCAGTCGGAAGGCAACGTCAGCACAGCTGGGGGACCTCCTCCTCTTGTGAAGAGCTTCAAAGTTCGGCCGGAGGCAGCCGGAGCCCCGGAAGTGATCGACGTCATCAGGCACAACCGGTGCATCTCCAGACGAGGCGCCCCTAGAGGCGCCAGGTCTGGCGGGGCCCCCAGCCCCCGCCTCAGGATGATGCGAAGAAGCCATGGGGGCTTCAGCCTCGGGAGCATCAGACGGCACTTGCACCTCACCCGCCCCTTCCGGGCGATTCTCCCGAGCTCCGGATGGCGGCACTTTAGGAACCTCAGCAGGTGTCAACGCGGAAGTAGCGGCGTCACCACTACCCAGCAGCGATCGTCCCCCTGCGCCCACTTCTGGGACGACCGCCTCAATAGTAGTGGGCAGGGGAGCCACACAGACAGGGTTCTCGTGAGACCCAACAAGGCAGAGCGGACGAAGCCCCCATTCATCAAGGAGGGCATCTGCCTCACAAACTCCACTCTGTTTGAGCAGCAGTACAGGATGCAACCCTCCTCTAGCACGCGGGCTCGCATCGGATCATCCATTAGAACCTCGAGCATCATGCGCCGCACCTCACGAGGGAGGACAGATGCTTGAAGCCTTATGCGGTCCTTGGCCCCAGAAGGCAACATCCGCCAAGAGTGGCGCTAAAGCGGGGCGATGGGGCGCTGGATGAAGTCCCTCGCCACCATAGGCGCCGTTGCTCCAAGCCTCTGTAGCCTGGCGAACCGGAGCCAAATGGGAGCGAGCTTCCGGTCCATGAGCCTTGCGTGGCTCCAACCGGAGCTCGGAGCGGCCGGAATCCATGGTGGAAGCAGCAGGGTGTTGAGCACCCTGACATCGACGAAGACCCACTGCTTCTTGAAGCCGCCAACAATCGACGCAAGGTCGAAGTCGATGCCCGAGGCGGCCGTCGCCGCGATGGACTGGAAGGACACGCATCCAGAGCACTGGAACGCCTCCATCAGATGCAACGAGAAGAAGTGGTGAAGCAAGGCCACGGAAGGAGCGACGCCCACCATGGCCTCATAGACAAAGGCAAAAACAACAAGGAGGATGATGTACTGAGGATAAAGATGCAACACACTGATCTGGTAATGCGAGAGCACCTCATTGAAGAAATCAGAGAAGGGAGGGATCAGGCCAGCCCAAAGGGAGTGAAGATTGAGGGGGACGTCGGTGGCCGACCTATCGATCTCGGCACGGGAATCAGGCCAAGCCTCCGTCGCCCCCCCCCATTCGTTGGAATTAGCAACAAGTGTTGGGCGCACCTTATCCATCATCTCTTTGTTGATCACCACCGACCGCTCGGTTGCGGGCCTAAACACTAGCGGCGAGGGAGCCGAGGCGAAAGGCTCTGTCCCCTCTTCCCTCTCTCTGCCAGAGGCCATGATGGCGGAGGAACTTGGTGATGAATCAAGACAGGGAAGGAGGTTCAAAAGACGAAGAAACCGTAGGGCAGGGCACTAGCAAGGGAGGCAGAGCTGAGCAGGTAACAGTGGCCGTCCAGCCGGCAAAAGTTGAGGCTATATGGGGAAGTGTAGACGTCCATGTCCCGTCAGTTGCCACACGTCAGTCAAGGCCTCAGACTTTTGGGGCCAGCGGCGCTCCGCACTTGGCCTTTAGCTTCGCCGTGAAGCCAAGCCCGAGAGCACCTTGGGCCTCAGGGCTACTGTCGGAGTTCTGGGAGCGGGGGTACCTAGACTTGCTTGCCTGCGGCCGAGGGCGTGGCTCACCAGGCGGCCTGGTACGACCTAGCATCCTCAGCAACCTCTCAAGACCATCACGAGGGGCCAAGCCTCGCGAGGCGGACAACACAAGGCATCCCCTAGGGCGGCCTCACTAGGCCGGCTCATGAGGATCAGAGACATCGAGGCGAGGGACATGTCACGAGGTCCTCGTGATGTGAGTAGTGACGACCAATGCCAGGCGGGCGCCAGCGGGCGCAGAGTGCTAGTTTCCCCTTTGGTGCTAAAGGAGCAGGTGCAGGCGCGGAGTCCCGAGGCATCAGGCAAAGGCTTCTATATCGGTGCAACAAGACCAAGACCAACAGGACGGCAGAACGGAGGTCATCACGGAGCCCACGACGGTGTCACCACCAGAGCCTTTGGCACACGAAGACCACCTTTTGTCAGGATAGCTTGTACTAGTTTCCCCCCTTCAAATTTGGCCGTTGTGGGATCCCTTCCCACTCAATATTTGGGAAGAGGACCTGGGCCATTATAAATAGGACTAGCCACCACCATTGGGATGGTCTCATCTTAAGCAGATCAGATAGAAGGCCACACACAACAAGCTCAATCGAGCACAAGAACCCCTCTCCTTAGGAGGCAGTTCGTTCATGTACTAGTTCTTCACCAGCCTACAAGGCAATCCACCACACCACACTGGATCAGTGTATTACACCACAATGTTGGCCCGAACTAGTATAAACTTTGTGTCCCTTGTTCTCCGGATCTTACGAGCTAGACTTAGGGATCGGTGGGTAGACGAGCTAGGACGGAAGGAGGGATCTTCGTGCGCACCCCAGAGTTTGAACCTTAAGGGTTTTGCCAGAAACCAAGTTCTGACAGTCTTCATTGTTTATGATATCGTTGGGTGGTACTTCGGATGCCACTGTGATCGAACAGTCTTGAAAGTAGTGTCGGAGCTTTTGAGATGCCATGAATACCGCGTAGGAAATTTTCTGGTAGTGAGGGTATCATGATTTGCACGGTGTGAGAACCTCGGATACATAGTATATGGGTTTTTGAATAGGGAATTTATGTCCCTCTTCATCTCGTTCGACAACAAGCACTCCACTCACTATTTGATGAGTGGCGGAGATATAAAGCAGCATTTGCTCGCCAACACCTGGAGCGGCTAGGATTGAGTTAACCTGCTAATAGGGTTTTTATGTCCTCAAGTCCGGCCGTGGCCGCGTCCGTCCATTCAAAGTTGTCTATGTGCCTTAGCAGTGTGTAAAGTGGTAGTGCTTTCTCTCCTAATATGGATATAAAGCGGCTCAAGGCCGCTACACAACCTCCTAGCTTTTGCACTTGTTTTAGATTGGTTGGCGTAGTTAGCTGTGACAGGGCCTAGATTTTAGCTGGGTTCGCTTCAATTCCTCGATGGGATATGATGAACCCTAATAGCTTTCCGACCAAAATGCCGAAGACGCATTTTTCGGATTGAGCCATATGTCATATGTTCATAGGTTTAGTCTTGATGTTTCGACGTGTTTAGTCTTGATGACTACGTCGTCAACATATGCCTCCACTGTCTTTCCAGTTGGTTTCTCTAAGCATGTTTGAATCATGCGTTGATATGTGGCACGAGCGTTTTTTAGTCCAAATGGTGTTGTGTTAAAGCAAAAGGGGGCCATACGGAGTGATGAATGCCTTAGCAGCCTGATCGGATTCCTTTATTTTTATTTGATGGTATCCGGAGTAGGCGGCAAGGAAACACAATGAGTCATGTCCTGCGGTTGCATCGATAATTTGTTCAATGCGGGGCAGTGGAAAGCGATCCTTAGGGCAAGTCTTATTTAAGTCCGTGAGGTCGACACAAAGGCGCCAGTATTTGTCCGTCTTTGGCACCATCCTCAGTAGCAATCATCACACGCTGAGATTTGCATTCCCTCACAAAATGAACTCTTCCCGTACAATGACAACTAATAATATCACTTGGGTGCTATATTGATGCCATGGAGGCCTGGTGGGTGTGCTCTTGGCACATAGTGGTGATTGTGCCTGCTTTCTTGTATCACGGTTGGAGGTGGGAACTGACGGAGGTGCCCGTGCAGCAGAATGTGTGGAAGTAGAAGATGCACGCGGTGTCCATGAT
Source organism: Secale cereale (assembly GCA_902687465.1). Taxonomy (NCBI): domain Eukaryota; kingdom Viridiplantae; phylum Streptophyta; class Magnoliopsida; order Poales; family Poaceae; genus Secale; species Secale cereale. Next base: position 202,366,490 of record LR738713.1, on the reverse strand, counting down.
GAAGGTAGACCTGGAGAAATAGTCCACGCCAAGGCCGGCCGATCCTGCACTTCGCATTCAGCTTTGCAAACAAGATTGAATAAACGAGTGATACTCGTATGCTCCTTATACTCTATATGGTATGAATCTCTCTATTTAATCAACCCAGAATAGAAACCTTTGGTCGATTCCTCGGGGCTCCGCGACAGCGCTTGCCTTCTTAGCACCAAAGTGGAAACCTTCTACTCTGCGCCCGTTGGCGCCTGCCTGGCCTTGGTCGTCATGCCTTGCATCACTTGATCCTCACGAGGTGGGTGCTTGCATAGGAAACTCCGCTCCTCAAGAGGCTGCCTAAGGAGGCTGCTTCCTTCGGAGGTCTTGGCGTCATCCGCTTCGCAAGTCGTGGCCCCTCGCGAGGGTCTTGTCTTGTCGATGCTGAAGATGGGTCATACCAGGCCGTTGATGGGGCAACGCAGTGGGCCGCGGGCAGGAAAATCTAGGTACCCTGGTTCCTGAAAAGCCGACATCATCAACTTGTGATCCTGCCATGGTTAGTAGCAATAGAAACACACGATATGATCCTATAGACTTCTAGAAAGTGGTGATGGTGGGGTGTTTAATCACAAATCCGGCAAGCGAATCTCAACCTCTTACCAGTTTTTACCCAGCAGTAGGTGGTGATCGGCAACCGTTGTAGTCAAAACTCTCTAAGCTTGGACAAAGTGATTTCCAGGTGGTCCCAAATGCACGATGTAGATGTATGTGGAGTTGGGAAGGCTTATGCTATGGTAGCAAAAATGTCAGCAATAATCAATTCAGAGATGCAAAGGTGAATAAACGCTCAATGACGGTACTGTGTTGTGTGAAAAGCACACTCTGGAAACAAATTGGCATATTTTTTGTCGAAAAACACTATAATGGCGAGTGTCTCAAAACTCTTCCGAAATAAAAATAAGAGGAAATGCGCGAATTTTTTTGAATTTTTTTTGAAATTAGGCCAGCGAGGGCCAAATAGTGCGACAAAAAATCACTATGATGACTAATGTGTCAAAACACTCACTGGAACCTAAGAACAGGACATGGATAAATATTTTCACCTTCCAAAATTTTGGCCTAAAAACTGTCCGGGGGGGAAATTATTTTCACCTGCCATATTTATTTTCCGAGACCTACTCAGGCATGGACACACGAATCCGAAACTAGATGGATCTCGAAAACAAACCTAATATGAGAAGAACTCGGATTGGTGTTAGATATATGGTGGTGGTATATGGCAGTGGTGGTAGGATATGGCAGTGGTGGTGATATATGGCAGCAATGGTAGGTATGTGGCAGCGGTGGTGGTATATGACAGCAACGATGAATATGTTGCGGCGGAGGCGTGACAAACTGTGACGGAACTCAAAACTCTAAAGGACTAGACGCTAAGACAAGCAACTAGATATGACAATGCAACCGCGAATTCAACAAAGCAATACCCGAAAAAGATTATACAAAGGCTCATATTGGTTAGGATATGATGAACTAACCCTAATATATTTTTTTGGCTTTTTCATGGACTGTAGGTATGAAGAACACAATCGATCTAACTATGAAAAACTAGAAAATCTCACCGAGCAACCTGGAAATCTGATTCCACTAGATAGAGGCGAAGGTGTCCTAATGTTTTGATGAGATAGCTATCGTTTTCTTTGGGAGTTGACCTTGACGATCCGACTACGAACGTGCGAGACGTCGCCCCTTGGCAATTGCTAAACCAACTTTCAAGGAGTTATTGACCAAACCAGAGAATGATCAACCTGACCACGAGGGTTTATTTCCTGCGAGCAAACGAAGAACAAGTAAGAAACTAAGATTGCAATGTGGATATTGTGAATATAAGAGGAAAACTTTATTGATGAAAGTGGGGTTCTGTGACGCCTTGGTCTGGTCGTTGAACACAAATGAAGTACGCGAAGTTGCAGCTATGGCGAAGTTTTAATCTAATCAAAACCTAAAGTCTAAACGATGCCCTAAGTGTTGTATATATGGAGGAAGAGGGGGGAATCAATTTCATGGCCCTTGGAGAGGGGTCCGAAACCAACCCTAACTCTTGTTTCCCCACACATACAGACTCTAAAACAACATATACTCAAGTATTTCGAAATTACATGGGCCTGGCCCAATAATAGGTTGATGTAGCACCTATAATAGCCTGTGGACGAAACTTAGGAAGTGGCATCTTGTATATTTCGTCCAAGGCTTCATGCACTCACTAAAAAAATACAATTCCGTGATGATACGTGTTTGTCACAGTAGATCACGTTTTCTGTCATGCATGTACATCCATGACGATTTTATGACAGAATCAAGATAGTCATACATGTGCTGTCATAGAAGTGTTCCATGACATTACCAAAATTATCATCACGGAAGTGTCCACTTCCATGACGATAAATCACGCGTCACAAAAGTACTTTCGTCAAGGGTGACCGACAGGTGGCATCCACCGTAATAGAACGCTGTTAAGCTATCGGTCCGGTTTTGGATTCGATAACCCGTTAACAGCCCCGACCAATGGGAATTTTCCACGTGTAAAATCATCATTGGCTGAAGGAAACACGTGTCGGCTCACCGTTGGAACAGATGTCATCCACTCATTGGACCCAAAGCGCCTATGATACGCCGACACGTGGCACGGCCAAACAGAGGCCCATTCCTATGAAAAGGTCGGCCCGTTTGACTGGGTCAAAAGGTTGCGGGCCGGCCCTCGGCAAGCCTGTTAACGGCATGTTCGCATATAGCCCATGTACAGCCCGCTAACCCAGGGTCCGTTTATGGCCTATCGGAATTAGGCCCAGTAACATCATCTGGGCCGTCCAATATAAATCCAGCCCGTTTTAACTTCCGGCCCATGTATGGCCCATGACGTCTTTCGGCCCCTATGAGGCCCTTATTACTCTCGGCCCATTAACGGCCCGTGGTAAAACTGGCCCGTAATGAACAGTGTATCACTTTATACCCAATAACGGCACGTGGTGAAACTGGCCCGTAATGAACAGTGTATCACTTTATACCCATTAATGGCCCATTATTCCGTTGGGCCGATTCCAGCCCATGTTATCTTTCGGCCTTCTCGGGGCCCATTTATTCTTGGGCTCATTTCCACATTCGTTTACTTATGGCCTATTAATGTCATTTTCTGCTTGTGGGCCAAGTTCAGCCCGTGGTTACAGTCAGCCCGTTTGTGGCCCGTTAGTACGTTGGGCCGTTTTCATAGCGTCATCAAAATACGGCCGATTAACGACGGCCCGTTATAGTTGGGCCATGAACGGATGATTTCAACTCTAGCCCATTTAAGGTCATAATGTGGTCTGTGATTGGCCCATGTTTGGCCAACCGATCATATGGCCCGTAGAAGGCCCATTGATGATACGGCCCATAGAAGGCCCATTGTGTCTACAGCCCGTATAAGGCCCATTGTTTCTACGCCACGTAGAAAGGCCCATTGTTTGTTTTGATAGAAAGAAGTCCCATTGTTTCTACGGACATTAGAAGGCCAATTGTTTCTACGGCCCGTAGGAGGCCCATGTTGACTACAGCCGGTGGGCATCAAAGTTCGCCACGAGTGCAAATATTGGGAACAGCCTACACTATACAAAAATGGATTGCTGTTTTCTTCAGCCGGTGGCTTCACGTTAAGAAAAAAAATTGTATTGCACCAAAACAAATTACAACTATAAAACAAAATGAAGGTTGGCATAAAAGTTAACAGTCTAGCAGATAAATGCACCACCAGAAGTTCAGAAGCTCAGTTCATTTGACCTGACTGTTATGTTTTCATCCTGTATTGTCCGATGGAGCACCATAACCTTCACATTCAGTTCTCCTACGCTCCTGAACAACATAGGAAATGTCTGATAGTCTGGTTTCAAAACCATGCATATCTTGACAACATCAAACAATGTCTCTCCTTGTTTCACAAAGGGTCTCTGTTAGGGAATGGACTTGTGTCTGGAGCGCAGATACAACATTGTTTTGAGCATGCTTATCTTGATCATGAGGCAATTTGGACGAGATTGCCTTAACAACCAAGCTAGTATGATGCAGGAACTTGCTTTTGGCACTGTTAGTGGACAGGTACTGACCCACTTCAGTAAGAGCTGACATTGTGGTTATAGTTGCCTCACCACCTTCAGAAGGTGGCGGTTCCAACATATTTTCTATGGCTCGCTGAAAAGTTGAGGTTTTACATTAGTAGTACCAGAACAGAAGATATTAAGGAGGCAACAAAACCAAACAAAATAGATTTGGTCTACATACAGAACTTATTCTGGTGAACACATGTAAAATAATAGTTGTATTTTATTGCAAAGTAGATAATAAAACCAGGTTCCAAACATATGACCATGTACCATCGCTAATGTATTGTCTATTTCTTCACATTGTATTGAGGGCTAAAGATAAAGAGACGAAGTTTATAATACGGTAAGCATAGTATGACATCATTCATATCACGAAACTACTGAGAACAGACAAACAAGCAATTGTAACCACTACAAAAAAAGAAACATCAGTGACATTTTGGTTCGAACGTAACTTTTTTCTGTCATACTTATGACACTTCAATGACAATAATTGTGACAAAACACGGTATCATCATAGATGTGGTGGGGTCCCACTTCTCTGACAAAAAATCATGACAGAAAATGGGCTTTTCATCCTGGGCGGGCCGGAGACGCAGTTGCATGACATTCTTCGGGCCGTCCATGACGGAAAAAACCGTGGTAGAAGCGAGGGCGAGGAAAATATCGGGGTGTTCCCGGTTACGGTGGGTGGTCGGGGCCGAGTGATGCGTGTTTCTCTCGTACACGCACGCGCGTGGGTACGAGGCGTTGGGCTCTATCTGAACCCGGGCGAGGCGTTGGGCTCTAACTGAACCCGAGCGATTGCACTGCTGGCTACGCGTTACTGAACCCGAGCGATCGATCGATGTCAGTTAATTGAACCCGATCGAGCGATTCCTTCGCTACTGCTGCTAACTGAAGCTGATCGATGCTACCTCTGCATGAACAATGAGCGTCG
>LR738713.1:202340019-202361359 GCA_902687465.1 Secale cereale | reverse complement strand
GGCGGGGGTGGCTGAACAGGACCGCGTGGTGTTGCCTCTGCATGAACAGGACCCCGTTCGATCGAGCCGTTTGGGGCTGCATGATCAAGACCCCGTGGAGGGGCTGCATGAGCAGGACCACCCGTGGAGGGCTGCATGAACAGTAGACGGTGGAGGGGTGGATGAACCGGAGCCCGTGGAGGGGTGGTTGAACAGGAGCCCGTGGAGAGGGCTGGTTGAACAGTAGCCGGTGGAGTAGCGCGCAGTGGAGGCTGAACAATCGCCGGTGGAGGCTGGAGGAGCTCGACGATGGATGAACAGTAGCCCATGGAGGCTGGAGGGGGTCGACGGTGGTGATGAACAGTATCCCGTGGAGTCCCATTTTGTGGTACGCCACACCCCTCCCGATGGACAAGACCCCCGTTTCGACCGTAGCGCTCCAACACAAGTTTGTTTCCTCCGTTTTGCGTTATGCCACACCCCTCCCAATGAACATGACCCCCGTTTCGACCGCAGCGCTCCAACACAAGTCTGTTTCCTCCGTTTGCGGTTCGCCACATCCCTCCCGATCAACAGGACCCCCGTTTTGACCGTAGGAGGTCCGTTTCCTCTGTTTTGCGGTACGCCAGACCCCTCCCGATGAACAGGATCCCATTTTGACCGTGGCTGTTCGAACACAAGGCCGTTTCCTCCGTTTTGCCATACGCCAGGCCTCGTTTCCATCGGCTGTTCCGTCCAAGAACTCCCTATGAACACGACGATGCATTCCGTTCCAACCCAGTTGGTTGGCTCCCCATGAATACGCTGACGACGTTATTTCTCCGTTTCGACCCAGCCATGTACACGAGCCCTGGCCGTACGTATGTGCGAGTAGGCGTTCGCGACCCTACCCATATGTACGTACGTGGCCGTATTTTCTTCTTGCTCACTGGCCGCTGTACATATGTGTACATGCTATGTGTGCGCCTCTACTACGACACGTGTGCGCCTGTACATCGACCAGTATGTACGTACACGTTCGCGACTAGAATGATAACACTACGTACACTTTGACCAGGTGGGTCCCGACTGTTAGGCACTTCCTTGCGTGGGAAGAAGTAGCTGGTGGGTCCCAGCAGTCAGGGGGGCAAATCATTTTTTTGCCCGGACGCACTTCCTTGCGTGCGAAGATGTAGCTGGTGGGTCACAACAGTCAGGGGGAAACGTTTTTTTCGTGAAATATGGTGGCCCGTCCGGTGGCCCGTCCGGTGGGTCCCCGCTGTCAGGTGGAGGGATAATTATTTTGCGCGTAATAAGGAGGCACTTCCTTGCTGCGGCCGTGGACCCAGCTGTCAGCCTCTCCACGTACAGTACTCTTCCGATGGAAGCCGTTCCTTGACCATGTTGACCATGCCGCGCCGAGAGCACCAAGGCGGTGAACGACGGTGAGGCCTAGGAAGGGAATGACGCAGAGCCGGGGGAGACGCCGCAGTGGAAGCCCGCGCGGAGAGGAGTATGAGGGTTCACTGGTTCGGCTGTAGTGTGAGGCTGTCGTCGCCGCAGAATAACATGGGGTGTGGATGACTGGAGGGATGGCCTGGCCAGCCGTGGGAGTAGTAGGGGGCGGTGAGGCCTCCGCGGCAGCACAGCGGGCCACGGGAGGCAGGGGCACGAGGCACGACCGGTGCTTGTTTGCTAGCTGGTTTGGGCGGCACGAGCAGGAAGACCAGAGGTTGAAGAAGCACTACAACCATTGGATGGACATCGTACAATCACTGGAGCTAGAATCATGCATATTGACTAAGTTGACAAGGCCCTCCGTCCCTGTTAACTTACTAGGCCCACAAGTCAGCCTGCCACTATACTGGCTCCTAGCTAACAAGGGGATTATTCATTTTTTTGTGCGTAATAAGGAGGAACTTCCTTGCATGCGAAGATATAGCTGGTGGGTTCGAGCTGTCAGCGGAGGTAACGTTTTTTTCACGAAATACAGAGGCCCTTTCGGTGGGTCCCACATGTCAGGTGGTGGAATCATTATTTTGTGCGTAATAAGGAGGCATTTCCTTGCGTGCGGCCATGGACCCAACTGTCAGCCCTCCACGTACAGTCCACTTCAGATGCATGTTGGTCGTTGACCAGGCCGTGCCGAGAGCACCAGGGCAGTGGACGATGGCGAGGCCTAGGAAGGGAACGACACGGAGCCAGGGAAGACTAGGTAGTTATTTCCCACGCGGAGGAGTACGAGGGTTTACTGGTTCGTCTACCGTCGCCGGAGAAAACAACAGGTGTGGGTGTGTAGAGGGATGGCTAGGCCAGCGATGGGAGTACGGTGGGGTGGTGAGGCCTGCGCGGCAGCACGGTCGGCCGCGGGAAGGAGAGAGCAGGTAGTCCCATCGGCGCTTGTTGGAGCGACTGGAGCAGGAAGAGCAGAGATTGAAGAAACACGACGGCCGTTGGATGGACATCCAATAGTCACTGCTTGTGCATCAACCTTTTTTTTAGGAAAGCCTCAAAGCTGTGGAAAACATCATACAGCCCATCTTCCATTATTAATAATAATTTACAGCCCATTTGCTAATTCTTAAGGTTTTTTTGGAGCCCATATTCTTTTTGTTAGCATTACAGCCCATATTGTGGCCACGGTTAAAAAATTATACAAAATTTTGCATATTTCGGTGCGGACCGAACTGTTTTTAATCCCAAAATTTTGAGTCATATTCAAACTAATTTTAAAAATAAATATATATCAATATAAAATCCAGCAAATTGTCCACACATAAAAATCATTGCAATTTAAAATCTCAAAATGAAAAATAGAAATTTGAAACTAATTGCCGATTTGATGTGTTATAAAAATGTACAGCCCATTTCTCATTACTGATAGGACATTTTCTCGGCCAGCCCAATGAAGCTCTCCTTGTCTTGAAAGATTTGCAGACTGACAGGCGTGACAAAGCAACTTACTCGGCAAATCACAAAAAAACTGGGCTGTGGCCATGGACCCAGCTGCGGCCGTGAACCTAGCTATGAACCTCTCCACTTACAGTACTCTTCCGAAGGAAGTCAGTCATTGACCACATTGACCACGCTGCGTCGAGAGCACCAAGGCGGTGGACGACGGTGAGGCCTAGGAAGGGGACGACGCGGAGCCGAGGAAGACGCGGCAGTGGATGCCCACACGGAGAGGAGTACGAGGGTTCACTGGTTCGGCTATGGTGTGAGGCTACCATCGTCGCAGAATAACATGGGGTGTTGGTGAGTGGATGAATGGCCTGGCCAGCGGTGGGAGTAGTATCGGGGCGGTGAGGACTCCGCGGCAGAACAGCCGGCCACGGGAGGCAGGAGCAGGAGGCACGACCGGCGCTGCTTTGGGCGGCTGGAGCAAGAAGACCGGAGGTTGAAAAAGCACTATGGCCGTTGGATGGATATCATACGGTCATTGGAGCTAGAATCGTTCATATTGACTAACTTGACAAAGCCCTCTGTCCCCGTCAGCTTAGTAGGCCCACAAGTCAGCCACCGACTATGGTGGGTCCCAGCTAGCAGGGGGGTATTTAATTTTTTGTGCATCATAAGGAGGCACTTACTTGCGTGCGAAAATATAGCTGGCAGGTCCGACCTATCAGCGGGGGGGGGGGGACGTTTTTTCGTGAAATACAGAAGCCCTTCCCGTGGGTCCTAGCTGTTAGGTGGAGGAATCATTATTTTGCGTGTAATAAGGAGGCATTTCCTTGCGTGCGTCCATGGACCCAACTGTCAATCTCTCCATGCACAGTCCACTTCCGATGGATGTCATTCATTGACCACGTTGACCAGGCCGTGCTGAGAGCAGCAGGGCGGTGGACGACGGCGAGGCCTAGGAATGGAACGACACGGAGCCAGGGAAGACTCGTTAGTTGTTTCCCACGTGGAAGAGTACGAGGGTTTACTGGTTCGTCTACCGTCCCCAGAGAAAACAGCAGGTGTGGGTGAGTAGAGGGATGGCTAGGCCAGGGATGGGAGTACGGTGGGGCGGTGAGGAGAGAGCAGGCAGTCCCGCCGGTGCTTGTTTGAGTGGCTGGAGCAGGAAGAGCAGAGATTGAAGAAGCACGACAGCCGTTGGATGGACATCCAACAGTCACTGCTTGTGCGTCAACCTTTTTTTAGGAAAGCCTCAAATGTATGGAAAACATCATACAACCCATCTGCCATTATTTCTAATAATTTACAGCTCATTTGCTAATTGTTAAGGTTTTTTTGGAGCCCATATTCTTTTTGTTAACATTACAGCCCATATTGTGGCCACGGTTAAAAAATTATACAAATTTTTGCATATTTTGGTGCGGTCCGAACTGTTTTTATTCCCGAAATTTCGAGTCACATTCAAACTGATTTTAAAAATAAATGTATATCAATATAAAATCCAAAAAATCGTCCACGCATAAAAATTAATGCAATTTAAAATCTTGAAATGAAAAAAATAAATTTGAAACTAATTGCCTGTTTGATGTGTCTAAAAAATGTACAGCCCAGTTCTCATTACTGATAGGCCATTTTCTCGTCCAGCCGAATGAAGCTCTCCTCATCTTGAAAGATTTGCAGCCCAATAGGCCTGACAAAGCGACTTACTCAGCAAATCACAAAAAAACTGGGCCAGCCATTTTCAAAAAGAAAAAAAAACTACTGCGTTGGTCTGTGGTAAACATAAAAAAACTACTGCCAGAGTGCCCCGCACAGCCCAGTTGACACCCTGCTTCCGTCTCAAAAACAAATTAGATAAATGCCACTCAAATTATGGCGATTCATAAAAATGCCACCGCAGTTTCCAAACTTTGAAAAATGACACTGCAATTTTTGCAAACTTTGGAAAACGCCACTGCAATTTCCAAACTATGAAAAACGCCAGTCCAGACTTCGAAAAATGCCACTGGAAATGGCATGAAATGGCATTTTTCAAAGTTTGTAAATTGCAGTGGCATTTCTCAGAAACACCAGGTTTGGAGTGCCATTTCTCAAATTAACCCAAAACAAAAATAACTGGGCGAACTGCTGGGTCCCTGCTGTCAGCCGCTCGTTGTGCAATTATGTCGTTTATTGAGTACGTTGACAATGGCATGGGACCCAGATGTCAGAAATCCATTAGGAGGAGCCATTCTTTTATTGGCTTGAAATAAGGAGGCACTTTCTTGCATACTATCATGACCTTGGCGTGTCCCTGCTGTCATCCTCTCCACGTACAATAATCTCCTGATTGTGTACGTGTCAACTTGGTAGGCCCATAAGTCAGCCTCTAAACCCGTGGAGGACAAATACAAGCCATTTAAAAAATAACAGCCCATTCCATACGTTCAAACAGAAAGTTCAACATTCAGAGCAAAGTAACATGACTGATCCACATATAGAGTACTGAACTTCCACGGTGACAACCATCATAGCCAAGTTAACTATCTACTCCCACTAATACTCTAGTAGCATACAAGTACTAACTTACTCTTAGCTAACTAGACGATGCCGGTCGCCATCTGCGGTACACGCTAAACGCCGGCACCGTCGTCCTTCGCCTCGCCTCGGACTTGCCAGTGGTGCGATAGGGCGCGTTGTTCGCGCGCGTTGGCCCTTCCCATGCAGGCGTGGTCCACAGAAGCCTCGGCTTCTGAGCGGGAAACCCACTTGACAAGCTGGTAGTAAAATTCAGTGTCCCGAACGCGTGCGTGCCCTACAGCCTCCAGGGCTATTTGTCGGGCGCCAGCCTCCACGTAGTCGGCCCAGTTGCGGGCGCTCTGCTCGCTACTCAAAGCGTCGGTGTGCTACTGCTCCATGTCCCGCAGGCGGCGCAAATCAGCGATACGCTGCTCCTCCGCCAAGCGGTCGCGCTCCAACCACTCATGTTCCAACGCCAGACGGTCGCGCTCCAACAAGTCCTCGATGTCCGCATTGCCATCTAAAGACCTATAGAATGCCTCCTCCCTCCGTCTACCTTCCGATGAAAAACCGAACAGTAGTTCCGGCGGTGAACTCCTCCGGCCTCGCGTATAGCGGACGGGCGGGGGCATGGCGGACGTGGCGAGAGTGAGCATAAGTGGCGAGCGACGTCGGGCCGGTGGAGGCTTATGAGGATAGGGTGAGTTGGGTCATGGTGCCACCATAGATGGCCGGGAAACAGTACTTACAGGCGGAAGGTAGCGCGAAGGTCATCGCAATTCAATGCATAGTTAAGCAGGCATGGCTTAGCGCGCTAGCTTGCCGTGGAAAACTAGAGAAACTGAAATTCTGACTGTGTCGTCCCGTCCCGTCCGTGCTGGGTCGCACACCGGCATGATGGTCAAATGAGTGCACTCGAATCATCTCCCTCCTTGTCAATAATGATTCCACGGATTTAAACGGCCCGCAACAATTAAAGCGCATCTTTTTTCACAAATATAAGCACTCCAATTTCTTAATGGGAAAATGTTTCTATAAGCTCTAGCACTGGAAGATTTCCATAAGCTCTCGCACTGGAAGATTTCTATAAGAATTAACAATACAAAATGTAAAGGTAACAAGTTTCAGCATTGGTATACTAGCTGTGCAAGAGCATTAAACCAAATACAAAAGTCTGAAGGTAACTAGCATTATTAACTAATGACAGTATTAAAAAATTGCAAACCATGTACCATCAAGGTAAATATCATTTCGAACTTGGGTGAACATGAAAAATTGCTATCCCAATCTTAACAAAGGTGTGGCTAGCTTTGAGTGAATTCTACACCCTTTTTACCAATGCTGAAACTTGTTGCACATCTAGTATACCAATGCTGAAACTTGTTGCTCTGGGAAAGCTTGCCACACCTTATATTTGTCGATACGCTAATGAAACACCATTCAAATAGTACATATATACACTAATCCACTGGCTAGTGGAACAGTGGAGTAATTTTTTTATTACAGGGTAGAGTATAATGGTTTTACTGAACTGATCTCCATAAGCTAGCACTTGAAGATTTCTATAAGCATTAACAATAGAAAATGTAAAGGTAACAAGTTTCAGCATTGGTATACTAGCTGGCAACAACATTAAACCAAATACAAAAGTCTGAAGGTAACTAGCATTATGAACTAATGATAGTATAATTTTTTTCCAAACCATGTACCTTGAAGGTATATATCATTTCGAACTCTAGAGGACCTGAAAATTGCTATCCCAATCTTGATAGTAGATTAAACATAAAACTTGACCAACCGAATCAAAGAAAACAACCGGATAAGGAGGTTCCCACTCTTGACCTTTCCTCTTGTCTTCATAATTTTTTGTGCAGTTTGACCAAAATAAAATGACATCAGCGCCTTGGCATTTTGGTGACACTGTACAAAAAAATTGACTTATCTCATGAAAGTGAGGTATGTAATCTATAAGCATTAACAGTGCAAAAATCCGAAGGTGGTAACAAGTTTCATCGTTGGTATACTGGCTATGCAACAACATTAGAATGCCTTAGCTAAAAAATCTTTAATACATCCACAATCAACAGCTAACCCTGAATTAATCCAGAGACATTAAATGGCATTGCTTAAATTTGTCAGTGGCATTAGACTGAGTGCGGCATTAGTTAAATATGGCATCACTTTAGCAGTAGCATTGGTTGACTTTACCGCTAGCATTATACTAACAGCAAAAAAGTGGCAATAAGAGCATGGGAGACCCATTCGGACAATGGGCGCACCGGTACGATGTACCTCCACGGACGCATAGAGTGGTGAGGGGGGTATGGTTTCCCAGAGCAACAAATATCCAGACAGCATATGTGGATTACGTCCCATTTTTGTTATGTTCAGACACCTTTTTCCTATGTGAGGACAACAAACCGATCGACCTGGTCCTTCTCTATTGCATTGTCATGCCTTTCTACCCTTCTTCAACCAAGAGACACGAGACTCGTTCCTTAGCTACTGATTTTCCCCTTTTCAACCTAGATGCGGGTTCGATGCCTACTCTCTTGGACACTACAGTCTCCCTTCCTTTCCTTATTCAACCCAGACATGGATTAGTCTGCATGAAGTAGGGTTTCCTTTAATAGTGCAAATTAAGGTTTTCGTCTGCGTGACCAGCAAAGCAGAGGATAGCAAATTGGGAAGATGGAGGAGTGGAAAAAAATCCTCATGCAGCGACGTGGCAGATGGGGCAATAGAACAAGGGTATGGTTCGAAAAGAGGTAGTATACCTGAGGGTCAGCGGGAAGTGTCTTCGCTCGTGGTCATCGTCCTCCGCACGCAATATGGTGGCGAGCTTGGGGACGGAGGCCATCCCGCGCGGGCGCTAGGTCTGATAGGACGGCCTTGTCGTCAGTGCGTGACCTCTCTCGTCGACGACTAGTGCGTCAACGCTGCACGTCATTTTCTTCCCCGGCAGATTTGTGACCACCGATGAGGAGGGAGAGAGAGGCTGTCTTTTTTAGATCTGGAGAGAGGGTGATAGTGTGAGAAGCAAGTGGGCAGCCCTTAGCAAGAAAGCTCTAAAGCTCCGGCTTATATATCTTTTTTATACTACTAGTACTAGAGGTGGAGTAGTGGTAGAGTAGTTTATATATTTTCCCTGCAAACAGTACCAGTTAGTCGTGCTTCAAAACTGAACGGCACGCCATTAAAAAATAAAGGTTGATAACTAATGCGGCACCTTGAGCCAACGCGGCCAGATCGCATTTTGCACGAGAAATTACACACCATGTTTCATTGACATGTGGTCCCATGTAACAGATCAATGACTCCAAGTTCGTCCACCATGATGCTAGGTGCGAGCCGAGGAACACTGTTGGAGAGACCCCCCTCATAATTTTCCTACATTGGTCGTTTGATTCATAGGATAGAATGTTATAGGATTTTTTTTCTATCTAATCATGTTTTAATTGACAATCTAGCATCCACTCCAACTTTTGGTTCACTTCCTTTGATCCTAGTACGAAGAGGGTACTTGCTCTAAATGATGTGCCGCTGCAAGAGCCGCCAATATTAAGCTGCCCGTAATGGGAGTATCATAGGAATATCATGCATGCCAACTAGGCAATTTTGATGAGGTGTTATAGAATTAAATGAAGAAAGAGAGAGTTGAGTATCTAATCATGATACCGTATCATATTAAATGATGTGCTACTATGATACAAACATATGATAGTACTATATGCACTACAGATGTAGTATCATACACTAGTATCATATGCATGATACTAGTGTATGATACTCCCCATTACAACCAGCCTTAATTAACCATGCTCTAAAAAGGTGGACCAGCTTTGGCTATAGTAGTAGTAGTAGGTGACCTTGCGCTTGGCTCTTCTCCTCTTCCGGAAGTCGAACAATAATGATGGCAATCTGACACCAAATGAACTGTTGCACGTCCACCACTTGTAAGGAAAAGTTTCTCCTTGTGCTGTGAGCCACCGCGCACACGTTGGCGAGGGAGAAGGCGTAGTAAGCAATCTTCTCATTGTTTTGCGAGTTCATGGGACACATCAAAATTACGTACTCTGTCATTAGTACTCTATTCAAATATATTTTTATTAGTACTCTCTTCAAAAAGGGCCGACCATGTCCATGGCTACCATCCCGTTCTCTGTCATTGAGTACGTGCACTATTCACGTGCCATCGAGGAGAAAAAATATTGCGTAGTACTAGGTGCCATCGAAGTGCACGACTCACTTACGCACTACATATCTCCATTTTCTTGCATGACACGCCACCTTGATGCTAGATGTCCCGCGTGTCATGGAGGCATATAGTATAATTTTGTAAAATGGAGGCATATAGATGTCCCGCGTGCCGACAAAAGGATGAACAAAGCTCATGTCTTAAACGAAAGAGTGGGAGAACATAGATTCCTGACGACCGAGAAGGAGCTACAAACCTCGGGGTGGAGCATCTGCACTCATAATATGTTATATTATTCAGCGATAACTAATGCGGCACCTCGGGCCAACGCGGCCAGATCGCATTTTGCACGAGAAATTACACACCATGTTTCGTTGACATGTGGTCCCATTCCAACATGTAAGTGAGAGGACGACGATTCCTTTTATACAATTTCTTAAAGGACATGTAGGCCGGGGCGCCTCTTCGTGTACCGTGGCAAAATGGCAACCGTCCATCGACTCTTCTCCTTTCCCTCTCGATTTGGAACTGTTGTCGCACGCTCTTCCTCCCTCCTACATTTGCCTTCACCCTTCCTTCTGCCATTGTTCCATCGTCTTCTCCATGGAGGGAACAAGCCAGAAATGACCCTGTTATTCTTGCCCTGATCTGAATGATGACGCGGTGGGGGAACTCATTGATCGGTGCGACGTCATCACCTCGGCTAGCAGGGCATGTTCGTTCAAGAACATTCTCGACTCAACTAATAACATCATTACAAGGAACCCAAGGGTCCAGGAGCGGTTTGATCTCCCGTATCTTCTTCGCCATGACCCTGCTGACCGGCGTGGGGACGAGGGAAGCATCACCTTGTGCAAGTTGGTGCCGCTTGATAATGATATGTATGATGTTAAGATGCCATCGCTTGAGGGCAAGCGTTGGGCAGGCGCAAATGGTGATTGGGTTGTGCATAATGGGTACAGTTGTGAGTGGGAACTTTTGAATGTGTACACTCGTCAGCGGATTCCACTTCCAAAAATCTCCGAGTGCCCTCAAGTTGAGCACATAGATGATCGAGGTAGGTTCAAATATGATCACTGTGACCGTTGTCTACAGAAGATAGCAATTTCTCGAGTTCCGAGCCGCTCTTGGAATTACAAGATCAATAAAGTTGTTGCTATCTTCGACAAGTTTGTTGCTGTGCTTTGTGGTTCGACTGGATGGATATTGCTCAAAAATCAGTTTCTATACCAGGATGTGTACTGTGATGCAACTGAATACGAGAGGCTTGTGTTTGCTGCCACTACTGGTGGCACTTTTTTTACATGGGATCCTTATTGTTTCGGTATGTTTTTCTTCCACCGTAATTATAATTGTTTCATCCACATGCATGCGAGTTAGCAATTTTCCCTTCTCTACTAATTAACCTTATTCTTGTGTTTCCAAGGTCCTGCGAACATTCCACCACCTATACTTGAAAAAATTTATAACCAAGGGGGGGATGACGATGGTGAAGATCACAAGCATGAGGACGAGCAGGGCCCATATGCTCACTGGCGGCTGGAAACTAATTCCGATGGATCACCACTTTTTGTCTATATACAGCCCACTGTTGATGTTACTACTGAGGGAGCAGGTGTTGTCTCCCATGGTCGCACTGACCGGACCTATTCCAACACCTGTTGCATGATATTCGGGATGGATACTAGTGTGCTAGCGCCAACACCTTCTCCCTGGTACAGTATTGATGGTCTTGGAGCAAACTCGCTCTTCCTTGGGCAAAACTATCCAATGATGGTGAAAGGCGATCCAACTGCTGTTAACACAACGTTACTACCATTTATGAGAAGCAACTGTATCTATACGTCGGACATTGCGGTGACTCCCTACCTTGGTCGTGATATAGTAGGCCGCTTCATCCTGGATGATCAGTCCTGCGTTGGTCTCGAGATTAACACTATCTGGCCCTTCCCAGAGAATCACTTGTGGTTCAAAGCAAGCGTTTCCAACGCCGAGGATTGGTTGAGTTGAAGTTCATTTCATTGCTTGTTATTTGTTGTGTGAGGAAAACTTTAGTATTTATAATGTATCCTCGTTGTCGTTGTGGGTTGATGACCTGTTGTAGGTAATAAAATGATATGCCTGTGATAAACTTACTAAATATATGAATGGCTTTCGAGTCGCTTCTCTGAGTGGCTACTGCGACGAGGAAAAAATATATTTTCCGAATACATAATTGTACGTGCATTGCAACAACTTATCGGATGAGCCCAATCAACAATAGTACAATATTTGTACTAGCTTCACATGCTGCACTATCTCTACGTCTACGTACATAATACAACAACTTTTAAAGATGAGACCAGGCACCCATCCTCACAAAGAACACTTTTAACCTAGCACAGACTCCAAGAAATTTGGCCACAGTGTGTGGTGTGCCATATGTTAATGTGTTCGCTGTACATAACCAGCACCTCGAATCATCGATACTACTACTATAAGTAGTATGAGTAGTAGGATGGCATGGGCTAGAACAAGCATTCACGTCCAGGAGTATGGCACACGCCACTAGCAGGACTTCCATCTGACACCATATTTGTTGGAGTCCATGCTACAGCAATCTCTTCAACCTTGTTGTTTCTCTAACTCAGCCATCACGCGGTGGGCGAGGTGGGGGTTTGCCGATAGTCGGTTTCCTCAACTGTGGTTCCACTTGTAAGGCCAACTCCAACGCACGACCCCAAACGGGCCTCCGTTTTGCCGTGGGCCGAATGCAGGGACGCATCCCGGCCGCGTACATTTTTCTTTGCAAACACATATCTTTTTTTCATCATTGATTTTTTGGTACATGGAAATACATCACCAAAATTTTGACTAGAAAAACAAGAACCACAAGAATACATTTTAGAAGATATCCAACTTCCATAACTGCTCCTGTATGTTGGATTAGTGCCTTCTTGATACATTCATTGTTGATCTGCGGTGGCTCGATCCTGCGTGCTTCTTTCTTCTTCGAGTGTAAAGAAGTAGACGTGTCTAGCCTCTATTCTATCAACAAGTGAACTAGTCTCATATCTAGCCTATATGCTAGCTAA
Organism: Secale cereale; assembly: GCA_902687465.1. NCBI lineage: Eukaryota > Viridiplantae > Streptophyta > Magnoliopsida > Poales > Poaceae > Secale > Secale cereale. The sequence goes on along the minus strand of LR738713.1, from coordinate 202,348,729 downwards.
AAGTGCTAGAACATCTACTAAATTGCGCTCTATCAATATATCGTTGTACTTCTTCCCAATACCAAAACTTGCATCCATTCTACACAATAAAATTTTAAGTTAGCACAACTAGTCTAATCTGAGAGCACAACCGAAGATTTGGTCGAGTTCTTCCTCCTTTTGCCGACATGTGGGACATCCAACATCCAGGTCGTGTCATGCAAAAAAATAGAGTGGTAGTTGAAGCCACGTGATGTGCATCTTGGGTTAAACTGTAAATTGAATCTTAGTACTCTTGAGTAACTCCAAAAGCAGCCAGCGAAGATCTTTATTGGATTTTCTTTTCATCACCAACACGTCGAGGTGAAAGGTGTGCAGGTTCAGTGGGTCCTCTTGCGTTTCCACTGACATGTGGGACTGCATATGAGCAAGCAGACGATGGGCTCTGCACGTGTGCTAGTTAGCTGAGAAGAGAGATAGAGGAGGGCTGAGCACGGACTCCAGGAAATTTGTTCTATGTAACCAGCACCTTGATATAGTGGGATGGCATGGGTCATAACTAGCATTCATGTTTAGCAGTACGGCACACGCCACCCACATGAGTCCCATCCAACACCAATTTTCTTGGAGTCCGTGCTACAACCATCTCTTCTCCCTCCTGTTTTCTCAGCCATCGCGCGGTGGGCGGGGTGGGGGTTTGCCGATAGTTGGTTTGCTCAATCGCGGTCCCACTTGTGAGTGAAAATGCAACACAGCATGCATTCCCCCTTGAGCGGCGTGCCGGACCAACCGTGTGGGGGTGCGACGCGAACACGGCAGGCTTTTCCTTTTGAACTTGTAACTTGTAAAATTTGGTTCTGCTCCATGGCGCGATCGATATATAGAAACAATGATTTTCCCTAGAGTAATGAGAAGTTTGGTTCTGGAGCGGTTCATGCAAGGAGTACGTAGGAAAATTATGAAGTTCATGCGAAAGGTAAGATAATTACTAGTAGTACCATATACTACTGCATGGATTTGACGGAAAGATAAAGATACATACGGATCCATCAACGACGTCCTCATGCCCTAGTGCACCGGGTCACCAACCGACGTGTGAGGAGCAGCGGCGTTGGCGGCAAGCTCAACGTGCTTCTGAACAATGCCTTCCAAGGTTGCCCTGTGGTCCAAGAAGGCCAACGTCCTATCGTCCTCCTCTTGCATGTAGTAGTCCTTGTGGATGATTTGCGCGTGGACGTGGGTGATTATGTCGATCGTGTCTTGCTGCGCCAGGTGCTGCGCGGCGAGCGTGACTTCGAGGTGGACATTCTCCGGCGCGACGGCGGGCAGTCGCAGGGCCACCAGTGCGTCGAAGAGGTTGTCACCATAGAGGCCGTTGAGGGTGGCGCGCATCGCAGAGCCTGGCCACATGGGCTGGAGGCATACATCAAGGTCGTTCGTGAGCTTCTTGATGACGGTGAACTTGTCGAGGAAGTCGACGAGGACCTCGTCAAACAAGGAGACGAAGTTGTCGTCCAAGCTCCCCCTCGCCCTGGCGGCCTCAAGCACTACCTGAACACGTTCCTCGATGCCGGGCCGCAGGCTGGCATCATGGACCATCTAGCACAGCCGGCTGATACTCGCGCTTATCGCCTCCATGGGTCTAGCTTCTAGTCAACTGATCTTGCGATTGGAGTGATCACTCTTGCCCTTTGGTGCGTAGGTGCGTATGATTTCATAGATTGGACTAGCGAGAACCTTTATATGAGAAGTGCAGACTGCGTTGAATTCACGTGTGTGTTGGTCATCTACTTCTCGCCCCTGCCTTTGGCTGTATGACAGGTTGGCCAGCCACCCATTGCGCCCACGTGTCATACACCCAAAGACAGGTGCAGTAAGTCAGTGAAGTTGCGTCCCCCTCCTTGCCGGTGCATGCTTTCAATGACTTGATACTACCAAACATCACATGCAGTGGTTAGTTAATTGCATGTAATCCTATTAAGTAGCAAAAAGACATTAAGTTATATCGCCGATAGGAATAAAACAATACACCATGTATTTATTTACAGAGGGAGTAGTACATTTTTTGTGACATGCATTACTAGATATTGCTAGTCAAATACCAAATCCAGATGGACATGGTAGTACTACTAAATCCAGACGGTGGTGCTAGTACTCGTACTACTACCAATGTAGTAGCACTGTACTACCCGTTGGTCAAATTATTACGTGCTTCTCCTCATAGTGAAGTGACAAGACCGTACGTCGGAGATGACATCTGAGTATAGGCGCCGTATTCGGCATACCATAGTCAGCCTCACCGTCTGCAATCACTATCATCATGGCTGTATACCTAGCCTGCTTACAACTAGCCGTGTTCGACATAATTTCCCGTGTGTAGATGTCCATGCATTGCACAGAACACCAAGATTGGTGGGTGGACGGCGCCGGCAGCCGCCATCGCGCCAGATTTTTCCATGGCCTTATAGATGTGGTGGGGAGGAGATAAGGCTGATTGTGAGAGACAAGGATTTGTTTGTAAATAGCGAACAAGTGCGGGCATCTTTTTGCAAAACTGGAGAAGTTTGGTTTGTATGCGTCAGATCTAGATCCGGCGGCTATTGGTGAAAGATGCCAGGCACAACATCATCACCAACTCAGGACCTATTTGATTCGCAGGATTTTGAAAACGCAGGAATAGGAAGCGACAATAATACAAGTTTCAAACTGATATTACAAATGTTAGGAGTAATGCTGCATCTACGAAGAGGGAATTACTAGGAAGTTTACGTAAGAACTTTTGTTACTTTAGGTGGATGCAGCATTATCGTACAAACTAAAATCCACCGGCCTGACAAGTCACTAATTGGCAAATAACTTTTCGAGTCTCTGGCCACTTGATGTTTCAAAAACAAATTCAGCTTCTGCGGAGACTTTGTCATTTAGGCTTAGACGCTTGCGGTGATCAGCATGCCATTCATTGTTGCGCCAGGGAACGCCAAATATCGTTACCTTGAGCACACTTGCCTCCAGAACAAAGAACATGGACAATTTAATCTCAGATGTGCTGCCTCGATAGTCGATCAAATCAATTTCTGTATGATGGAGATCAAGGCATTCGATGAGATTGTTATACTGCAGCACATTTTTCACTTTCGGGTCTTTTTATCTACAAAAAGAAGAGAACATATTAGAGCAGCTGGATGTATAAGATTACCGTGTCATCAAGAAGTACAAATATCATTCGCTCATACGATAGGGTTGGCTGGTTAGTGATATTTTTTCACTCACTCACTCTCTCTCTCTCTCTCTCTCTCTCTCTCTCTCTCTCTCTCTCTCTCTCTCTCTTTCCACCATGTGGCCGATGCCATATTTCGCAAAAGTATGCCACATAATATGCATCGATGTCAAATCAAGAGATTTTGGCACCGCTCTCACGATGTGAGAGAGTTGGCACCGCTGTGCACATAACCTACATGTATAAACAAATCAATCAAACCAAGTACACCAGCCTCTCACTCTCCCAAACAAGTGTTTTTTTATTGCCTCAGTCCTCAATGCGCCCTCAATTTACTAGCGTGCAGGGTGCTACCCCAAGTGGTTTCAACTTTATTTACCTCACCGCGTGTCAGATGGGCCTCTAGTTTACTTATTTTCACCCACTGCCACATGGACCAGCACCAAAAGGGCCTATGCTATTTATTTATTTATGAGCAAAAGGGGATACCCCCTTATTTCCATTAATAGAAATCATTAGATGTTCACAACATTACGCCCAACCTACTACACAGGTTTCATTCATTACTAGTTTCAGCAAAGTGCTCATGTCATAGCCACTGAATACATCATGAGTGCTAGATACACTGCAAATAAAGAGACAATCATCCTACAGAGCACATCGATATCGCCCATTATCTTCACAAGCTCTTTCATCTCCTCATTGCTGTCAAGGCCGTTCAGCAGCTGTTGCTTGGCCATGATCAAAGGAATTGCATCTTTAACCTTCTGCTCTGCATCTTCCTCTTCTGTCGTTCCTTCAGTTACTTGTCCAACACCCCAACCTACCGGTATTGGGATTCCTCGGTTAACCAAATAATCAGCATAGTTCCACTCCCCCACATCAGCAACTTCCCAGAAATATAAATCACACGAATCTTCCCTTTTCTACACGAATCAAATTGGAAGATCATCAACCAAACTATTAAAAAAATCAGCAAATGAAAGTAGCAGAACAACACTTAAACAAATTATGACCCCATGATTCGGGCATTTGTAGAAGACTCGGCCAGGATTGAGGCTTGTGGTGACGTATGACTTTGCGTGATTTGCAGCAGTGGCACCACACCAACAGCAGCGGATTGCAATGAGCAACCGGCTGCGGTGCGCGTGCTGGCGGGGGTGTGATGAGACCCACAGGCGATGGTACGGGTGGCGACTTGGTGCATATTTGGTTGTTGCCTGCTTAAGAGGAGGTGTACGAGCAGCCAGCGGACATGGTTGTTGCGGCCAGAGCATCTGATGCTACGTAGAGTAAGTAGAGAAGAGGAGAATCGAACGTTCGATATGTCAGTTTCATTACTTGCAGAGTAGCATAGCACCATATATAGTCATAGTCTAGGTTTGGATTCGAACCAGCTACAGGAGCATGATGACCCACAAGTGTAGGGGATCTATCATAGTCCTTTCGATAAGTAAGAGTGTCGAACCGAACGAGGAGCAGAAGGAAATGATAGGAGTTTTCAGTAAGGTATTTTCTGCAAGCACTGAAATTATAGGTAACAAATAGTTTTGTGATAAGATTGTTGGTAGCAAGTGACAAAAGGTAAAAGTAAATAAGGTGATGCAAGGTGGCCCAATCCTTTTTGTAACAAAGGACAAGCCTGGACAAAGTCTTATATAAAGGAAAGCGCTCCCGAGGACACATGGGAATTATCGTCAAGTTAGTTTTCATCACGATCAACTGATTCGCGTTCGGTACTTTGATAATTTGGTATGTGGGTGGACCGGTGCTTGGGTGCTACCCTTACTTGGACAAGCCTCCCACTTATGATTAACCTTTAATGCAAGCATCCGCAAGTACAAAAGAAGTATGAAGCTAAACCTAACCATAGCATGAAACATATGGATCCAAATCAGCCCCTTACTAAGCAACACATAAACTAGGGTTTAAGCTTCTGTCACTCTAGCAACCCATCATCTACTTATTACTTCCCAATGCCTTCCTCTAGTCTCAAATAATGGTGAAGTGTCATGTAGTCGACGTTCACATGACACCACTAGAGGAGACACAACATACGTCTCATCAAAATATAGAACAAAGAACAATTTCACATGACTACTAATAGCAAGACTTCTCCCATGTCCTCGGGAACAAAAGTAACTACTCACAAGACATAATATTGTTCATGATCAGAGGGGTATTAATATGCATAATGGGTCTGAAAATATGATCTTCCACCAAATAAACCAACTAGCATCAACTACAAGGAGTAATCAACACTACTAGCAACCCACAGGTACCAATCTGAGGTTTGGATACAAAGATTGGATACAAGAGGTTAACTAGGGTTTGAGAGGAGATGGTGCTGGTGAAGATGTTGATGAAGATATCCCTCCCCAAGATGGGAGAGTTGTTGGCGATGATGGCGGTGACGATTTCCCCCTCCCGGAGGGAAGTATCCCCGATAGAATAGCTCTGCCGGAGCCCTAGATAGGTTTTCGCCTCGAGACGGCGGCGTCTGGTACCGAAAGCCTCCTTATGCTTTTTTCCAGGTCAAAACACCTCATATAGGAGAAGATGGGCATCGTGGGCCTTCTGGCTGGCCCATGAGGCAGGTGGCGTGCCCTGGGAAGGGGGCGCGCCCCCCACCCTCGTGGACAGCCGGTGGCCCCCCTCGTGGACTTCTTTCGCCAGATATTTTTTATATTTTCTGAAACGAGGTTCTATTGAGTTTTGGGGCTTTTGGAGTTGTGCAGAATAGGTTTCCAGAGTTTGCTCCTTTTCCAGCCCAGAATTCCAGCTGCCGGTATTCTCCCTTTTCATGTAAACCTTGTCAAATAAGAGAGAAAAGGCATAAGTATTGTGAAAAAACATATAATAACAACCCATAATGCAATAAATATCAACATATAAGCTTGATGCAAAATGGACGTATCAGAGCACATCTCTCTTTTTTTCTAAAACTCAGCAATGTCTATTTACTGGTACACTAGCTTGTTCTGTACGCCTTCTCAAGTCTTTGATTCCGCCACCTGACATCTGGTACCCACCGGAAGGGCCTCTGTATGTCACGAAAAAACATGCCCCCCGCTGATAGATCGGACCCACCAGCTATCGTCACACGCAAGAAAGTGCCTCCTTATTACGCATACAAAAATGAATACTCCCCCTGCCAGTTGGAACCCAGCATTGTGGGAGGCTGACTTGTGGGCCTACCAAGTTGACAGAGACGGAGGGCTTTGCCAACTTAGTCAATATGAACGATTCTAGCTCCAGTTACCGTACGATGTTCATCCAACGGCAGTAGTGCCTCTTCAACCTCAGGCCTTCTTGCTCTAGCCGCCCAAACCAACATCGATCGTGTCGTGTGCTCCTGCCTCCCGTAGTCGGCTGTGATGCCGCTGAGGCCTCACCGTCCCCTACTACTCCAACCGCTGGCCAGGGCATCCCTCTACTCACCCACACCACCTGTTATTCTGCGGCGACGGCAGCTTCACACCGCAGCCGAACCAGTGAACCCTCGTACTCCTCTCCATCTGGGCATCCACTGCCGCGTCTTCCCCGGCTCCGCGTCGTCCCCTTCCTAGGCCTCGCCGTCGTCCACCACCTTGGTGCTCTCGGCGCAGCTTGGTCAATCTGGTCAACGACCGACTTCCGTCGGAAGAGTATTGTACGTGGAGAGGCTGACGACTGGGTCCACGGCCACAGCCCAGTTTTTTTGTGATTTGCCAAATAAGTCGCTTTGTCAGGCCTGTTGGGCTGCAAATCTTTCAAGACGAGGAGACCTTCATTCGGCTGGCCGAGAAAATGTCCTATCAGTAATGAGAAATGGGATGTACATTTTTAAAACACATCAAACCGGCAATTAGTTTCAACCATATTTTTTTCATTTTGAGATTTTAAATTGCATTGATTTTTATGCGTGGACAATTTGTTGGATTTTATATTGATATGCATTTATTTTTAAAGTCAGTTTGAATGTGACTCGATATTTCAGGATTAAAAACAGTTCGGACCGCACCGAAATATGCTAAATTTCGTATAATTTTTTAACCGTGGGCACAATATGGGCTGTAATGCTAAGAAAAAGTATATGGGCTCCAAAAAAAATCTTAAGAATTAGAAAATGGGCTGTAAATTACTAAAAATAATGGCAGATGGGATGTATGTTGTTTTCCACAGATTTGAGGCCTTCCTAAAAAAAGGTTAAAGCACAAGAAGTGACTGTTGGATGTCCATCCAACGGCCGTCGTGCTTCTTCAATCTCTGCTCTTCCTGCTCCAGCCGCTCAAACAAGCGCCGGCGGGACTGCCTGCTCCCTCCTTCCCGCGGTCGGCTGTGCTGCCGCGCAGGCCTCACCGCCCCACCGTACTCCCATCGCTGTCCTAGCCATCCCTCTACTCACCCACACCTGCTGTTATTCTCCGGCGACAGCAGACGAACCAGTAAACCCTCGTACAATCGTACTCCCCTCCGCGTGGGAAACAATTGATGAGTCTTCCCTGCATCCTTGTCGTTCCCTTCCTAGGTCTCGCCGTCGTCCACCACCCTGGTGCTCTCGGCGCAGCGTGGTCAATCTAGTCAACGATCGACTTCCATCGGAAGAGTACTATACGTGGAGAGGCTGACAGCTGGGTCCACGGCAGCCGCAAGGAAGTGCATCCTTATAACACAGAAAATAACTATACCTCCAACTGACAGCGGGGACCCACCGGACGGACCACCGTATTTGGCGAAAGAAACTTTTCCCCTGACTGCTGGGACCCATGAGACGGGCCACCGTATTTCACGAAAAAATGTTCCCCCCACTGTCAGCTCGGACCCACAGGAAGTGCCTCCTTATTCCGCAAAAAAATGAATACTCCCCCTGCTAGCTGGGACCCAGTATAGTGGGAGGCTGACTTGTGGGCCTACTAAGTTGACGGGGACGGAGGGCTTTGTCAACTTAGTCAATATGCACGATTCTAGCTCCACTGACCGTACGATGTCAATCCAACGGCCGTAGTGCTTCTTCAACCTCTAGTCTTCTTTCTCCAGCAACCCAAACCAGTGTCGGTCGTGCCTCGTGCTCCTGCCTCCCATGGCCGGCTGTGATGACACGGAGGCCTCGCTACCCCCTACTATTCCCACCGCTGGCCAGGCCCTGCGGTGATGGCAGCCTCACACCGCAGCCGAACCAGTGAACCCTCGTACTCCTCTCCGCGCGGTCTTCCACTATCGCGTCTTCCCCGGCTCCGTGTCGTCCCCTTCCTAGGCCTCGTCGTCATCCACCGCCCTGGTGCTCTCGGCGTGGCGTGGTCAACATGGTCAAGGAACGACTTCCATCGGAAGAGTACTATACGTGGAGAGGATGACAGTTGGGTCCACGGCAGCCGCAAGGAAGTGCCTCCTTATTACGCGGAAAATAATTATTCCTGCACCTGACAGCAGGGATCCATCGGACGGGCCACCGTATTTGGCAAAAAAATGTTTGGCCCTGACTGTTGGGACCCATCGGACGGGCCACCGTATTGCGCGAAAAAAAAGTCCCCC
>LR738713.1:202318267-202329876 GCA_902687465.1 Secale cereale | reverse complement strand
CATGCCAACACAAGGGGGGCTTCTAGCTACTTCGCACTTTGCTAGGTGAACGTCAGTTGGGGGGGGCATGCATTCATAGATTAGGATTCCCTTCGTGCTGACAAAAGGGAGGGGCGGCTGCTAGCTACTTCGCACTTTGCTAGGTGAACGTCGGTTGGGGAGGAGGGGCATGCATTCATAGCTTAGGATTCCCTTCGTGTCGACAGGAGGGGGGTGGGGGCAAGCAATACCGTGCGCTTTGCGAGATAGGTGCCACATCGAAGTTGCATTTGGTATTTGACAATCAAACCACCCTTTTCGTACATAAATCTGGTCCACATGCAAGTGTGTTCGTGTTCTGACCCTCTCCCGTGTCATTTTTCGCCAAAGTTATGGACATTAGACAAGTTGGATGACACAACAGACATGGTTCACTCAGACTAACTGTGTGCATTTGGCTCCACGAGGCTTCCCCTCTCAAAAATATCTACCTGCGTGCAGCTTTTTTTGTTTGATAAAACAAGGTTATTGTGTTTAGATTGTGTGTGATATTTCTTGTTCCCAATCCCGCCTGCAACCCTCAGAAATATCAATCTGCGTCGAGGGTTTTTCTATTTCATAACACACGGCTGTTATCTCCAGACCGTGTGCGATGCACCATCATCAAAATTTTCAATAGCCCCATCATTTCACTCCCGCGTTTGACTCTCGCGTAGTAAAATTTTCAGTAACCGCGTCATTTCCTCAAACACACCCCCTCCACACACACACACACACACACACACACACACACACACACACACCAAAACCTCCTCGGGCATGCGCACCCACGCACACACACCCTCCCTCGCTCGAAATCCTAGCAAGGTCGTCGCCGTTGCCGCCGCCGCAAGGCCTCCATTGTCAACATCTGCCGTTTTGTCCGTGCAGCTTACCCACTGATCTCCGTACCTAGGCTGCCCTGAGTTTCTTAGATGACGCCTGCCAAACGCCCCCTTTCCCACATATCCCCATCCCCGTTCGCATCCCCCATTCTAGAGTATCACAGCCTAAGCCCGGCTACGCTTCCCGTGGAGCTCGAAGAGCGACTGGCCCAAAAGAGATGTATCACAGTCTCTTCGCCCAACATCACCAAGGAAGCTGACGACCATTACAAGCTGTTGGCACTCAATCAGCGGGCTAGAGTATGCGGGCATGTCTCGACCGCCAGCTATGACATCAAGGTTATTGACAGTGACGGCCTGGGCGAGCTATGTCATAGGTTAAGTGGCCCACCTCCAACCCCTTAGGTTCAACCGCCGTTGATCCCATCCATGGCCCCGCCGCTGATCTCCTCTGGCTCGCTGTCAACAATTTTCCATGCTACATCGCCATCGAGCCCCTTTTGTCATTTCCGAAGGACACGTTCTACGACGCTGGCTTGGGATCCACAACTTCCAAGTCATACCTCATCGATGACGACCATCAGGAGGGCACCCTCTCCCGCTCTTCCAAGGGGAAAGATCCCATCTACTCTTCCTAGGGAAGAATGCCCATCTACGACATCAGGGAGGGCACCCTACAGCCATGCTCCTCCAAGTGGAAGGAGCCCATCTGCGACAACATGGAGCGTATCCAGGGTCCGTGCTCTTCCCATGGGAAAGAGCCCGTCTGTGACAAGTGAGGAAACCCATGATTTGTTTTGACCTGCCTCTTCACAGGGGGAAACCCATGATTTTTTTGTCGAGTCCCTTTTGTAGTGTAGTGTGAATATGTCCAATTTTAATTGCTATATCTCGTTGTTTCCAGTAAGCCTTGTTTATTTCAGTTGTTCACAATGTCATGGTCTATATGTGCAATTATTTACTGTGTAGTACATTTCATCAGTCCAGTTTTAAACATACCAATAGGAATGCATATATTTGTTGTTAAGCCTATTATAGCTAGCATATGCCTCTTTTAAAGTTTTTTGATTGTTCGGTTGTTTGTAGTTAGCATATGTCTAGTTTCAAATGATATATTTGGTCGTTCGTAGTATGCCTTGTTTATTCAAATTATTCACAATGTGATGTTCTATATGTGCAAGTATGAAATGTGCAGTTCAATTTCATCAGTACCAGTTTCAACAATACCACTATGAATGACTACATTTGGCTGCATCTTGTAGGTAACACGCCTTTCCATTCTTATTTAGCAATAACTAGTGTACTTAGACTGACACAATACGAGTTTGAATTACTATGTTTTCTTGTTGTTAAATATTAGGCATGTTGCAGTTAACACACCTTTCCACGTGTTTTGCTTTACTAGCATGCTTAAACCTGCACAATGAAGCTATTTTTTGGAGATTATTTTGTCTGCCATGGATAAATTTTTTTGATGTTCAGCCTGTTGTGCTTAACATGCTTCTTGATGTACCTACATAGGACAATTTTGGGAACGACTGCTATTTTCCATCAAGGTTAGTTTCATCCCATGGCTTATATATGCTCACTGTTCAGGATATCGGTAGCTGGTACCATATAGGCCGGGGGCTGATAAGGGGCTACTCGGTGAATCAGACTTTTCACTGGATATATCTGCAACCCATTTATCATTAGGTTAACTAGGGCACATGTAATATATTTGAGGCTACATACCAACATGCACTGTACTTAATGTCTAAATATGCAATCATAGGCTACATATCAACAAGGAATAGTGTTACATTAATGTTCTGATGATGTCTAGATATACCTAGAAGAGAAGCAGCAGCAACAACAACAACACATCCCTGTTTTGATACTCAACTTAGCTAGAGGTTAGAGTTAGTTTCTAGCTCATGACTATCCCTGAACTAACTCCATCCAAAGATTTGTTTGGATGGTAGGGTTAGATTGACAATAAATGCACTAGGAGAACTAGCTCCAATTAGCACCTCTTGGGTTGGATAGTTTTTTTGGGTGGGTTATAGATGCAACTAGCTCAAACTAGCCCTCATATTTAGATATACTTTAGGGCTATTTGAGCCCGTACTAGCTCAATCTAACTGTAACCCATGGATACAGCAGCAGTTAATTAGCTGATACTTTGTAAGAATGCAATAAACACCTTCCGACCCATAATATAAGATGTTAATTCATCTAATATGTGAGTATATGGGATGTTTTAAGATATTATAAAGGAGTGTTAAACTACATCATCGTGCAATTGCTATTTAGTGTCTAATATTAACATGGTGCTTTTAGGTACATATGTCATTGGTAAAGATCCGCGCTTTGACCCTTTCTACGTATGGGGCAATGAGATATCGATGAACCAGCATCACGTGAGGAAGCTGATAAGGATAGTTAGTGAAATGGGTCCAAAGATGGCAATTAAACTATTTGTTTACACTTTATCCAAGACAACAACGAACTGCAGGATGGTAAGTAAGAACTCTGCAGCCTTCTTTTTCCTGCCCATAATGAGTTGTGTTAGATGACAATGTGTGAATATTTTTCCTTTGTAGTGGTTGCCAAAGCAGTTTACTCAAGATTACCTCTCAAACTACATGATTGGTGGGCATAAAAAGGTTAAAGTATTTCTACCAGAACACGATGATTATCTAGACGTGTTCAAGAAGACTGTGAAGGATGGGCAGTCGGCTATCACAAGGGGTTGGACTAGAGTCGTGCGTGCCTTCTGCATGGAGGGGGGCACAATATGGGCATTCCGTTTCACCTTTTTCAGCAACCAGAATGTATTTCGCCTCTTTCTTTACCGTCTTTAATAGTACAAGTATGCAACTATGGTTAATCGTTCTTTATTTGGTTCTTATGTAATTCTTGAACATATGTACCTATGAATCGAATAATGCATTGGTTGTTTGAACCTGATGGATATGAATAAAGCTATTGCATACATATAAATTCAAATTCAAATCCGGTACAATTTGAAATAGCATCAATTAAATTACGGTGAAATTACGCTCTACAGCTCGTTACGGCACACACGGTTGGTAAAACACAAACGTTTGCGATGTACACCATAATCGGAGATGGTTCACAGAGAGGAAACGTGTGCAAGCATGCACACAGTTGCCGTTTGCAAAGCATGTCAGATGTCAGACAATATCACAAATGGTGTGGGCAAACTAAACGTTCGTGATAGTTGCCTTATCGTACGCGATTCACAACCATGAACTATTTTTGATGAAGTATGCATCGTAAACGTTGCACCACAGAATAGCGTGTGTGATAGTTGTCGTGTACGGCGATGTTACGATGGTCCGACGTTTCGTAATCCTATCCGACACTCGTAAGACGATTAGATAATCTTCTTAATTAGTTATCGCGAACGGTTTGGGACAAGAAAATGTGTGTGATTGTATATCATACACATTCAATAATATTGAACCTTTTGTGATGGGTCGCGCATCGTAAATGTAGTAGCACAAAATACCGACTGCGATGGCAATTCGAGCACAAACGAGTAGGACTATTGTATATGGATCTTGGCTCCCTATCCCCGACAGTTTCTGGGTCGTGTGGGAAAGGCCCCCTATCGCCGTCACTCACTTCATGACGGTTCCGAACGCCGTCGCGAAAAGGGGTTAAAAACCGTTTGTATAGCACCGACGCGTACCAGTGATAGGATATGACATGATTTAGTTGAGCTTTTCTCCTTGTACCTCCTCTTGAGAAAGAGAGAACTCTCCCATGGAGATCAAGACCTCATATGGAGAACATCGCTAGTGGATGGAAGACCCCATCAAGGGAAGGATCCCCATCACAGGATCATCAAGACCTCACCTCGTCTAGGAGTGGGAAGAACTTACCTTAGTTGTCATTTTCCTTGGATTGATCTTGTATGCATGTGGATCTCTTGTGAGTTACTCGAGTGGATGTGCAATTGGGTTTGTTTTGAGTGATTTCCCTTGTGTGTTCTTGTGTTCTTGCTCCTTTCCCCCTCCAAGTGTGAAAAGATCCAACCCTAAGGTTCCACCCTACAACATCTTGGTATCATGAGCAAGGTTGTTTCACATCTTGGAGTCCCTACCCCGCATTTGCTAGCCTAATTTCGTTGCTTTTTGGTCCCAATTTGAAAATCCTCAAGAAAATAGCCCCCAAAAAATTTCTTGCAATTTGTTAGATCTTGTGAGATTTTGTTGTTTTGGTCTATGGATTTGTTGTTTGGCAAGTGGGTCTTGCCTTCCCCATCCATCCCCACCTTTCCCCCCATGAAATCCACCAATTTCATCCATTTTCCATGATTTCTGCATATTTCCGGCCACCACCGGGTGCCCGCACCTCGAACCCCCGGGCATCCGCACCCCCGGACCAATTTCTCCGTCCACCCCTGGCATCCGCACCCCCAACCCCGAGCGTCCGCACCCCTAGTTTCAGCCAACTTTCAAAAACCATTTTGGCCATAACTAATTCATCTAGAGTCCGATTTACGCGTTATTTAGCTTGTTTTGTAGCTATTGAAATCCTCTATCCCACAAAAATAATAAGACCATCATTTGATTCCATCAAATAGTTTAAAATTTGGCAAGTTTGCCTAGGCCATCCACCACATCATCTGCATAACCACCACCGACTTCCGCAACCTAACCCATTTTTTGTTCCATATAGCAGTTGTGGTTGCTTGAGTAGGGATTCAAGTATCCTAAGGTGTTTCAGCTACTTAGGGACGGTTACTTATTCATCAACCTCCACCATCACTTCCACATAACCACCATACACTTCCGCCAACCCAACTTAACCCAATTTAATTCGAGCTTGTTTGAGTTGTGGGTTGTGTCTCCTATGGAGTTTCGGCTACTTAGGGACCGCCACTTCAACTCTGACAACGTTTATAGCCCCACCAACCTTTTTCGCAACCACCACCGCATTCCCGCTACCCTCATTTGATATTTGACATTTGAGATTTTGACTTTGCAGTTTTTCTGTTTCCTAGGGTGTTTGGGCTAACTAGGGACGGTTCTACATCAAGAACACTGCCTCTCGTCATCACCACGAGTTCGTCATCGACATTGACCACTTCACCTTAGACACCACCGTAAGCAAGAACGGTAACCTCTATATCATCTTGGTATCATGGTATCCCATCTTCGTACATTCATTCTTGCCATTGCTTTGTTAACCCTAGCCCATTTTGCGTCACTTCCCTATCGAGACTAGCCATTTGAGTATTGTCGGGCCACGCTACTTGTGCACTTTAGTGATCATCGATATGTACCTACCATTGCATACATACCTCATCTTGGTATCATCATATCATCTATTGTGTCACACGATTGTTCCCGCATACACAATTGCTATCTTGGTTCGAGCATTTTGCAAAAGTGGCCAAAGAGAAAAAAATTGAATAAGCTGTTTAGCAAAAATAGAAAAACAAAGAGATTGTAAGAAATAGCCATAGCATCGCCAGATTGCATATCACACTACCATATTGATCATCTTGGATCATTGTGTGTGAAATACCAGAACATCATACATGTAAAGCATACCTCGGATAGAAAGTTGATACATTTTGGATCTCATAGGTTGTGAACAAGTGTCGTATCCGCCTATTGAGCAGTCGTGCTAGCGTCTTTCTACAATTGTGCAAAGTGAGTGTTTTCCGAGGATTCCTCATTTTTTAATCATTCCTTGGTTGCATGAACCCATTTATCTATCCTGTGTGTCTTTCCTAGTGCCATTCTTTGCTATTGGTCTACTTGCTTTACTTGCAATTTTGTGAACCTTCTCAATATTTTTGATATCTTGACTAACATTTGCTTGAAATTTCGTCCCACCTATCCTATCCAAGCTCATCCATAAGCTTTACTTGTGTAGGTGTGAGAAACAAACCCGGTACCAATTCCCCTATTGCAGCATCACATTGAGTGATACTAGATACATTTTCAATCTTCGGAAAAAGTAACTTTGTTAATTGTCTTCTCATTTTCCTACTCACCTTTGCTCGATCCTTGTGATGGATAGTCAAAGCACATCTACTTTGGTCTACAACAAAAACGAGTTTGATGCCATCAAGAACAATTTGGACGCCGAGATGAATGCTCAAATGGAGGATCTCAGGGTCCTCATCAAAAACCGCAAGAGGTCTTCCTCATCTTCTAGAAGATGCTCAAGTGCACATCCTTCCTAGCTACCATCGACACCATCACCGACAAGAACGTGAGTGTCAAGAGCCTAACACCACCAACCACTCTATGAATTCACCATTTACCTTGGCATCTTCACCAAGCGACTTCAAGGAATCTTCGCCTTTGGACTTGCCGCATCTTCGCCGACCCACACCTCAAGATTATCCTCAAGAGAAGCTTCCCAAATTCAAGTTTGCGACTTCCACGAGCTACTATAACCTCGACACCGAGCACGTGATTCCTTTCTATGGGACTCAAGACCCCGAGGAGTATCTCGAGTGGGAGGAGAAGATGGACGACTACCTCAGGCTACATCAAGTCCCTTTCGAAGACCAAGTGAAGTGCACCACAAGTAACTTCAACGACTACGTGTCGACATGTTGGCTTCACACACGTTCGAAGAGCTATGCCATGAGTTGGCCCAAGATGAAGAAAGCTATGCGGAGAGAGTTTGAGCCTTGCCCTGCCAACAAATCCACACACACTCCTGAACCTAATGCGTGCTTTATCTGGTTTAGTTGGAGCACAAGACTTTAAATAGATATCGGTTAGTTCATATACACCTTTAGGCTCGTGTGTGGGCTTCCTTGGAGTGTTCCTTCGTGTCCTGACTGGAAGGGTAATTGTTGCAGCTCTATCCCATTCAAGATTACTTGATCCCTCACCATCTGCTGAAGACCTAGGGTTGTCGGAATCAGATGAAGTTACATCGCCTGAAGAATGAGTGCGGTTGCTACTAATCGGCATGTACAGAGAACACATGCGAAACTCAGCAAAGGGGGATAAGCATAAAACGAACAACTGGGTATCAATCTATCTAAACATGGCATGAATTAATTTAGAAAATATAGGCCTTATGTGTTAAGTTTGTGTGACTTGGGCGCCCGTGATATGTAAATCGACGGTAACTTATTGGAACAAATACAACTTATATGTACTAGTCCCTCCGTCCGGAAACACTTGTCATCAAAATGAATAAAAGGAGATGTATATATATTTATTTTAGTTCAAGATACATCCCTTTTTGTCCATTATGATGAAAAGTATTTTTGGACGGAGGGAGTAGTTAGGAAGGTATATAATGAACATATATATGCTCTCTATTATATTATAACCAATTTGGGACAATACGGAGCAAAAAAAAGGAAGCAGGATTGCGAGGAAATATGCCTCACCGTAGTGGAGAGCGGCAACTAACAGGCTTCTTGATGCAAACCCGGCCGGACCACAAGAGAGGCGAGGGTTACATGATCGATATGCTAGAGGGTGGCTGATGAGCAAACGAAGACGGTGAGGTGCGGGCAGCCACATGTTGGGAATGACAGTGGAGGTAGGCGTGACGCCGAAGAGCGGGCACACAACTGGGGTGAGCACGCCAACGCCGGAGAGGGTTCTGCTGTGGATCTAGGAGAGGGTGGAGCTGGCTATGGAGATTGGGTGGACTAGTGAAGTGAAACACGGGCGGGCGGCGGGGGGGTGTTGGCGGCCTAGGTGAAAAGGGTGAAAAATATCCCCGGACGCTGCGCGGAAAGGCCTATGCAAACGGTTGCCTATAAGCACTCGTGTGATCTGTCAGATCGTGGGTTCCGGCAAACCCTTGAGGTTCGAATACTGGGGTGCGCACGAAGATCTCTCCTTCCCTCCCTAATTCGCTCTCGCACCGATTCCTAGGCCTAGCTCGTCAAACCCAAAGAACAAGAGACACGAGGATTTATACTGGTTCGGGCCACCATTGTCGTGTAATACCCTACACAAGTGTGGTGTGGTGGATTCCCTTGTAGGTTGAGGGTGAACAAGTACATGGGAAGAACAGCCTCCTGAGGAGAGGTGTTCTAGTGCTCGGTGAGATAGTGGGTGTAACGATGGTCTGAGCCTGATCTCCCTTTCTATGGTGGTGGCTAGTCCTATTTATAGAGGCCCGGGTACTCTTCCCAAATATTGAGCGGGAAGGGATCCCACAACGGCCAATTTTGAATGGGGGTAGCTAGTACAAGCTATCCTGACAAAAGGTGGTCTTCGCATGTCAAAGGATCCGTGGTGACCTTCGCCCTGCCGTCCTGCTGGTCTTTGTCTCGTTGCAGCGATATGGGAACCTTTGCTTGACGCCTCGGGACTCCTTGCCTGCGCTTGCCCCTTTAGCACCAAAGAGGAAACTGGCTCCCTGTGCCTGCTGGCGCCCGCCTGGCCTTGGTCGTCATGGCTCACGTCTTGTGAACCTCGCGAGGTGTCCCTTGCCCTGATATCTCCGCTCCTCGGGAGCCAGCCTAGTGAGGCCGCCCCAGGGGAGGTCTTTCATCGTCCGCCTCACGAGGCTCAGCCCCTCGCGAGGGTCTTGAGTGGTTGCTGATGAAGATGGGTTGTACCAGGCCGCTAGATGAGCCACGCTCTAGGCTGCAGTCAGGTAAGTCTGGGTGCCCTCATTCCCAGAACGCCAACAGTAGCCCCCGGGCCCAAGGCGCACTTGGACTTGGCTTTGCGGCAAAGCCAAGGGTCAAGTGTGGAGCGCTGCGAGCCCCAAAAGCATGTGTCCTTGATTGACGCATGTCGATTGATGGGACATGGGCGTCTCTACTTCCCCACGCAGCCTCGGCAACTGCATGACTTGGTGAGTCCCTGCATGCACAAGGACCATCATTACCTGCGATTATGGAGGCCTGTGGTTGGCCTCCTCCTTGCTGTAAATGAGGCGACGGGCGGGGCCCCCATTTGCCCATCTTCTTCCATTCCACCGGCTTCTTATTCTTCCTCCTTGCTCCCTGCCTGGCAGCGCCACCAATGGCACCGATACGGCGATTTTCCGTCGCCGATAAGGGAATACCCCTCGCGAAGAGCTCGGGTCGCTCCCGCCCAAGAAAAGGCTGTTCTGCTATCGTGGCGCCGCCCTGAGGCCGGAAGTGACCAGACCTTGGCACGAGGGGCCTCCCCCCGGCTAGCCGTTGCCCTTGTATGCCAGGGTGCAAGGCTCCGGAGGGGAAGGCAGTGCCCAGCGCCGCTCGTGCCTTGGCCGCGTCAGGCGTGTCGATGTGGTGCACGCCGCCGCCCCGCGAACGCACGTTGGAGGCTCTTCACATGAATTCATGGTGTGGGCGGCGATGCCTCCGAGCTCCTGGATCCGCTTCCCGCAATTCTTCTCTGAAGAGATGCCGCCGAGAGGGCCGCACGAGCTGGGGTTACAGCATGACGTGTGCCTGGCCCCGGCGAGAGGGGTTGTGGTTGAGGTCGTCTCCCCGGGCAAGATCTTCATGACCCGCAGATGGGGCGAGGTCGCCCGCGTCTACCGCGCGGATGGCACCCTCGCCATCCACATGGAGTACGATGGCGCCTCCGTGCTGCTCTTCAAGGTGTTCGACGAGGAGGGACGCTGCCCGGAGTGCTGCCCCGGAGGGGGCCGTCAGGGTGGCACAGCGACTGGCACCATGCCTGCCATTGGTCCCGCCGTCGGCTCTCCTAGCAGCAGCGATTGCCCTGGGGAATCCAGTGGCTCTCCGGAGGTTGGCGAGTCTCCGGAGACGAGCGATGACAGCTAAGCGCCTCCAAGCTCGTGCCATGCCCGGAGTGCATCAGCTGCACGAGCTCATCGCTGATGCTGATTTAAGCAGGGCCGGAGATGGCCTCTCGTGGCCCACTGTTGATGATGGTGTCGATGATGGTAGCCGTAGTTAGGGTCTCTTGAAATCCTTTCCTTTTGCTCACTGCGAGAAATCAAAGCCAACCCCATGGGGGCGTGTAAAGAACCTGTAAAGCTTTTGTTCCGATGCATATTAGCCTCGCTAAGAGACCCTGCTTGCAAGCCTCGTTCTGGCAGTGTCGCTCCTTTTTACCCTTTTAGTAGCTTGGTGCTCTACGCTGGTAGGTCCCAGCCCCAAGGCAAGCTATAGCCGTCACCGGTATGCCAGGTCGCGATGCCGTGGTCAAGGCCAGGAGGTGAGTGGCCCGGGGTCCGGTAAGAGCTCCTGAGGGTCGATGCTCAAGAGTTCCCCCTTAGCGTGCCAAGTAGCTTCCGGAGGCTAAAAAGGGAGGTGACATTGCCGATGCGTGACTACAGAAACCAACTCTTCAAGTGATGGCGGCACGCCGATGGGATGCATGACTTATCTTGACGGGTCTGAGGTGATTCCTCAAGAGGTGTGCCCGGCTCGCTTCCGATGCCGCGTGGCTGAGATTTCGTGATTTCCTTCCCGCTTGCCTTAGAGTTCTGCGTCGACAGAGCCCGACCCCATGCCTAGCTCAGCCAGCGTTGGCTCGTCCGAATAGCCAGGGAGAGACCAGGCAGTGAGGGGCTACGTGGCCAGTTAGGCCCCTGAGACGTGATGCTCAGGGGTCCCACTTCATGCACGAACGGCCCTCGGGAAGGTAATGCTAGACTAGGCCTTGGATTTCTGCGTCGGCAGGGCCCGACCCTGCGCATACCTCAGCCGCCACCGGCTTGTCTGGATTGGTAGGACAATACCAGGGGTGAGGGGCTACATGGCCAGTTAGGCCCCTGAGACGCGATGTTCAGGGATCCCCCTTGATGTACGAATAGACCTTAGCTCTC
>LR738713.1:202271483-202318098 GCA_902687465.1 Secale cereale | reverse complement strand
CGTTCTCGCGTCCTTCTTGGTGCTCTCCGTCCTCGGGTCCCGACCCTCGAGCGAAGCTCAACCGCCGCAGGTATGCCAGGTCGCGATGTCGTCGTCAAGGACAGGGGGTGAGGGCTGGAGAGTCAGTAGGATCCCCTGAGATGTGATGCTCAGAGCCCCCCCCCCTTTAACGCGCAAGAGAATTACGTCAGAAGGGGAGAGCGGCAAGGTCGTATGCCGTCGTGCTCCTGAGATTCCTGCAGGTTAGTCTGAAGAAGCACAACTTAGAACCGCGCCTACCGCTGGGCCATTGATCACTTCGCTCGATCTCTCGGATTTTTTAGTGTTGTAGGGACGGACCCGA
The DNA here is from genome assembly GCA_902687465.1 of Secale cereale. Classification (NCBI taxonomy): domain Eukaryota; kingdom Viridiplantae; phylum Streptophyta; class Magnoliopsida; order Poales; family Poaceae; genus Secale; species Secale cereale. The sequence goes on along the minus strand of LR738713.1, from coordinate 202,317,755 downwards.
GCACAAGCGTCGTGCCGATGGGTGCAACCCTCGTTGCGGGATGAGCAGAAGTCCATTAGGCAGCGAGGGAGCCAAAAGAGGTGGTGAGTGAGTAGGTGATGTCCATAAGGTAAATTATAAGAGGAAATGAGCTAACTCAGGCGGCGTAAAATGCGACAGATGCCACAGGGACGGACCTGTGCAGCCTGTGGATGACACGGCCCGAGGGGTGCTCCTAACAGAGTAAGCTAAAGATGTAAAAATGATACACGCCGCGGGTTGGATTACGGGCTCCGCAAACCCAAGAAGTTCAAACACAGGGGCGTGACCAAAGATCTCTCCCACTCACGTCTACCTACCGTATCGCCCTCGCCCATTGAAGAGATTCAAGCAAGCAACAAGTGAAGCACTCAAGAGCTTACCCAGGTTCAGGCCACCTTGCGGTGTAAAACCCTACTTCCTGCTTTGGTGGATTCGCCTCAGGAGGGCTAGAATATGAACTAGTACAGTGGTTCCTGGGCTCAGGAGGAGACCTCAGGATGGTCGAGAGGCAAGAGTTCTTGCTCCTTTGCGTGGAGGCCGAGTTTTTGGATCTGCTTGACTTGACTTGACCTGACTTGACTTGTCCCTCATAGTGGGGATCCTAGCTACTTATATAGGCGGCCATGGTCCTCTTTGCCCAAAATGTTTAGGCAGGAAGAGATCCCACAATGGCCATTTTTGAGCGGGAACACAGGGACGTTCCTACCCCGACAAAAGCAGTCTTCGCTGCAAAAGGATCAGGCGGTGACGCGGTGGTGGGCTCGGTGGTGACATCCTCCTTGTCATCCTTACGGTCTTCGGTCTTGTTGCACCAAAAGGGAAACCTTTGTCCCACTCCTCGGGAACCTGCGCCTGCACTGCCTCCTTTGCACCGAAACGGCAACTACGCCGATGGCGGGCGCTGGCACCCGCTGGCACGGTGCGTCACTGCTTACGTCACTGCCTCCTCCTGAGGCAGGCTTGGCCTTGGGTTCTCCGCCCCTCCGGAGCACCTTGCCGAGGCCGCTCCTGAGGGGGTCTTGACGTTGTTCTCCTCGCGAGGTCTAGCGCCCTCGCAAGGGTCTTGGGCAGCTGGTCGATCAGCTGGGCCGTACCAGGCCATGGTGGGAGCGCGTCGCGGCCCTCAGACAGGTAAGTCTGGGTACCCTAGTTCCCAGGACGCCGACAGTAGCCCCCGAGCCCATGGCGCGCGTGGAGTTGGCTTCGGGGCGAAATGTTAGCCGAGGACGAAGTGCCGCGGGCCCCAAAAAGGCTGCGGGCCTGGCTGGCGCATGACGGTTGGATGCGACGTGGGCGACCCCGCTCCCCACGCAGCTTCGGCAACCGTGAAGTTTGACAAAAAAGGGCCGTCTCAGCTGCAGGGGAGTTATCGCTTCCCTTTCTCCCTGCTCAGATCTCCTCCTCCTACGCCTCCCGCCTTCCTAAATCGCCTATATCCTTCGGCACCTTCAACAATGGCGAAGAAGAGCAAGGGTACCGCGCCGGCGTCCGGATCTGCTTCTTCCCTTGAGGCGGCACTCGAGGAGTCCTCCATCACCAAGGAGGAGGACTACTCGGAGGTCCAGCCTTTCTTGTCGAGCATCCACAACGAGCATGGCATGACGGCGATTTGGGCCGGATCCACCGCGACGCGGACCTTGCCAAAGTCCTACTACCGCTTCTTCCTTTACAGCATCTCCGACGGGCTCGTGCCGCCTTTCTCAGAGTTCTTCTAAGCCATCCTGGAACATTACCAGGTGCATGCTCTCCACATCCAACCTCGCTCCATCTTCGTCATGTCGCTCTTTGCCTTTTACTGTGAGGCGCCCGTGGGGGTGAGGCCGACTATCGCCCTCTTCGCCACTTCTTCTCCATGCGTTGGTACGATGAGGGTTCGTGCTCGGGCTGTGTCTCCTTCGTCTTCCAGCGCCAGGGCTGCCGGCTGATGACAGCCGGGAAGAAGATAGACTCCCACTGGAAGAGGTGGGTCTATCTGGACACCCAGCGCGTTCATCCACTGTTTATGCTGCCTACCACCCGTCCGGCGAAACGCGTCGGCTGGAGGTACGCGAAGCTCACCGACCCCCTTGCACGGCCTGTTCTGGCAAGGATTGAAGCCGACCTAGGCTCGAGGCTTGAAGGGGCCCATATCGTGAAGGAGTTCTTGAGACAACGTCTGGCGCCACTACAGGCACACTCATGCCCCATGTGGGAGCTGATGGGTGATGACGACAGGCTCCGGCTGCGCTCGGGGGCGCTGGCCGAAGCCGATCTGGACTTCGCCTCAGTTACTCTCCTAGGCATGGTTCCTGAGGACCTCTCCGGGATCCACCTGCCGTTGTACAGCCGCCCTGACAAGGTCAAGCCGTTGAAGGCTTGTCAGGTTTTGGGGTGCCTGTGGATGCTCCGCTTACGGTTGACGTGTCTTCCGGCGCCGACGATGTTAGCAACGAGGGGAACTCGAAGGAGACCCTGGACGATGAGGACCGGGTTGACGAGGGGGACTCCTCTAAGGCGTCCGCTGGAGCAGTGGCGTCAGGCGCAGGTGCCGCCGGACGGCCCCAGGCGACCACTCCACGATGATCTGGACGCGCCGCATCCGGGGGAAGCAACGTGGCGACCCCGTCGAGGAGTGTCGTGCCAGCGAAACAGGTGACCACGGCTGTGCCTAGGACTGTGGCCTTGCGCCTTGCCTAGATCTGGGCTATCGGCACGCCCATAGCGCCACCGGCTGCAGCTGACCTGTTGGTGAAGAGGAGGGCGTGCCTCGCCTCCGACGAGTAACTATGCAATCTCCTATTATCCTTAGTTGTTGTGTCCCTGACGCGCTTCTCGTGATGTAGCAGCCTGGGGGCGTGATGAAGAAGGTGAAGGGGGAGGTCACGTCGCGGTGCCTTGGTCCTCCTGCTGCTGATGTGGCCGCGGAGAAGGGTGCCATGACTCTGGGCATCTTGGCCGACTGGGCCACCGGGCACGCGGCGGCGGCATCGCTTGCGGGGTTCCTCGATGTTCGCAAGGCCGCGGCAGCTCCTGCTCCAGCGGCTTCAGCGAGGGGGGCTAGAGCCCTCGAGCCCCTGGTCGAGCAGTCGGTCTTTTCGGTGCCCATGCGCCAGCCGGCGCAGCCTGGCCCTGAGACCTTGGAGGCTGCCTCCGCCGCGCTGGGTCGGCTTCGTACCGAACTTCAAGGTGGTGACGGCCGCGCGATGGAGGGACGCCTGGAGCTGATCTCCGGGTGGCTCCTGGTAGATGAGTCCGCCCGGGCCTCCTGGAACCAGGCCTCAGCGATCGCTGCCAAGGGTCGAGAGGAAGCTGCGACAGCCACGCTAGCATGTGACGCTGCGCGAGCCGACGCTGTGTCCTTCAAGAAGCACTGCCTCGAGGCAGAGAGCGAGCTGGAGGCTCTTCGCGAGGAAGGCACTAGGCGCGCCTTTGGAGCTCGAGAGGATGGGCAAGGAGCTCAAGGCGCAGAAGGTTAAGACGTCTCGGATGCAACAGGAGCAGCTTGCTGACCACGCGAGCCTGGAGAACCTGAAGGTCGAGGCTGAGCAGGCCAAGGCGGCCCAAGCTGCGCACGACAAGGAAGACGCCCTTGCGGCCTCGGCAGCAGTGACTCGTGAAGCCCTCACCGCCTTTGATCTCGAGGCCCGTATGGCGCTGCAGGCTGCCTACGGGGAAGGGTTCAAGAAGCCGCTGGCCGCCCGGAGGAAGGCCCTGCCGGGCTCCTTGCCGCGCTTGTGAAGTCCCAGCGCGAGGTTGCGGCCGCAATTGGCCAGTTAGCAGACGTCAAAAGCCGCATGCTCCATACATTGGTCCTGACGCAGGTGTTCGGCCACCGAAGTCTTCGTGACCCCCCTGTTCACCTGGCCTAGTTGTCCGAACCCGTGACCACGAGCATAGAGGGTGCAGCTGCTGAGGCCCTGGGGACGAAGGTCACGGAGCTGGTGGAGGCGTTCCTCCAGTCCACTACTACCGCAGCCGAAGCGGCGGAGACCGGTGATGATGCGCTTGGTGATGCCTAATCTGCTCCTGTCCATAGAGAGAGAAGTGTGAGTGCCTCGGGGAGGCGTAAGAACTTGTTCAAATTTGAAGAACTTGGTATTATTGTAATAACTTGATGATTTCCGTGCTTGCTTCCTTTCATGTTTGCTTAGGTGCTCTGCGTTGGCAAGGCCCAACCCCGCGCATACCTCGATCACCATTGAGCCCTCCGGGTGACCAGGGTTCTCGTAATAACTAAACTCAAGGGATGAGGAGCTACGTGGCTAGTGAGGCCCCTGGGTCGCGATGCCCATGGGTCCCCCTTGACATTCAAGCGATCTCGTTTGCGTTCTGCATCGGCAAGGCCCAGCGCCACGCATACCTCGACCATCGTTGAGCGTCGGGCTCAAGGAGCGAGGGGCTACGTGATTAGTGAACGAATCCTCACGATCGCAACGAAACAAGAACTAACGAGGAGAAGCAAAAAACATGGTAAACACACAACACATAACAAGACATGATGCTCAACCATGTATGATGTATGACAAGGCTTCATGATGCTTGTCATGGCAAGAGATGATGCAAATAAGAACAACAAAAAAGGCAAGTTTAAATGAGGCCGGAAACAACATATAAAAATTCTGGTAAGTCCTCATATGCACATTTGAAATTGGTCCAGATCTGAACACACCTTATGTTAGAGTTGTTAAAAAGCAAGTTAACATGCACCCTGATGATATACATGAAATTCTAGTCAAGTTACATATAAAGTTCATATAATTTGGAGCTACGGCCTGGAAGATATAAGAAAAACAAGTTACACATGGCATCGATGCAAAATGCATTCAAACATCAAGCACACACTCTCAAAACATGGATGCAACATGACATGATGCATCTACATGCAAAACCAAGCAAGTTTCATATACAACACACTCAAAACGGAGCAACGGTTCAACACATACAACGAAACAAGACATAACAACAAACTGCCTACAGGAATATTTCATGGCATCAAAGGGCATGGCAAACATTTACAAAACACCCTTAACAAAACATCATTACTGACCATGATCATTGGTGCAAGATGATAGCTTCAAGTGAACATGGCAAGATGATATAACAGACTTGGTGAAAACTAGGCATGGCAGAAACAACGACAAGTAGACATGTTTGCAAGCTTGTGCAACTCATCTCAAAGCATATCATGGCATGTGAATATAACCGACAACAAGAACACATGTTTATGCAGCTACTCAAGTTAAGAACATGGTCATAGGATGCATAGACCACTAGCTATAAACATGGCAAAACTGAACTTACTGATAACAGGCTGACAGAAACATTATTTAGCAATTTGAGAGCCTCGTAATGACAAGCTACATCAGGCCATAATTGCAAACAAGGGCATGGATTGATAGAGCATAACATGAACAAAAAACATGATCACTGAACATCTCTAGATTATGCATCGATCAGTGTGTACCGTCAAGCAAACATGACAACATCATATAATAGATTCAGACTTGGCAGTTTGCAAGCTTGTTCCACTCACCACAAGTCTTAGAACACCAAACAGCAAGTAGGTCACTTTGCAAGCTTGTTCCACTCACTACAAGGCATATCATGAAAAACTAATTACACCATTGCAAATATGACATGCTTGTGTTCCTAAAACATGTTGACATGATGCTCAAACAAAATTCACACAAAAAGATATGAAAAAGACAAATGACCAAGTTATATTAGTTTTCAATAGATTATATCAATTAGCCATTTTTCAACAGAGATTCTGGCATCACGATGAAACATATCATGAATGCAAAGCACACCAACATGTAGAACACAGAGAGATGAGCATTTTGACATATCATATGCTCAATTTGGATCAATACACAAAAAGTTACAGCCACCCAAAGATGCATACATGTTGTTAACATATAGGGAATTGGAAGGGAAAACGACCTCAAGAAGGGTGGACATGTCCGGGTTCCGGCGGACAGGTGCAGCGACTGGGCCCACGTGGCAGTCGGACGGGTAGAGGGGAGGGTCGGACATGTCCGGCGCGGCGTGGGCAAAGGAGGACCGGCGGTGGCGGCGGCTCTCCGGCGAGGCTTTGAGGGTTGCGGAGAGGCATGGTTGACGGGATCCGGTAGATCATGGGACATGGGACCCATTCCCGGGGTTAGCGGTGAGAGATCCGGCCGGAAGCGGCCGGCGTTGGGTCGAAGGCGAGCTCTTGCGGCGGCCGGCAATGGTCGCGGCTCGGGAGAAGCTGCGGGATCGGGATCCTGCCCCTATCTAGAGCGGGAAGGCTGGAGAGGCGACGGATCGGGTCGGTCGGCGCCAACGGGGTCCGGTGGCTTTTCGGAGTTACCGGCGGCAGAGGGAGGAGCTTGAGGCGGCTGGGTCGGTGAGGCGAACGGCGGCGAGTTCGAAGAGCCGGCGACGGCGGCGAACTGCGGGGCTCGGGCGAGGGGAGGCTCGCGGACGGGAGCAGCGGCACGCGCGGGCTCGGGCGCGCCCCGATTTCGGCCTGGTGTGGCTCACGGCGGGCTGCGGTCGGGCTTGCAGGGTTGCGGCGGCGGGGGAGCCAGGGGGGCACGTGGCTACGTTGGGTTGGTCGAGGGGTGGCTGGTGGCGGCACTGGCGTATGGGACGGCGACAAGTGGTGGTGGCAGGTGGATGTGGCGCTGATATTGAGCGAGGAGGTTGGTGGAGCTGCGGGACAGAGGTAGGGGATGGCTCAGAGTTAGGTTTAGGCCATTTTTGGCATGGGGGTGTCATTATATATAGAAGGGGCCTAGGGTTAGGTGTCTTGGGGGGTTTTCGGACCATCTGATGACGATCGGACGGCTCCGGACGCGAGGAGGGGTAGGATGGGCTTAGATTGTATGGTTGGGTTGTGTAGATGGGCTAGTCTGAGAGGAGAGAAGAGCAGAGATTGTTGGTATTTTAATTTCATTGTCCACGAAATGGGAAAAACTTCAAACAGTTCGGACACAGGGTGCGGCTAGAGGCGTAGGCCTTGTTGGTATTTTAATTTCAGGAAATGCATACAGATTCCAGAAAATAACAAAATCATTGTGTCACTACGGCGTGCTCTCACGATCGCATGGATTTTTTTAAGATTGGCACAAGTTTTGGTGCTTGCATCTTCCATACCGGGGCATCTCACAAGAAGGACCATAGTTTCCAAACAGAGAAACGGATAGTTTTGGTGCACGTCAGTTACTACATCGTTCCGCTTCGAAAAAAATCATGGTAAACAATCGCGGATATACCCTTGGTTTGATTTTTCGGCCCATTTCAGGTCTCGTCTGCTATGTTTAAGTCATTCTTTGCACTTACCTCGCATTTTAGTGCTATATAAAGTCAAAAACCCTACTACAGCTACATGTGGGTGTTTTAGTTAGGCTATACTTAGGCTACTCATAGCGGAGAGTGTCATATACTAGTATCATGCATATATATATATATATATATATATATATATATATATATATATATATATATATATATATATATATATATATATATATGATACTAGTGTGTGATACTTTCTTTAATTATAGTGCATAGTATAATAGAGTAGTATCGTAGATGATCATATTTATTGCCATGCATGACGCAAATTAGCATCATGCATTTAACATGATACGACATCTACTTATATGTTACTCTAACCCTCTCTATCTTCTTTAAATCTTTGCCACATCAGCATACTTGCTATTTCTGAGTGCATGATATCCGCTATGATACCACAACTATGGCCAGCGTTATAGTGGGGAGTATCATATACTATTGTATCATGCATATGATCCTAGTGTATGATACTATGTGCGTACCTTCATGGTGCATATAGGGCATGTTTGGTTCCCTGTAGAGCTTCAGGCTGAATCGCATGGGGGCTCCTGGGTGAGTGTCGCCTGGCTCAGATGATTCAAGGACGAGCTGAAATGAGTGTTTGGTGAGCCTGTATGATATTCATTTATGAGGTGCAATGTGGGATTGTGAATGTCGCTCAAATCAGTGAGGAAACAGGAATTACGCGGCAACGCAGGGCAACGGGATCCAGGATCGGTGATCCTTGTTTGCAGCGGCGTGAAGCGGCAAGATCCAGTGTGCGGCGGCGGCAGGACCCAGTGTGCAGCGGCGGCGGCAGGACCCAGTATGCGGCGGCGGCGCTTGTTGGAGGGCGAACGAGGACGGCGGCAGCGCTAAACGAGGGCGGCGGCGACGCTTGACATCGACAGCGGCGGCGGCGCTTGACGTCAGAGGCAGCGGTGCTTGGTCGAGGAAGGCGGCGGTGCTTGACCATGGTGGGGACGGTTGACGACGACGGCGCTGGCAGACTACGGGGAGGAGAGGCCATGGCTGCGACTCTTGTTGTATACGGTGAAGATACGGAAAGGAAAGAATAAAAGCGCACAACCCAGCCTGCACGCGAGCTACGCCCGAAACTTGCATTTCCCTCAGCCTGGCTGAGAGGGCCTTTTCTGCATCCATGGGCCAGGCTCAAGAGCCCATGCAGCATACCAAACAACTGAGATTTTGCACGGTGGATGCGAGACAGATGCAACCCAGGGAACCTAACACCCCCATATAGTATCATAGAGTAGTATCATAGATGACCGTATTTATGGCCATGCATGACACAAAGTAGTATAGCATATTTATTATGTTATGGTATCTACCTATGTTCCTTCTTTGCCACATCATCATTTTTGCTATTCCCGAGTGCATGATACCGGCTAGGCAACCCCCACTATGGCCACCCTAAGGCTGGTCGTAATGGGAGTATCATAAGCGGTATCATGCATGCCAACTAGACATTTTGGATGATGTGGTACACAGTTAAATGAGGAAAGAGAGGGTGTGGTATCATATCATGATACCGTATCATATTAAATGTTGTACTACTTTGTGTCATGCATGGCAATTAACAAGGCAACCTAAGATACTAACTTATGATTCTATGCACGCATTACGGAGGTAGCTAGTATTATATACTAGTGCGCATTACAGAGGTAGCTAGTATCAAATACTAGTATACTAGTATCCTGCTTATGATACTAGTATATGATACTAGCTACCTCTGTAATGCTCGCATAGTATCATAAGTTGATATCATGTAGTATTTTATTTATTCTATGTGGTAGCATAGCATTTGTTATGATACTATATCATGATATGATACTTAACCCTCTCTTCTTCATTTAATTCTATGATAGCTCATCAAAATTGCCTAGTTGGCATGCATGATACTAGCTATGATACCCTCCCATACGATTAGCCTAGCAAAGAAGGTGTACAAATCATTTGTGCGTCTCATTGCAAGTTTTCATCTGTTTGTTTGAGAAGTGGGGCGAAGTTTGAAACATTTCGGCAGCGAGGTGCGGCCACTGGAGTAAGCCTAGTTGGTATTTTAAGTACAGGAAATTTATATGGAGTCCGTACATCATCAAAAATGTTGTGTGGCCGTGGTATGCTCCCACGACCCCGTGGAAAAAATTTGGTAAAGTTTGGCACAAGTTTTGATGATCGCTCCTTCCAAACCGGAGCATCTAACATGAAGGATCCTGGTTTCTAAAAGGAGACGTGTCAGTTCAAACTCTAGTGGTCGGTGACTTCATCGTTTAGCGTCATTAAAATTTCCACGGTACACAATCACCATTATACCATGGGTTTGATTTTCTGGCGCATTTCTGGTATCGTTAGGTATATTTAAGACATTTTTTGAGTTTAACGTGCATTTTGTGCATAAAAATAAAATTACAACAGGAACTGCATGTGCTGTGGAAAGGGATGAGGATCTCCGTTCGATCTGGGAGCATCTAGTGGTGCAGACGTACGATTTGTGGGGTTTGGTTTCTGGCCAATCAGGAAGCACGACTCAGATCGCAGACGGGTTTGGTCGGCACACGGCTTTCATCAACGAACCGTGTGCTGTTCGCAAAGGAGATTGGATATTTTTGTTCACACATACTATAGTGGTATAAATTAAGTGTGCTACCTCTATGATGTAATAATCATAATAACTAAAAATAGTTCATATTCATTACCTTTGCTGACAGCATATCAAGGTCAACATATTAACAGTTCTTACATCTATAGAAAACCAGGCATAACTCACAAATTCGGTACACGCGACAGTTCAAAATTGAACGAATTAAGTTGTCGGGTAGGCTTAATTCCCATGTACATGGGGGAACTGGGATCATTACGTTGACCCCGAATGAACTTGGGTTTTCTGATGATTTTACGCTTTTCTATTACATGGGTGCATGATCCCGTGGCTGGCAACTCATGAAATTCATCGTACTCGTCTTCATCGGCAACATCGTCGACACCCAGTACCCTTCTTTTCCCATGCATCAGTACATGGCAGTTCTTATGCAAGGAGTCTTGTACAAAGAAAATCTGGATAGCATCGCTGGCAAGAATGAACTGGTCCGCGTGATATGCCATCGTTGTCCTGTTAACACGGGTCTTCCTATAATCATCAACATTTACATGACCAAGAGAGATCCATGCGACCCTAAATAATGGCACCTTAACTTTCACATAGTGAAGCTCCCAAATCTCTTTGATGGTTCCATATGTCGGTGTACTAAATTAGGGGTACCTTAGTATCCCGACTTGTGCACGGGCAGTAGCAGCGTCTCGCGGTCTGGCTCACCACGCGCCCGCCAAAGCCCACTCTAGACCCCTTTGAGCCATTCAAGAACAAAGTATCCAAGTTAAGAGACAAGACCCCGGCAAGAGGAGCTTGCCGGGAAGGCCGCACCAGGCTCAACGTTATCATTCCAGCACAAGACCCTGGCAAGAGGAGCTTGCCAGGAAGGTATATCGCGGTGCATCATGCGCCCCGGCAAGGCCCGGAGAGCGACAAGCTTCCGGGTCCGGCAAGGTTGCGACCCCGGCAAGGTCCTTGCCGGGTAAGCTTATGCTGTGTGCCTGCGCTCCAGCTCATCTGACCACGCGTCGCCCTGGGGCCCTTCCAGGGGCACGTGGCAGATGGCTGTGCAGCCTGGGGTACACGGTTGCAAGCCGCGGTGACGAGGCTATCGCCGTGGTGAACGGAGACGCATGGACGGACGCTTTTGGGGCGACGGCGACGGGCATTCAATGCCCTTGTCCCCCACCGTCAGAGTTAGGTGAAGACCACTATTCATACACTGTTCATGCACTGTTGCAACTACCACCAGTTTTACACTTTTACCCTCGCCTACGTTGGCACCTGTCGATGACCCCTTTGAGCTATAAAAGGAGGCCCATGCACAACGTAGAGGGGGGTTCGATCCCAGAAACTAAACCACTCTCTCTCTCGGTGTAGCTAGTACCGTAGATCTTCAAGCCCCCGAGCCCAAGAACTCAATACAACCGAGGCAGGAGTAGGGTTTTACGCGTCCGCGCGGCCCGAACCTGGTAAACTGCCCGTGTGTGCCCCTCGATCTGCTCTCCGTGCTCCCTCCGCTCCCTTGCCGTACCGTAGAAGGGGCTCCGGTCCCATAGGTGTTCGTGGGCGTTCAGTTTCCCCGACATCTTTGGCGCGCCAAGTAGGGGGGCGTCGAGGTTGTGCGAACCTGATCCGGCGCTCACGCGGGCGCAGTCTTCATCAACCTCTCCAGATTCATCAACTTCATCGGCTACGTCAACATGCCTCCGAAGAAGAAGGCTTCGGAGGTCGGAGGCCCGTCTGCGTCAATCCCACCGCCACCAGAACCGACGGTTGGTGGAGGAGACGCTGGCGGAAGGGTGGACGCCGGTGGGGAAACTCACGGCGCCACCAAGTCCAAGGACAAGACGGACGACCGGGCGAACTCCAAGACCTCGGCGTCCGTGCACGCACCACGTCCCTCTCAGGAGATGCCGGACCAGCAGCGACGTGGTACCGGAGGTACCATACGCTTGCTGGGACGGGCCCAAACCGGCGGGTCACGGGACGCTCAAGGCCAGCGTCCTGGCACGATCAAGGCGCGGTCGCCGGGGAGAGAGCATGCTCCTTCTAACGTGGTTAGAAGTCCAAGCGTATCTCGCTCCTCGCACCGCTCGCCGCCGCTTCCCTCCTCTCCAGCAGAAGCCCTGGCTAGGGCTCAGCTGCTTCTCGACTTCCCTCCAGCGGCGGACAAGGCCGAAGACTGGAGGGCGACGATCCAGAGCATCATCGCCTTCGCCAACAACGACACGCCGCAGCAACCGGCAACGTCACGGCCGCGGCAAGTCGACCAAACGAAGGTCGATGGAGACAAGACCGCCGGGGGTGCGACGACCGTGCACTCCCCGCCGCGGAAGCAGAAATCGCCGCCCCGCCGGATCAACATCGACGACGACTCCACGGCGTCGTCGGACCCGCGGGCTCGCCGCGATCAGCGCCAAGTCCTTGACGACAGGCGACAAGAGGACGCTCGAACTCGTATCGAGCGTCGAAGAGAAGCCCGAAGACAGTCCGATCAGCGAGCTGGGACCGCTGCCGACATGCACGCGCCCGGTGAACCAGGCGACTTGCCGTACGCGGCAGGCTGCCCTGCGTTCACCCGAGAGCTGCGGCAAGTCCAGTGGCCCAGCATGAAGAACTTTAAGCCCGACGTACCAGAGAAGTACGATGGAAAGACACACCCCTCTGAGTTCCTCAGCATCTACACCATTGCGGTGCAGGCTACCGGGGGACGCGATGAGAAGATTCTAGCCAACTATTTCCCGCTCGTGCTTAAGCCAAACGTCGGATCTTGGCTTATGCACTTGCCGGAGAACTCCATCTCTTCTTGGGCAGATTTGTGCCACCAGTTTGTCGGCGCCTTGACGGGCGGCCACAAACCCCACGGCCAGGAGAGTGATCTACACATTCTTGCCCAGAAGGAGGGAGAGTCCCTGCGCAAATACATCCAAAGGTTCAGCCGCGTCCAGCATAATATCCCCGATGTCCACCCTACCGCGGTTATCAGCGCGTTCCACCAGAACGTGCGTAACCGCCGGATGAGGGAGGAGATGGCGATGACCAAGATCCGGGATGTCATCGAGCTTTACGCTCTGGCTGATAAATGTGCGCGTGTCGAAGAGGGGAGGAGACTCCTCGGAGAGGATACTGGAGCAGGAGGAAGTGACAGCGAGGATGCCGCCCCGGCAAGGAAAAACCGGCGGCGGAATAACAAGAAGAAGAAGAATAAGGAGGTACTGGTTGTCGAGCAGTCCGGCAAGGAGGCTCCCGCCAAGAAGACACAGGCTGGTGGCTCCGGCAAGGAGTCCACCCCTGTAGAGGCAGCCGACAAGCAGGACGGCTCCGACAAGCAATACTGCAAGATCCACCGCACCAGGGGCCACGATCTCCAAAACTGCAAGAGAGTAGAGTACCTCGTAGAGCAGCAGAAGGCTGAATACGAGCGTCGCGACAAGGAGAAGGCCCAAGGAGGCGGAGGAGAACCCAGCAAGAAGCGGCCGTTCAATGGCCGGGGAGGACGCCGCGGCAAGGCCAAGCAGCGGCAAGGAGACAGACCTCCCCGGGGCCGCGACAAGGACGAAGACGATGACGAGGACATGGATGAAGGAGACAACAGCGAGCAGGAGTTCCAGAAGGCCACAGAGGTTCTGTGTGTCGACGGAGGTGCCTCTCTGCACACTTCCCACCGCCAACTCATGCAATGGGTGCGGGAAGTGAATGCAGCTGAGCCACCCATCGAGTCACGCAGGCTGCTGAAATGGTCCGGCACGCCCATCATCTTCGACCTTGAGGACCACCCTGACCGCACAACGGCGGTCGGGTGTTTGCCGATGTTGGTTTCACCAACTATCCGCAACCTCAAGGTCACCAAGATGTTAGTTGATGGCGGGGCAGGCCTCAACTTGATCTCCTCCGCTGTGATCAAGAAACTGCAGATTCCCGACAGCGAGCTCGAGGAAACCGGGTCGTTCCAAGGGATCAACCCGGGAAGGAGCAAGCCGAAGGGGAAGATCACGCTACCAGTGACCTTTGGTGGAGAGCTCAACTTCAGGACGGAGAGGATCACGTTCGACGTTGCCGATATCCCATTGTCATACAATGGGATACTTTGTCGTCCTGCGCTCGCCAAGTTCATGGCAGCTTCCCACTACGCGTACAACATGCTCAAGATGCCGAGGCCGATAAGCGTCATCTCTGTCCCCGGCGACAAGAATGATGCGCTTATCTGCGCCAACAAGATCTACCGGGATGTAGCAGCCATGGCGGACAGCAAGACACTTGCCGCTGAAGCTCCCGGGGGGAGGACCAAGACCAAGTCCGGCAAGAGCTCTGGGGCCCACTCCGGCAAACGCACCTCTTCGGAGTGCTGCGCTGCCGTCGAGGACGCACAATCGAGCTCCACCGGCAAGTGCTAGAAGGGAATGGCAACTCCACCGGCAACCAAGAGGGTGCCCGCCAAGGAGGACGGCACTGGTGGTACCTTCACCATCAGTGCTACGCTCGACCCCAAATAGGAAAGCGCGCTCATTGCCTTCCTGCAGGCGAATGTTGACGTGTTTGCATGGCAACCGTCCGACATCCCCGGCGTTCCCAGGAAGGTAATTGAGCACAAGCTTGTTGTTTGTCCTCACGCGCGGCCCGTCAAGCAGAAGGTCAGAAAGCAAGCGGTGGAGCGTCAAGAGTTCATTGCCGAAGAGATCAAGAAGTTGGAAGCAGCAGGCCTTGTCAGAGGTGTACTTCATCCCACGTGGCTGGCCAATCCAGTTGTCGTGCGCAAAGCCAATGGGAAATGGAGACTTTGTATAGACTTCACTGATGTGAATAAAGCTTGTCCCAAGGATCCATTCCCCTTGCCGCGCATTGACCAGATTGTTGACTGCACGGCTGGATGCGAGTTGCTTTCATTTCTCGATGCATACTCAGGTTACCACCAGATATTCATGGCTGAGGAAGACGAAGAGAAGACTGCATTCATTACTCCATGTGGCACATACTGTTTCATACGTATGCCCTTCGGACTGAAGAATGCGGGCTCAACATTTGCAAGGGTAGTCCACACTGCTTTTGAGCCACAGATACACAGGAATGTAGAAGCCTACATGGATGATATAGTGGTCAAGAGCAAGAGCAAGGATACCCTGATCCAAGACTTAGAAGAAACCTTTGAGAATCTGCGCAAGATACAACTCAAGTTGAACCCCGAGAAGTGCGTTTTCGGAGTCCCCTCCGGAAAGCTTCTCGGGTTCTTTGTGTCCCAGAGGGGGATTGAAGCCAATCCCGACAAGATCAAGGCCATCGAGCAGATCGAAGCCCCGAAACGCGTCAAGGATGTACGGAGGCTTGCGGGTTGTGTGGCCGCCCTTAGCAGGTTCATTTCAATGTCTGCAGCACGCGCCCTGCCTTTCTTCAAAATCTTGAAAAAGGCAGGTCCTATGAAATGGACTCCGGAAGCGGAGACGGCGCTGCAAGACTTGAAAGGATACCTGTCCTCCACTCCAATACTTGTCGCACCTAAGCCACAAGAGAAGTTGCTGCTGTACTTAGCGGCAACCAATCAAGTGGTTAGTGCTGCGTTAGTAGCGGAGAGGGAGGCAGATGAGGAACCCACATCCCCGGCAAGCACATCCAGCGACAAGTAGGGGGCTTCCCCGGCAAGCTCTGGCCCCGACAAGGACAAGTCTACGCAGGAGCAAGGAGAAGTGCGAAAGAAGATGGTGCAGCGCCCAGTTTATTTTGTAAGTTCCCTCTTGCAGGGGGCTAGATCAAGATACTCTGGGGTGCAGAAATTGCTTTTCGGCCTCCTCATGGCCTCAAGAAAGCTGCGCCACTACTTCCAAGCACATGAGATAACGGCGGTCACTCGCTTTCCGTTGAAGAGGATATTGCAGAACCCAGAAGCAACAGGCAGGATTGTCGAGTGGGCACTGGAACTGTCAAGCTTTGGTCTTAAGTTCGAGAGTACTTCAACTATACAGAGCAGAGCTTTGGCAGAGTTCATAGCGGAATGGACCCCAACACCAGACGAAGATGTCCCAGAGACAAACATCCCCGTCCAAGAAGCAAGCAAGGAATGGATAATGTACTTCGATGGCGCCTTCTCGCTGCAAGGCGCCGGTGCTGGTGTGCTACTCGTCGCACCTACCGGGGAGCACCTCAAGTATGTTGTCCAAATGCACTTTCCCAAGGAGCAATCGACAAACAATACTGCTGAGTATGAAGGTCTGCTTGCCGGCCTCAGAATCGCGGCCGAACTTGGGATTAAGAAGCTGATTGTGCAGGGAGACTCACAGCTAGTGGTCTGACAAGTGAACAAGAGTTACCAAAGTCCCCTGATGGAAGCTTATGTCGACGAAGTGAGGAAGCTTGAAGAACACTTTGAAGGCTTACAGATGGAGCATGTCCCAAGAGCTCAGAATGATATCGTAGATGGCCTCTCAAAGTGTGCTGCAATGAAGTTACCTGTGGAACCAGGGGTCTTCGTGCTCAAGCTAACTCAATCATCTGTTACACCATCAGTTGGGCATAGCAAGAAGAGGAAGTTGGTCTCCGGCGACTACTTGCCGGCGGACCTTCCTGAAGCCGCCGCCAAGGTCCCCAAGACCAACAACCAAGATGCTGAGGAACGGTCTGCTCCTGCGGACCCAAGGGTCTGTACAGTTGAAGTAGGCATCCCCAAGACCAACAACCAAGATGACGAGGTTGATCCCGGGGTTGCGGTAGACAATCGTCGACAACACCCGCTCCATAGTACCCATGCAAAGCCGGCGCGCCTCGTCAGCCAGCTGCGCGGGGATCTTCTCCCGTAGCCGCGCGAGAGCCGGCGCCACTCCTCTGAAGAACAGGCTCAGCTTGGCGCTGTGGGGGAGACTCTCGTCGGGGGAGTACGCGAGGTGCTCCGCCCTCAGCGCCACCATCTCCATGTCGATGTTGGCGGCGGAGGCGACGAGCTCCTCGGTCCACTGCTCCACCGTCCGCTGGAAGTGGTTTTGCGAGACGGCGGCGCTTTCCAGCAAGGCCCTCTCAGTACGGAGATTGTCCTTCAGCTTCGTCTCGCGGTCCCGGGCGGCGTCAAGCGAGTCGGTGAGGGTAGAAACCTTCAGCTCCAAGTCAGCGATGGAGTCCTTGGCATCGTTGAGCTCTTTGCCCTTCTCAGAGAGGCGGACTTGCAGCTCCGAGTTGGTGTGGGCGTCTTTCTCCCGCGCCACATTGAGTGCGGCGACCCTGTCTTCACTCGCCTTCAAGTTCGACTCCATCTGCGCCACCCTGGCCTCCAGATCCCTCTTGGCGGTCTATGCGGTAGCAGCGGCATCCCTCGCCTCCTGCAGAGCCCCGCCAATGGCCTGCTCATGAGTGGTGAGGTCGTCCTCGTGGCTGTAGAGGTCGACCTTCCGCTGGTTGAGCTCTCCCTCCCGCCGAGACAGCTCCTCGGCGGCCAGACGCTGTTGCTCCTCCACCTCGGCCTTCTCGAGGAGGAACGCCTGGTGTGCTCCGGCAAGCTCTTCGCGCTCCTCCGCCAAGTTTCGGAGGGCCGCCTGGTTGGCGGCACGGAGCTCCGTGGCACGCTTCTCCAGATCAGCACCAGCCTTGGCAGCCAGAGCCTCTCGGGACTCCAGCTTGGCTTGCCTGGCCCGGTACAAACCCAGGAGTCGACGCAGGAGTTGCTCCTCTTCGGGCTCGTCGCTGCTGCCGGGCTCGTCGACAACCTTCAATCCGGCGGAGGCAAGAACTTCTCCGTCAAACGTCTCCCCCTCCGCGGGTGCCCTTGATGAGGACGCCCACGGGACTTGGATAAAGACCCCGTTGGCGGCCTCCAGATAGATGCCCGACCCAGCCGCAGAGGCGGAAGGATCGGCGGCCGGTGCAGCGTCCGGCGCTCCTGCGGCCTCCGGGCCAGCAGTGCGGTCGCCGGTCCCTTCCCCAGCTGCCGCGTCAGCGGTCGAGGCGGTCTCCTCGGTGGATTGGCTCATCGGCGCCGACCGTTCCCTCTGTGGAGGTGGCATCGCCAGCGTCGCCACGCACCTCCTCCTCGGCGATGGTTTCCGTCTCCATCGGCTCCGGGGCGGGCGGGTCTGACAACAGAAGGAAAAGAAAAGGAAAATCATCAAGCAAATATCCAAAAAAAGACGAATCCAAGAAGAAGAAATTACAAGGGTTACCTTCGCGGGCCTCTTCAACAACGGGGTCCCTCACCGGGGAGTTCTCCCTCGTCGGCGTAGTAGAGGCCCCCGCCGGCGGAGGGCCGCTGGCGCCTTCCCTTGGCGGGGTGCTCACCCTTGTCGGGCTGCTCGCCCTTGGCGGGGTACTCGCCCTTGGCGGAGTACCCGTCCTTGGCGGAGCATCTTCCCTCGCTGGGGAGCTCATCCTTGGCGGGGAGGGTGGAACGAGCGGCTCGTCGGGGGCGGCCTCTTGGTGCTCCCGCGGCTGCGGCTCCACTTTTGCACAAGACAACAAGACATCAATAAGGATAACAAGCTCAAGCGCGCCCATCAAGCGGAAAAGTGAACACAAGGCTTACGCTGGGGGCTGCGTTGGGGGCTGCTCTCCGGAGCAGCAGGCTGGTCCGGCAAGCTTGTCGCTGACGCAACCCCCGTCGCTGTGGCAGGCTCATCGTCCTCGATGTCAACCACAGGGATCTTGGCCCTGTTTGCCATCCTCTGGGTCGAGGTCCTGGAAACTAAACAGGGTCAGAACCAAGCAAGAGCAATCAAGACAAAAGCAACAAAAACCAAAGGAAATAGAAATTGCAAGTGCTTACTCTTCCTCCTCTTCGTCGGAGCTGAGGGCGGAGAAGTCAAACTCCGCCTGGCGCGCTCCAGCGCGAGGAGCTGGAGGAGAAGGCTCCCTTGGGCGCTTGGCGGGCTCTGGGGCTGTGGGCTATGAAGACCCAGCACCGGTCGTCGCTGAGGACCGAGGGGCAGAAGGGGCACCAGAGCCACTCCGGGAAGATCCCCCTCCGCTTGTCTGTCGGGCATGGGGCGCCTCCTTGACGACCTCGCTCGTCGTGGTGGCACGCGTCGCACGGCGCTTCGGCTGCTGTCGAGGCGCCTGTGACCTCGTCGTCTCAGCGGCCTTGCGGAGGCACTTCTTCTGCTGTGGCGGGGGACTTGGTGGTGGCGGAGAGTTCTCTGAGGATGACGTGGCGTCGTCGTCGAGATTCAGAGACCCGCCGGAGTCCTCGTCGGAATCGCCCGATTCGGCGTCTTCTTCGGCGGGCTCACTGGACTCGGTGCCTTGCCCCGCAGCCTCGCTCGCCCCGGCAGGCTCCCCGGTGGGCTCCCCGGCAAACTCCTCGGGCGCGATCTTCAACAACTTGAGGATTTCCTCCTCCTCAGCCTGACTCACCGCGTCCGCTGCTTCCGCCTCGTCCACAGTGTACCCGAACTCACCCGCAGCTGCAGCTGCGGCGGCCTCCTCCATCCTGTTGGCTATGTAGGCCACATCCCGGTCGGTGGTCGTCCGGGTGAGGCCTTTCCTCTCCTCAGGGTTGCGTGGCCGTTCAACCAGATTATCAAAGAAAGCCTACACAGTCTCCGCTGAAGGCACCAGCCAAGTGGGGACGACCCCGTGGGAGTCGCACACAGGCATTGCCGCGCGGATGGCACTGAGGGCAGTGTTGTTACACAGAGGAACTACTCCGTCCGATGGTCTGAACCACTCCGAGTGCTTGGGGTCATGCTTAAACAGCTCCCGGACCATCCCCTTCAGCTCCAAGACGGTGAAATTATAGTTCAGCCCGGGGCGCAGCCTCATGCAATCTGCCGCGTTGCCGAACTCCCAGGCGGGCCTCTTCCTTTCCTGCAGGGGGGCAATGCGGCGGCAGAGTAAATCGGCCCCGACTTCACCTATAGTAAGATTGGCAGCCCAGAGACGAAGGATCCTAGTAAGGGCAATCTGCAGCTTGTCGTCTTCCGGGGCCAAGTCGCTCCAATCCTTGCCGCGCACTATTGCAGTCTGGCGCGGCAAGGTAAACTGCTCGGGCTCATCCTCCATGACCCAGCACCAGTCAGCCCTCCACTCCTCCCACTTGCCGCGAAGCTCTCCTTTCAAGTACGCCTCCTTCTTGTTCAGCCTAAAGATCCAGGAGATGCCGCCGGAGAGTGGGGATCCGGACACTACTCTAGGCGTGAAGAAGTGGCGGAAAAGAGCTACATTTGGGTGGACCCCGACGTAGTTTTCGCACAGATGTGCGAAAACGGCCAAAGTGAGGACGGCGTTCGGGGTGAAATCTAAGAGGTGGAGTCTGTACGTGTTCATCACATCACAGAAGAACTCCGAATACGGAGGGCAGAGACCGCAATGGAAGAACAAAGCGAAAAAGTGGTAACCTCCCGGGAACATGTCGACGGCCACGGCGGGGAGGACTCTGGTGCGCGGGTGATCCTTCGTCTCCCTCGCCCAGAACAAGTAGTACTTGTCCCGCAGCTCCCTCGGGCCGAGCCTCGGCGGGAAGACCACCATCCTTCTCCGCATGGCTGCCAGCTTCGCCGCCTTCTCGGACTTCTCCTTCTTCGCCTTATCGCTCTTCGCCTTGTCACTTTTCGGAGCCATGGCGGGGGCGGCGAGGAGGGAGGGGGGGAGATCGACGGCGCCGCGGATACTCGGAACGGCGGAGGAAGGGTAGAGCTCGGCTCTCTGTCGACCTGAGGGGAGGCAGAGAGCGGCGGGGGTTTCTGGAGATTCAGGGCGCAATGAAAGCAATGGGGGGAAACTGCCCCTGCTCCCTTTGCTTTTAAGAGGGAAGTGGGGGACGTTCCGCATTTCCCATTAAAGAAACAGGCCACGATCTCTCCCACGACGCCGCAATCGACGCGTGCCGTTAGGGAGGGATGCGGCGAATCTGGAGTGGGAAACGGCGCGCCGTGGGCCGCGTGTGCCCGTGCACTGTTCTGGGCCTGGCCCAACAGCGCTCGCACCGTGTGTGGCCCAGGCCCGGGGGCTCCTGTCGGTGTACGAAAGTAGGGGTACCTTAGTATCCCGACTTGTGCACGGGCAGTAGCAGCGTCCCGCGGTCTGGCTCACCACGCGCCCGCCAAAGCCCACTCTAGACCCCTTTGAGCCATTCAAGAACAAAGTATCCAAGTTAAGAGACAAGACCCCGGCAAGAGGAGCTTGCCGGGAAGGCCGCACCAGGCTCAAGGTTATCATTCCAGCACAAGACCCTGGCAAGAGGAGCTTGCCAGGAAGGCCAAAGAGCGGCACCTCAAGAAGGTATATCGCGGTGCATCATGCGCCCCGGCAGGGCCCGAAGAGCGACAAGCTTCCGGGTCCGGCATGGTTGCGACCCCGGCAAGGTGCTTGCCGGGTAAGCTTATGCTGTGTGCCTGCGCTCCAGCTCATCTGACCACGCGTCGCCATGGGGCCCTTCCAGGGGCACGTGGCAGATGGCTGTGCAGCCTGGGGTACACGGTGGCAAGCCGCGGTGACGAGGCTATCGCCGTGGCGAACGGAGACGCATGGACGGACGCTTTTGGGGCGACGGCGATGGGCATTCAATGCCCTTGTCCCCCACCGTCAGAGTTAGGTGAAGACCACTATTCATACACTGTTCATGCACTGTTGCAACTACCACCAGTTTTACACTTTTACCCTCTCCTACGTTGGCACCTGTCGGTGACCCCTTTGAGCTATAAAAGGAGGCCCATGCACAACGTAGAGGGGGGTTCGATCCCAGAAACTGAACCACTCTCTCGCTCGGTGTAGCTAGTACCGTAGATCTTCAAGCACCCGAGCCCAAGAACTCAACACAACCGAGGCAGGAGTAGGGTTTTACGCATCCGCGCGGCCCGAACCTGGGTAAACTGCTCGTGTGTGCCCCTCGATCTGCTCTCCGTGCTCCCTCCGCTCCCTTGCCGTACCGTATAAGGGGCTCCGGTCCCATAGGTGTTCGTGGGCGTTCAGTTTCCCCGACACCATAGTATACCCTTTTATCAACTTCATCTACAGTCGTGCATTCTATTCGAACAGAGCTATTCTGATATGAGGTCTTCTCATCACGTTCCTCAATGTAGAACGTGTATCCATTTATGTCATATGCTTGGTACGTCAACACCGTAGGTGATGATTTTTGTGCCAACCACGTAGGAATGTCATTGATGGATCCTTCTGCCAAACGATTCTCTAGCCATTCGAAGTAGTTCTCAGTGTGCTCCTTCATCTCCACATCTGATGAAGGCATCATTGGTAAGAAGCTTTGGCGTATCTCCGACTAGTGTTCTTCAACATAAGCGCTGAGAACTGAGTTGTTAAGCAGTACCATCAAATGGGCTTTCTCTGCCAGTTCTCCGGGTGCAGCCATTTGCATGCCAGCAAGGACCAGCTTACCTTTCAGCCTTCCCTCGTGGCGAGAGAGAGGCAAACCTATAGATATTTGTTTCATGTATTCGGTGCAAAACTCAACCACAGCCTCCGCGGTATAACCTTGTAGGATGCTTGCCTCTGCATGGTTTTGGTTCCGACAAAAGCGCTTCAATATACCCATGAACCGATCAAAGGGATGCATGTTGCGAAGAAACACATGACCACAAAACTTTATCTCATCGAGAAGGTGCACAAGGAGATGGACCATGACATCAAAGAATCACGGTGGGAAAAACATCTCTAAGTTGGACAATATTCTCGCAATATCATCTTGCATATGATCCAACTCTTCAGGATCTACAACTTTCTGCCATAGTTGGTTGAAGAAATCCCAGAGCTCCATGAGTGTGTTTCTTATATCTTTGTCCATCAGATTCATGATGGCCACCGGGAGGATTTGTGTCAACATTACATGGCAATCATGTGACTTCATGTGTCCGAACTTCATTTTACATGAGCTCACATCCATGAGACTTCTGATGTTTGCGTAGTAGGAAGAGGGTGTCTTAACTAACAACAAATAAGTGAATAAATGTGTTGCTTATTTTGAACTAAATTGTAACTCTGGCCAACTTTGATGAATTTGTCATCATCTTCTACTTCACTCTTAAATTTTGATTGATCTACAAGCATATCCAGCCATGAACTGTCACCATCTTTTCTTTTACCTTTAATCTTGAGCAGAGTACCAAGGATGCTTTCACATACATTCTTCTCTACGTGCATGACATCGATGCAGTGATGTACATGTAGAATCTCCCATTAAGGTAATTTCCAGAACACTGGTTTCTTCTTAAACACTTGACCCTTGGTTGTTTGTTTCACCATCAAAGCGTGCTTCTTGCCAAGCACAATATTAATTTGTTTAGCCATGTTGTGGACCACCTCCCCATCATAGGGTCTTGGGCCCACACCTACCTCTGTCGTACCATCAAATTCAGCTTTCATCTTTCGATATGGCTGATTTTTCCGTAAGAACCTAAGATGATGCAAATACACGGTTTTGCACGAGTGGGGAAGTCATCTGCTAGCTGTCCTATCCATGCATGTGACACACCCTACATCTCCCTTTGTTTTCTGCCCCGATGTGTTGCCTAATGCCAACATATCTTGAATGATGTGCGCCAGCATTGCATGTAGATCAAATATCTCCTTTCTCTAAGCATCATAAATTTTTACAGCAGACGCATCTATCCACACTGTCAACAGTTCTTCTACAAGTAGCTGAATGTAAATGTCGATGTCATTTCCAGGTTGCTTCGGGCCTTGGATAATCATTGACATCATAATGTATTTTTTTCTTCATACACAACCAAGGATCTAGGTTATATATGCATAGAAGAACCGACCATGTGATGTGATTGGTGCTCATATCGCCAAAAGGATTCATCCCGTCAGTACACTCCCTGAGCCTTATACTTCTAAGATCCTTGGAAAATTCTTGAAACTTCTTGTCAATTAATTCCCACTAAGCCCCATCTTTCGGGTGCCTCAATACTTATCCCAAATTTTCTTATCATGATGCCACCACTACCTCTTTGCCTCTCTAGGGTTTGCAAACAAACGGCTCAACATTGGAATTTTATGTGACTGTATCTACTACATTGGCAATAGACATTTCAAAGATAGGCTATGCACAGAAGGAGATATATGTCGTACCAGCTAGGCGTGAGGCGAAAAGTATACATCCATTTATTCAAGACTACACTCGTGCGACCGATGAAGTTCAGATCCTGCCAGTGAAGGAAGTGAAGCCGGCGTTCTGGACTCCATGCATATTTTTGACAGTCGAAAAAATTCAACTAAGGTTAAATTGAACTCAGGTTCAACGTATTGAGTACTCTTTTTATTTTTAGATTCGGTAGTACGGGTGTGTAATAGCTACACGTCTAGCCAAGTATTTAAATTAGTACTAGTTTGATTTGCCATCTTGTGATCAGCTTGCCGGATATTTAAATTAGTTAAGTTGTGTTTAGTTAAGATAAGAGAGAGAGAGACCGTGTAGATTTTCTTTTTTGAATCGGTTTGGGTGGGGTCATGCGATGCCTATATAAGAGGCTGGCTTCGACCGTGTACGCATGTTGTTTTGGTTCTGGAACAGAAGAAAAGCAAGTCGGGGTATACCCCCCTAGAATGTTTTTGTCAAGAAGCACTAATTATTGCTTTGTGTTTTTGGCGAGTGATAAGAGAGGTCGTATCTAGTTTGCTGCTGATCCATGGAGGATCGCCCACGTACATCCGCTCTCGGGTGTGCGTGTTGTTTTTGTGGTGATTGCATCTACAAGATCGCGAGCGCCACATCGTTCTGGTGACATCGTACCGTGAAAGATTGGGAAATTATTCCCGCTGTCAATTTTCTGTCGACGGTCGCATCAAGTACTTTTTCCCTGCTATTAGATTCAATTGTTTGAAAGATGGTGAACTTGCAGCATGAGAAATCTGATCATGAGGAGGGCCATGAACTTTTGGAGGATCTAGATATAAGTGATGATTTGTCTATCTATCTGATGGCGATCAATGGAGCCAACAAGAAGCTTGGGACAAGGGTTGATGAATTTTCTGCAAATATTGTAGGCATCGAGGACAGGCTGAACAAGCGTTTGACAGCCATTGACCGACAGCGCACTGATAGTCTACAAGTGGTGACTAAGAGTCCTAATCGGCTAACCGCAGCAGTTTAGCGCCTTCGGGCGAGAGATGTGGCACCCCGACAGTCCCGCTCACCACGACGACGTCGTGACCGCGACAACGACGATGATGGTGATTTTTCTGAGGACTGCGATGCCCGTGGAGGCCTACCTCACCGACCACGGCATGAGGCCGGGGCTCACCGCCATGCTGGGCGATGCCGTGACCATGGTGGCAATGGTGCCCACGAGGATAGTGGTTTGGGTCGAATCAAGATAACCATACCTAAATTCTCAGGATGTTGTGATGACCCGGAGAAATATTTGGAGTGGGAGATGCTCGTAAATTAGATTTTTATGGTCACAACTACTCCAAAGAGAAGAAGGTTCGTGTTGCATCAATGGAATTTACAGAGTGTGCTCTTGAATGGTGGGATAATAAGAACCGTACTCACGAGCGACCAACGACATGGGCTGACATGAAGCGAATCATGAGGGAACATTTTGTGCCTTCTTATTACACTCGCCAGCTTCTTAGTAGATTGTGTTGTCTAGTGCAAGGTACAAAATCAGTTGATGAGTACTACAAAGAGATGCAAATTTTGATGATCCGTATAGCTGTGCGTGAGTCTGCGGAGGCGACCATGGTACATTTCTTTGAGGGGTTAGAAGAAAAGATTCGTGACCGTGCTGATTTAATGAAGTATAATGATATTCATGAGTTACTTCATCAAGTGGAGCGTGCTGAATGTTGGGTATTGGAGAAGCAAGTTTCAGAGACTCGTCCAACTTACAACAGTGGGCGACGTGGTTCTTCTCCTCTTGATCGTGGATTTAGTGCTAAACTGGCTCCTTCTTATAAGTCGGGAATCATTGAACAGAGTAAAGTGTCGGCCGCGCAAAAGGAGGTTTCTCAGGTTTCATCTTAGTGCGACGTCATCTCATCATCGTAATATTATTTGCCACAAGTCTAGAGGACGTGGACACATGAAGCATGAATGTTCCAATCAATGAAGGGTTCTACTTGTTGATGCGGAATATATTTCAGAATCTGAAGATGAGACACCTAAGTTAGAAGATGGATTCAAAAGAGGTCATGGTGATACCATACTATGTTATCCTCAAGATGATCTTGATATGGAGAGTTTGCTAGCACATAAGGTCCAGCGAGATGACAAGAACATTGTTGAACAAGGACAGCGAGTATTTTTCAAACTGCATGTACCATCAAGGGAGAAATTTGCAAACTAATAATTTATGGTGGCAGTGCTAGCAACATGATTAGCAAGGATGTGGTGGAGTCTCTTTTGTTACCAACATGGGAGCACCCAAGACCATACTATATGAAGTGGATAAATGATGTTGGAAAAGTGAAGGTAACACATAGGGTGAAGGTGCCTTTTTCGGTTGATGGCTATGTTGACAAAGTAGAATGCGACGTTATGCCACTGCATGTTTGTCATCTGATTTTGGGGCGTCCGTGGCAGCATGACCTTAATCCTCTTCATCATGGACGAACAAACATGTACACGTTTATGCATAAGGGTGAGTTTTATACTATTCTTCCCAAGGATGCAAAGAATATAAAGTGTACCGTTGAGGCATTCATAAAAATCTGCAAGGTATAGATTAAAACTGAGGACGGTTTCCCTTCAAGGGAGGGAGGATGATGTGACCGTATCTGCTACATTGGCAATGGACATTTCGAAGATACGCACAAAAGGAGATATATGTCCTACCATGTAATGCCCCGGATGTAATACTTTCCCTTTTGGGCATATAATATATCTCCGGCTTCATCTATTTCCATTCCAGGTTCTTTGTCTTTCGGGTTTTTGTCGTTTTGTTGTGTGAGTGTGTGGCATTCATTCATATCATGTAGACATGTGCATCGCATTGCTTTTGTGTTGTCGTTTGCATCCGGTTCCACGCGTTCCTCCCCGTTGTCTGTTTCGCGTTCCGGAGCTCCCTCACGTGTCCGTGTCATCCCGTAGGCCTACTTTGGTGTTTGGGCGTGTAACGTTACCGGTGTGCCGCGAGGTTGTTGTGTGTGTTGTTGTTTTGTTGTGTGCAACCCGCCTCTCAAATCTCGTCACGTTTGGATTCCGTTTGCTATCCCAACAGTTATTCGTGTGGGTCCAAAGTGCCTTCACTTGTGGCCCGAAACACCCCTACAGCAGCCCACTACCCTCTCCTAGGCCCATCCTAACTACCCCCGCGATCGGATCCGTCGGATCACGATCGGAGGGCTTCTAACAACCCCAAATCCCCCCAAACCCTAAATTCTGCTATACAATAGACCCTAGTCTATTTTTGGCATCCCTATTTTCCTTTCCCCTTCTCCCCTATTGTTTTTCTCAGATCCAACTGCCACTTGGAGCCCCTCCATCGAGCTCCCGCCGCAGATCGAGGGCATCTCCCAGGCTCCTCGATCGAGCGAGGCAGCCGACGCCGAAGTCAACGCGCCAGGGAGTCGACCGCCTCGAGGACTGGCCCTTCGCTCCCTCGGTCGATCGCAGCGCCGATCCCCTCGTCACCCAGCCGATCCTGGCCCAGGGACCACTTCCCCGGCGCCAGGGCCCAGCCCCGCATCGTCATCGCCCTTCGCCAGCCGGCCTCGCCTGGGCTCCCCGATCGCCAACACTTCCCCGCAGGCCCGTACGCCCCCGCATCGGCCGTCGCCGATCGCCTTGGGCCCTCTTCCCGATCCGTGCTGCGCCAGCCAGGCGGCCTCGCCGGGCCGCCTCCCTCCCCCTCCGCGCTGGGCCACCTCACCGCGGGCCGAGCCGCAGTCACCGGGCCTCGTCCCGCATCCCTCCAGCCGACCGGCTCCCGCGGGCCGCGCCAGCCGCCGTTCGGCCCAGCCGCGGGCCGTCCTCGTTCCCGGGCCAGATCCAGCTCCACGGGCCCATCTCTTCAGATCTGAGGTTGTTGCAATTTTACCTAAGTCCCAGATCTTTTGTTGTCTGATGCAATATTCAACTGCTGATATCTTTGTGTGTGTTTGTCCGATTCGCGCAAATAGCATGTCCAGACGTTCGTGGTGAATAGCTCTACGCTTTATATTTTTGTGTCATGCATGATAGAAGTCATCTAGATGCTTGTTTTTCCATTGCAAGAGTGCATCGTGATATAATTGCTGCTATGTGATGTTTTTATGCCATCTTTGCCATGTGATATCTTTTAGCTCATTTGTCCGAATGATGCAAATGACATGTCCACGTGTTCGTCTTGCCATGCTCTACATGTTGCATGTGTTAGGTTGCATGATAGATTTATTCTTGCCATGTTTATCATCGTTGCAAAGTGCCATGTGGCCGTGATGTTGTTTCACTCGTTATGAAATGCCATCTTGTTGAGCTCGTTGCTATCGTTGTGTTTATCTCCATGAAGCATGCTTGTGTGTTTCGGAATCACCATCATGTGTACTTTGATGAGGTGCTTACCACTTGCCATGTTTAGTTTCGAGGTGACTTAAACTTGCTCTTTTAGATGCCATGATGAAATTGCTGTTTTAGGACTTAGTGGTTTTTCACTAAGTCTGAAATCTGTAATGTTCGATGCCATGTTTGAGTGATGTTCTAGGACAAACCATGATAGTTTTGGAGTGGATCTTGATTGTTCCTTGTAGTAGATATTGTTGGATTTCCATTCATGTTCTCACATGTTTATTTAAGTGGCTGTAGCATGTTTATCTTTTGCTCCAAAGTTTCAATAAAATTCTGCTGCCAGAATTTTATTGTCAAGTTCAATATGTCCAAGCTCATTGCTATTGAACCGTGACTCCTTTGGGGGTGCACCTTTGGACTTAATTGCTGTAGGATATGTCTAGTTTGTGTTCTAGGTCTTTGCCATGATGTTTGAGTGCTGTAGCTTAATTATTTTGTGCTCCGAAGTTGCTATGTTGCTGTAATTTTCAGCTTTCGCTCATTTCTTGTTTCGGGCATAACTTTTAGCCCGTAACTCCGATTTAAGCGAATCTTATATGAAACTTGATTGATTTTCTGTGTAGATTCATAATCTCTTATTGTTATCATGTTTTGAGGTGTTTTGCTTGAGTGCTATTTTCCGTGCTCCGTGTGCATCCTTAGTGCATCCATCATGCATCCATCATTTTCGAGTGCGCATTGCATCTTGTTGATTTGTGCTTGGTGTAATTGTTTTGCTTAGAGACGGAAGCTGAGATCGAGTACGAGTTTGAGCACGAGGTTACCAACGAGGTTGAGCACGAGGACCCTTCTTACGATCCGAACGACTTCTCTTCAGGCAAGATGACCGAACCCCGATAACATTACTATCTTTGCCTTTTGCTAGTAGATCCGCTCTATAGTTTTGCCTCGATGCCCATGTTCTTCTTGTCAGCCTCCTACTTGTAACCATTGCCATGTTTAACCAACCTACCTATGCAAACCGTTGCTTGGCTAAGTACGCTTCGCTCAGCCCTTCTTATAGCATTGCTAGTTGCAGGTGAAGATCGAAGATGCTTGCTTCATGTTGAAGTTTTGTTGGGTTATATCACACTATATAAATGCTTAAAATGAAATCATCTATATATTGGCAAGGGTGGAAGGCTAAGCCTTTTGCTTGGTGTTTTGTTCCACTCATGCCGTTAGGAACCGTATAAACCGGTGTTATGTTCCTTGATTATGCGTTCCTAACACGGTTGGGGTGTATGGGACCCCCTCGATAAACCGCTAAGTGCTAAGTCTTTTCCAGCAAGTCCCAACATTGGTACTATTTGCCTAATAACAAACTAAACTTGCATAGGGAGTAATTAACCCTCTTTCTTAATCAACAACCCCGGGCCAGTGCTCCACATGAGTGTTGGTCCGAAACGGGGGTCCTGCAGGGCCACCTTGGGGCAACCCGAGGTATCTGGCATACACCTGTAGCATCGCCCATCCGGTCGTGTCCTGAGACTTAGATACGCGCGGCTACTATCAGGGTGTCGACACGCCGGGAGGATTTGCTGGATTAGCCTTACCTTAGTTCGGTATATCTTGAGCACGGGATTCCAAGAATACTCGGGTCTTCCCACTTTGGAGTTGCGACTCCGCGGATCGTGGGCTTGTAATGGGTCAAGTTGGAACACCCCTGCAGGGTTATGAACTTTCGAAAGCCGTGCCCGCGGTTATGTGGCAGATGGGAGCTTGTTAATATCCGGTTGTAGATAACTTGACACAATGTTTCTAATACACTACCAGCGTATGTTTCGTGACTATCAATTTCCGAATAGGGATTCGGGAGTTGAACACGGAGGGGTTATGTTTGTTGAGCTTGTAGCTAGGATCACTTCGTGATCACTTCTCGTCCGAGGCTTTCTCTTCTCGCTCTCACTCACGTAAGCTAGTTGCTAGTTGCTGCTGCAGACACTTATTCTTTTCTTCAGCCTTATCCTCTCCCAAGGCTTAAATAGTCTTGTTACCCGGGAACGGGATTGCTGAGTCCTCTGTGGCTCACAGTTACTTCACCACACCAGATGCAGGTCCAGCTGTGAGCTATCCAGGTGATGGCACCGAGCTGGATTGGGAGTTCGACGAGGAGCGTAGTCGGTACTATGTTCGTTATCCGGATTATCAGTAGTGGAGACTTCTACTAGGATTCGATCCGACCTATGGTTTATTTATTTAAGTTTGGTATCTTGACATTTGGTTTTGCCCTTAGAGGGTTGTGATCTTCTTAATGTATGATGTTTGAGACATGTATTGTATTTGTGTGACGTGGCGAGTGTAAGCCAACTATTTATGTTTACAATCCCCTCTTTTACATGAGATGTGCAAATATTACCAAACTTGAGATCATTCTAGGATGGACTTATGCCTTTAAGTCGTGCCTCGACACGTAGGAGGTATAATTCCATCCTGGGCATTACAAGTTGGTATCAGAGCCTTCTCCGACCTAGGAGCCCCCACTGATTGATCGAATCATTGACGGTCGAGTCTAGGCACACACTGAAAACATTTTGAGTCCTATATATTATATCGGACAGTAGGATTTCTTTGCTTCTCATCTACTTTCTCTCTGGTGAGGACTCCTGACGACTACTCTTGTCTCTCCTATCTTCAAAAATTGCACAAAATTTTTTTTTAGGAATCCCGCGAGTATTCTGGGATTGTTTCGATGTTCTTGTGACGAGGATATTGTTCTCGATGCCTCCTGTCATTAGGGGTTGTGGCAGTGTCCCGGGGAGTTGAGCTTCGGGGTATTGTCGTCACAAGCATATCGCGGTAGTACTAAATACTTAAGACGGCCGACATCGAAAATCTCTCCTATACGGCCAGTGGCAAGATAACCCCGACATCACCCAGTACTGGGGAGGTAGTTTGGGAGTATTGCCATAGCTTGTTATAGTGGATGCTTTTCGA
This sequence comes from Secale cereale, assembly GCA_902687465.1. Taxonomy (NCBI): domain Eukaryota; kingdom Viridiplantae; phylum Streptophyta; class Magnoliopsida; order Poales; family Poaceae; genus Secale; species Secale cereale. The sequence continues at coordinate 202,286,487 of LR738713.1, read as the reverse complement.
AGGTCCGAGGTACACAGTTTCCGAGAAAGATTTGTTATGTGTTGAAGGATGGATACACCTGGATGTAGGTATAGAGTTGATTGCGCGGTGCTTCCCGTGTATCCCCAACACCTGATTGCATAACTGGAATCTTTCGGAAATTTATAGGTGGGTTTATCCAGTAGATCGTAGGCATTCTTCCAACGAATGCAGGTTAGTGATTTCGGGGTTCTACATTGAGTGAAGTGGTTTTATGACCGATGTTACTATCAGGAGTTGCATCTTAAAGGGTCCTTGGCTATGCTGATCCGGGGATTGCAAAACCTTTTCGTAACGCGTTCATATGCTTTCAGCACAAAAATGTTAGAACGAAACTCCTCTCTTGTGTTTGTTCCCGTCTGTACCTTGTTGTTTTCTTATTTTACCTTTTGTCCCCTATGTGGTTTCTCGTGAAGATTGATGTTATCATTAAACTGAGAATTTCATTCGTTCCTCTTGTTCGAATGATTTCATTCGTTCTTATTGTTCGAATGATTATTGTGAAGACTTGTTGCAATTCGTTCCATTGATTCAGCTTATACCTTCTGTCAATCAATTGCTGATTCGTGGTCATCTATTTCAGGATGGCTCCGAAAAAAGGTCCCAACGCTAACCCAGAGGGTGAAGAGGTTCCAGATCGTCCTCCTTCCCCTCCTCCTCCGTCTGAGGCTTGGAGAGCGATTATGCAGACTACAGCTCTGAACACCCAGTTGTTTATGCAAATGATGCAGCAGATGCAAGCTAATCAAGCTAATCAGGGTGTTCCAGGGAATCAAGGCAACTTCTTCAACCAGCAGCACCATGCTACTCTCAACCAGTTCTTGGCAAATAATCCAAAATCTTTCAGTTACTGTGTCGACCCTCTTGATGCTGAAGATTGGTTAACCGACATAAAGAAGCATTTTGAGTGCAGTAACGTGAAGGAAGATGATTATGTGAAGTTTGCAGCCTTCCAACTGAAAGATCAAGCAGCTGATTGGTGGCAGCAGTACAAAGACTCCAGGCCAGGTCAAGTGATCTCTTGGGAGAATTTCTGCAAGGATTTTCGCTCGAACCACATTCCTACAAGTGTCATCGAGGGTATGCGTGAGCAATTCCGCAACCTGAAGCAGGGCTCTATGACAGTCTATCAGTATAATGTCAAGTTACAAAACCTCGCCCGCTATGCTAAGCAAGACATTCCTGATGCCAAGAGCAAAATCTACCAGTTCCGTGGAGGTCTCAAAGATGAACTTCAGCTTGCTCTCACTTTGTTCGAGCCAGATGAATTCGACAAGTTCTATAACATGGCTTTGAAACAAGAAGCAGCTCAGCTTAAGATGGAGGCTTCTAAGACGAGAATTCGAGATGCTGTTCACTCTTCCTCATCGTCTCAGATGGTCTCGAAGCATCAGAAATTCCGGCTTCCTCCTCCTCCAGTGATTCGAGCTCCATAGAACAACTCCAACAACAAGAACTCTAGTGGACATGGTTTCTCCCACCCACCCAACCCGAGCATCAAGTCGAAGAATCAGTTTCAGTCTCAAAGCTCCAAGTCAAGTGGCTCTCTTTTCCGTCCTCTCTCTGAAGTGGTGTGCAACAAGTGTGGCCAGAAGGGTCACTATGCCAACAGATGTCCGAATCCGAAGCGTCTTCCACCTCCTCCGCCTGTGAGTTCAGCTATTGTCAAGCATGATCCAAAGGCAGCAAGGGTCAATCTGATGAATGCAGCACAAGCGAAGAATTCTTCTGATGTCATTTTGGGTAACCTTCCAGTGAACTCTTTTCCTGCTAAAGTGTTATTTGATTCGGGTGCTTCTTGCTCTTTCATGTCATATCCATTTGCATCCAAGCACGATATTGTCACCAAAAATCTGCCAAGGGAGTTAACAGTTATTTCTCCGGGAAGACGAATGCACTCCAGTGTTTATGCTCCGGATGTTTCTATTCGCATGGGTGATGATCGATTTTTGGCTTCTCCGGTGGTTCTTGGTAATTCTGACATCGACCTCATCCTCGGAATGGATTGGCTTTCTCAGCATGATGCTCACATTGATTGTGCTCAAAAGGAAGTCAAGATGACTCATCCTGATGAAGATGTGATTATCTTTGCCTCTAGGGATAACACTATCAGGCTTTTCTCTCTCAATGATAAGGGCGAAATTAATGCCATATCTCAAATTCCGGTGGTAAACGAATATCAAGACGTCTTTCCTGATGAACTTCCAGGCATGCCTCCACACCGTCAGGTGGAATTTGTCATTGAACTCGAGCCGGGTACTGAGCCAGCATTCCGGCGTCCGTACAAGCTCTCTCCGGATGAATTGAAGGAATTGAAGAAGCAGCTTGATAAACAGGAGAGTATGGGTCTCATCAGGCCTAGTACGTCTCCTTGGGGCTGTGGTGTCTTATTTGTCAAGAAGAAAGATGGCACGGAGCGTCTCTGTGTTGATTACCGGCCATTGAACAAGAAGACAATAAAGAACAAATATCCGCTCCCCAACATCAACGAACTCTTCGAGCAGCTCAAAGGAGCTAAAGTGTTCTCTAAGCTTGACCTCCGAATGGGCTATCATCAAATTCGCATTCGCGAGGAAGACATTCCCAAGACGGCCTTCAGAACGAGCTACGGTTCATACAAGTATACCGTCATGTCTTTTGGTCTCGCCAATGCTCCTCCTACCTTTTCAAGGATGATGCATTACATCTTCAACCCCTATACTTGCGAGTTTGTGCTTGTGTATCTGGATGATATTCTGGTGTTTTCCAAGAATAAAGAAGATCACGAAAAGCACTTACGTCTGGTTCTTGATCGACTACGAGAGCATAAGTTCTATGCCAAGTTCTCCAAGTGCGAGTTTTGGCTCGATAAGGTTTTGTACCTGGGCCACATCATCTCAGCTAACGGTATTGCGGTTAATCCCGAGAAAGTTGAAGCAATTGTCAACTGGGAAGCTCCTCAGAACGTCAAGCAACTCCGTAGTTTTCTGGGTCTTGCCAGCTATTGCAGAAGGTTCGTTGAGAACTTCTCCAAGATTGCCAAGCCTCTTTCCAACTTGCTTCAGAAGAGTGTCAAATACTTTTGGTCTCCAGAGTGTGAAGTGGCATTCAAAACTCTCAAAGAAAAGCTTGTCTCTGCTCCAGTTCTGACTCCTCCAGATGAATCCAAGCCCTATGAAGTATTCTGTGATGCTTCTCTTCAAGGTCTTGGTGGTGTGCTTATGCAAGATAAGAGAATTGTGGCATACACTTCTCGGCAGCTCGAGCCAAGTGAGAAGAACTATCCCACACATGATCTCGAGCTAGCAGCTGTGGTACATGCTTTGATTACGTGGAGACATCTGTTGTTGGGCAGAAAAGTCGACATATTCACTGATCACAAGAGCTTGAAGTACATCTTCACACAGCCGCATCTGAACCTCCGCCAGACTCGTTGGGTTGAAATGATCCAAGAGAATAATCCCAGCATTGAATACACTCCTGGCAAGGCGAATGTGATTGCAGATGCTTTGATCAGAAAGGCATATTGCAACAGCCTTCTTATCAAGCCGTGCCAGCCTGAGCTTTGTGAAGCATTCAGGAAACTCAACCTCCAAGTTGTTCCGCAGGGTTTTCTTGCAAATCTTCAAATTGCTCCTACCTTGGAAGATCAGGTCCGTGAGGCCCAACTCAGTGATACCATGGTGAAGAAGGTGAAACATGCTATTGCTAAGGGCATTCCGAAATACAAGTGCTTTCGTGTTGATGAGAGAGATACCTTGTTCTTCGAGGACAGACTCGTTGTTCCCAAAGGTGATCTCAGGAAGCTCATAATGGAAGAAGCTCATGATTCTCTCCTTTCTATTCATCCTGGCAGTTCCAAGATGTACCAAGACCTCAAGCAGTCGTACTGGTGGAAACGCATGAAAAGGGAGATTGCCCAATTCGTGAATGAATGTGATGTATGCAGAAGAGTGAAAGCAGAACATCAACGTCCAGCCGGTCTTCTCCAACCTCTTCCTATTCCCGAGTGGAAGTTCGACCACATTGAAATGGACTTCGTCACTGGTTTTCCTAAATCCAAGCGAGGAAATGATTCTATCTTCGTGGTGATTGACAAGCTTACCAAAGTCGCTCACTTCCTGCCAGTGAAAGAATCCATCAATGCAGCTCAATTGGTAGAGCTGTACACTTCCAGAATTGTGTCTTTACATGGCATTCCTCAAGTTATCTCCTCAGACCGTGGAAGTTTGTTCACATCCAGGTTCTGGGACTCCTTTCAGTCCGCCATGGGCACTAAGATCAGGTTCAGCACTGCTTTTCACCCTCAGACTAGTGGTCAAGTCGAGCGTGTGAATCAGATTCTAGAAGATATGCTCAGAGCCTGTGTCATATCTTTCGGCATGAAATGGGAAGACTGCCTTCCATTTGCCGAGTTCTCTTACAACAACAGCTTTCAAGCAAGTGCAGGCAAAGCTCCTTTTGAAATCCTCTATGGCAGAAAGTGTCGTACACCTCTCAACTGGTCTGAAACAGGCGAACGTCAACTTCTTGGCAATGACTTGATCTCAGAAGCCGAAGAAATGTGCAAAGTCATACGTGAGAATCTCAAGGCCGCTCAGTCGCGTCAGAAGAGCTACTATGACGGCAAACACCGTGATTTGGCATTCAACATTGATGATCATGTCTATCTCCGTGTTTCTCCGATGAAAGGCACCCAAAGATTCGGTATCAAAGGAAAGCTTGCTCCTAGATACGTCGGGCCTTTCAAGATTCTTGGCAAAAGAGGCGACCTAGCCTATCAACTTGAGCTCCCTCCAAACTTCGCCAATGTTCATGATGTCTTCCATGTGTCTCAACTTCGCAAATGCTTCAAGGCACCTGAGCGCATGATTCCGTTTGAAGAGATTGATCTTCAACAAGACCTGTCCTACCGAGAGCATCCCGTTGCTATTCTCGAAGAAACCGAACGCAAGACCCGCAACAAGTCCATCAAATTCTTGAAAGTCAAGTGGTCACATCACACCGACCGAGAAGCTACCTGGGAACGAGAAGATCATCTTCGTTCCGAGTACCCTTCCTTTTTCCAGTCCTAGATCTCGGGACGAGATCTTTTTGTAGTAGAGGAGAGTTTGTAATGCCCCGGATGGATTACTTTCCCTTTTGGGCATATAATATATCTCCGGCTTCACTATTTCCATTCCGGGTTCTTTGTCTTTCGGGTTTTCGTCATTTTGTTGTGTGAGTGTGTGGCATTCATTCATATCATGTAGACATGTGCATCGCATTGCTTTTGTGTTGTCGTTTGCATCCGGTTCCACGCGTTCCTTCCCGTTGTCCGTTTCGCGTTCCGGAGCTCCCTCACGTGTCTGTGTCGTCCCGTAGGCCTACTTTGGTGTTTGGGCGTGTAACGTTACCGGTGTGCCGCGAGGTTGTTGTGTGTGTTGTTGTTTTGTTGTGTGCAACCCGCCTCTCAAATCTCGTCACGTTTGGATTCCGTTTGCTATCCCAACAGTTATTCGTGTAGGTCCAAAGTGCCTTCACTTGTGGCCCGAAACACCCCTACAGCAGCCCACTACCCTCTCCTAGGCCCATCCTAACTACCCCCGCGATCGGATCCGTCGGATCGCGATCGGAGGGCTTCTAACAACCCCAAATCCCCCCAAACCCTAAATTCTGCTATATAATAGACCCTAGTCTATTTTTGGCATCCCTATTTTTCTTTCCCCTTCTCCCCTATTGTTTTTCTCAGATCCAACTGCCACTTGGAGCCCCTCCATCGAGCTCCCGCCGCAGATCGAGGGCATCTCCCAGGCTCCTCGATCGAGCGAGGCAGCCGACGCCGAAGTCAACGCGCCAGGGAGTCGACCGCCTCGAGGCCTGGCCCTTCGCTCCCTCGGTCGATCGCAGCGTCGATCCCCTCGTCGCTCAGCCGATCCTGGCCCAGGGACCACTTCCCCGGCGCCAGGGCCCATCCCCGCATCGTCATCGCCCTTCGCCAGGCGGCCTCGCCTGGGCTCCCCGATCGCCAACACTTCCCCGCAGGCCCGTACGCCCCCGCATCGGCCGTCGCCGATCGCCTTGGGCCCTCTTCCCGATCTGCGCCGCGCCAGCCAGGCGGCCTCGCCGGGCCGCCTCCCTCCCCCTCCGCGCTGGGCCACCTCACCGCGGGCCGAGCCGCAGTCACCGGGCCTCGTCCCGCATCCCTCCAGCCGACCGGCTCCCGCGGGCCACGCCAGCCGCCGTTCGGCCCAGCCGCGGGCCGTCCTCATTCCCGGTCCAGATCCAGCTCCATGGGCCCATCTCTTCAGATCTGAGGTTGTTGCAATTTTACCTAAGTCCCAGATCTTTTGTTGTCTGATGCAATATTCAACTGCTGATATCTTTGTGAGTGTTTGTCCGATTTGCGCAAATAGCATGTCCAGACGTTCGTGGTGAATAGCACTACGCTTTATCTTTTTGTGTCATGCATGATAGAAGTCATCTAGATGCTTGTTTTTCCATAGCAAAAGTGCATCGTGATATAATTGCTGCTATGTGATGTTTTTATGCCACGTGTTCGTCTTGCCATGCTCTACATGTTGTATGTGTTAGGTTGCATGATAGATTTTTTCTTGCCATGTTTATAATCGTTGCAAAGTGCCATGTGGCCATGATGTTGTTTCACTCATTATGAAATGCCATCTTGTTGAGCTCGTTGCTATCGTTGTGTTTATCTCCATGAAGCATGCTTGTGTGTTTCGGAATCACCATCATGTGTACTTTGATGAGGTGCTTACCACTTGCCATGTTTAGTTTCGAGGTGACTTAAACTTGCTCTTTTAGATGCCATGATGAAACTACTATTTTAGGACTTAGTGGTTTTTCACTAAGTCTGAAATCTGTAATGTTCGATGCCATGTTTGAGTGATGTTCTAGGACAAACCATGATAGTTTTGGAGTGGATCTTGATTGTTCCTTGTAGTAGATATTGTTGGCTTTGCATTCATGTTCTCACATGTTTATTTAAGTGGCTGTAGCATGTTTATCTTTTGCTCCAAAGTTTCAATAAAATTCTGCTGCTAGAATTTTATTGTCAAGTTCAATATGTCCAAGCTCATTGCTATTGAACCGTGACTCCTTTGGGGGTGCACCTTTGGACTTAATTGCTGTAGGATATGTCTAGTTTGTGTTCTAGGTCTTTCCCATGATGTTTGAGTGCTGTAGCTTAATTATTTTGTGCTTCGAAGTTGCTATGTTGCTGTAATTTTCAGCTTTCGCTCATTTCTTATTTCGGGCATAACTTTTAGCCCGTAACTCCGATTTAAGCGAATCTTATATGAAACTTGATTGATTTTCTGTGTAGATTCATAATCTCTTATTATTATCATGTTTTGAGGTGTTTTGCTTGAGTGCTATTTTCCGTGCTCCGTGTGCATCCTTAGTGCATCCATCATGCATCCATCATTTTCGAGTGCGCATTGCATCTTGTTGATTTGTGCTTGGTGTGATTGTTTTGTTTAGAGCCGGAAGCTGAGACCGAGTACGAGTTCGAGCACGAGGTTACCAACGAGGTTGAGCACGAGGACCCTTCTTACGATCCGAACGACTTCTCTTCAGGCAAGATGACCGAACCCCGATAACATTACTATCTTTGCCTTTTGCTAGTAGATCCGCTCTATAGTTTTGCCTCGATGCCCATGTTCTTCTTGTCAGCCTCCTACTTGTAACCATTGCCATGTTTAACCAACCTACCTATGCAAACCGTTGCTTGGCTAAGTACGCTTCGCTCAGCCCTTCTTATAGCATTGCTAGTTGCAGGTGAAGATCGAAGATGCTTGCTTCATGTTGAAGTTTTGTTGGGTTATATCACACTATATAAATGCTTAAAATGAAATCATCTATATATTGGCAAGGGTGGAAGGCTAAGCCTTTTGCTTGGTGTTTTGTTCCACTCATGCCGTTAGGAACCGTATAAACCGGTGTTATGTTCCTTGATTATGCGTTCCTAACACGGTTGGGGTGTATGGGCCCCCTCGATAAACCGCTAAGTGCTAAGTCTTTTCCAGCAAGTCCCAACATTGGTACTATTTGCCTAATAACAAACTAAACTTGCATAGGGAGTAATTAACCCTCTTTCTTAATCAACAACCCCGGGCCAGTGCTCCACATGAGTGTTGGTCCGAAACGGGGGTCCTGCAGGGCCGCCTTGGGGCAACCCGAGTTATTTGGCATACACCTGTAGCATCGCCCATCCGGTCGTGTCCTGAGACTTAGATATGCGCGGCTACTATCAGGGTGTCGACACGCCGGGAGGATTTGCTGGATTAGCCTTACCTTAGTTCGGTATATCTTGAGCATGGGATTCCGAGAGTACTCGGGTCTCCCACTTTGGAGTTGCGACTCCGCGGATCGTGGGCATGTAATGGGTCAAGTTGGAACACCCCTGCAGGGTTATGAACTTTCGAAAGCCGTGCCCGCGGTTATGTGGCAGATGGGAGCTTGTTAATATCCGGTTGTAGATAACTTGACACAATGTTTCTAATACACTACCAGCGTGTGTTCCTTGACTGTCAATTTCCGAATAGGGATTCGGGAGTTGAACACGGAGGGGTTATGTTTGTTGAGCTTGTAGCTAGGATCACTTCGTGATTACTTCTCGTCCGAGGCTTTCTCTTCTCGCTCTCACTCACGTAAGCTAGTTGCTAGTTGCTGCTGCAGACACTTATTCTTTTCTTCAGCCTTATCCTCTCCCAAGGCTTAAATAGTCTTGTTACCCGGGAACGGGATTGCTGAGTCCTCTGTGGCTCACAGTTACTTCACCACACCAGATGCAGGTCCAGCTGTGAGCTATCCAGGTGATGGCACCGAGCTGGACTGGGAGTTCGACGAGGAGCGTAGTCGGTACTATGTTCGTTATCCGGATGATCAGTAGTGGAGACTTCTACTAGGATTCGATCCGACCTGTGGTTTATTTATTTAAGTTTGGTATCTTGACATTTGGTTTTGCCCTTAGAGGGTTGTGATCTTCTTAATGTATGATGTTTGAGACATGTATTGTATTTGTGTGACGTGGCGAGTGTAAGCCAACTATTTATGTTTACAATCCCCTCTTTTACATGAGATGTGCAAAGATTACCAAACTTGAGATCATTCTAGGATGGACATATGCCTTTAAGTCGTGCCTCGACACGTAGGAGGTATAATTCCATCCTGGGCATTACATACCAGCTAGGCATAAGGAGAAAAGTATACATGCAATTATTCAAGACGACACTCGTGCGACCGATGAAGTTCAGATCCTGCCAGCGAAGGAAGTGAAGCCGACGTTCGGGACTCGATGCAAATTTTGACAGTCGGCAAAATTCAACTGAGGTTAAATTTAACTCAGGTTCAACATATTGTGTACTCTTTTTATTTTTAGATTTGGTAGTACAGGCATGTACTAGCTACACGGCTAGCCAAGTATTTAAATTAGTACTAGTTTGTTTTGGCATCTTGTCATCAGCTTGCCGGATATTTAAATTACTTAAGTTGTGATTAGTTAAGATAAGAGAGAGAGTCCATGTAGATTTTCTTGTTTGAACCGGTTTGGGTGGGGTCGTGTGATGCCTATATAAGAGGCTGGCTTCGGCCGTGTATGCAGGTTATTTTGGTTCTAGAACAGAAGAAAAGCAAGTCGGGGTATCTCCTTGTAGCGTGTTTTTCTCAAGAAGTTTTAATTATTGATTTTTGATTTTGGCGAGGGATTAGAGACGTCGTCTCTAGTTTGCTGCTGATCCATGGAGGATCATCCACCTACTTCCACTCTCGGGTGTGTGTGTTGTTTTTGTGGTGATTGCATCTACAAGATCGCGAGCGCCACATCGTTCTGGTGACATCGTACCGTGAAAGATTGGGAAATCATTCGCGCTGTCAATTTTCTGTCGACGGTCGCATCACAATTAAAGGCAAGTACCAAAAAACCTTGAACGGGATTCCTGTCTTGATCTCGTCCTCCAAGTTGTACTTATCCTTTGCTTTCCTGCACTTTTATTTTTTTGACACCTGAAACAGTAGGAGAGCCTCCTACTGTGTAATTAAATTAATAAAATAGGGTGGAGTTACATATGGTTTTATACAAGCCTTCTCCTTCGGGGAAGTTTGGAGGGATATAAAGACTAAAAAGTAGTTACAAAAGAGTTAAGAAAGGGTGTGTGTTTTTCTCCAACCCTATGAGTTAGTAGAGAGAGATTCTCTTTGAGTCTTGAGCTCCAGGATGCTTTCGTGGGTGTTATTCTTCTGAAGACCTTATTATTCCTTTCTTTCCAGATGCTCCAAGCTGCTTGTAGGAAGATTGCCATGAACATTGGTTTGTTCCACACGATTCTAGCTGTGTTTATCCAATCCAGATGAGAGCCTTGATAGCTCCAGTAGATGGCAATGTCAGACCAACAATCTTTGTTGAAGGAGCAAGCAAAGAAAAGATGTTCAACTGTTTCTTCCACATTGATCTCGTAGAGGGGGGCGTGTATAGACATTGCCAATGTTGTAGTGTCTTCTCTTCAACATGTTTCTGGTGTTGAGCCTGTCAGACAGAAGGAACCAACCAAAAACCTTTATTTTCAATGTAACCTTAGATTTCCAAAGCCAGGTATAGGTTTGATGTGCCCGAACCTCCCCGAAGAAGAAATTATAGTATTTGTTGGCCCAGTCTTTGCTTGAATGTATTGAAAATGATTGCCTCTTTGCTGGCATGATCCTCCACAATGGTGCCAATATCAGTCGTGAGGGAGGCAATGGTGTTAACTCTCATCCTTTCCAAGGCCATTGCTTGGAAAAAAAATTGAGTTTTCATCTCCGAACTTAACCCAACGTACAGTGCAATGTTTTTTCCAATATTCCCGCTGATAAGATAGGAGACGTATAATATGTGCATGCGCTTGTATTGTGCATGCTTGCATGTGGGACAAGCACGCAAATCTTTGTACTCACCACGGTACAATATACAATCATTCACACAAGCATGGACCTTCTGTACTTCAAGTTTCAATGGGAAAACAAGTTTCTTCGCTTCATTCGTGCTTCTGGGGAGCACATTATCTTCCGGAAGAATTTCTTTGAAAATACCTAACATCTTTGTGAACCCCTGGTTTGATAGACCGTTTGCTGCTTTAAATCTGAGAAGCGCCAGGGTGGCACTCAACTTGGAATATTTATGTTTGCAACATGGATACAATTATTTCTTGGAGTTCCCATCAATGGTTGGCAGATCCTTGTACCCAATCATATCCTTTTTAGGCCCTTGAAATCTGCAATCATAGCAGCAAAATCTGGCATAAGAAGATCATCATCATCTGCGTCGACGTCTTGGTTTTGCAATGGGAATTTCGGCTTTCCGGTCTTCCATTGGTAGCTTGATGCCCCTGCCCTGATGTTAGATTCAACATCCATGTGACACTGATCGGATTTTGGCATCTCGTAGCCCTGGGTATCTTCATCCATGACCTCGTCTTCACCGTGTCTGGTCCAGCGTGTATATCCATCCATGAATCCTCGAGAGACTAAGTACCACTGGACATCTGCAAATTCATGTGACTTTGTATTGGCACAATCAATACATGGAAACAGGATGTAATCCACATCACCAATTCTCCTCTTTGTACTTTCAGCCAAATTCATGAACTCTATCACACCAGTGATAAAATCTGCGGTTTTCTAATTCTTCATCCATTGAGATCGTTCCATCTGCACCACACGAATGGTAATTAAAGACAAAACAACAACATTAATGCACAGATTAACTGCTGCCCAAATATGCGTGCATAAATCACAAGGTTTTATTTTCATAATTACTGAGGGTGCTCCATATTGTAATCCAGACGTGCAATGACAAAATTAATGGGCAGTCAATTTACATGCAGAGTACTAGTACAACATTACCCTTAGGAAATGAATACCTTAATTAAGCCACTCACGAAAAGAATACCTTAATTAATTAGCCGTGCGGCGACCTCTACCCAACAGACAAAGAATAGCGATGTGGCGGCACGCCGAGACAGCATGGTCGAGAAGCAAAGGTTAGTGCGGCTGTCGCCTAAAGTTCGACCTCCACTATCCCGCCATCGACTGGGATGGATGTGCTCGAATCATGCCGCCGCCGACCTCGATGGTTGAGCTCCACCTATCTCCCACCGCACACCGAGAATTGACCTCCTATGACGCCACCACCGCCCATCGACCGAGGATTGGCCTCTTCTCCAGCAGCCGCTACCTAGGCCAACGCCGCCATCTCTATATGCAGAGCACCTGTTTTTTATGGATATCCACACAATGGTTGTTTACACGGTATCACTATAACTCAATTATATGTATAGGGTAGTACATCACATACGATTATGTAACAGCACCTGCGTCTCTCCTATGTTGTCTTCTCACACGGTTTGGTGCGGAAATCGTGTCTGACATTGTAATACCTAACACAAACGACATGTATAAACAGTGTGCCGTATACAACATATAGTGCCATAAGTAGTTCCTGGCCATTAGCTTATCCCCGAAGTTTCCCCATTTCCCCCAAATCCCTACATAGCCTACAAATTCCCTCATGTGGCGCTGACATTGGGGGAATGCGGACGAGTGGTGTTGATGGTTTTCGTGCGGCTGCTCCTGCCCGTGTCGCCACCACGGCGACGGTCGTTGTCAGGCAGTTGCCTAAGGTCATCAGAAGGCAGGTGTACTACGGATATAAATCGTCCTGTTAGGTTTCAACCTATCCCGATCTTTTTTGGCATGTCCATAGTAGCTCCTTGCTAAATCCGTCCTGAATGACCCCCCCCCCCAAGGAAAGCGATCTGCCACCGGATCCGGAGCATGACTCCAGACTCCCACAACATGAGTTCGACTCCGAGTTTTGCGCCACCCAGAAGTACCAAAAGTTGAGTTGTGTACATGGGCACACTCCCGCTCGACGTGTATGCACGGAGGGACTCGACATTGCCAGGCGGTTTCTCAGTTGCCCCTTTGTGGTTAGTCCTAAGTTCAGCATTTTACTTTAGTTAATGCCACTACTCACCCTGAATACTATTTAACATTGGCAGGGATATGAGTCTTGTGACTTTGTTAACTGGCTCGATGAAGAATAGCCTGGCAGGGCTCGGAGTGTCATCACGAAGCTCACAGACAATAACGTAAAGTTGAAGAAGAAACTGGCTGATCTGGAATGTACAATCATTATGATGAAGCAAGAAAGAATTAATCACAAGCAACACATTAAAGCAAGAGACTGAAGGAACTAGCCTGTGTAGTTGTGGTTGTCGCATTAGCTATGTTCTATGCGCTGTTTGCAATGATGATTAGGGGTTTTGTTTAACAGTATTGCTAAAGCTCATCTAGATGTGTTATAAGTAACGCACATCTAGGTCCTATGCCATTGATGTTACGCGAAGAATCGTGTAGATATTTTCCTTTGTATTTTTTCCTTTGTAGTTTGATTATTGTTGGCTTTATGAATAAGAAGAGCTCAATGTATTGCTTTCCAACAGTCCTACTCAGTTCGTACCGGTACCGGTGCATAATCCCAGAACTCATTCCTTGTTTTTCTCCTAAAAAAAGAAACCATCCAAATAGCCAATAAGAGTCCTGCGCAACCTCAGGAATTTGGAGCGACTGGGTACAAATAATTGCGGTTGATTAAATCAGCGGTTAGATAATATGTCAACCCCCGCTTCAATTGCCATTTCCTCTTCTCTGCATACCTCGCTTAAGTCTACACCATCTTAATTGTCCCCGGTAGGGCGCGCTACACACTGGCACACACTCTACAGCCATTTCGAGCGACAGCAAGGACGATAGTTCAGCTAGTAGTCTAGCGCCCGATGATAGCTCAACATCGGAATCATCCCGCTCGTCTTTCATGAGTCCGGCGTCAAGCCCAGACCTTGATTATATGCGGGTCATGGAAGGGACGCCGCCTCTAGAGTCGTCAGATAACAACCAGATGGACGAGGAGCCATCGGACGACGAAGAAGAGCACGACGATGATGATGAGGAGGAGTGGTCGAACAAGGAGGAGGAGGACGACGACAACAACGGCGATAACGATGACTGAGGGAGTCCTTGATTTGGGGGTCCACGAGGATACAGTCTATCGAAGCTGGGCCGTGAAGATGGATATAAACTGACATCGCACGTGTCCGGTTAGGACTCCTGTGTATGTAGAAGGGCAGGATAGATGTTCGGATGTAATGATTCCTTTCTTCCCAAGTAATCTTTGTAACCCTAGGTCTACTCCGGTGGATATATAAACCGGAGGGTCTAGTTTGTAGAGGGTAATAGAATCACGAATACATAGGCTAGACTCCTAGGGTTTTAGTCATTAGGATCTTGAGGTAGATCAACTCTTGTAACACTATATTCATCAAGATCAATCAAGCAGGAAGTAGGGTATTACCTCGATCGAGAGGGCTCGAACCTGGGTAAACATCGTGTCCCCAGTCTCCTGTTACCATCTATCCTTAGACGCACAGCTTGGGCACCCCTACCCGAGATCCGCTGGTTTCGACATCGACAATGGTGCTTTCATTGAGAGTTGCGATGTGCGCTCGCGAGAAGCGATCGATGGCTCGTCTCGTCATCAACGATGATATCACCCTGAGAAACAACCTGATTTTGAGCCAGATCCTCTAGCTCGGCAGGTTCGCTGTATGCCCCCGCGTGGCCGCCAGGCTAGCCACGTTTCCCGTGGTCATCGAGGATCGCTCCTATATCGGCTCCGAACACTCCGAAGACGCGATTTCGGTGGATTCCTCGTCCTTAAACGAGTTGTTGGATCGTATTGCCGCCATGGGGCTTGCATCGCCTAATGATCAGATCGAGCATAAATCCGGTCAAGAGGAAGTGAATTCCACCCGGAATACTCACCTGGTGGCGTCCATCGAGGACCGAGCCGAAGATATTTCCCCTCTTGAAACGGAGACCGGCGCTATTCGGATCTCCGAACCCTTCAAGCCGGACACACCTCTTTCAGGTGGAGCTTTGTGTCTTTCGAGCTCATGGACAGGCGCCAAGC
>LR738713.1:202248850-202271473 GCA_902687465.1 Secale cereale | reverse complement strand
GCTCGGCAGGTTCGCTGTATGCCCCCGCGTGGCCGCCAGGCTAGCCACGTTTCCCGTGGTCATCGAGGATCGCTCCTATATCGGCTCCGAACACTCCGAAGACGCGATTTCGGTGGATTCCTCGTCCTTAAACGAGTTGTTGGATCGTATTGCCGCCATGGGGCTTGCATCGCCTAATGATCAGATCGAGCTTAAATCCGGTCAAGAGGAAGTGAATTCCACCCGGAATACTCACCTGGTGGCGTCCATCGAGGACCGAGCCGAAGATATTTCCCCTCTTGAAACGGAGACCGGCGCTATTCGGATCTCCGAACCCTTCAAGCCGGACACACCTCTTTCAGGTGGAGCTTTGTGTCTTTCGAGCTCATGGACAGGCGCCAAGCCCGCGGGACCTCGATCGTCCACACCGGAGGTTGTACGCACCCTGAACATTACATTGGGTCGGGACTCAAATTTAGCACACCCACCAACCACAGTACATGCTCTCCAAGTAACTTCAGACTTCCGGGCATAGGTGATCTCGCGTACATACAATAGCAGGCCCAAGAGACGGTTTATCACTTTTGGGCCAGATTCCTGCTTGTCAAAAACAAGATTAAGGACTGTTGCGACGACGACACGGTTCCCATATTTCACCGCAATTGCAAGGACGAGGGAGTTATAAACGCCCTCAACCGTCGTCGAATACAGAGTTTTGCAGAATTGTCGCATCTAGTATGAAAGTACTAAGCTATGGAAAATACTTGGAAAGACCAGAATATACCTCTGCAACAGTCCATCTTCGGACAAAACGCTGCTAAAGTGAAACGGACATACCCTATCATGGCATCCGATAACATACCCATTGGCAAGAAAAACCGACCATTCACAGTACATAGGCCCGTTCTGGACGAACTGTTGGATAAGCCTTGCCTAATACATGCCACCTCAGACATTATCCCAACCCACTACCTTAGAGCATGTTGGGTACTCCAGCAGGTAGCGGAAAGCGGTGAAGCAATCCTCGCCACCACAACTCAAGGGGAGAAAGATTTTGATGTCTTTACTGTCTTCAAGACATTCACCTCAAACAACCAGCGTAAGAGAGAAAATCGCGAACTTGCCGAGGTTCATCAAATCAGCACCACGAGCCCATGGAGCGACACGACAATTGCTTTTTCTGCCGAAGACAAACCACGAGTCCGGCCGGTCCGAGCCACGGCCGCTCTTGTACTAAACCCAATAGTAGACAGCTTTCGCCTCACTAAAGTACTCATGGACGATGGCAGCGGACTCAACCTCATATATGAGGACACGCTTGCAAAAATGCGGGTCGATAAATCCCGCATTGGAAAAATTAATACAACCTTCAGAGGAATTATTCCCATCCGGGAAGCCCGGTGTCCGGGAAGCATTAAGTTCGATGTAGTATTCGATACACCCGAAAACTATAGGTCGGTGGAACTACTCTACCACATTGTCCCCTTGAACAACAGATACCACGCCCTTCTCGGGCGGGACGCTTTCTCACGCTTTCAAGCCATACCCCATTACGGGTACATGAATATCTAAATGCCAGGTCCTAATGGAATAATCACAGTAGCAAGTGATCCGGATAGAGAACTCCGTGTCGAGAACAAAACCGCATCCTTAGCCCTAGAGGCACTATCCGAAGCCCTCGCGGCCAAAGAGTTAACCACCCTACGATCTACGGTGGACAAGGATGATGTAGTCCTTAACAAGACATCGAAATCTACCTCCTTCCAGCCATCAGACGAAATTATCAAATTTCAAGTGCATCCGACAGATCCTAGCAAGACGACATCCATTGGGGCATAGTTGGACCCGACGGTAGACAGTGCCTTGCACGCCTTCCTCCACGAAAACTGGGACATATTCGCTTCGCATCCTTCAGACATGTCGGGAATCCCACGCAGACTGGCCAAACACAGCCTTAACATCATCAATGGGTACAAGCCAGTGAAGCAGTCACAATGATGATTTTCCGAACCCAAAAGACAGGCAATGGGGGGAGAGCTGGCCAAGTTACTCGAAGCCGGATTCATAAGGGAAATTAAACATCCGTACTAGCTAGCCAACTTAGTCATGGTACCAAAGAAGGACAAATCCTGGCGCCTTTCTGTCGACTTTACAGACTTAAACAAGGCTTGATATAAGGATCCCTTTCCACTGCCCTACATTGATCAAATTATTGATGCAACCGCAGGACATTACTCGTTGTGTTTCCTCGATGCTTACTCCGGATACCATCAGATAAAAATGAAGGAATCCGACCGGGCCACGACAGTGTTTATCACTCCGTACAACCCCTTTTGTTTAAACACTATGCCATGTGGGCCGAAAAATGTTGGTGTCGGGTGTCAACGCATGATTCAAACATGCTTAGAGAAACAAATTGGCAAGACAGTGGAGGCATGCGGCGACAATGTAGTCATCAAGACCAAACACGTCGAAAGTTGGTGGATGACCTCCACCTCACGTGTAATGCCCAGGATGCGACTATAGCTCCTATGTGTCGAGGCACAAGTTAGAGACACAATCGCATTCTGGAATGATCGCAGGCGTGGTTTCTTTGCGCAACTCATGTAATAAACAGGGATAAAAGAGATAAATAGTTGGCTTACACTCGCCATGTCACACAATTTAACTCAACATTCATACATTCATCCAAATAACACAGGGTCCAGCTACGGACGAAATCAAACGAGAAAAGATACTACAACCACATGTCCTGATCGCCCCTAGTAGGAACCACTACTGATCGTCGGGGTACGTCACATACATACGACCACGCTCCTCATGGAACTCCCAGTGAAGTTCTTGTCCATCTCCTACGTTATACTCAGTTGTACCTGCATCTGGTGTGTGTTGTAATCTTTGAGTCACAAGGACTCAGCAATCCCATTCCCAGGTATCAAAACTAATAAAGCCTTTTAGGTGTGGAGAGGTAATAAAGTGGCTGCAACAAGCACTAAGCAACTAACTTACGAAGTCAGAGCGAGATGAGGATATGTGCCATTGGTCGCCAAAGATGATCAATAAGTGAAAAAACCCCACCGTGTTCAGGGTTACTCACGTTCATGCATAACCCCACCGTGTTCACTTTCTGAAACCCTTCGAAAAGAGACCATCACGGTTACTCACACAGGTGGTGTATTCTTAAGGACATGGTGTCAAGTTATCTACAACTGGATATTAACAAATTCCCATCTGCCACATAACCGCGGGCACGGCTTTTGAAAGTTCATAACCCTGCAGGGGTGTCCCAACATAGCCCATCACAACCTGACGATCCACGGAGTCACAACTCCATGTTGGGAAGACCCGAGTGTTCTTGGAATCCCGTGCTCAGGATATTTGGACAAAGGTAAAACTAATCCAGCAAGACCTCCCGACGTGCCGACACCCTGATAAGAGCCGCGTGTATCTCGTCTCAGGCCACGATCGGATGAGCACAGCGTACAGGAACCAAAAGACCCGAGTTGCCAAGGGGTGGTACCGCAAACGATTCTAGGTTGGACCAACACTCATGAGGAGCACTAGCCCGGGTTGTTGATTAAGAACTCAGATTAATTACTCCCTATGCAAATTGGGCCTTGCTGGAAAAGCTTTAAGCAATGCGAATTATCAAGGGGGGCCCATAAACCCCAACCGTGTTAGGAACGCAAAAACAAGGAACGTAACACCGGTTTATCGGGTTCTAAGGTGGCATGAGTGGAACAAAACACCAAGCAAAAGGCCAAGCCTTCCACCCATTACCAATATATATGTGCATTAATTAAATAAGATATATATTGTGTTATCCCAATTAAACAAGTCCAAACATGGAGCAATCTTCCAACTTCACCTGCAACTAACAATGCAAAAGCGTACTTAGCCAATCAACGGTTTGCTAGGAAGGCAGTTTGAGTGTTTCATGGCAACATAGGAGGCCGACAAGACAACAATAGGCAGCGAGGGATAACTATAGAGTGAGACAACTAGCAAAGCAAAGATAGAGGTGATATCAGGGAATGGTCATCTTGCCTGGTAAGTCCTTGGTGGGATGGTAAAACGGCTCCTCAAACCCAGTCTCAACAAGATCCTCGAACTCGGTATCGGCTCCCAGCTCTACCCAACACAAGAGCACAACAACGGTACAAGATCAATCACGATGCAATGCACAAACAACATGATGCAAGACATGTCATGGGATGCAAGTCATGATGTGCATATGCATGAGGATGCTCTCGAGCCTAAAGGAGAAGATGATGGAAATGCCTTCATCTTGCGCAATCAAGCAAGCCACTGGATAAAGGGAAAGATTTCAGTCAAAATCGATATAAGGATCATTGGAATCGGATGCACGGTTCGCAAATGACAAGCAAAACAAGATGCAATGCAAAACTGAAGTTAACAGCAACATAGTATCTTTGGAGCAAGGTATAAATATGCTACAGCACCCAAACATGATGACAAAAGGCATGGATGTGAAGTAGACATGATTCTCAACAAGAATGAACTCAGAGCACACACAAAAACTTGCTGGAACACAATTAAACAAGCATGGCAAGATTCAATAAGTTAAGAGATTTCTCAAACTTAGTGAAATTTTACTGGGCATGCAACCAGGAACGATATGTTGCTGCCTTTGGAGGCACACAACAGCAAGCAACACAATTATAACAAGCATGAAAATTACATGAGCATGAAGAAGACATAATATACTTCCAGATCATCCAAAGAAACAATTCATTCCATGCAAGTGTTGCTTAACATGAGCTTTGCCAAAATGAATGTTTTGTTAACAGGCTGACAGTTTCAAATTCAAGCATTTTGAGTGCAACATTACAACAAGCTACAGCAGGGCATATATGCAAACAAAGGTGTGGATTGATAGAAAAATACATGGGTATCAAGACATGCTCACTAGTTATTCCAAAGCATGCATGGAAAAGATTGTGCCAACAAGTTTACATGGCAACATGTTATTACAAATTCCAGACGTAGCAGTTTTTCACTAAGTGTAAAAACAACAACATTGACATGGCATGTTTTCAAGCTTGTTGAAGTCACCACAAAGCATATCATGGAAAAAAATGCACAACTTCAAACATAACATGATTATATGCTCCTAAAAAAAGTTGACATGTGGCACAAAAGAAAACCACGCAAAATGCTATGAAAAAGACAAATCATCAAGTTATAACAATTTCAGCAACATAACAGCCACAAGCACTTATGCAACAGGGTTAAACATGGCATAATGCAACCTAACATGTATTCCAATGCATCCATCTTGAAGAGCATCACAATACGAACATTTTGACAAATCAAACACTCCATTTGGACCAACATGCACAGAGTTACGACCTCACGAACATGCACACATATTGTTAACAGACAACTAGTGCTGAAACAATAACATCACATAGCAGTTTGGCAACGAGGATTAAGACATCTAGATGAACTCTAACATGCACAAAACTGATGCCAACACGTAGAGCACTTCGAAACGAAAATTTCCATATATCATATGCGCAAAACGGAGCTACGGGCATGGAGATAGGACATGATGAAGAAGGCAACCTATTATTAGGATTTCGGGACTCAGAAGAAAATTTCACCTCGCGAAAGTCAACGGGACGCAGATATCTCGGGACGGAGCGAGTCGGGACGGAGCGGGTGTTTGGTTGGGATCCCGGAGGATCTCGTCTAGATCCACCGGATTCGGACGGCGGTGGCGACCAGAGACGAAGAAGATGATGGAGGAGCTCGCTGGAGAAGCGTTGGAGGAGACCGGCGGCGAGGGAGACGCAGCCGGCCGGCGAAGTGGTGCTTGGTGGCGGCTAGGGCAGGCGAGGCGGCTTCGGTGCCGGCGGCGTAAGGGCGTGGGCTGGCGGAAGGAGCCCGCGCGCGGGGCGGCGGCGAATCTCGCTCGCGGTGATGGCGAGGCGGCGGCCCGGCGTCGGAAGGGCGCGGGCCGGCGGCGGTGTTCGGGATCGGCGGCTTAAGGCTGGGAGAGCCGATCGCTGGCCCGCCAGGCCGCGGCGCGGGAGGAGAGAGGCCAGCGGCGGCGGGCCATGTGGCGCGCGTGGGTTGGACAGGGAGGCGCGGTCCGGCGCGCGAAGGAGCTGTGGAGGCATGGAAAATGAGGAATGGCTAGGCTTTTTTTCATATTTGGACGGGGAAGGTGTTTATATAGGTAAAGGGGGCTAGGAGAGTCCAAATGAGATGCGGTTTTTGCCAACACAATCGTGATCCAACGACCGAGAGCGTGGAGTTGGTTTGGCTAGGCCAGTGGGCTGTTGTGGAAGGTGTTGGGCCAAAAGAGATAGGCTTGCTACTTCTCGAGCTTGCGTTGTATTCCCTCGAAGAGGAAAGGGTGATGCAGCATAGTAGCGTAAGTATTTCCCTCGGTTTTTGAGAACCAAGGTATCAATCTAGTAGGAGACCACGCGCGAGTCCCTCGCACCTGCACAAACAAATAAGAACTTCGCAGCCAACGTGATAAGGGGTTGTCAATCCCTTTACGGTCACTTATGAAAGTGAGATCTGATAGATAGGATAGTTTGATATTTTTGGTATTTTTGGATATAAGAACAGAAAGTAAAAGCGAAAAAGTAAAGTAGATTGTAGTTTGATATGTTGAGAATAGACCCAGGGGCCATAAGATTCTCTAGTGGCTTCTCTCATGATAGCATAATTCTACGGTGAGTGAACGAATTACTGTCGAGCAATTGATAGAAAAGCGAATAATTATGAGACTATCTAGGCATGATCCTTATATATAGGCATCACGTCCGAAACAAGTAGACCAAAACGATTCTGCATCTACTACTATTACTCCACACATCGACCACTATCCAGCATGCATCTAGAGTATTAAGTTCATAAGAACAGAGTAATGCCTTAAGCAAGATGACATGATGTACAGGGATAAACTCAAACAATATGATATAAACCCCGTCTTTTTATCCTTGATGGTAACAATACAATATGTGCCATGCTGCCCCTACTGTCACTGGGAAAGGACACCGCAAGATTGAACCCAAAGCCAAGCACTCATCCCATTGCAAGAACTATAGATGTAGTAGGCCAAACCAAACCAATAATTCGAAGAGACTTGCAAGGATATTATAATCATACATAATCTTGATCATAAACCCGCAATTCATTGGATCTTGACAAACACACCGCAAAAAGAGATTACATCGAATAGATCTCCTCGAAGACCGAGGAGAACATGGTATTGAGATCCAAAGAGAGAGAAGAAGCCATCTAGATACTAGCTATGGACCCGAAGGTCTGTGGTAAACTACTCACTACTCATGGTGAGGCGATGATGATGATGATGTAGAAGCACTCCGTGGTAGATCCCCCCTCCGGCGGAGCTCCGGAACAGGCCCCAAGATGGGATTTCACGGCAACAGAAGGTTGCGGCAGTGGAACTAGGGTTTTTTCTGTTCGTTTGATGGTTTCGGGGTACGTAGGTATATATAGGAGGAAGGAGGGCACCGGGGGCCAAACGTGGGCCCACGAGGCAGGGAGGCGTGCCCTATAGGGGGGCGCCCCCCCACCCATGTGGACGCCACGTATGCCCTACTCCGTGGTTCTCAAGTCTCCCGTTTGTATTTTGCTCGAAAAATTTCTCTCCCGAAGTTTTATTCCGTTTGGACTCCGTTTGATATTCCTTTTCTGTAAAACCCTGAAATAGGCAAAAAAACAGCAATCTGGACTGGGCCTTTGGGTTAATAGGTTAGTCCCAAAAATAATATAAAAGTGTATAACAAAGCCCATTAAACATCCAAAACATCATAAATAATAGCATGGAGCAATCAAAAATTATAGATACGTTGGAGACATATCAGGGCTTTCGATGGGGAACGCGGTTAACTATTGGTGTATCAAACGACCTCCAAACGAGACGAAACTTGACAGGCGGTCTACCCACACTATAACAACAACGGACGACAACTTTCACCCCACTCTAAGAATGTTTTTCGGTCACTTACAAAAGGAGGATTCGGAGGTTCCACGGGCACGTGTGTGAGTGTCGGAACTCGAAACGGACAACGGAGAGAAACGAACATGACCGGGTGCAAGTGACAACTCGAATGCGATGCAATGCACATGATGACATGACATGGTGATATGCACACACGCTCAATGCAAAAACATAAAATACCCAAAATGAAGGATGAGCCTAGAATGTCATTGATTAAGTCAACAAAGAATATGTTTCCATATAGGGAATTGTTACATTTGGGGCTTTACATCATGTTCGATAACCTCCGAACATATGACATACAGCTTAATCCGGAAAAATGCGTCTTCGGCGTTCCGGTCGGAAAGCTTTTAGGGTTCATCATATCCCATAGAGGAATTGAAGCGAATCCAGCTAAAATCCGGGCCGTGTCATAGCTAACTACGCCAACTGATCTAAAACAAGTGCAAAAGCTAGCAGGTTGCGTAGCGGCCTTGAGCCGCTTTATCTCCAAATTGGGAGAAAAGGCATTGCCACTTTATAGACTGCTGAGGTGCACAGACAACTTTGAATGGATGGATGCTGCCACGGTAGATTGGAGGAAATAAAAACCCTATTAGCGGGCAACCCGGTCCAAGCAGCTCCAGGTGTTGGCAAGCCAATGGTGCTTTATATCTCAGCCACTCACTAGTGCGGTACTCGTCGTCGAACGAGAGGAAGAGGGACATAAATTCCCCATTCAAAAATCAGTATACTATGTATCACAGGTTCTCACACCATGTAAATCACGATTCCCCCATTATCAGAAAATTGCATATGCGTTGTTCATGGCATCTCGGAAGCTCCGCCACTACTTTCAAGAGTGTTTGATCACAGTGGCATCCAAAGTACCACTCAACCATATCATAAACAATAAAGACGGCACATGACGCATAGCTAAATGGGCCATCAAGCTCTTACCATTCGAAATAACATACAAACCATGTTGTACTATTAAGTCTCAGGAGTTGGCCGACTTTGTCCCAGAATGGACTAAAGCCAAATTCCCTAAAGATTACGGAGCATACTCCCACAGGACCATGTATTTCGACGACTCTCCAAAATGCTAGCCGGATTTGGGGCCGGCGTCATCTTGATATCTCCAACAGGGGATGCAGTCTGCTATGTACTGCAAATCATGTATACAGACTCAAACAATGCGGCGGAATATGAGGCACTACTGCACGGTCTCCGCATGGTCGTATGCAAGGGCATACAATGCCTTGAGGTGCATGGAGACTCAAACCTTGCAATACCTGAGGTAAATGGAGAATTTGATGTGAAGTATTCAAAGATGGTAGCTTATCGAAATGCCATATTAAAAATGTTGGCTCGATTTGAGGGGCCGGAATTTCACCATGTACCTCGGGATAGTAACCAAGCAGTGGATATACTCGCTCATATGGGCGCTAAACGTGACCCAATCCCGCCTAACACCTTTGTAGAAAGGTTGTTCAAGCCATCAGTGACATGGCTAGACGAGAGCAGAGATGCTATTGCAGACCCAAACACACTCCCACCAGACGAACTCAATACATATTTCATCAGAGACTCAGACATGGAAATAACATCCTCGGCTCATGAGATCATGGCTGTCATAGCTCCCTGGAATGAACCTTTCCTGGCCTACCTTAATAGGCAGGAGCTCCCCGATGACCAAAATGAGGCCTGCTGCATAATTCAGGGTTCTAAAGCCTATAAAGTTCATGAAGGTGAATTATACAATAAAAGCACTATTGTTGTTCTCCAAAGGTGCATCTCCGAAGATGAGGGACGGCAACTTCTAATAGAAATACACGCTGGCATGGGCGGCCATCACGCCGCAATTCGGGCTCTCGTAAGCAAGGCTTTCCGAACTGGTTTTTTCTGGCCAACTGCCCGAGCAGATGCTCAAACCCTAGTCCAACATTGTGTTGGATGCCAGCTTTTCGCAAATCAAAGTTATATGCCTCCCACCGCTGTGAGAACCATCCCCATTAATTGGCCCTTTGTGGTCTGGGGGCTGGATATGGTCGGACCTCTTAAAGGGGGAAGCCACAAAAAGAAATTTTTACTGGTCATGGTGGATAAATTCACTAAATGGATAGAAGCCAAGCCAGTCAGAACAACTGAGGCAGGGCCAGTGATAGATTTTATATCCAGTGTAGTACAATGTTATGGTGTCTCGCACAGTATTATCACAGATAACGGCTCCAACTTCACAGCTGGCGAGGTGAAAAACTGGTGCGCCAAGTGAGGCATTAAACTTGATTACGCCTCTATGTACCATACTCAAACAAATGGTCAAGTCAAAATGGCCAATGGCTTGATAATGAGCGTCATTAAACCCCGACTAGTGCGCTCCGTGTGGGAATCATATAAACACTGGGTTAAGGAGCTCGACTCCGTACTCTCAGGACTGCGGACCACACCTAACCGAACAACCGGATACACGCCTTTTTTCATGGTGTACAGCGCAGAGGCTGTTTTGCCCTGCAGTATTATTCATGACTCACCTCGAGTGCGCATGTATGAAGAGCGAGGGGCCGAGCTCGACCGGTAGGACGACCTAGACGGTCTCGAAGAAGATCACGATATCCTGCAGGCTCGTTCCGCACTCTATCAACAATAGGCCAGGCGATACCAAAGCAGAGAAGTGAGGTCCAAAACATACAATGTTGGCAAACTGGTTTTGCGCCTCCCGGAGAAGAAAAAAGATAAGCTCAAACCGAGATGTGAGGGCCCCTTCATTATCAATGTAGTACTCATCGGAGGATCCTATTTCCTTTGAAATGCATCAGACAATCGCCTTGAGCCGAATCCATGAAACGCTGCCAGGCTCCGACGATTCTACGGATAGTTCGGTAGCACCTTTTCTTCTCTTTTTCAGTTTAGGTCTTATCCCTTGTTTTATTTTAGTTTTCCTCTTCATTTATTATTATTCCTTACCGGAAAGTGTTCGGCTAAACCGAACTGTTATGGGGTAACGCATCCTCAAATGTATATACCTCAAAATACTTGGGGGCTTCTATAACGAAGCTCATTGTTACAAGCTGATTGCTTACAGTACTCATGTCGTCTGTTTCATATAGTCTATTCGCCATTATATGAACCTTTATGACTTGAGTTTTTGCCAAGGTGGGTTGCCTGGCTCCTATGTTTATACCCTACGTTCTCGATTGTTCGGCTAGGGTGTGAAGGGAGCACCTCTGCGATTGTTACAAGCGGATAATCCGAACATGTACCTCAGATGGGTTAAGCCGGAAGCTAGCATTCTTAAGGGAATTATTGGTCGGCGGACAAACGATGAATCGCTTTTTGGCACATAATCTTTCAATCTCACAGGATAGGCTTCCTGTAATCCTATTTTTAGGATCAAAGCATAGGCACGCATACATACGCATGCTGATCCAGGGAAAGGAACCCTTAACGGAACTATTCTCTCTGGAAGATGTTTCTTATGTTAAATAGTCATATAACATAGCTCCCCATATATAGATTGTCTGTTTAAGCAACGATGACCGGATTGCCTGATTTCCTGACATACCATGTGTTTACCACAAGTATAGTATTCGGAAACACTCCAGCCCTTGGGTTTCGGAGGTTAAAGCTGAAGGTCTGCCATGACAATCTTTTTATAAATTCGGTCGGAGATAAGTTTGATGATAAAGTACATTGTTACATGGAATCAAACACCTACTCTTCATCTATACCATCTATAAGATTGTCTAATTTACCTTCTTGTTGTGAAAATTTGCCGGTTGTCTTTACCAAGCTAACGGGAATTTCTTGTTCGTTCAGTCCTTGTGGTCTAACCCAGGCCCTATGATACGGATCAAGTCCGGTGTAGCATGTCTTCACCATAGCCCAGGCTTATCGAGTACCTTCTCGACATGTTGATGCCTTCCACAGATAAAAGCGGCGTCGAGCTCCTTTGAATAAATTTGTCAGTTCCTCCATATGTTCTGGAGGTGAATCGGCTGGCCATAAGGCTTTGGCCATATTCTTCATGGCTTTCCGAGCTCGCTCATGTACCTAGGAGAGCTCTTGGAGCAGGTCGCCTTGAAATCCTGACACCTCTCCCTTGGTCCGCCAAATAACAAACCTACAGGAATAGTTTTGTAAATAACTTTGAATCAAGGGACTATACAAAAGCTAGGTTAAAGGTCATACTGAATATGCCGCCTTTTAGGTTCCTGTTCTCTCTCTAGGCATTCGAGAGTTGGGCTCGTATGTCCTTTAGCTCTTCAGCTTGCTTGATATTTGAATAGTTTTGCAGTTTGTACTTCTCCTCTATGGTCCGTGTTAATACACGTTGACCAGCAGCCGCTTGCCCTCCTGTGTGTTTCTTGTCCACTAGAGAAGCCCTTAGCTTCTCCCCCGGTTGGTCTGTTGACCCTGCTGCTGTAGTTAAAACAATGTATATTTAAAACTCATTGATTGACGCAGGATCATACTTTTCAGGCACTGTTGTTTTTACCATCAGAGCCCTTCTTGGACCTCTTCGAGTCTTCCAATTCGGCGGTGACAACAGTTAACTTGGTCTGGCATGCTTCAAGCTCCTTGGATAATAAGTTATTCTTTTCCTTGAGTACCTGAGGATATAGCGATCCTTAAATCAGTTGGGCCAACTGCTTCAAGTCTCGGGGGCTACTGGCATATGATTATCGAATCTACAGGTTCTTACCCGCATATCCTTTGGAAGCTGGTGAGTGGCTCCGGGAAGTCCGACTCAAGAAGTTCGGACATATGCATCCACAGAACTAAGGGCGTTGAACGCATCTTTATTAAAAGTTGGATCACGCATGGCCGCTTTTCTTCACCGATAATTCATCGCGCTTTCCACTTCGGGATTGGTAACAGATACCTCATCTGAATAATCTTGGAGAGGACAGTTTGGCGTTAAGCCCGTATCAACCCTAGTCCTTGTGGATGGTTCCGGTGCCGAACTGGTTGGAGCATGGCTAGAAGGATCCCCGGACACAGTCCGATGTATGCTCCATCTAAAATAATACAAAGCAGAAAATGTTACAATCCGTCCTTGCCACCGAGCATCTGTTAAAAAAATTATAACTCTTCCATAAAGGAGGAGGTTCGGCGGTGTCTCCTGTCTCCTTTCGTTTCAAAGACCTGCCCTGCGTGGGCATCACCTTCCTAGAAGACGCCATTGATGCAGTATGGCGGGACAAGCGCCGCCCCTTTTGAGCATGAGATAGTGCCGTGGGTGAGGCGCGATGGGAAGGTTCTTTTTGAGGAGGTGTCTCCCAGGTACTTACATGGGAGGAAGGAACAAGGCTAGGGTAATCGCCTACAATGGCCACTTCAGTGCCATCATGGTTCGCCTGGTAGAAAACCCCATCCTTCAGCTCTATGCATATGTCCGGATCTTCTTCAAATCCGGGATCCATGTCTTGAACATGGTCCTCTGGCTGCGGAATAGGGCTATGAATTCCTTCAACCACCTTCCTCCACTCTTGTTGGAGATAGCCGGATTCTGTTCGGTTAGCATGTCTCAGAAAAGAAATTAAGCTAAAACTAACAATCAAAGAAAGACTTACCCAGTCAATTGGGTTTGTACATTGAGAAACCTTCCCGACATTTCAAGCGATGAAAGTCTTCCTCCTCCCCTTTGTAAAGGTCAGCTGGGATGGCGGCCAGGGCGGCAGGATTGTCCGGACATTTTCGGAGACAGCGCGAAGCATCGTCCTGCCCATTATAGTGCCATATATGAAACCCTCTAGATTGAAGTGGCTGAACATATCGCGTTATTGAGATCGTCGTTACTTCAATTATTTTTAGCTCAGAGTCGGCAAGTACTCTCATCTTGCTTACTAGCCTTTTAACCTCCGGACTGTCTTCTTCCTTGAGACTTCAGGGATGCTAGTTAAAACGCTTCTTTAAAGGAGCATTGGAGAATTCAGGAAGGCCGCGCCGGATTGCATCCGGAAGAACAATGTCTTCAATGTAAAACCATTCTGAGGGCCACTCTTCGGATGCCTTCTTCGGAGTACTAGACAGGTAACCTGTCCCTGCTATGCGCCACGCTTCAGCGCCGCCCACCTTGAATATAGATCCCTTTTGGGAGCGGGGGACGGGGCAGAATAATTTTTGCCATAGCTCAAAATGAACCTCACGGCCCAGAAATAGCTCACAAATTGCGACGAAGCCCACAATATCAAGGATAGAGCATGGCGTAAGGTCGTGCAGTTGGAGACCATAGAACTCCATAAATCCCCTGAGGAAAGGATGGATAAGAAATCCAACGCCTCTCAAAAGGAAGGAGACGAACCATACCCGCTCCTCTTTGGTATGATTGGGGAAATTTTCCACCAAGTCTTCACTGTCGATAGAAGTTAATCCAGCCCGGACAGAAACTATATCCACGGGAGGGAGATATCCCTGCGTCTGAAGTTTACTCAGATGCTCATAGGATACTTAGCAACTTTCCTAGTCGCATACTTGAGTGCCATGAGGGCGTGAGGAAGAACTGGGAGTGCTGGCCATGTTTGGGAAATTTTCCGTGGCAAGCTCTAAGGATTTTCGAGTGGTGTGGAATGTCATCTGAGATTTAGTCTCCTTAAATAGATGCCTTCCTTACACGGTCAGGGGGTTATTTGTAAAAATACCTAGACGGTTCGCATTCGTCTGACACGTGGAAGCCGAGATGATGGCGGCCTGGAATCGACACGATATAATATTCAATATGGAGCTGAACTATCATCTATTTCAAAGAAGAACCTGCATTGCAAGACCGAAGACATAAAGCCAGATACAACCTCTTCATTGAAGGCAAGTTCGGGGTCTACTAAGGGAGTCCTGGATTTGGGGGTCCACGAGGATCCGGTTTACCGAGGCTGGGCCGGATAGATGGGCCATGAAGATGGAGATAAACTCACATCCGCCATGTCCGGTTAGGACTCCTGTCTATGTAGAAGGGCAGGATAGATGTTCGGATGTAATGATTCCTTTCTTGCCAAGTAATCTTTGTAACCCTAGGTCTCCTCCGGTGGATATATAAACACGAGGGTATAGACTGTAGAGGGTAGCAGAATGAAAATTACATAGGCTAGACTCCTAGGGTTTTTTGCCATTACGATCTCGAGGTAGATCAACTCTTGTAACCATATATTCATCAAGATAAATCAAGGAGGAAGTAGGGTATTACCTCGATCTAGAGGGCTTGAACCTGGGTAAACATCGTGTCCCAAGTCTCCGGTTACCATCGATCCTTAGACGCATAGGTTTGGCACCCGCCTGTCAGAGTTCTAGGAACGGGGGTACCCAGACTTGCCTGCCTACGGCCAAGGGCGTGGCTCATCAGGCGGCATGGTACGGCCCAACATCTTCAGCAACCACTCAAGACCGTCGCGAGGGGCCAAGCCTCGCGAGGCAGACGACGCAAGACATCCTCCTGGGCGGCCTCACTAGGCTGGCTCATGAGGATCGGAGATATCACGGCAAGGGGTACCTCGCGAGGTCCTCGTGACGTGAGCAGTGATGATCAAGGCCAGGCGGGCGCCAACGGTCGCAGAGTGCCAATTTCCTCTCTGGTGCTAAAGGAGCGGGTGCAGGCGTGGAGTCCCGAGGCATCACACAAAGGTTTCCATATCAGTGAAACAAGACCAAGACCAGCAGGACGGCAGAGCGGAGGTCATCATGGAGCCCACGGCGGCGTCACCACGAGAGCCTTTGGCAGGCGAAGACCACCTTTTGCAAGGATAGTTTATACTAGTTGTCCCCCTCCAAATTTGGACGTTGTGGGATCCCTTCCCGCTCAACATTTGGGAAGAGGACCCGTGCCACTATAAATAGGACTAGCCACCACCATTGGGATCATTTCATCTTGAGTTGATCAGATAGTAGGCCACACACCACAAGCTCACCCGAGCACAAGAACCTCTCTCCCTAGGAGGCAGTTCATCTATGTACTAGTTCTTCCTCAGCCTACAAGGCAATTCACAACACCACACTTGATTAGGGTTTACACCACAACGGTGGCCCGAACCAGTATAAACCTTCTGTCCCTTGTTCTTTGGATCTGATGAGCTAGGACTAGGGATCGACAAGTAGACAAGCTAGGGCGGAAGGAGAGATCTTCGTGCGCACCCCAGAGTTCGAACCTCAAGGGTTTTGCTGGAACCCAAGATCCGACACGCCGGTTTTAACACCGACAACGACGGCGGCAATGAAAAGCCAACCGTTAGCGGCAAGAAGTGTCTTCGCCAAGAAGATGTCGCGGGGCCATCCAACAACAACAACAATAAGAAGAAGGACTAAATTAAGCATACTGTACATATCTCTGTTTCCGTTCACTCATACTAATTTGTTGTATCTGTTTATCCTATCAATCTCATCGCGGATGGTTAGTAAAAAGTATTCAACAGAGATCTTCTACATTATCGCCCACAAGTTGGTTTGTTGAACTCTCTGCCCTGACGACCACACAATTCACAAAAAACATTGTATGGGCTGTCTATAATGATCGCACACAATTCTGTTTACCGACCTGTTTGCCAGGTATACACACATCTAGCTATGCCGAATCATTTGTGTTCACTTTGATAATCGCGAATGGTTCATCGGAGCAAACTATATGCCGTATATTGCACACACCTTGATATGGCTGCCTGTTTCTGTTGCTCTGTCTCAATGCAATTAGTTCGTATGCATCAACTGTATGCCCATCATCGCACACACAACTAATATCTGAACTATGTTTGATGTATCATTAATCGCAAACATTTTGCATCTTTTTTTATGGTTTTTTTACATCACCGTTTGTGATTGATGCATCGCACACAATTTCGTCAATGGGTCTCTGATCATAGTGTCGCGTTAGTAGCCTCCTACAGAAGTGGTGGTAAACTATTCACGCATCATCAGAGGGGCAGCAAGGTTGATGTTGAAGCCCTCCGTGATCGAATCCCCCTCTAGCAGAGTACCGGAAAAGGCCTCTAGATGGGAAATCACAAGATCAGAGACCTGTGGCGGTGGAAAAGTATTTTTGTTTTTTGCTCAATGTTTTCTAGAATATTTTTGAATTTATTGGCCAAGGTAGGAGGTCAGGCGGTCTCCGAGGGGCCCACAAGCCATAGGGGCGACCCCTAGGACGCGCCCCCTGGCTTGTCGTCTCCTCGGGGATGCATTGACTTGGACTCCAAGTCCTTTGGCTGTCTTCTGGTCCAAGAAAAATCATCGCGAAAATTTTATTATGTTTGGACTCTGTTTGATATTCCTTTTCTGCGAAGGTCCAAAACAAGGAAAAATATAAAACCAGCACTGGGCTCTAGGTTTATAAGTTAGTCGCCAAAAAATATAAAATAACATATTAATGCATATAAAACATCCAAAGTTGATAATATAATAGCATGGAATAATGAAGAATTATAGATACATTTGACATGTATCAAGCATCCCGAAGCTTAATTCCCCGAAGGGACAGACACTGGAATGAAGAAGGATACATGCCGGCCAGCCTAAGTGTTCCGGAGCAGTAGTGAACTACCATGTCTCAGTGGAAGCACTAGGAGGAATTTCCCCATAAGGAAGGTTACCAAGAATAAACAACTAGGTGTCGGATCCCACACATACCAATACATGTTACACGTACGCACAACATGCAAGTATGTGTTGTACAACATGGCATCACAACATAACTGAACAACTCATATAGACAAAGGCCTAGGAGAGCCAGCGAGGGTGTCGGCCACGACCTGACTAATCACACAAGTCTCTAGTCCAGGTTTATTGCCTATTTGAGTTCCATCCGCAAGGATGTCCGACCAAGGTTTCCACTACGGCCCCAAACGATGTGAGCAGGGTTGCCAAGGCCACCATCCGGGTGTCACTTGGTACATCGTGCCACTGTTCCTAGTCTATCCCAAGCCCACCTATACCGAGTGTGACTTGGTAGACTACTAGCACTAGCTACAAACACCAGAAAGTAGTTGAAACTCCTCGGCAGAGATTGAGGTGATTAATTAGTCGAGAGGGGTACTTAAGCTTTCCAATGTGTGGTCGTAATTATCTTTGATCACAAACACAGAACTCAGTTCCTGAGGACGGTCTCAATGAGACAACCCGTCATGTACTCCTACATGGACTCTCATCACCACTGTTAGCAAATCATGTTCACACACTCAGCGCTCAAAAGTAGGACATGTTCATCACCATTCCAATCCATCCCATATGAATCAGACCTGACACAACTCTAAGCATAGCAGGCATAACAAGCTAGCATGAATGAGTAGGCACATCATGGCTCAAACAACTCCTACTCGTGCTAGTGGGTTTTAACTATTTAATGTGGAACATATAGGTCATGCGGAGGAATTGTGGGATCAACTACCGCAACATGTAATAGTTGAATCATTGTTGTCCTAATGCAATAAAAGAGAGTAGGAGCGAGAGAGTGGGATTGTATCAAAATTTTGGGAAACATAGCATGCAATTTCAAAAAACTTCTACGCTCAAGCAAGATCTATCTAGGAGATGTATAGCAACGAGAGGTGGAGAGTGTGTCTATGTACCATCGTAGCCCGAAAGCGGAAGCGTTTGACAACGCAGTTGATGTAGTCGAACTTCTTCTCGTTCCCAAGCACCGAACGTACGGCACCTCCGAGTTCTGCACACGTTCAGCTCGATGATGTCCCTCGAACTCTTGATCTAGCAGAGCGTCGAGGAAGTAGATGAGCTCTGTCAGCATGATGGCGTGGTGACGGTGATGATGAAGTTATCTGCGCAGGGCTTTGCCTAGACACTATGAGATTATGACTGTGGGAGTCAACGGTGGAGGGGGTGCCGCACACGGCTAACAGTGATGTTGTTGTGTGTTCTAGGGCGCTCCTCACACATATATATAGGTGAGAGGGAGAGGGGAGAGACTAAGGGGCACCCCATGTGCGATCGAATCCCACTTGGTCTCCTGCCCTGGTTCGGCCTCCCCCTTCCTTGTATAGGACAAGGGGGAAAGGAAGGAGGGGGAGGGGATGGAATTAGGAGTCCTACTTCATACTTTCCTTTTTCCTCCTCTCCTTTCCTTCCCTCCCACCTTATCTTGGCCTACATGGGGCGCACCAGCCCCTTATGGGCTAGTCTGTACAACTCTTGGCCCAATCAGGCCCATATCTTTGCCGGGGGTGCCCGAAACTCATTTCCGGTGACCCGGTATATATCACCCGGAACACTTCCGGTGTCCAAATACCATCGTCCTATATATCGATCTTTACCTCCCGACTATTTCAAGACTCCTCGTGATGTCCGTGATCTCATCCGGGGCTCCGAACAACAATCGATCACCAAATCACATAACTCGTATAAGACAAATCATCATCGAATGTTAAGCGTGCGGACCCTACGGGTTCGAGAACTATGTAGACATGACCGAGACACCTCTTCGATCAATAAACAATAGCATAACATGGATGCTCATATTGGGTCCTACATATTGTACGAAGATCTTTATCGGTCGAACCGTTATGACAACATACATTATTCCCTTTGTCATCAGTATTTTACTTGCCCGAGATTTGATCGTCAATATCTTCATACCAAGATCAATCTCGTTACCGGCAAGTCTCTTTACTCGTTCCATAATGCATCATCCCACAACTAACTCATTAGTCACATTGCTTGCAAGGCTTCTTATGATGTGCATTACCGAGAGGGCCAACAGATACCTCTCCATTACTCAGAGTGAAAAATCCTAATCTCAATCTATGCCAACCCAAGAAACATGTTCGGAGATACCTATAGATAATCTTTATAATCACCCAGTTATGTTGTGACGTTTGATAGCACACAAGGCATTCCTCCTGTATCCGGGAGTTGCATAATCCCATAGACGGAGGAACATGTATTTGACATGAACAAAGCAATAGCAATAAAACTGAATGATCAAGATGCTAAGATAACGGATGGGTCTTTGTCATCACATCATTCTACTAACGACGTGACCACGTTCATCAAATGACAACACATGTCTATGGTCTAGAAACTTAACCATCTTTGGTTAACGAGCTAGTCTAGTAGAGTCTTACTAGGGACTTGGTATTTTGTCTATGTATTCACACATGTATCAAGTTTCCGGTTAATACAGTTCTAGCATGAATAATAAACATTTATCATGAAATAAGGAAATATAAAATAACAACTTTATTATTGCCTCTAGGGCATATTTCCTTCAGTCTCCCACTTGCACTAGAGTCAATAATCTAGTTCACATCGCCATGTGATTTACACTGATAGTTCACATCATCATGTGATTAACACCCATAGTTCACATCGCCATGTGACCAACACCCAAAGGGTTTACTAGAGTCAATAATATAGTTCACATCGCCATGTGATTAACACCCAAAGAGTATTAATGTGTGATCATGTTTTTCTTTGTGAGAGAAGTTTAGTCAATGGGTTTGTCACATTCAGATCCATTTGTATTTCACAAATTTCTATGTCTACAATGCTCTTCAGGGAGCTACTCTAGCTAATTGCTCCCACTTTCAACATGTATCCATATCGAGACTCAGAGTCATCTGGATTGGCGTCAAAGATTGCATCGACGTAACCCTTTACGATGAACTCTTTGTCACCTACATAACCGAGAAACATTTCCTTAGTCCTCTTTAGGTACCTAAGGATAATTTTTGACCGTTGTCCAGTGATCTACACCTAGAACACTATTGCACCCCCTTGCCAAACTCATGGCAAGGCACACAATAGGTCTGGTACACAGCATAGCATACTTTATAGGACCTATGGCTGAGACATAGGGAATGACTTTCATTCTCTTTCTATTTTCTAACGTGGTCACCTTTTGAGTCTTACTCACCTTGCAACACAGGAAAGAACTCCTTCTTTCAGTATTCCATTTTGAACTACTACAAAATCTTGTCAAGGTATGTACTCATTGGAAAATCTAATCAAGCGTCTTGATCTATCTCTATAGATCTTTATGCCCAATATGTAAGCAGCTTCACCGAGGCCTTTCATTGAAAAATTCTTATTCAAGTATCCTTTCATGCTATCCAGAAATTCTATATCATTTCCAATCAGTAATATGTCATCCACATATAATATCAGAAATGCTACAGAGCTCCCACTCACTTTGTTGTAAATACAGGCTTCACTGTAAGACTGTATAAAACCACATGCTTTGATCACCTCATCAAAGTGCATATTCCAACTCCGAGATGCTTGCACCAGTCCATAGATGGATTGCTGGAGCTTGCACACTTTGTTAGAAACCTTTAGGATTGACAAAACCTTTTGATTGCATCATATACGGCTCTTCTTTTAAGAAATCCATTAGGGAACACAGTTTTGACATCCATTTGCCAGATTTCATAAAATGTGGGAATTGCTAACATGATTCGGGTAGACTTAAGCACCACTACGAGTGAGAAAATCTCATCGTAGTCAATACCTTCAAAGTGTCCAAAAACCTTTTGCGACAAGTCGAGCTTTGTAGATAGTAACACTACCATCAGCATCAGTCTTCCTCTTGAAGATCCATTTATTCTCAATGGCTTGCCGATCATCGGGCAAGTCCACCAAAGTCCACACTTTGTTCTCATACATGGATCCTATCTCAGATTTCGGGACCTCAAGCCATTTATCGGAATCTGGGCTCATCATCGCTTACTCATAGTTCGTAGGTTCGTCATGGTCTAGTAACATGACTTCCAGAACAGGATTACCGTACCACTCTGGTGCGGAACTTGCTTTGATCGACCTACGAGGTCCAGTGGTAACTTGATCTGAAGTTTCATGATCATTATCATTAGCGTCCTCTCTAGTTGGTGTAGGCATCACTTGAACCGATTCCTGTTATGAGCTACTTTCCATTTCGAGAGAAGGTATAATTACCACATCAAGTTCTACTTCCTCCCACTCACTTCTTAGCAAAAAAGATCTTGCCTTCGGATCTGTGGTAGAAGGTGTACCCAACAGTTTCTCTTGGGTATCCTATGAAGACGCACTTCTCCATTTTGGGTTCAAGCTTATCAGGGTGAAGCTTTTTCACATAAGCATCGCAACCCCAAACTTTAAAAAACTACAGCTTAGGTTTCTTGCCAAACCATAGTTCATACGGTGCCGTCTCAACGGATTTAGACTGTGCCCTATTTAATGTGAATGCAGTTGTCTCTAATGCATAACCCCAAAACGATAGTGGTAAATCGGTAAGAGACATCATAGATCACACAATATCTAATAAAGTACGGTTACGATGTACGGACACACCATTAAGCAGTGGTGTTCCAGGCGGCGTGAGCTGTGAAATTATTCCACAGTGTTTCAAATGAAGAGCAAACTCGTGACTCAAATATTTGCCTCCACGATTAGATCATAGAAACTTTATTTTCTTGCTACGATGATTCTCTACTTCACTATGAAATTCTTTGAACTTTCCAAAATGTTTCAGACATGTGTTTCATCAAGAAGATATACCCATATCTTCTCAAATTATCTCTGATGGTCAGAAAATAATGATACCCGCCGTGAGCCTCAACACTCATCGGACCGCATACATCTGTATGTATTATTTCCAATAAGTCGTTGGCTCGCTCCATTGTTCCGGAGAATGGAGTTTTAGTCATGTTTCCCATGATGCATGGTTCGCGGTCATCAAATGATTCATA
>LR738713.1:202191564-202248840 GCA_902687465.1 Secale cereale | reverse complement strand
TTCCAGGCGGCGTGAGCTGTGAAATTATTCCACAGTGTTTCAAATGAAGAGCAAACTCGTGACTCAAATATTTGCCTCCACGATTAGATCATAGAAACTTTATTTTCTTGCTACGATGATTCTCTACTTCACTATGAAATTCTTTGAACTTTCCAAAATGTTTCAGACATGTGTTTCATCAAGAAGATATATCCATATCTTCTCAAATTATCTCTGATGGTCAGAAAATAATGATACCCGCCGTGAGCCTCAACACTCATCGGACCGCATACATCTGTATGTATTATTTCCAATAAGTCGTTGGCTCGCTCCATTGTTCCGGAGAATGGAGTTTTAGTCATGTTTCCCATGATGCATGGTTCGCGGTCATCAAATGATTCATAATCAAGTGATTCCAAAACTCCATCAGCATGGAGTTTCTTCATGTGTCTTACACCAATATGACCTAAACGGCAGTGCCACAAGTATGTTGCACTATCATTATCAACTCTACATCTTTTGGCTTCAATATTATGAATATGTGTCTTACTACGATCGAGA
This sequence comes from Secale cereale, assembly GCA_902687465.1. Classification (NCBI taxonomy): domain Eukaryota; kingdom Viridiplantae; phylum Streptophyta; class Magnoliopsida; order Poales; family Poaceae; genus Secale; species Secale cereale. The sequence goes on along the minus strand of LR738713.1, from coordinate 202,248,300 downwards.
TTCAATAAACCATTCACCTTGGGTGTATGACCATAGAAGGTTTTATTCATGTAAACAGAATAACAATTATTCTTGAACTTAAATGAATAATTGTATTGCAATAAACATGATCCAATCTTGTTCATGCTCAATGCAAACACCGAATAACATTTATTTATGTTTAACACTAATCCCAAAAGTACAAAGAGTGTGCGATGATGATCATATCAACATTGGAACTACTTCCAACACACATCGTCACCTCACCCTCAACTAGTCTCCATTTATTCTGCAACTCCTGTTTTGAGTTACTAATCTTACCAACCGAACAGGTATCAAATACCCAGGGGCTACTATGAACACTAGTGAGGTACACATCAATAATGTGTATTCCAAATATACCTTTGTTCAATTCACCATCGTTCTTATCCGCCAAATCTTTGGGGTAGTTCCGCTTTCAGTGACCATTTCCTTTGCAGTAGAAGCACTTAGTTTCAGGCTTGGGTCTAGCTTTGGGTTTCTTCTCGAGAGTGACAACTTGCTTGCCATTCTTTTTTAAGTTCCCTTTCTTTACCTTCGCCCTTTTCCTGAAACTACTGGTCTTGTTAACCATTAACAATTGATGCTCTTTCTTGATTTCTACCTTCATTGATTTTGGCATCACGAAGAGCTAGGGAATTGTTTTCGTCATCCCTTGCATATTATAGTTAATCAAGAAGTTCCGGTAACTTGGTGATAGTGGCTATAGAACTCCGTCAATCACGATCTTATCGCGAAGATTAACTCCCACTTGATTCAAGCAATTGTAGTACTCATACATTCCGAGCACATGCTCACTCGTTGAGCTATTCTCCTCCATCTTGTAGACAAAGTAATTGTGAGAGGTCCCATACCTCTCGACACGGGCATGAGTCTAAAATACTAATTTCAACTCTTGGAACATCTCATATGCTCTGTGGCGTTCAAAACGTTTTTGAAGTCCTGGTTCTAAGCCTTAAAGCATGGCACACTAAACAATCAAGTAGTCATCATACCGAGCTTGTCAAACGTTCATAACGTCTGCATTTGCTCCTGCAATATGTTTATCACCTAGTGGTTCATCAAGGACATAATTCTTCTATGCAGCAATGAGGATAATCCTCAGATCACGGACCCAGTCCGCATCATTGCTACAATCATCTTTCAATTTTTCTCTAGGAACATATCAAAAATATTTAGGAGCTATATCGCGAGCAATTGATCTACAACATAGATATGGAAATACTATCAGGACTAAGTTCATGATAAATTAGAGTTTAATTAATCAAATTACTTAAGAACTCCCACTTAGATAGACATCCCTAAAGTCATCTAAATGATCACGTGATCCAAATCAACTAAACCATGTTCGATCATCACATGAGATGGAGTAGTCTTCAATGGTGAACATCTCTATGTTGATCATATCTACTATATGATTGACGTTCGGCGTTTTGGTCTCCAGTGTTCCAAGGCCATGTATGTACATGCTAGGCTGATCAAGTTTAACCCGAGTATTCCTCATGTGCAAAATTGTCATGCACCCATTGTATGTGAACGTAGAGCCTATCACACCCGATCATCACATGGTGTCTTAGCATGAAGAAGTTTCGCAACGGTGCATACTGAGGGAGAACACTTATACCTTGAAATTTTAGTAAGGGGTCATATTATAATGCTACCACCGTACTAAGCAAAATAAGATGCATAGATAAACATCACATGCAATCAAAATCTGTGACATGATATGGCCATCATCATCTTGTGCCTTTGATCTCCAGCTCGAAAGCACCGTCATGATCTCCATCGTCACCGGCTTGACACCTTGATCTCCATCATAGCGTCATGGTTTTCACGCCAAGTATTTTTTCTACAACTATCGCTAACTCATATTGATAAAGTAAAGTGAATACATGGTGTTTGCACTCCATACAATAAAGCAACAACCATAAGGCTCCTGCCAGTTGCCAATAAGTTTTACAAAAAATTATCATATCATACAACAACGTATATCAAATCATGTCTTGACCATATCACATCACAACATGCCTTGCAAAAACAAGTTAGACGTCCTCTACTTTGTTGTTGCAAGTTTTACGTGGCTGCTACCGGCTTCTAGCAAGAACAGTTATTACCTACGCATCAAAACCACAACGGTGTTTTGTCAAGTTTGTTGTTTTAACCTTCAACAGGGACCGGCCGCAGTCAAATTCGATTCAACTAGAGTTGGAGAGACAGACACCCGCCAGCCACCTTTATGCAAAAGTAGTTGCATGTCTGTCGGTGGAACCGGTCTCATGAACGTGGTCATGTATGGTTGGTCCGGGCTGCTTTATCCAACAATACCGCCGAATCAAAATAAGACGTTAGTGGTAAGCAGTATGACTATCACTGCCCACAACACTTTGAGTTCTACTCGTGCATATCATCTATGCATAGACCTGGCTCATGATGCCACTGTTGGGAAACGTAGCATGCAGTTTAAAAAAAATCTACGCTACTGCAAGATCTATCTAGGAGATGCATAGCAATGAGAGGAGGAGAGTGTGTCTACGTACCCTCATAGGCCAAAAGCAAAAGTGTTTGACAACGCGGTTGATGTAGTCGAACTTCTTCTCTTTTCGACCGATCAGGGCACCGAAAGTACGGCACCTCCGAGTTCTGCACACGTTCAGCTCGATGACGTCCCTCACACTCTTGATCCAGAAGAGCATCCAAGAAGTATATGAGTTGCGTTAGCACGACAGCGTGGTGACGGTGATGATGAAGGGATCCGCGCAGGGCTTCTCCTAAGCACTATGAGATTATGACCGTGGGGGCAATTGGTGGAGGGGGCGCCACACATGGCTAACAGTGATGTTGTTGTGTGTTCTAGGGCGCCCCCCACACATATATATAGGTGGGAGGGAGAGAGGAGTGACCAAGGGGTGCCCCAAGTGGGGCCAAATCCCACTTGTGCTCCTGCCCTAGTTCAGCCTCCCCCTTCCTTGTATAGGACAAGGGGGAAACGAAGGAGGGGGAGGGGAAGGGAGTAAGAGTCCTACTTCATACTTTGCTTTTCCTCCTCTCCATTCCTTTCCTCTCACCTTATCTTGTCCTACATGAGGCGCACCAGCCCCTTAGGGGCTGGTCTGTCCTACTCTTGGCCTAGTAAGGCCCATATCTTTGCCTGGGGTGCCCGAAACTCCTTTCCGGTGACCTCATATCACCTGGAACACTTCCGTTGTCCAAATAACATCGTCCTATATATCTATATTTACCTCTCGACCATTTCGAGACTCCTAGTCATGTCCGTGATCTCATCCAGGACACTGAACAACATTCGGTCACCAAATCACATAACTCATATAATACAAATCATCATGGAACGTTAAGAGTGCGGACGCTAAGGGTTCGAGAACTATGTAGACATGACTGAGACACCTCCCCGTTCAATAACCAATAGCGAAACCTGGATGCTTATATTGGCTCCTACATATTGTATGAAGATCTTTATCAGTCGAACCATTATGACAACATACATTATTCCCTTTGTCATCGGTATGTTACTTGCCCGAGATTCGATCGGCGGTATCTTCATACCTAGTTCAATCTCCTTACCGGCAAGTCTCCTTACTCATTCCATAATGCATCATCCCGTAACTAACTCACTAATCACATTGCTTGCAAGGCTTCTTATGATGTGCATTATCGAGAGGGACTAGAGATACCTGTCCAATACACGGAGTGACAAATCCTAATCTAGATCTATGCCAACCCAAGAAACACCTTTGGAGATACCCGTAGAGCATCTTTCTAATCACCCAGTTACGTTGTGACGTTTTATAGCACACAAGGCATTCCTCCGGTATCCGAGAGTTGCATAATCTCATAGTCGGAGGAACATGTATTTCATATGAAGAAAGCAATAGCAATAAAACTAATCGATCAATATGCTAAGCTAACGGATGGGTCTTGTCCATCACATCATTCTACTAACAATGTGATCATGTTCATTAAATGACAGCACATGTATATGGTCGGGAAACTTAACAATCTTTGATTAACGAGCTAGTCTAGTAGAGGCCTACTAGGGACTTGGTATTTTGTCTATGTATTCACACATGTATCAAGTTTACGGTTAATACAATTCTAGCATGAATAATAAACATTTATCATGAAATAAGGAAATATAAAATAACAACTTTATTATTGCTTCTAGGGCATATTTCCTTCACGAAATGCTCAATGGGGTTTGCTTGCCTCGCACTTCTGAAGATCGTATAGTGTTTTATTGGTCTCAATGATCACATTGTCAGAATAACTTCCACTAAGAGGGAACAACACCGGAAAACAGAGAAGGAATACAATATATGCAATGCAACAATATGGTGTATGATCATGACATGGCAACATGCTATTAATTGAGCTCATGCAACTAGCAACTATTTAAATGAAGTTGGTTTGAACTCAAGATTATTTAAATGCCAATTTATTTATTTGACCAGATCAGCAGGCATAAGTTGCTTAAACATGCATGGAAACGCCATAAAAAGATTCTTTGTATTTTTCTGATAATATTTCATATATAAATTACATTTGGAGTTATGTTTGAATTTCTATGATTTTCCAAAGTTTGGGGTATTTTCTGAAATTAGTAAATTATTTTTGATTTATTTAAAACTCCAAAAAAAATTACTACGTCAGCATGGCGTCAGATTGACGTCATCTAGTCAACATGGTAGGCTAGTGTCAAATCTCACGCCTGGGACCCATCAGTCTGTGTCTCAGGGGTTATTAAGTTTAAAACTAATCTAAACTATAACTGATAGGGGCTTGGGCCCACTGTCATTGACCGGGGGTCATTAGTGCCTTAAACTAATTATGGTGATTAGTGCTAACCAAGTGGCTCACGGAGTCATGTACTAGGGGGTTCTCTACTGTCCGGATTACTGGATATGGGCCGGACTGGTGGGCCATGAAGATCAAAGTAGAAGATTATCCCCCGTGTCCGGATAGGACCCCTATGTGCGTAGAATGGCAAGTTTGAGTGTGGGTGTAATATTTTCTTCCTTTGCAAGATGATTCTTCACAACCCTAGGTCCCTCCGGTGTGTATATAAACTGGAGGGTTTGGTCCGTAGAGGCTATCACAATAATCATAGGCCAGACATCGAGGGTTTAGCCATTATGGTCTCAAGGTAGATGAACTCTTGTAACCCTCATATTCATCAAGATCAATCAAACAGGAAGTAGGGTATTACATCCATTAAGAGGGCCCGAGTCTAGGTAAACATCGTGTCCTTGTTTCCCCCTGTTACCATCGATCCTCAGATACACAGCCCGAGACCCCCTACCCGAGATCCGCCAGTTTTGACAGCGACATTGGTGCTTTCATTGAGAGTTTGACTGTGTTGTCAACGGAAGGACCGATGGCTCGCTTTGTTGTCGGCGACATCGTTGCCTCGGGGGAGATCGCCCTCCCCGCCCAGCTTTTCGTGTTTGGTAGCTTCTTGCTACGCGCCAACTCGGATGGCCACCTCGGCCAGTAGGTCGACAACTACGCCACTGTTAATCAGATCAGGTTTGGAAGTCTTAATTACGTCGCTGATATCCGAGGAGATCTGATCTTCAAGGGATTTGTGGCCTCGGTCGCCGCTCCCTGCCTGCACGAAGAAGACCCCTTGGATCAACTATTAGATCATTTCCAGGGGTCGACACTCACAGCTGCTCCGGCCTTAGATCCGGAGAAGGCCACCTCATCTGTAGTCGAGAGGCTAAACCCCGCCAGACTCTTCACCCGGAGAAGTTTCTCGCAGGAGACCCAGAGGCGGCCACACAGCTGACGGACCAGGAGCCAAACGATATGCTTCCCATGGCTAGGGATACGTATTCGCCTCCTGATAAGAGCTCCAAACTCTCAAAATTCGCGTCCTTTGAGCTCGGCCAAGCGGTTAACACCGGCCCCAGCTCCCGGAGCCTCATGCTCCTATCCAGCTCTCGCTCCTAAATGAGGCTCTGGACTTGATGCAATCCGTCGCCATCACGGAGGCTTCACCTCTGGACTATGCCCAATTGAAAATGGGGGCCGAGACTAGGGAATTTTGCTTCCCACCCACCACCCACTTGGTAACCATGATCGAGCATTTAACCGATGTGCTAGACTACACTTCCGAAGACATCGATGGCATGGACCACAATGTGGAAGCCGACCTAGGTCAAGACCCGCCCATCACAGGGCGTTGGACGACTACTTCTACCTATGACTTATACATGGTGGACACACCCGAGGAGAAGGACGACGATGGCACTAAAGATCCAGAGGAGGATAAGCCTGTTGATGAACCTCCTAAGCGACGCCATCAGTGGCGCCGCTCACGATCGCGTCAAGGAAGGGAAAGTAATACTGGCACCAGAGACAATGATACTTCGGATGACGCCGAAGACCCCGTGGAGTCAGCATTGGAGCAGGAGGAGAGGGAAGATGGCCAATTCAGTCCCGAACAACTCACCGATCATAATGATTCTGAAGACAGTAACTATCTACCTGTCTCCAAAGAGGATGTCAGCTTTGGAGACGAAGAATTCATCATCCTAGAGGAACCCCTCGAAAAAGAACGCTTTCAGCGATGGCTTATTTCCACAGGAAGGAGCCTGAAAAAGCAGCAACGGCGGCTTAAAGCCGAACATGATACGCTCAATGACATATGGAATCAAGTGATAGAGGCTGAAGAAAGATACGACCATGATCGCCAAACAAAGAGCTATCCAAAGTGCAAGCTACTGACACAATTCGACGACGAGGCCCATGCGCCAATTCCTTAAAGGCACGATCAGGCCAATCAACCGGACCGACCACCTCGTGGATAGGACAAAGCAACTAGCAATGTTGGACACCAGCTCGCGCCTCCCCATCGTAAAGAAAGGGATACAGCTGTTCAGGGCCACAAGTACGACCTACGCCAGGACCTGAACAATAAAGCTGGTCAGGCCAGCTCTATCTATGGATCAAGAGGATATGCTCACACACGGGATGGTGGCTATCAAGCCAAGAACGCCGAATATAATCAAGTTCGGGGCCAGCACCGAACAGAGATGTAGTCCGAACTCCTTCACGATGTCGCACGATACAGAGGTGATGCGCACCCTATGTGCTTTAACGATGAGGTGATGGACCACCAATTTCTCGAAGGGTTTGAAACCGTAAACATCGACCAGTACGACGGAACGATGGAACCTGTTGTATGGATTGAAGACTTTATTTTCGACATCCACATGGCTCAAGGAGATGACCTCCATGCCATTAAATACCTCCCTCTAAAGCTGAAGGGGCTAGCACGACACTGGTTGAACAGCCTCCCAGAGAACTCCATTGGAAGCTGGGAAGATTTAGAGGACGCCCTTCGGGCAAAATTTTAGGGGACTTATGCCCGGCCATCGGATGCTGATCACTTGAGCCATATAATCTAGCAACCTGGGGAGTTAGCCTGCAAGCTTTGGAACTGGTTCTTAACTAAAAAGAACCAAATCATCGATTGTCCAAACGACAAAGCCTTAGCGGCAGTGAAATATAGCGTCCGCGACGAATGGCTCGCCCGACACCTCGGCCAGGAGAAGCCGGAGACTATGGTAGCTCTTACCAAACTTATGACCCACTTTTGCGCGGGTGAAGATGAGTGGTTGGCTCGTAGAAGGAAAAGTACCAGCGACCCTAGCACTTCCAAGGCCAGGAATGGCAATGGTAGGAGACGAGACAACAAAAATAAGTCTTAGAGCAACAACGGAGAAACAGATGACACGACAGTAAATGCCGGATTCAGTGGCTTGAAATCTAGCGAGAGGAAGAAGTTGTTCAAGGGCAATCGGGATGGTCCATCTAACTTGGACAAGATACTAGAGAGACCTTGCCAGATTCATGGCACCCCTGACAAGCCTGCAAACCACACCAATAGAAATTGTTGGGTTTTCAAGCACGCCGACAAGTTAAATGCCAAACATAAGGGGAAAGGACCTCAAAGCAAGGACAAAGATGAACCTCGCCCACCAAACACTGGGGGACATAAACAATTTCCCCCTAAGGTGAAAACGGTGAACATGATCTATGTCACCCATAACCCCAAGAGGGAGTGCAAGCACGCACTAAGGGACGTCTACACCGTAGAGCATGTCGCCCCCAAGTTCATCCCATGGTCGACTTTGTCTGATCACCTTTGATCGCAGGGATCACCCAACAAGTATCCATCATGGAGGTTCGGCGGCCCTGGTACTCGATCCTATCATCGACGGATACCATCTTATTTGAGTCCTTATGGACAGCGGCAGTAGCCTCAACTTGATCTATCATGATACTGTCCGCAAGATATGTATAGACCCATCAATAATCAAGCCTAGCAGCACTACCTTTAAAGGAGTGAAACCCGGCTTAGATGCCCGCTGCACGGGCTCATTAACACTAGAGTTAATCTTCGACATCGCTCCCTTCCGTAGTGGCTATCATGCACTGCTCGGATGAACTGCTTTCGCCCGCTTTAACACAGTCCCGTACTATGCTTACCTCAAGCTTAAAATTCCCAGACCTCGCGGTGTCATCACAGTTAATGGGAATCTAGAGCGCTCCATCCGTACAGAGGAGGATACCACGGCCCTGGCAGCCAAAGTTCAAGGCGCCCTATTCAAGCCGAATAATTCACCCGTCATCAAGACCCAAGGCACTGCTAAACGTGTCCGGCCCACATCTGAAAGTGCAACAATCCCTAGGTTGTTTTGGTAATTCCTAACAACATATAGTTCATTGAACTAATTCTCTTTCAACATGATCATTACAGAAAGTTCAATGATTGGCATGGCATGGATTAGGAATGTGAACCCCTCAAAATTCGAAGGACACATATTGGTTCAAGCTGAAGACTCTACATTTTATATTTTAGTGATCCAAGATCACATTGAGTCCATAGGAAAGCCAATACTATTAAAAAGGGATGAGGTGTTGCTTAATGGGTTTCTTGCTCAAAGTGCTTAGTGATATGCCATCTACCACTTTCTCACATCCACATATGTCCCAAACCAAAAGTCAAACTCGGCCCTCCGAAATCTTCTATCCGGCACCACCGAGTTCAATTGACATAGCCACTGCCACAAAACCCTAGTCACATTGGTCTCACCGGAAGGGATATCGGTCTAACCGAGATGAGAAATCGGTCCCACCATGTTCGTAGGGCAAACTCTCGGTTTCCCTTTCGTAATGTTTTGGTCCAACTGAAATGAGCGAATTGGTCCCACCGAGTTTGCCTGACCAACTCTCTGGTTAGTCGATTACCAAAATCGGTCCTACCGAGTTTGTGTAATCGGTCTCATCGAGATTACATTATGCCCTAACACTAATGAAATCGGTCCTACCGAGTTGATCATATCGGTCCAACCGAAATGCCTAACGGTCACATTATGAACTAAATCGGTCTGACCGAGTTCTCTGATTCAGTCCCACCGAGTTTGGTAAATTGTGTGTAACAGATAGATTTTGTGTGGAGGCTATATATACCCCTCCACCCACTCTTCATTCATGGAGAGAGCCATCAGAACATGCCTACACTTCCACTACCCATTGTTCGGAGATAGAACCACCGACTCATGTGTTGAGACCAAGATATTCCATTCCTACCATATGAATCTTGATCTCTAGCCTTCCCCAAGTTGCTTTACTCTCAAATCATCTTTCCACCAAATCCAAATCTGTGAGAGAGAGTTGAGTGTTGGGGAGACTATCATTTGAAGCACAAGAGCAAAGAGTTCATCATCGACACATCGTCTATTACCTTTTGGAGATTGGTGTCTCCTAGATTGGTTAGGTGTCACTTGGGAGCCTCCGACAAGATTGTGGTGTTGAACCAAGGAGTTTGTACGGGCAAGGAGATCGCCTACTTCATGAAGATCTACCCTAGTGAGGCAAGTTCTTCGTGGGCGATGGCCATGGTGGGATAGACAAGGTTTCTTCTTAGTGGACCCTTCATGGGTGGAGCCCTCCGTGAACTCACGCAGCCGTTACCCTTAGTGGGTTGAAGTCTCCATCAACGTGGATGTACGATAGCACCACCTATCGGAACCACGCGTAAAAAATATCTGTGCCTACATTGCGTTAGCTCCCTCAAACTCCTCCCTTTACCTTCGTATGCAATTGCTTTACATTCCGCTGCTATACTCTTAGAATTGCATGTGTTGGTTGATTGCTTGACTTGTTCTAAGTTGCTAAAATTTGCCAAGAATTAAAATTGGGAAAAGGCTAGATTTTTATTTGGTCAAGTAGTCTAATCACCCCCCCCCTCTAGACATACTTTTGATCCTACAGCATCGCAATGCGGTAGCTCAGTGGAACCTGAGCTTGAGTAGCAGATCGGCCTCTGCCGACTGCCCCATAAGGTTGTCACATACGTACCTCGCATACATAACTACGCCCTCACATTACCTTGGGCAGAGCCGGGGGCACACTGCGGAAAACGGTCCATAGTGCGGCTTGACCCTGTTTGGACTTTTTTACGTTTTTATTATAGGTTCATTAAAGAACACACCTTCTCTATGGTTGTGCAGGGAATTATTTTCCTCTTTTTTTGCTGACGGCCATGAGAATTCTCTCCTTCAAGGATGTTTCACAAAGGGGAAACATCGCAGATGTGCAACAGGGCTTCATTGGGATTGTTAAATCATTAAGTTTAGGCTCTGTGTAAACCTTTCCTTTATTATTTCTTTCTTGGCATGTAAAACGTCCTTGATGCTTTTTGCATTATCTATAACTACAGGGCTCGCTGTATTAATCAGGGTATAAAGGAAGCACTTGGTTTCCACTTTGTTTGGAGTTCATTTTACATTACCATTTGTGCTCCCTCCCTACCTCAGATTGCCACATGTGCTTCAATCCGGACTTAACACCGGGGGTTGTACGTGGCCAAGCACATTTCAAAGTCCAAACACCTATAGGGAATTGTTCGGCGCCCCGTATATTGCATTATATGCATCGGCTCCGAATCATGTCTTGGGTCTATAGTTGGGTTACCCGGCTCCTGTGCTTACCATCTTACGTTCTACATTGTTTGGCTAAGGTAGTAAAGGGAGAACTACTATGATTGTAGTTCTGGTTCATCCGGTCAAGTACCTTAGTAGATAAAGTTGAAAACTGCATGTCATGATAAGCGAGAGCTAGTCGGTGATTTGGCGACTTAGTATCACACTACAGATCTTAAGCGATGTACCCCATGTTAGAAGAGGGGTTGGTCTTTTCCTAGCCGCGTAGAGTAGGCACCATAATGCGGATAGCCGCACACGCACAAGGAGCTGGAACTTAGCCCCACAGTCCAAACTCCTATAGCTATGTGAAAGAAATAAGGTCGCATAGTATGATTGCCTCATTCACCTTGCGGACACCTCCTTTACGGACCAAGACATTTGGGAAAGCGTGGTCACGTGTCATGTCGAACACCCCTGTAGCATCTACATGAGGGCTGAAGCCGATGACTGGAAACTTTGAGAGATATAAAAATAAACGACCGCACAGGAGGAAAAGTTGCTTGAATAAAAGGCACAAAAATATAATCATACACATAGGTTCTGTCGGAGATATTGACCATGGGTACCTTCATCTACACCCTATAATGTTTCAAGACATCGGGGTTAGCTACGGCCCCTCAAGCTATCCAGTCACAAAGCCAGCTCTTGGGGCCGCCTGGTCCGACGATCGACTACGAGGAGATGGCGCGCGCCCAGCAGGCGGATACGGGAAGCCGGCGCGTGCCCAGCAGGCAGATGTAGGAAGCTGGCACCTAGCAGGCAGACCTGGGCTCCATCAAAGTTTGCACCCCTTCAATCATAACAAGAAAAGGCGTGGCTACAATGCAACTTGCCACCCCCGAATCTTGGGAAAATAATGGCCACAGTGCGGGAGTACCGTGCGGATTCCCCTGGTCCGTCTCGGCACTGTAGCCACACGATCCATGATGTCGCCCACATCCGCAAGGACTGTGCTCCCACGACGGGCGGTCGCTACGGCCGGCAGGTAGCAGGCCCTACCTATCCAAGAGTCACCAGAAGACGGCGAGGACCCAGCAGGCGGTGTTAAGGGCAGGACGACTATCAGAAGGCGGCCCTCCCCTCCCTCGGAGTCCGTGAAACAATTAAATTGATAAGACGGGGTGTGGCTACAGTGAGTGCCCGCCAGGCAGCGGGACTCTAGCCATGCCCCCCCCCCCCGGCCAAGCCTTCGCCCGACCGGATTACCATTGTACCCATGGGGTGTAGGCCTATATAAGCCACCCAGGTCTCCCCATGCAAGGGGTGGAGAATCCTAGCTACCTTACACTCATCTAGAGAAGGAGGAGCCAGAGCTAGCCTTGCTCATCTTCTTCCTCTAGCCAGAATAGCTCAAGGAGCATCCTTGTAGCCACCCTATTGACGATAGTCATTACGCGGAGTCCCCGTAGAGCAGGATTAGGGGTGTTATCTCCACGAAGAGCCCCGAACCTGGGTAAATCCCGTTTGCGTTCGTGATATCACCTTATCCCATTTCCAGGACCCAGCGATGTTCTATTGACCCCCTCCATGATAAGCCATCCTTTGGCATATGTCGCACAAAACCCCCGACATTTAGTGCCCACCGTGTGGCTAGGTGCACTGTCATCCAGAAACATATTCTGGATAAGAACCCTTTTCCTCCTTAGCAAGCGCAGCCTGCCGGCTACACCCGACAACATTAACTCTGACGCGCTTCACGGTTTGGAAGCCGCTTGCACGGCAAGCGGCCTCGCCGATCTCCTCGGCGGATCCGCCTCCCTGACAAGCCCATGGCCAACGCGGGAGCAGTTGGCTCCGAGAGCCACGTCGCCGACATCCTTGACAAACTCCACATCACGGATGAGCCCACGCCCGACGCAGGAGCTGCCAACACTGAGAGCTGCCTCGTTGACCTCCTCGACAAGCTCCACCTCGTCCACGAGTCCGCCTCCGACCAGGAATCTGTTGGCTCTATCGACCCGCCCATCAACATGCTCATCGACCTCGACATGGTGCCATTTATGCATTTTCCGACCACATGGTGGTCATGGATAACCCACTCCCTCATGCGATCAGCGGTGCCAGCACAAGCACCATCGCAGAGGTGATAGTCACCAGCCATGGCGGAGCCACTACCGCCGCTGGCCCAGACCCGCTGCAGGCGGCAGTATAGGATCTGTCTGCCCCTATTGCTGCGGGGGCTGACGGCGCGACATTGGAAATGCTCCGCGCCTCACTTCTTGGCAGCGCCAACAAACTGGCAAGCATGAGGTGCCTCACTGAAGCCCACAAGCGCGAGATTGATCGCGATGTAGGCGGCACGGCGGCTACGGGCGAGGCAAGCCGGGCCGACGTAGTTCGACAGTGGGGCGCTGCTATCGCCAGCATGCTGGGGGCCGAGCACCCAATCTACGCCAACCTGATGGAGAATCTACGTGTCGCGCAGGCGGCGGGTGACGAGCTAGACCGCTTGGAGGGCGACGAGCGCCGTTACATGATGGCGCGCGTCTAGCAGCTCCTCGACCCAGCTACCGAGCAGCAGGATACTCTCCGCCACGTGCTGGATTCCGGCGCTCGGGTCGAGAACCTTCCTCCTCGCCGTGAGCAAGGGGCTTCCTCCCAGACCCCAACAGGTGGCACCCCAGGTAAGCGAGACCACGAGTCGGCTGCCAGCCGCAGTCGGCGCACCACCATCACCATCGAGCGCAACCAGGACGGCTGCCCCGTGAGTAGTGGAACGGCAGAGTGATCGCCCGCCTCCTCCTCCCGGCCGGGAGAGGCGCGCTTCCCCGCCGCCTGTTTACCATCCGACTCTCGGAGTCCGACTGGGCCACGACGAGGGAGTCAGAGAAAATGACGCTCGTCATCGGATCGACTGGCTCGCCCGATCTGTCGTGCTAGAAGAACAAGATGCCATTGGGCCGCCTTGTTTCGGCCCCGCATTCGTGACGATCCCTTCCCCAAAGGGTTCTCGCTCCCTCGAGACACTCCAAAGTACAACGGCTCCGTGAAGCCATATGTCTGGCTGGTAGACTACTCCACTGCTGTTAGCATAGCAAACAGCAACAAGCGCGTTGCTGTGAAGTATGTTCTGCTCATGCTCCAGGGCATGGCCCAGACATGGATGAACATCCTCAAGCCCTACAACATCAAAAACTGGCTAGACTTCACCGACGTCTTCACCCGCAACTTCACCATCACGTACAAGCGGCCGCCCAAGCCCCTCCAGCTCTCGCTATGTGTCCAGGGCCCGATTGAGTCCACCCGCAACTATCTGACGCGGTGGGTTGAGCTCCGTAAATCTTGTGAAGGGGTGGATGAGTTGCAAGCCATCGAGTACTTTACCGCCGGGTGCAGAGAAGGCACCCTGCTCAAGCACAAGCTCCTCCGCGATGAGCCCACAACGCTGGACGAATTGCTGATCACAACAGACAAGTACACCACGACCGACTCCTCCATGAAAGCGTAGCTGCAGGTGGACTTGTCTGGGAAGATGATCCCTCCGGCTCCTCGGACGCCGGCTGGTGAATCAAATCGGCGACCGCAGCCCAGTGACAACAAGAGCAAAGCCCTACAGTCGGCTTCTAAAATCCGGCAAGTGGCGACAGTCGAGGGCCAGCAGCCGGAAGAGCAAGCCGGCCCCAAATGTTAGAAGGGCGGAAAGCCTGCTTGGCTGCCCGCTTTCTCCTTCGAGCACACCCTCGATACCCCTTGCAAGTTCCACAGCGGCGCGAAGCCATCCAACCACACCACTCGGAAGTGCCACTTGCTCACCAGACTCGCCAAGGGCGAGGGCTTGCCTCCTCCGCCTGTCGGCCCATCGGCTCCGCCTCCTCGGCAGCCGGCGGCCCGACTAGCCGGCACAGTCCAAGATGAGTTCCCTGAAGCACATGGATTCTATATCGTCTTCACCAGCGTGGCCGACGACAGGCATAGCCGGCACCAGCAACACCGGGAGGTGAATGCTATCGCCTCAAAGACCCCAGAGTTCATGCATTGGTCTGAGAAGCCCATCAACTGGAGCCGTGCCGACCACCCGGCCATGATGCGATCGCTGGGTGCTTACGCCCTGGTTCTCGACTCAACCTTCGCAACTAAGAGGCGGGCCTCCCATTTCTCCCGGATCTTGGTAGACGATAGCAACAACATCAAATCCTCTACCGCGATACAATAGAGAAACTGTGCATCAAGGAGAAATAGCTCCAACCCAGTTGGACTGTCTTCCATGGCATTGTACCCGGCCTTTCCTGCTCTCCAATTGGCAAGATCAAGATAGATGTTCTGTTCGGCAATGACAATCATTTCCGCCGCGAGGAAGTTTGGTTCGAGGTAGCAGATCTGGAAAGCCCCTACCATGTACTCTTGGGTCGACCAGCACTCGCCAAGTTCATGGCGGTACCACACTATGCCTACCTCAAGATGAAGATGTCGGATCCCAAGGGCATGATCACCATCGCTAGCAACTACCAGAAGTCGGTACCTGCGCTAGGGCTAGCGGTCGGCTAGCCGAGACCCTCGTCGTAGCTGAAGAAAAGCACCTAATCGATCGGTTGGTGGCAATGGCCGGCGAGCAGTTGGGCATGCCATCCGATCCCAAGGACGCGGAACATCAAGGCTCCTTCCAGCCTGCCAAAGAGACCAAGAAGATTGCCTTGGACCCAGCACACCCGGAGAGGTTGGCTGTCGTAGGGACAAACCTTGACAACAAATAGGAAAGCGAGCTCATCGATTTCCTCCATGAGAATCGAGACATCTTCGCATGGTCCCCCAAGGACATGTCGGGTGTTCCTTCGGATTTCACCGAGCACAAGCTACATGTCAGGCGGGACGTGAAGCCGGTAAAGCAACCACTATGCCGCATGTCAGAAGAAAAAAAAGAATTGTTGGTGAAGAGATTGCCCGACTGCTAGAGGCCGACTTCATCATGGAAGTATTCTACCCGGAGTGGTTAGCCAATCCAGTCCTTGCGTTGAAGAAAAATAACAAGAGGCGCATGTGCATCGACTACACCAGCCTTAACAAAGCATGTCCAAAGGATTCATTTGTCTTTCCTTGGATACATCAAGTGATCGACTCCATAGCCGGATGTGAGTCTTGCTACTTCTCGAGCTTGCGTTGTATTCCCTCGAAGAGGAAAGGGTGATGCAGCATAGAAGCGTAAGTATTTCCCTCGGTTTTTGAGAACCAAGGTATCAATCCAGTAGGAGACCACGCGCAAGTCCCTCGCACCTGCACAAACAAATAAGAACTTTGCAGCCAATGCGATAAGGGGTTGTCAATCCCTTTACGGTCAGTAACGGAAGTGATATCTGATAGATAGGATAGTTCGATATTTTTGGATATAAGAACAGAAAGTAGAAGCGGAAAGGTACAGTAGATTGTAGATTGATATGTAGAGAATAGACCCGGGGGCCATAGGTTTCTCTAGTGGCTTCTCTCATGATAGCGGTATTCTATGGCGGGTAAACAAATTACCGTCGAGCAATTGATAGAAAAGAGAATACTTATGAGACTATCTAGGCATGATCATTATATATAGGCATCACGTCCGAGACAATTGGACCAAAACGATTCTGCATCTACTACTATTACTCCACACATCGACCACAATCTAGCATGCATCTAGAGTATTAAGTTCATAAGAACAGAGTAACGCCTTAAGCAAGATGACGATGTAGAGGGATAAACTCAAGCAATATGATATAAACCCATCTTTTTATCCTCGATGGCAACAATACAAGACGTGCCTTGCTGCCCCTAATGTCACTGGGAAAGGACACCGCATGATTGAACCCAAAGCCAAGCACTTCTCCCATTGCAAGAACTATAGATCAAGTAGGCTAAACCAAACTAATAATTCGAAGAGACTTGCAAGGATATTATAATCATACATAAAGAGTTCAGAAAAGAACCAAATATTTCTCATAGATAATCTTGATCATAAACCCACAATTCATCGGATCTCGATAAACACACCGCAAAAAGAGATTACATCGAATAGATCTCCTCGAAGACCGAGGAGAACTTGGTATTGAGATCCAATGAGAGAGAATAAGCCATCTAGATACTAGCTTTGGACTAGAAGGTCTGTGGTAAACTACTCACAACTCATGGTGAGGCGATGATGATGATGTAGAAGCACTCTGTGGTAGATCCCCCTTCCGGCAGAGCTCCAGAACAGGACCCAAGATGGGATCTCACAGGAACAGAAGGTTGCGGCGGTGGAACTAGGGTTTTCTCTGTTGTTCTGCTGGTTTCGGCGTACGTAGGTATATATAGGAGGAAGGAGGGCACCGGGGGCCAAACGTGGGGCCCACGAGGCAAGGGGGCGCGCCCCCACCCTCGTGGACGCCAAGTGTGCCCTACTCCGTGGTTCTCAAGTCTCCCATGCAAATTTTGCTCCAGGAATATCTCTCCCAAAGTTTCATTACGTTTGGACTCCGTTTGATATTCCTTTTCTATAAAACCCTGAAATAGGCAAAAAAAACAACAATCTGGACAGGGCCTTTGCGTTAATAGGTTAGTCCCAAAAATAATATAAAAGTGTATAACAAAGCCCCATTAAACATCCAAAACATCATAAATAATAGCATGGAACAATCAAAAATTATAGATACGTTGCAGACGTATCAAGCATCCCCAAGCTTAATTCCTGCTCGTCCTCGAGTAGGTAAATGATAAAAACAGAATTTTTGATGTGGAATGCTAACCAACAAAGTTTTTCAATGTAATTATCTTAATTGTCGCATGAATGTTCAGACCTGAAAGATTCAAGACAAAAGTCTATATTGACATAAGAAATAATAATATTTCAAGCATACTAACAAAGCAATCATGTCTTCTCAAAATACTATGGCTAAAGAAAGTTATCCCTACAAAATCATATAGTCTGGCTATGCTCCCTCTTCATCACATAAAATATTCATATCATGCACAACCCCGGTTTCATCCAAGCACTTGTTTTCATACTCATTTCTTTCAAATGTTTCAACTTTCACGCAATACATGAGCGTGAGCCATGGATATAGCACTATGTGGAATAGAGTGGTGGTTGTGGAGAAGACAAAAAGGAGGGAGATATTCTCACATCGACTAGGCGTATCAATGGGCTATGGATATGCCCATCAATAGATATCAATGAGAGTGAGTAGGGATTGCCATGCAACGGATGCACTAGAGCTAAAACTGATGAAAGCTCAACAAAAGAAACTAAGTGGGTGTGCATCCAACTTGCTTGCTCACGAAGACCTAGGTCATTTGAGGAAGCCCATAGTTGGAATATACAAGCCAAGTTCTATAATGAAAATTCCCACTAGTATATGAAAGTGACAGTATATGAAAGTGACAAAACATGAGACTCTCTATCATGAAGAACATGGCGCTACTTTGAAGCACAAGTGTGGAAAAAAGATAGTAGCAATTGTCCCTTTTTTTGGAGGGGCCTTTTCTTTTGTTCGGCCTTTCCTCACATGGGACAATGCTCTAATAATGATGATAATCATACTTACATTGGTTTACAACTCGATATTACAACTCGATACTAGAACAAAGTATGACCCTATATGAATGCCTCCGGCGGTGTACTGGGATGTGCAATGAATCAAGAGAGACATGTATGAAAATTATGCATGGTGGCTTTGCCAGAAATATGATGTCAACTACATGATCATGCATGGCAATATGACAATATGAAGCGTCTCATATGAACGGAACGGTGGAAAGTTGCATGGCAATATATCTCGGAATGGCTATGGAAATGCCATGATAGGTAGGTATGGTGGCTGTTTTGCGGAAGATATATGGTGGCTGCTTTGTGGAAGGTATAAAGTGGGTGTATGGTACTAGCGAAGGTTGTGCGGTACAAGAGAGGCTAGCAATGGTGGAAGGGTGAGAGTCCGTAATATCTATGGACTCAACATTAGTCATAAGAACTCATATACTTGTTGCAAAAAATTTACAAGTCATCAAAACAATGCAATCAACGCATGCTCCTAGGGGGGAGGTTGGTAGGAGTTAACCATCGCGCGCCCCCGACCTCCACACAAAGGATGACACTCTACAAATACCACATGCTCTAACTTCGTCACATAGCGGTTCACCATACGTGCATGCTACGGGAATCACTAACCTTAACACAAGTATTTCTCAATTTCATAATAACTCCACTAGCATGACTCTAATATCACTATCCTCATATCTCAAAACAATTATCAAGCATCCAACTTCTTTTCATATTCAATGCACTTAGTATGAAAGTTTTTACTACATTCATCTTGGATGCCTATCATGTTAAGGCTAGTTCTATAGCCAAAGCACATTACCATGATGTTTTAATAGACTCTCAAAAGGATATAAGTGAAGCAAGCGAGATTAACAATTTCTTCAAAATAAAATTACCACCGTGCTCTAAAAGATATAAGTGAAGCACTAGAGCAAAAACTATTCAACTCAAAAGATATAAGTGAAGCACATAGAGTGTTCTAACAATTCCTAGGCCATATTTATCTCTCCCAAAAATGTGTGTCCAGCAAGGATGATTGTGGCAAACTAACAAGCAAAGACTAAAATTATACATGACGCTCCAAATAAAACACATATCATGTGGTGAATAAAAATATAGCCCCGAGTATAGTTACCAATAGGTGAAGACGAAAGAGGGGATGCCTTCCCGGGGCATCCCCAAGCTTAGGCTTTTGGTTGTCCTTGAATTTTACCTTGGGGTGCCTTGGGAATCCCCAAGCTTAGGCTCTTTCCACTCTTTGTTCCATAGTCCGTCAAAGCAATACTCAAAACTTGAAAACTTCACAACACAAAAATTAGACAAAAATCTCGTGAGCTCCGTTAGTATAAGAAAACAAACCACCACTCAAAGGTACTGTAATGAACTCATCTTTGTTTATATTGGTGTTAAACCTACTGTATTCCAACTTCTCTATGATTCATACTCCCCAATACTACTCATAGATGCATCATAATAAGCAAACAACACACGGAAAACAGAATCTGTCAAAACTGTAACTTTCGCATACTTCTGTAACTCCAAAAAATTTGAAATAAATAGGTAAACGTGAGGAATTTGTATATTAATCATCTGCAAAAAGAATCAACTAAATAGCACACTCCAGTAAAATCTGGTGATCATTCTAGCGAGTGCTAACGATTCTGTTTTTTCACAGCAAGATCATATAAAGTTCACACAAGTCTTCTCAAAGGTTCTACTTGGCACAAACACTAACTAAAACACAAAACCACATCTAAACAGAAGCTAGATGCAATATTTATTCCAAAACAAAAGCAAAAACAAAAAATATAAAATTGGGTTGCCTCACAACAAGCGCTATCGTTTACGCCCCTAGCTAGGCACGATACATGGATAAGATCTAGGTATTGCCATCTTTGGAAGGCAATCCATAAGTGGCTCTCATAATAGATTCATACGGTAATTTAATTTTCTTTCTAAGAAAGTGTTCCATGCCTTTCCTTAACGGAAATTGGAATCTAATATTTCCTTCATTCATATCAATAATTGCACCAATCGTTGTAGGAAAGGTCTACCTAGAATAATAGGACATGAAGGATTGCAATCTATATCAAGAACAATGAAATCTACGGGCACATAATTCCTATTGGTAACAATAACAACTAATGAATCCTTCCCATAGGTTTCTTAATGGTAGAATCCGCAAGATGCAAATTTAAAGAACAATCATCAAGCTCATGGAAGCCTAACAAATCACACAAAGTTTTTTGGATAGTGGAAACACTTATACACAAATCACACAAAGCAAAGCATTCATGATCTTTAATTTTAATTTTAATTTTAATAGTAGGTTCCCACTCATCATAAAGCTTTCTAGGGATAGAAACTGCCAATTCAAGTTTTTCTTCATAAGATTGCATCAAAGCATCAACTTTGGGTTTGGTAAAAGCTTTATTTTGGCTATAAGGATGCGGAGAGTTTAGTACGGATTGCAACAAGGAAATACAATCATTCAAAGAGCAATTATCATAATTGAATCCCTTTAAATCCAAAGTAGTGGGTTCATCACTATGCAAAGTTTTAATCTCTTCAATCCCACTTTTAACAATTTTAGCATCAAGATCTAAAAACTCCGAATAATTGGGACACCTTAAAGTAGACTCATCTCGAATCCTATCTTTATCAAGATTCATACTAGTAAACAAGGATCTAATAGGAGACACATCAATAACTTTTAGATCTTCAACTTTATTTTCATGCTCTTCCAGTTTAGCAGCCATCTTATTAGCTAAGGTGGACTGTTTATCCGAAATTTGGGCTATTAAGTTCTCAAGATGAGCAAATTGATATTTCAAATCATAAAATTTCTTAGACATATCATCAAGGTCTTTATTCATATATTCCATAAAAAAAATATGTTCTTTAAGCTCGTTTCTGAAGAGATCATTGTGCTCAAATTGTATAGTCATAAAATGTCTAACATTGTTTTCAATCTCCTCCAGCCTCTTGAGGTGGGAGCCAACACTGATAGGGAGAGCCAGAGTGACAAGGAAGCAATCCAACACACAAGCAGACAAGAAGCAAGCGAACGATAAACACACGGCAAAAAGAAGGGAAAATAAAACGACAAGGGTAAAGTGGGGGAGAGGAAAACGAGAGGCAAAAAATGTAATGCGAAGGATAAGGGTTTGTGGTAGGTACTTGGTATATGACTTTTGCGTAAGCCTCCCTGGCAACAGTGCCAGAAATTCTTATTGCTACTTCCCGAGCTTGTGTTGTATTCCCTCGAAGAGGAAATGGTGATGCAACACAGTAGCGTAAGTATTTCCCTCAGTTTTTTAGAAACAAGGTATCAATCTAGTAGGAGACCACGCGCAAGTCCCTCGCACATGCACAAACAAATAAGAACTTCGCAGCCAACGCGATAAGGGGTTGTCAATCCCTTTACGGTCACTTACGGAAGTGAGATCTGATAGATAGGATAGTTTGATATTTTTACATATAAGAACAGAAAGTAAAAGCGGAAAAGTAAAGTAGATTGTAGATTGATATGTTCAGAATAGACCCGGGGTCCATAGGTTTCTTTTGTGGCTTCTCTCATGATAGTGGTATTCTACGGCGGGTAAACAAATTACTGTGGAGCAGTTGATAGAAAAGCGAATACTTATGAGACTATCTAGGCATGATCATTATATATAGGCATCACGTCCGAGACAAGTAGACCGAAACAATTCTGCATCTACTACTATTACTCCACACATCGACCGCTATCCAGCATGCATCTAGAGTATTAAGTTCATAAGAACAGAGTAATGCCTTAAGCAAGATGACATGATGTAGATGGATAAACTCATGCAATATGATATAAACCCCATCTTTTTATCCTCGATGGCAACAATACAATACGTGCCTTGCTGCCCCTACTGTCACTGGGAAAGGACACCGCAAGATTGAACCCAAAGCCAACCACTTCTCCCATTGCAAGAACTATAGATCTAGAAGGCCAAAACAAACCAATAATTTGAAGAGACTTGCAAGGATATTATAATCATGCATAAAGAGTTCAGAAAAGAACCAATATTTCTCATAGATAATCTTGATCATGAACCCACAATTTATCGGATCTCGACAAACACACCACAAAAAGAGATTACATCGAATAGATCTCCTCCAAGACCGAGGAGAACTCGGTATTGAGATCCAATGAGAGAGAAGAAGACATCTAGATACTAGCTATGGACCCGAAGGTCTCTGGTAAACTACTCACAACTCATGGTGAGGCGATGATGATGATGTAGAAGCACTATGTGGTATATCCCCCCTCCGGCGGAGCTCCGGAACAGGACCCAAGATGGGATCTCACGGGAACAGAAGGTTGCGGCGGTGGAACTAGGGTTTTCTCTGTTGTTTTGTTGGTTTCGGGGTATGTAGGTATATATAGGAGGAAGGAGGGCACCTGGGGCCATACGTGGGGCCCATGAGGCAGGGGGCCGCGCCCCCACCTTCGTGGACGCCACGTGTGCCCTACTCCGTGGTTCTCAAGTGTCCCGTGCGTATTTTGCTCCAAAAATATCTCTTCCAAAGTTTCATTCCGTTTGGACTCTGTTTGATATTCCTTTTCTGTAAAACCCTGAAATAGGCAAAAAAATAGCAATCTGGACTGGGCCTTTGGGTTAATAGGTTAGTCCCAAAAATAATATAAAAGTGTATAACAAAGCCCCATTAAACATCCAAAACATCATAAATAATAGCATGGAACAATCAAAAAATATAGATACGTTGGAGACGTATCAAGCATCCCCAAGCTTAATTCCTGCTCGTCCTCGAGTAGGTAAATGATAAAAACAGAATTTTTGATGTGGAATGCTAGCCAACATAGTTTTCAATGTAATTCTCTTAATTGCCGCATGAATGTTTAGATCTAAAAGATTCAAGACAAAAGTCTATATTGACATAAGAAATAATAATACTTCAAGCACACTAACAAAGCAAACATGTCTTCTCAAAATATTATGGCTAAAGAAAGTTATCCCCACAAAATCATATAGTCTGGCTATGCTCCCTCTTCATCACATAAAATATTCATATCATGCACAACCTCGGTTTCAGAAAAGCACTTGTTTTCATACTCTATTCTTTCAAACCATTCAACTTTCACGCAATACATGAGCGTGAGCCATGGATATAGCACTATGTGGAATAGAGTGGTGGTTGTGGAGCAGACAAAAAGGAGGGAGATAGTCTCACATCGACTAGGCGTATCAACGGGCTATGGAGATGCCCATCAATAGATATTAATGTGAGTGAGTAGGGATTGCCATGCAACGGATGCACTAGAGCTAAAAATGTATGAAAGCTCAACAAAAGAAACTAACAGGGTGTGCATCCAACTTGCTTGCTCACGAAGACCTAGGGTATTTGAGGAAGCCCATCGTTGGAATATACAAGCGAAGTTCTATAATGAAAATTCCCACTAGTATATGAAAGTGACTAAACATGAGACTCTTTACCATGAAGAACATGGTGCTACTTTGAAGCACAAGTGTGGAAAAAATATAGTAGCAATTGTTCCTTTTTTTGGAGGGGCCTTTTCTTTTTCCGCCCCAACCACCGTGGCGGACAGAGCCCGCAACAGAGAAAGCGGTGCCCTGGGCAATGGAAGCAAGCAAAAGCTGAGCAAGGCAAAAAAGAAAAAGACAAATACAAGTCCAAAGACACTTACTCGGACACCATCGGGCGCTGCTTCGTGCCCTTGACGACAGCCTTCTTCGTGTCCTCTTGCTGCTTGATCGCGGCAACCGAGCCCTTGGTTTCTTGGGCCAGCTGCCGTACAAGCCAGCCTTGGCTTGGCGCTTCGGTGCGCCGGGAGCTCCAGTCGGCGCCGTCGAAGAGCCCGCGCCTGCCCCGTCGATGTCGGGAGCACGACGCGGCTCATCCTCCTCCTCCTCATCATCCGGCCACTCGCCAATGCCACCTCCTGAGGAGCCGCCTGCTCTGACGTTGTCGCCTCCTGTGGCGTCATCCTCCTCCATGGAGACCGCCCCCAGATCGGGGTCGTCCACATCGCTCATCGTGCGGTCGGCCATGTACTAATGGCCAGGACCCGGCACACCAGTCGCCGCATGGCCTGGAAAACGCTCCATCATGGCCGAATGGTCAGGCGGCGGGAAGAGCTCGAAGCCAGCAAAGAAAAATAAGCAAGAAACTCACAGGCGGAGGTGGATTAGCCTAGCTATATGGCTCCTTGCCGAACCACCACTTCCCTTCCACCAGCTTGCAGGCGGAAACATAGTTGACCAGCCGGACCACCTCCACGTCCGGCATCGCCTTCGTGGACATCCGGCACGGGTCCCGGCGCCCACTCATATTGCTGATCAGGTGGGGCCGGGCCTGAAGAGGCAACACCCGGCATTTTGCGAAGGTGGCCAGCAGGTCCGAAGACTTGATGCCTTCCGACTCTAAAATTTCCTAGAGTGGGACGAGAGCGGCGGAGCTGCTGGGCGACAATTTTTTTGGCCAGTACTTCCAGTGAGTACGTGACTGAGCAGGCGGGCCGGCTGTGTAAGCTGGCAAGTTGACGTAGTCCATGGTGGCGGCGTGAGTGTTCTGGACATAGAAGTAAGATTTCTGCTAGAGCTTGGCCGACTCTAGCAGAGCGAGAGCGGGGAAGCGGGTCCCGGAGCTGGTGCGCCGCACTGCAACACAAGCCCAGCACTGAGCTGCTTCACCCTTGATGGCGGTGCCGAGTTTGAGATAGAAGAGCTCCCCCCACAAATCGATAGAAGGCAAAGTGCCAAGGTATCCCTCATAGAGGGTGACGAAGGCCAAAAGCAACACCACCATGTTCGGCGTAAGATGGTGGGGATGCAGACGGTAGAAATCAAGAAAAGAACGAAAGAAGCCACTTGCCGGGAGGCTGAAGCCATGGATGAAGTTCGACCGGAAGACGACGCGCTCGCCGTCCTCTGTTGCCGGTGAGATCTCACCTTGCGGTGGGATGCGCACCCTCACATTCACCACGCGAGGGAGCCGCCACGTCTGCGGAGGAATTCGAGGTGGACCTGGTGAACGTTGCTGCCGTCCCAATCACCGGAGTGGTTGACCTGCGCCACTGTAGCCATGGCTCGGCGGAGGTGTGGGGCGGCTGCAGTAAAACAAGGAGGGTACGGATTCTTGAGCTCTTGCAAACGGCGAGCTGCTACGCGCTCTAGCGCGGGCAGCGAGCACGACAGTGGTGAGGAGGCAAGTAGGAGCAAGGAAGAAGAAGAAGATGGGAGCGGAGGGCGTGCATGCATTCTGCCGCCCCCTCCCCCCCCTACTTATAGACCAGGCGGCAGAATGAGGAGGCAAGACGTGGGCGAAGGCGTGGGATTAACTGGACCCATGCCCCGCACGCCCCGGACGCCCCCGCTTTATACGCATTGTAACGACGCACATTCAATGCGCCAATGAAGAGCAACCGTCTGCCTCGGCATTCGAGAAATCGCCTTATCCCGTTTCCAGGACCCAGCGACGTTCTATTGACTGCCTCCATGATAAGCCATCCCTTGGCATATGTTGCACGAAAGCCCCAATAGGTTCATAAGCATAGTCTTTACAACACGAACACACTTAATCAAATATCACGTCCTTTGAGCACTGGCACTCTACAATGCGGGCTCCTTCTAGGACATCATGAAAGTACCTCTCCAACCTCCAATGATCCTTGCCCTTGGACGGGGCTGCGCTCACCACTTCGGTGGGCTTTGTCTTTGCCCATTGCATCTTGACGCGAGCGAAGGCCATTCGGGCACCCTCTATACAGGTCGAGCGCTTCACAGCATTCATCCGTGGTCTCGCATCGACGAGCCGCTTAACAAATCCGAAGTAGCTGCTAAGGATTGGCTCGGCTGGCCACAGCTTGGCTATTAAGTCCCTCATGATCGAACCCACCATCCTATGCAGCTCGACCAGCTGCTTCAGCTGGTTGTTTAGAGGTGTTGGATGTTCTGGAGCAAGAAATTGTGAACAGAATAGCTTCTCCGTCGCGTTCCCCTCCTGGGCTCTAAAGAAGTGGGCGGCTTCGATGATACTCTTCGGGAGATCCACAAACGCGCCTGGATAACTCCACACTCGAGTAGGCAACACATACTTCTAATCTCCAAAGGTACTCTGCAAAAGAAAGGCCTACCAACCACTATCTGCCATGCCCGGTGGTTCTCTTCATGAGCACTTCGGGACTCACTTTGTGCTTCATCGGCATCATTGAGAGCTTTGGTAAGCTCGGATGATTGGCCCAAAGTATTTTTCTCCAACACCTCGCATTTTGCGAATGGCGTCCTTGAGCTCCTGCTTGACTTCGGCCACACGAGCTTCATGTTGGCGGAGGGTAGCTTGCTCGGCCTCTAGTTCGGTAGCCGTTTTGTCAGCAGTTGCCTTACTCGCTTGAGCCTCCTTCTTGACCTGAGCAAGGGAGCCCTTGACGGTCTCGACCTCAGCAGCGCCAGCTGTGACCATAATCACACCAAACAATGAGTTAAACCTCTCAATAAACATATTTTCCTTTGACATGAAAATTCTCTAAGTTCGCATACGTTGCATTTCATTGAACCGCTTGTTAATGCGGTCGAGTTCCTCATCTGCTTCTTGAAGCTTCTGATTGTGCTCGGAAACCTCTGTGGCCTGGGTGGATGCCTCCAACAGGGAAGCCTGCTCAAATAAATGGCACAATATGTTATATTCCCAGATACTATACGGATCCTCTGTACGGTTCCTTTCATAATAAAATAGAACATCAGAGCCTAGCGTCCGTACACATGTTTTATACCCTACACAAATGAGTATTACATCGCATTCCTCGAAGTGTGTTAATAGGCTGTGAAAGGATTCATTCAGTCTGTTCTTGGCAGACTGAATCTTCCCCATAACCGCACACATTAGAGTGCGGTATTCCGCCATGATGGAAGCACCTTGCATCGCTTCCTCCAGCGTGTTGGGCACCTCCGGATTAACGGAGGCCGCTGTTGGACCGGATGCTCCTCCCCCTATCATAGCGGGTCGCCTATCCGATTCCGGAGCCATACTGGCCACCAGAATGGTGTTCGGCGGGGGCCCAGATTGCTTGGGCTCCCCGTCGTCGGTTGCCATCAGGATTGTTTTCCCTTGGCTGATGGTGGACGAGGTGTTAACCTCGGGCATCTCTTGTCGGCCCCGCTCTCCCCGTCTTGCGTAGCGGACATCCGAGGGAAGACACCTTGGTGTCCCCCATGATGATGGGTGGATGAGCCCGTGGCGGCATGCCAATCTCTGCCATCTCGGGTGGTAGAGAATTCCCCAACGATGATGAAGCGTCGGGGAGTTTGTGGGGAGGACTGCAAAACAATGAACAAGTTGACTTATAATAAAAACAGGTAGACCAAAGAGAGCTGTAAGTATCCGACGACTTACGTTTCGGTCGGGGGTTTAAACCTAAGCCCTTTTCAGGGGACGTCTTCGGATCCCGAATCCGAACTGTCCGGGAGGTTCAGTTTACTCCTCCTGGGTGCCCCCTCCTGCGTGCCCTCGGAGCCCATCTTCTTCTTCTTCCTCCCCTTAGGGGGAGAGTTGCTTTCCATTTCTTCCTCCTCCTCCTCCTCCTCATCTACCTCATGGGAGGAGGGGGCTTCGGTCTCTCCGGATATAGTGTCCAAAGGAACCTTAGGGCGGGGGCCGCTCTTGGCCTCCTTGCCCTTGTTATTCTTGGCCTTCTTCTCCGGCACCTAGTATGGCGCCGGCACCATCATCAGCGTTAGCTCAGGCGTGGCCGGGTCTTCGAGTAGTGCAGCCGGATAATAGATCCGCTCCACCTTTGCCATCTAGGCCTGTAGGGAGCGCAAAAACTCTAACTCCTGTTATACTTGAAATATTTACCGGGTAGGTCTTCGGCAAAATCGTGCTCACCGCCATAGCCGGAGTATCCTTGCCGAATCTGATGTAATAGGTCTCCTTTGGTCACTTCTTCTAGGCCTTGAAAAGCTGCTTCCATATGTCTTCGTGCGTAGTGCCAAAGAAGCGCTTCAAGGTCATGGTCCCTCCAGATCGAACTACCACAAACGAGAAGCCCGGAGCTAGCAGGGGAGGGTGCAGCAGAAGAGCATCACCATAATCACGTTAGTGAGGTGGGTGCCCTCTGCTATCATGTTGGAGATGCGATTCTGGAGCATCCTCACCTCCGAATGAGACCCCCAGTCAAGGCCCTTGGTGGTCCATGAGGTGAGCCTTTCTGGGGGTCCAGATCAGAATTCAGGCATGGCCGCCTAGGTAGCCTCACAGGGTTTGGTGATGTAGAACCACTCCTGCTGCCTGGGCAGACTATGGCGGGGCCATGGTAAGCAAGTTGTCTGCATGTTGTCATAGTCCGCATGCTGTGGTCAACTGTGCCGTTGGGGAGCTTGCTTACCATGGCCCCACCATAGTCTGCATGATGTCCGTCCACCACCTTCGGCTTCAGATTGAACATCTTGAGCCATAGGCTGAAGTGTGGGGGGCGCGGAGGAAAGCTTCACACACGACTATGAAAGCTGATATGTGAAGGATAGAATTTGGGGCTAGATCATGGAAATCTAGCCCGTAGAAGAACAAGAGACCCCAAACAAAGGGGTGGAGGGGAAATCCAAGCCCCCGAAGAAAGTGAGGGATGAACCAAACCCTCTCACAGGGCCTTGGAGTAGGGATCACCCAATTTTTATCAGGAATCGGGTGCACTATGTCTACAGAGAGATAGCCTACGCTCCTGACACTCTTCACATCTTTCTCCGTGACGGTGGAGGCCTCCCACTTGCGTTTGAAGCTAGATCTAGCCATTGCTAGAGAAGGAGGTGGTGGTGGGAGGGATGGGAGGTGCGGGCGCTGGAGCTAGGAGATTGGGAAGCAGAGGTGTTGGCGTTCTAGGAACCAGGGTACCCAGACTTGCCTGCTTGCGGCCTGCAACGTGGCACCTTTTCAGTCTTGGTACGGCCCATCTTCAGCATCGACACTCAACACCCTCGCGAGGGGCCAAGCCTCGCAGGGCGAACGACACCAAGACCTGTGGATGGTGCAGCCTCATCTGGCTGGCTCCTCAGGAGCGGAGAACTCTATGCAACCCAACACCTTGCGAGGTTTGCATGACACAGGCCATGACGACCAAGGCCAGGCAGGCGCCAGCGGGCGCAGTGCAGCATTTTCTTCTTTGGTGCTAAGGAAGCAGGCTTAGACGCAGTGTCCCGAGGAATCTTCCATAGGTTTCCATTTCCATGCAACGAGACCAAGACCGCCAGGACGGCAGGACGGAGGTCATCACCAAGCCCACCATGGCGTCAAGATCAGAGGCCTTTGCAGGCGAAGACCAGCTTTAGTCAGGATAAGATGTACTAGTTGTCTCCCTTCAAAATTGGCCATTGTGGGATCCCTTCCGGCCAATATTTCGGGGGAAGACGACCAAGGCCACTATGTAAGTAGATAGCCACCACCCAGCAAGGGGGCGGATCATTCAGACCTTCCTCTCCACCACAAAGCAAGATCACACCTCCGGAGGTTGTTCACCCACTTTACTAGTTCATCCAGAACCCATCTCAAGGCTAATCCACCATACTGCTGGAGTAGGGCCACTCACTGCTAGGTGGCCTGAACCAGAATAAACTGCCTCGAGTCTGTTTTACATTCCTGTTCATCGAGCTAGTTCATGGGATGGCGTGTAGGTAGATAGGCAAGGTTGAGTTCTTCGCACACACCCCAGAGTTTGAACCTTGAAGGGTTTTGCAGAGCCCTGAATCCGACATTTGACGTGCCAGGTAGGGGTGTGTCGAAATTCCTCTTCGTCCGTACGGTTCATCATCATCTCACTGCCCATGGCTCATGCTCGCCACAT
The DNA here is from genome assembly GCA_902687465.1 of Secale cereale. Taxonomy (NCBI): domain Eukaryota; kingdom Viridiplantae; phylum Streptophyta; class Magnoliopsida; order Poales; family Poaceae; genus Secale; species Secale cereale. Next base: position 202,217,945 of record LR738713.1, on the reverse strand, counting down.
CCATGCTGAGCGTCGGGTCGCTCTCGCCGCTCGCGTGGCCCAGACAGCACCCCCAGGCGACGGCATCCCCCGTTGCTCTCCATCACCGGTGGCAAACGCTGCCACCAGCCCCGCTGCCCGCGAGCAGCAGGATTCATCGCTCCCACTCTCCACGCGGTGCGACGGCTGCACTGCAACCCCGTTGCTGACTCCAGCAGCTGCTTCGTCCTCCCATGCTCGTCATGGACCGGCGAACTCACAGGCCGCGCTGCTCATGGCGCTCGAGCTCCTGTGCTACCACCCAGCAGACGACCTCTACGAAGATTGGCTAGGTCGCATCGCCGAGGTTGTCAGCACCGCGGGAGAGGCTCCAACATCGTCATGTTCGCTGCCTCCTCCACAACCTCAGGCAGGCGATGAGGCCCGTGGTGCACCTCCTCCACCACCCCGGAGAGACATCGTCCCCAAGCCAAGGAGCGAGGCCCCCAACGTGACCAACCACGCAGGGTGGCCCAATGTGATGAAGAAAGCTTCCAAGTAGTGCAATGGCCCCAAGGCGAGGCGCGTGCACTTCTGGTTCCGCCTCGTAAAGGTCGCGCCTCCTCCTGTGGCACCATCCGAACACCCGGACCAGGCTCCACCTCAGCAGCATGCACCAGTCATCACGGTGGGCTATCGAGCATTAACCCCGGAGCTCCGTCGTGTCATCTGTCCCGACAAGCTCAAGCCAGATCTACCCCCGCGCTATGATGGAACACCGACCCTATAGAGTTCCTGCAGCTCCACGATCTGAGCATTGAAGCGGCCAGTGGCGATGAGAAGGTTATGGCCAATTGGTTCCCCATAGCTCTCAAAGACGCCGCTTGTTCGTGGCTCCTGAACCTCCCGAAGGAGTCGATCTCCTCCTGGGTGAGCTGCGTGAATGCTTCATTTCCAACTTCGAAGGAACTCACGACGGTGCCCCAGCGGACGGCGAACTGCGGAGAATCAAGCTGCATCCAGGAGAGACCCTGCGCATGTACATACAATGTTTCACCAATGTTCGCATCAAGATCCCCAAGGTATCCGATAAAGCCATCATCTCGGCGTTCACTGATGGCGTTTGAGACGTCAGGATGAAGGAGGAGCTCACTATTCAGAAGGGCATGTGCTCAGCTCTGGAGATGTTCAACCTGGCGATCAAGTGTGCAAAGGTAGAAGAGGGTTGCTTCTCGCTCGTCGAGCTTCCCGAGGTTGATCCAGAAGACAAGAAGGCCAAGAGCAAGGAGGCCAAGCGCAAGGAACCGGCAGTACTCGCGGCTGAGCCTCAGATGAAACATGGGTGTGATTACCCCGATTCCTCTAAGAGCAGCCGCCCGTTCTACGTCTTCCACAATGTGCACAACCAAAACACCAACGACTTTCAGGAACTCAGGGCCAGCTCAAGTGCGCAACCATGGCCGGCGCCCTCCCTCTGCTCAGCTCACCTACCATCAACAATGTGCTCGTCACCAAGAACCTCATCGATGGCGGAGCAGGGCTCAACGTCCTCTCCATCGAGACCTTTGACATGCTCCAAGTGCCATATGACCAGCTCCAGCCCACCAAGCCATTGTTCAGAGTAACCGACGACTCTACAACACCAATAGGGTAGATCCGCCTTCCTATCACCTTCGGCTACCGCAAGAACTACCGCACAGAGCTAATCGACTTCGACATCGCCCACATCTGGCTCCCGTACAATTCCATCCTCAGCTACCCAGCCTTGGCCAAGTTCATGGCAGGAACTCACCACGGCTACAACATCCTCAAGATATCGGGAAGCGTTGGCATCATCGCGGTAGCCTTTAATGAGAAGGATGCGGTGTATGCTCTCGAACGAGCCTACCAAGTTGCAGTTGTGGAGAACTCAGATGCCGAGGGCTTTGCCTACCATCCTGAAGCCGTCCCGAAGAAGAAGAAGTAGCTGCTCGCCGTGAAGCCACATGAGGAAGCAGCACCCGACGGTCGCGCCTCAGGAGCTACACCCATGAACGGGGCGCCTTCCTCCCTCGCATGGGAAGGCGCACCTGGCGCCCCTCTCAGGCTCGGCTCGGGGGCTCTCCTCTGGCGGGCCCCATGATCTAGCAAACGCCACAAGGCAAGCACTCGGGCACCATCTGGAGGCGTGCTTTAGCGCACATTTCAGCGAAGAGGGCACAAGGGGCGAGGCACCGAGTGCTTAGGAGTTCATCACCCAGATCATCGGAGAACTGCAGGTACCAAGGGCTATGTGAGGCGAGCATCGCCCCACACCACCAAGTGCAGCTGCCGTCCTAGGCTCGGGCGGCAAGCTGCGTGTCTGCGTCAACATCCTAGGGCTCAACAGAGTCGCGTCTCAGGAGCTCTACTAGACGTCCCAGGTGGGCCGGTGAGAGGGCCCCCCTCACAGCTATGTTTGCATGCCTTTCGGCCTGCCGAACCACGCTGCCTTGCACTAGCGCCACATGCGGGACACGAGGCCAAGCATCAAGAGATCCTAACGGAGGAGGCACTGGTCCTCGGCGAGATCCCTGAACCTTAGGAGCCTTGCGAGGTCCCAGAGCCAGGCGACTCACGAGGAGCAACTTCCGCAAAATGTGTCTTCAGCTACTCCAACACTTCTCCCGCAATGGTGCCAAGTGACATTTTCCATTTTCTTCAGTTGGGGGCGCCCCTCGGGCTGCATCATCCCCAACTAGTGTGGGTCCGTCCCTACGGCATGTATCGTTTACACATCTATAAGAACTTTCCTTGTATTTGCCTAAGTTACCCTGTGGTTATCACTGGTTCCCCGGCACCGCTCATGGCCCCCACTCGCTGCTGACCTGCCAGTTGCTCATTCAAAGAAGCCATCGACACGGTGCATGTGCTCGGGTCTGTCCCTGCAGCGCCGAAAAACCTGAGAGACTGAGCTCTCGGTCGCGACCAGCCTCGCGCATGTCACCTCGCCAGGTGCTCAGTGCCTTCGTATTCTTACGGAAGAACCAATGATAGCAAAGCAAGCGATGCCGCGCGCTATGACTCCTTTTTGGATTGGTTCGCAGGAATCTCCAAGCTGGACTAGGAGCGGCCCCGCATGCCACTCCGCCAGACGCGACCAGCTTGAACGCTAAAGGTGGTGCTCTTGAGCATCGCATGTCAGGAGCTCCTACAGGCTCTCAAGCCCTCACCCCCTGACCTTGACAACGGCATTGCGACATGGCATACCAGCGGTGGCTTAGCCTCGCTCGAGGGCCGGGACCCGAAGGCGTAGAGCACCCATGTGAGCTAAAGGGGGAGACACCGGCATGGGCCCTGCCTAGGAACACTATAGCAAGGACACGGACAACCACCTCCACGAGGATCCGCAATAAGATAAGTCACCCTTGCGCGTCAGCTAAAACCTCACGGTCGGATGTTTCTCATTTTCCACTCGAGGTCCCGCTTGGGCAGCGTTGTTTTCCTTTTTAGGCCTCTAGGGAGCCGCTTGCACGCTAAAGGGGGCATCTCGAACATCGCGCCTCGGGGGCTCTTACCAGACCTCGGGCCGCTCACCTCCTGGCCTTGACCAAGGCATTGCGACCTGGCATACCAGCGATGGCTGAAGACTGCCTGGGGATTGCGTCCTATCAGTGTAGAGCATCAATCTATCTCAAGACCGAAAAAGGGGGCGGTGCCCAAGCGAGATACGTGATCGCAACATTAAGCAAAAAGCGAATACATTAAGGCAAATGCATTTTGATTTTTACACGCTCCCACAGGGCTCGACATGATTTCGAGCAGGGGAAAATGGAAGGAACCCGAGAAGAGCATGACCAGGAACATCACCGATGGCGTCGAGCAGACACTTGCACCCTGCTGCGGGCGCGGCGAGAGCTTGGTGGCTCGTAGCTGTCATCATCGCTGGTCTCAGGATCATCGCTGGACTGTAGCGAGTCGATGCTGGTGGAGGAGCTGCTGACAAGGCCAAGGGCAAGTTCAGTGCCAGTGGCCGTGCCACGCGGGCCGCTCCTTCCATGGCAGCATGCCACGCATTGGCCGTCCTTACTGAAGACCTTTAAGAAAAGTGTGGAGGCTATGTCGTACTCGAAGTGGATGATGGAGGGTCCTTCAGGACTACAAGAGCGGGCAATTTCGCCCCATCCTTGAGTCATGAACACACGAGCTGGGGGAACGACCTTCACCTCCGCCTCAGAAGCCTGGCTGCAGCAACCAGCGTGCTGCAACCACAGCTCGACAGGACCCCTTGTCGGCATCAGCTCCATGAAGAACCTCGGGAGCCGGATCCAAGAAGGCGATGGCATCGCCGTCCACACCATGAACTCCTGAGAGGTGCCCTCGACATGGGCACCATTATGGACCAGTCGCCTGGCAGCGGCTAGTCCTCTGTGGTCACATCCAACGCGAAGATGGGCGTCACCCTCTCGCCCTTGGCCTTGTGCAAACAAGGGGATCGTGAAGCTAGGTCGTGACCATTCCAGCCAAGGTCGCGTCACTTCAAGACCTCCAGTGGCATCACTGGAGAGGCCAGACCTCTTCTTCGACGGGAGTGGCGCGGGCCCCTTCGCAGGGGCTTAGCCTTTCTCCGCTGCAGAGAACCACCGATTTGGTGCGATGAACATTGCGTGAAGGTTGCAAAGAGAGAAGAAGCAAGAAGCAAGGAGATGGAGAAGAGCGGAGGGGACTCGGCCCCTCCCCATTTATAGCAAGAGGGAGGCAAACCGTTAGCCCCCATGATCACAGGTAATGATGACCTTTTATCTGCATGCAGCCGGCTCCAATCAAGTCGAACGGTTGCTGAGGAGATGTGGGGAAGTGGAGACGCCCACGTCCAATCCAGGCGCCATGCGTCGACCAGGTCCGCGGGCGATTGGGGCCCGCGATGCTTTACCCTTGCCCCGTTGGCTTCGCCTCGAAGCCAAGTCTGAGTGCACCTTGGGCCCGGGGGCTACTGTCGACGTTCTGGGAATCAGGGTACCCAGACTTGCCTACCTGCAGCCCGCGACATGGTACCTTTTCAGGCCTGGTATGGCCCACCTTCAGCATCGACACTCAAGACCCTCGCGAGGGGCCAAGCCTCGCGGGGCGAATGACACCAACACCTCTGGAAGGGGCAGCCTCGTCTGGCTGGCTCCTGAGGAGCAAAGAACTCTATGCAACCTCACACCTCGTGAGGTTTGCAAGATGCAAGCCATGATGACCAAGGCTAGGTGGGCGCCAGCGGGCGCACTACAGCAATTTCCTCTTTGGTGCTAAGGATGCAGGCTCGGGCGTAGAGTCCCAAGGAATTTGCCAAAGGTTTCCATTTCCATGCAACGAGACCAAGACTGCCAGCACGGCAGCACGGAGGTCATCGTCGAGCCCACCATGGCGTCAGGATCAAAGGCCTTTGCAGGCGAAGACCACCTTTAGTCAGGATAAGATGTACTAGTTGTCTCCCTTCAAAATTGACCGTCGTGGGATCCCTTCCCGCCAACATCTTGGGGGAAGAGGACCAAGGCCATTATATAAGTAGGATAGCCACCACCCAGCAAGGGGACCGATCATTCAGACTTCCTCTCCATCACTAAGCAAGAACACACCTCTGGAGATTTTTCACCCACTTTACTAGTTCATCCTCAGCCCATCTCAAGGCTAATCCACCATACTGCTGGAGTAGAGTCACTCACCGCTAGGTGGCCTGAACTAGGATAAAATGCCTCGTGTCTCTTTTACATTCCTGTTCATCGAGCTAGTTCATGGGATGGCGAGTAGGTAGATAGGCGAGGTTGAGTTCTTCGTATGCACCCAGAGTTCGAACCTAGAAGGGTTTTGCGAAGCCCTGAACCTGACAAGGGGCTAGAGGAAAGCGTGAGGTAAAAGGAGGAATATGTGTCCTTCTATAGGTAGTAAATACCAAACGTCCCCCCACTTGAGCCATAACACTCGCCTGTTCCCAACGAGGTCATGCATAAGGTACGGTTGGGTTACCCAAATCATATTAATGGGGATCCCGCAATAAGCTGGCACGATCTCTGTTTCAACAAGACATGCCACTGGAGGCTATGCCTCAAAACGCGAAATGAGAGATGGAAAAGAACGGCTGGAAATGTTAATGGGTCAAGTGTGCCATTTCGCCGACAAAGTTGTCAGTAAAGACACAGTTCTTATTTTGATGTCTTGCCTTCGTGTCTTGCCAGGCATAGTTCCTTCATGCAGGAATACTAACTTGATATTTTCAGAAGGAGGAACCCACCTTGCAATGCCGAAGACAGTATGTGTGCCAAACTCATCGCCATCGAAGACTGGTTCAGGGGCTATCGAGGGAGTCCTGGACTAGGGGGTCATCAGCTGTCCGGATTACTCGATATGGGCCGGACTGGTGGGCCGTGAAGATCAAAGCAGAAGATTACCCCCCTTGTCCAGATAGGACTCCTATGTGTAGAGAATGGCAAGTTTGAGTCCAGGTGTAATGTTTTCTTCATGTCCAAGATGATTATGTACAATCCTAGGTCCCTCAAATGTGTATATAAAAAGGAAGGTTTAGTCCGTAGAGGCTATCACAACAATGATAGGGTAGACATCTAGGGTTTAGCCATTACTATCTCAAGGTAGATCAACTCTTGTAATCGGCATATTCATCAAGATCAATCAAGCAGGAAGTAGGGTATTACCTCCATTAAGAGGGACCGAACCTGGGTAAACATCGTGTCCTTGTTTCCCCCTGTTACCATCGATCCTCAGATACATACCCCTACCCAAGATCTGCCGGTTTTGACACCGACAGCGGCCACGTTGGATACGTTGGCAGTTAGCCACCGGTGGCCACTGGACATGATGGAGATGCGTCGAGAGGCCTAGGGAGCGGCATAGGAGGCACTGTGACGTAGCCCACTGTCACGCGCCTCCAGCGCACCAGACAGGAGGTCGCGGGACGGTCGGAGTCATCGGAACGATGACCTCAAACGGAGGGGCGGCAACCGCTTCGATCGGCATGACAAAGCAAGGCACGAGGGAGCGAGCTAGGGAGTGATACAGTTGTCAAGGAATGAGGGGAGCACAATGAGCTCATTGTCTCAAGGGGGGAGGCAGAATGAAACCATCCCCGACGTCCATGGTGGACGGTGGCGCTGGGTTGAAGGGGGCCACGACCAGAGGACAAAATCGAGCGGGGAGACAGGGGAAGGAGGAAGAGGGGCTCACGGCAATTGCAGTAGGCATCGAAGCTAGCTCGGGGAAGGCCGCAGCTGAGAAGGGCGGCGAGGCGGATCTCTGGAGTCGAGAGGTTGAAGAAGACGGCATGGAGGTGCTCGGGGTGTTCGGTGTTGCATAGATCGACGAGGAGGAAGAGGGGGACATGGTGGAGCTTTTGGGTAGCTCGAGGCATCGTCGGGATGGAGCTGGCCGTGGTGGTGCCAAGCGGCGGCGATGGAGGCATTCAGGAGGTGCAAGGGAGTGATCCAGAGGAGGGGGAAGATCACGTGGAGAGTGAGAGAGACACCAGTGGGTATGTGGCATCATGTAGGTGTCGGGGAGGAAGGCAACCAAGCAAGAGGTGGCCTAGCGCGATGTCGACACTTGCCATCGAGCAGCTTCGTGCGCTGGCAGGAGAAAGAAGACAGGCGTGCCCCTAGTGGGCTGGGCCACGCAGCTGGGCCGCCAGGTTAGGCTAGGTCAGCTCTCTCTCTCTCTCTCTCTCTCTCTCTCTCTCTCACTCTCTCTCTCTCTCTCTCTCTCTCTCTCTTTCTGTTTTTCTCATTTTTATATTTGCTTTCCATTTTGCTTCTATTTTGAATTTGGTTTACTAACCAAATTATTTTTGCACCTTCTAGAAACTTTTGTGGATGTAATATGGTTTATCCCAGAGCTGCACAAGATGTTTCAGAATTATTGGACCAATAAAAATATTTCTAGGATTTATTTGCTCCAACCCTAATACAATATGAGTTAATTCAAAAATCCATAATGTCCTAGAAAAATGTGCATCATTTTTTCAGAGGTTCCGGATCAATTCTAAAATGATGAACATTTGTGAAGGGCATTGTGGGTTCATTGAAATATTTGAATTTGAACCTAGTTGAATTCATTTGGTGCTAGGGTTTGATCATCCCCATTTCAAAATTACTTGAAATTTGAACATGATGCTTGGATGCAGGTGCAACTATTTATAATAAATTTCTAGGGTAGTGAAAACTCACCCCCATTAAACAAGAATCTCATCCCGAGATTCAAGATGTGAGGTAAGAAGAAGAGGGGACACAAAGCTAACACAATATTGTCGATCCAATTGCCCTTCTCGAATATGTTGACTCCTTGCATTGACTTGATCTTGACGTCTTTGCGTTCGAGTTCTTCACTCAACACGATAACACGAAGAGAGGGAAACTATGCAGGATTCAATCTTCTTGAAAAGATCGAGCAACTTAAGATTGGCTCATGGAGTGAGACGTAATAACGCCTCTTGAGTTGAGACACAAAACACGCATCGATAGGGATGGAAAGAAAAGAACGACTAAATTTCAATTTGGTAGGCAACAATTCCACGCTTAAGTAAGATTGTGCGTGATTTTTCAAAGTAGCAAGGAATAAATTGTCATGATTCCATAATGGGGCACCTTAGAAGAGGTGGCTCATAGAATTATTCCCTTAAATGGCAAAAATATTTAGTTTTGGTACAAGGATCATTGAGAATCTTTATACCATCCCAAGGCAATTCACAAACGATCATTTGAAGGAGTTTGAAAGAATGACATACTCAGATCGGGAAGGAAGCTATAAGTCAAATCCTCATGAGGAGTGGATGACATCTTGAATCAGCAAAACGACCACTACATTGACTTACCGGGATTATGGAGAAATGAAGATCAAAATCTATGAAATTCTCCAACCATCATATCTGCCTGAGATTCAGATCTGGTTGGTCACAAGATGCTTCAGACTCAGCATGTCTACAAAAGGAAAGTTTGCAGCACAAATCGACGAGATGATGTTGTGAGATTCTCGGGAAATGAATTATGGCAACAAGCGCCAAAACATGAGCTGGTTGTAAGACACTCGTGAACACACTGTCTAAGACAAAGGTGACCACTAAAGTCCTACCACAAAACATTACCGAGTTCGGGTTTGGAACCATCATCGAGGATATAAGAATCTCCACGTGTTGAAGTCCTCCTTCTCGAACAAGTCAGTCAGTGGCGTTGTGTGCTAGGGAATACATATGGAATGAAGATGATTAGTCTATGAGACCATAGAATACTTTGCACATCCATGACTAAATTGGGATGATTCCAGACGAAGCAAAAACAAGATTTCTCGAATTCACAATGGCAACTTACATTAAATACATATGAATTAGAGGAAGTCGCTTCTTTCATCCAAACATACTCTTCATGAACGGTACCCGAGGATAATGCTTACAAAAGTTTCCAACACTACCTTAATGTTCAACATGAATAATGAAGGAGATAAAATGTTGCTGATGGGATCAACAACAAATCATCGGGATGACCATATAAATGGAATTCCCTAATTACGTGAACAAGGGCATAGCATTGGTCAAACCAAAGATATAATGGTGTATGTTCGAGGGGTCAACCACGAGTAAGACAACATTACGAACATTGTTGGTTCCGATTTGATTTGATGATGAGCCAAGTCAACGTTTTATAATACAATAGGTCTACATTTCATCACAGAGATCAATCGATGAAATTACCATCTTTCTTCAACACACGCACACACACACACACACACACACACACACGATATCCCATTGGAACGAACTAAGTTAAGCAAAGATTTTATCTTCCAACTCTCCAAGTTTTTGTTCAAGCTTAGAAGACTAGCTCAGGGGTATCCAACCTAGGTTCTTGGAAAAAGAGTGGTTTAAAGAAAATAAAACCATCTTTATCAAGAACTCAACATGACAGTCAGGGGACTACCTGGTAGTACTTCCGTGAAGATATTCAGAAAATCACTAACCACTGATATGTTGCTAAGCTCGAGAACAATCTTGCTTTTCAGGGCAAGAAGACATGATCAATAGAGTGAGGGATTAACGTAGTCCTAACTCATTGATCGAAGAGTGTACCACGAAAAATGGACTAGGTAGCACGATCAATCTTGTAATAGTAGTTAAATAACCAACACACTAAGAATATTATTATTGTCCATTAACTAGGAAGCAACGGGGTTGCTAGGAGTATTGATTCCGCACATCACATTTCACTTGTCGGTAGTAAGGTTACAACAACACGAGAACCGAGGAATGAATAATGATGGCGAGAAGTATCACTACGCCGATAATTCATAAGAGGTTGTGCAATTCTCATGACAATCCTGACATAAAGGGGGCAACACTCGAGGGTAGAACAGAACAAAATCTAGATTGGCATTTTGATCTGCGAAATAACATTGCTTTGACCTATTCCAAAAAATGGATGAGGTGCTGGAGTTCTTTTCTCCTAGACATTCTGAAATAGAATGGCTCGTCGGACCACAAGAGTAAAAGGCATCGACGAACACGAATGCACAACTACTCTTAACAATCAAATGATAGATGAGGGTCGCAATATAACTACATCGGGAACAAGTCAACTAACCTATGATCTTCTGAGTTGTGAATGGATGGCTTAGTATGTCGAACAAATTCAACATATTTCTTCTGGATAACCCATGCAGAAGAGGAAGGACTGGCAGAGTCACAATTCTGGAATGGAGAACTCTTCAAAAGCGCTTTGGTTGAGATTTTTTGGTTCAAACAAACTTGTACCAAGGACGGTTCATGGTATTTGGAAGAATGATATACCACAGACCTCAAGGACAATCACAAGGTTACAAATATCCTAACGGAACGAGCAAACACTATCAATAGGAATAAGCAGATCCAATTGTAGATCCAAGAACCCAACTATAGAATACCTACTAACTAAATGGAATCACGAGATGCCTTCGAGATTGATGGCCAAAATCATCACACTGAGAACACAACATAAGGTTGTGTTACTGGGTGGCAATCTATGATATCCTAGCTTCTTGATAGCTTCAACAATTTTGTCGAGGCAATGAAGTACCTGAGCACACCGATTAGTCTCGTTAACCTGGCAGAAAAGGACATCAGAAATAGGAAGGAAATGTTTGCAGATGCATCAGATTGTTTAGAAACATGGGACAACTCAGACAGCATAATGGCTGTAAATGCTCAAAAAATGTTGAGATTCATGTCGGTGTCAAAACCGGCGGATCTTGGGTAGGGGGTCCCGAACTGTGTATCTGAGGATCGATGGTAACAGGGGGAAGAATGACACGATGTTTACCCAGGTTCAAGCCCTCTTAATGGAGGTATTACCTTACTTCCTGCTTGATTGATCTTGATGAATATGGGGATTACAAGAGTTGATCTACCTCAAGATCGCAATGGCTAAACCCTAGATGTCTAGCCTATGGTAGTTGTGATTGTCTCTACGGACTAAACCCTTCGGTTTATATATGCACCGGATGGACCTAGGGTTGTTCATAATCATCTTGCAGAGGAAGGAAACATTACACCCGGACTTTGAACTTGCCATTCTATACTTATAGGAGTCCTATCCGGACACGAGGGAGAATCTTCTACGTTGATCTTCACGACCCATCAGTCCGGCCCATAACGAGTAATCCAGATACCCGAGGACCCCCTAGTCTAGGACTCCCTCAGTAGCCCCTGAACCAGTCTTTGATGACGATGAGTTCGGCATACTCTCTTCGGCATTGCAAGGCGGGTTCCTCCCTCCAAACATATGAAGTTTATTTCCTGCATAAAGGAACAGTGTCCGGCTCTGCATGATTAGTACAACCCTTAGCCACGAAGGCACTGTGTCAAAACAAGCATTGTGTCTTTACTGACAACTTTTTCGGCAAAACGTCATACCTGAACCTTCAACATTTCGAACCGTTTTCTTGGCTCTAGTTTTGCGTTTCGAGGCATAGCCTCCATTGGCACGTCTTGTCGAAGCAGAGACCGTGCCCGCTTATCGCGGGATCCTCATCAATATGACTTGGGTAACCCAACCGTACCTTACTCACGATCTCGTCGGGAATAGGTGAGTTTTACGGCTTGAGTGGGGGACATTTGGTATTTACCGTCTATAAAAGGGAATAGATCCCTCCCTTTTACCTCACGCTTTCCTCTATCCTTTACTTCCCAATCTCCTAGCTCCAGCGCCCACAGCTCCCATCCCTTCCACCGCCACCTCCTTCTCCAACAATGGCTGGATCTGGCTCTAAGGGCAAGTGGGAGGCCTCCACCTCACGTAGAAAGACGTGAAGAGTCTCCGGAGCGTAGGCTATCTCGCCGCCAACATAGCGCACCAGATACTTGACAAGGATCAGGTCACCCCCAACCCAGGGCCTGGCGAGAGGGTTGGGTTCATCCCTCACTGTATATGGCATATATATCCATGATTTCCCCTCCACCCCTTTGTTCGGGGTCTCTTGTTCTTCTACTGGCTAGATATCCACGATCTAACCCCGAATTCCATTCTTCACATATCGACTTTCATAGTCATATGTGAAGCCTTCCTCCGCGCCCCCCACTCTTTGGCCTATGGCTCAAGACCTTCAATATGAAGCCGAAGGTGGTTGATGGGCAGCACACGTACTGCGGGGGAGCCACGGTAAACAAGCTTTCAAACGCAACCTGGCCCAAGGGGGATTTTGTGGAAACCAACAAGGTATGGTAGCAGGAGTGGTTCTATATCACCGAACCCCGTGAGGCTAAATGGGCGGCCATGCCCGAATTCAGATCCGGACCCCCCGAAAGGCTCATGATGTAGGGTGGAACCCTAGATGGCCGATCTTTCACGAAATGGAGGGATCCCACGATGAACACGAAGAACACAAAGGGGAATCACGAGGGAAAACACACAAGAACAAGTCACACATATGCTAGATCCTCGAAACACAAAGAGATACAAGATCCATGATCAACAAGGGACGATGCAAAGGGTAACCGGTTCTTCTCCGTGAGGAGGTCTTGATGATATCCCGTAGGATCTTCCCGCGAGGGGCCTTGAATCCCGTAGGATCTTCTCCGCAGAGGAGGTCTTGAATTCGTGTGGATCTTCTCCGTGGAGGGTCCGCGGTCACTCACAAGGAGATGAACCACTAGTGGATGAGCAAAGCTCTGTCTCAAATGAGCTAAACCTAAGCTAGATCCAACTAGGAGGAGGTGGAGGGATATATATAGTCTAGGTCCACGAAGGGGTAAGTGGGAGAGGGATACATGGGCCTCCGGCCCGATACACTGTGCGCAGACAGGGGCCGGATGTCCGGGCGGGGGCCGGATGTCCGGGCCTTCCCGAGATGCCAGATGTCCGGGCGCTGGGGCCGGATGTCCGTGCTGGCATGGTCCAGCTTCTGTGATGGGCGCCGGATTTCTGGGCTGGCGCCGGATGTCCGGCTCGACGCGAGGCGCCGGATGTCCGGGGGTCGGCCGGATGTCCGGCCGCTGTAGCTCTGCGACGACTCCACTTGAGGCACTTCTTGATCGCTTCTGTGGGGACTTGTCCTATGCTTCGATCATCTCCTTGGTCGTCTCCTCGGTTCCTAAGCACATGTAGTGTCTTTGCATTAGGTAGCAACCAAGTCTCGCATGAATGAAAAGGGGAAGCATCGAGGAACGGGTTCACCTTGTGTCCACTTGGGGTTTGGGTAGTAGTCATAGTGTACATGGGGATGAACGAAGGATGCTCCGCATCATCTCCCCTCCGTTGGGAAAGATCCGACCACGGATCAAAAACCTCATCACCATGGAAATGGTAGTCGTAAACGGACTTGTAGTTGGACGAAGTCGAGGGCATGTCGCAATCCAAGTACTCCAAGGTGTCTCCGGATGTGGTACATGCAAAATGAGCAAACACAAAGTACACTTGGAAATACAATGGTTAGTGCACACAAAGTGTCCATCATGTAAGAATGAGTCCGTGTGATAAGGTACATGAAGCTTAACAAGATGATATAGTATGAGATGTAAAGCATTCATGTGATCAAATGCATTTGTGGTGCACACAAAGGTGTTGTGAATGTGATCAATGCGACCATTATGCAAAATGATGTCATAGTGTGATGGTTTATTAAGAGCATGAACATGGCAATGGATGCTCAATATGTGTATGTTATCATGCAATTGATGGAGGACAATATGATCATGATGTATGAATGTGCCATCAAGAAAGATCACAACAAATTTGCTAAGGAAATGCACAAGCTCTTATATCATGGATGACATGGGAATACACGATGCAACGAGGCAATCATATTGTGAGTCAATCCATGCATAAGATGCAAATTTGTCATGGGTATGAGTTGTCCATGGAGCATGGCATGTGAGCACACAATCAACAAATATGAATGTTTTGGTGCAATGTGCCAAAAAAGTTTTGATATACCAATGCTCGATGTCGTGGCATGAGTGAAGGTCCGAAGGTGCATCCAAAGGGTCCATCTTCAATGTCGGTCCTCCATCCCGTAGATGTATCATGTAGACAACAGGAAGGAAACAACAATGAAAGTATGGCCTATTCAATATGCATATGTGAGGATGGCTCACAAAGAAGGAATGCACCTTATGTATGTTCTCGAAGATGTTGTTGTCGCGCAACGTGTATGCCTTAACATGCCCAAGATGCCACGTGATGGCACCGCCTTGTGAATCCTTCAAAATGAAAGGACATGACAAACACTCGGAAAAACAAATGAGGTTAGCCGTAATGCAAAACCTAGCATTCGTGCGGGAAAATACCCAACAAGTGTTTGCATCATTCTTATCATAAGAGAGTACAAGGGTGTGGTGCATGGTATGTAGGCATAAGATGCGAGAACAACCAAGTGCAATAGGCTCAATCAAGCAAGTATGCATCTCAAGAAGGGTGTCAAAGTCTCCAAGATCAACCAACATAGCATTGTTGCACTCAATACAAGCGATGAGAGATGCGACTAATGGAGACAGGTGACAATGATCAAGATATATCATGTGAGTGGCATGAACATATATGTCATCAACCCAAGAAAGCAAGTAATAGAGGAACATGGGTGATGCAACATAGCAAGCAAGCATAGTGATCAAGTCAAGCAAGCTAGTAGTGCAAAGATGCAACATACTATAAGTAATCATGGCAATCATGGCATGTGTGCAAATAGGAGGCATGAATAATGCACATGGCATATCACAAGCATGAAAACAAGGTATGGGCAAAGTCTCATCATTGTGGTGGCAAGAAGTCCTATGTAAATAGCAATGGAGTATCATGACTCTCCCAACACAATAATCAACAATAGCATGGGGCACAAAGAAATCATGGTAGTAGCTACAAGTATCTCCACCAAGCATGCAAATACACATATAAGTAGCATAATGGTGAATCATGTGTAAAGGCAAGCAAGGGTCACAATTGCATGGCAAAGTCATAGCAAGAGGCATAACATGCAAAGTGAACACGATAGTATGGGCATAATGTGATAAGTGGCAAATAGCCCATAGCCATGTGAGAGCCAAGTAAAAGAGATGCGCGTAGTGGTTGCGCGAAGAGAATGGTGGTAAGGACAATCCACGGGATCCCAAGTCATCGTTGCTCTCAAGAGCTTGTTTTGTCAACTCATGGGATTGTGAGGTTGACAAATGTTCATGAGTACCTACACAAAACAAAGACAAAGGGAAAATTGTGTGTGCGTGGTATATGTACACATCATCCATCATGATGCGCACGTGCGTGTGTTGGTTAGCACAAAATAGCCAATGCTCAAATAAATGAGATGCGTGATATTGAAACATGTCATCCATCATGAGAGGTTTGTTGTTATGTATAGCATAATGGAGACTCAAATTGTGTAATGCATCATGACAAGTAGGTAGAGCATTGTTATTCATGGAATGCATATGGTGCACACAATTATGGGAACTATGCAAAGTATGGAATGCATCAAGATCTCCTAGTATGTATGAGGAAACTATGGGAGTCTCCTCATGAGCATCAATGGAAACATCTCATGGAGAATATTGATAACATCCAAAACAATGCATATCCGGAGCAATGTGATCATGGCATGGCCTAATAGATGAATTGCGCAAATCATGTAAAGGAAGCATTGCAATATCATCGCAAGAGAAACACAAGCCAATGACCATCATCTTGTCATCTATGCCACAAGTGCAAATAGGATTTACTTTAATGGGACAAGCATAGTTACTATGTTGAGATTGAAATGATGCAATATGGGAGATCTCACTCATAGCATATGACAAGTTTAAAGGATTCTCAAACATGATGTGACCAAAAGAATTTTCACATGATATCATATGGAGCATGGCATCACAACTAGGCAACTCAACATGCTCATCATCATATTCATCATAAATAGGTAAGTGAAGACATGATGAGTTCGCACTAGCATGAAGCATGGGAATAGGTTTGTCAACATCATGCAAGCAATCATACTCAAGATAGTCCACTAGTGGGACGAGAGAAGCACCGTCACCTATGTTATCTTTGGAGTTCCGCTCATGTGGTGTAGGTGAGGTTTTCAAGATCCGATTGTTTTCATCTTTCTCTTGATGGAACCATGTGGGTGGTGCATCGTCTTCCACCATGGCCATCGGTTTGTCCATTGGAGGGACGGACTCATCGAGGGTAGGCATGTCCTCTTGTAGGAGACCTAGCACCAAAGAAAACACACTCGGAGTAGAGGTTAAGTCGTTATAAATCATAGTGGCCTCGCATGCCCTATCAATTACCTCACTCATTAAGTGTTGTGGCTCACTCACTCCCTCGTGGATGCTCTCACTCGTATGGTTGGTGGAGTCACTCAAATGGCTCTCAACCTCACATAGGAGAAGTGGCATGCTCTCATGTGTGGGGCTAGTGGTGGCACACTCATCCTCTCAAGGGAAATGCTCTCAAGATCACATATGGTGGAGTCACTCATATCGCTCATGTGGTGGTGGCTCTCCTCACATGGGAATTGGGGCATCTCGTCATAAGTGGATGTCGAAGAGGTGTAGGTGTAAGAGTCTCCATGCTCAACTTCCTCGTCTGTAATGCCTCCAAAGATGAATGCCGTAGGGTGTGGCAAACCATCACGCTCCTCCAAGGTCAAAGAGAAGGTCTCATGCTTGCTCGCGTAGCTTGACCCGGAGTAGTAGTCCAATATGGGCGCCGTCTTCATGGTGTCGAAGAGGTTCATGCTCGTCGCCTTGGTCGAAGGGGATGGACCATGCTCGACCGTCTTGTCGCCGTCGCTCGTAGATGATCGCCTTGATGATGAAGACGTCGATGTAGGCGAACTCATGGGAAGTAGGCAAAGATGCCGTACATCCGAAGGCGAAGATGCCTTGATAGCACTTGGTGAAGATGCCGAAGTGGTGGTTGTATCCGTAGCTCCGTCTTGGGTGTGCTTGTCTCGCGGTCTTCTCTTATGCTCTTGAAGCTTGGCCTTGGCGTGATGTAGAGCTTCTTCGGACTTGTAGGTATGCGCTTGTCGAGCATATTCATGATGATGATGTCGTTGTCGTGCTTGAGCTCTTGGTAGATGTCGTCCGTCGTCGTCGTGCACATGATGCTTGGAGGTGACTTGCCCTTCATGACGATGTCGATGGTCGCCATGGCGGTGTGGCCGTGGAAGACTTGCACTTGCATCATGTTTGCGCTCCAAAGACTTGTGACTTGAACGTCGCCGCCGAGAGGATGACGAAGGGGAAGAAGACTTGTAATCGACCACCAAGTGTCGGAGCTCCGCCATTTGTTTGTTGAAGGAGTCGCACATGTCGTCGAAGGAAGCCATTGTCCTTGTCTCAGAGTGTCGTAGTTCGATGGCGATGTTGCCCAAGCACTCTTGCATTTCTCGTTGTAGTCCGATGGTTTTCGCGTGGATGTCCTTGTTCGCGCCGTCGATGTCGAAGACCGGAGATGAAATGCCTTGCCTATCCATCACAAGACGCTAGCAAGTATGAGTGGGAGAAAGAGAAGAACTATACCAAATGTACCTTGACCGATGTTGAAGATGGATCAATGATCACTCAAATGTGGAACAAGGAAATAGCACAATTGGTACCAATTCTTGTCGGTTTCTCACACCTACACAAGTAAAGCTTATGGTGGAGCTCGGTGAGGATAGTGGCACAAAAATTGATGTGAAATGTTAGCAAGAGTCAATAAAGTTGAAAAAGATTCACAAATTCGCAAGTGAAACAAGTAGACCAATAGCAATATGTGGCCACGGAAACACACGCATGGATAGATAAATGTGGTTGTGCAACCAAGGGTTGAGCAGAAAATGCGGAATCCACGGAAAATTCTCTTGTCGCACAACACTAGACAGACGCTAGCCGATTGCTCAAAAGGCGGATACGAACTTGTGCACTACCTATATGAGACAAAATGTAGCGACTTCTATCACAAGTATGCTATGTGTATGATGTTCCGGTGCTTTTAGCACAAGATGATCCAAGATGATCGGATATGGCAATCTTATATGCAATGTGGTATGATGCTATGGCTCTTGCTTACAAGCTTCTTTGCTTTTCTCCTTTGCTTAAAAGCTTATTCTCTCTTTTTTTGTATATGGCCACGATGCACAAACCAAGATAGCAATTGTGTATATGCGGGAACAATCTTGTGACACAAGACATGATATGATGATACCAATAAGATATGGTGTGTATGCAATGGAAGGTGGATTGATGATCACTAATGTGCACAAATAACGTTGCCGGCAATACTCAAAGGCTAGTCTCAATAGGCAAGTGACGCAAAATGGGCTAGGGGTTAACAATGCAATTGCAAGGGAATATACAATGATGTCGTCGCAGTTACCGTCCGTGTCGATGATGAGAGGTGGTGCTCTTGATATAGACCCATTCCTAATTAGCCGAAACACCTTAGGAAACGGAAAAACCACAACTCAAAATCTCAAGGACAAATGTCAAATGGTGGTAGCGGACAAGCGGTGGTGGTTGCGGAATTGTTGGTGGAAACCCGATCAAAATGGGTTATGGTGGTGGAAGTGTAAGATGGGCTATACACGGTGTCGGAGTTGAAGTCACGGTCCCTAAGTAGCCGAAACACCTTAGGAGACACAAGCCACAACTCAAACAAGCTCGAACAAAATTGGGTTAAGTTTGGTTGGCTATGTATAATGGGCAAAGGGTATGCGGAAGTGGTGGTGGTGGTTGATGAAGAAGCAATTGTCCCTAAGTAGCCTAAACACCTTAGGAGACTCAAATCACTACTCAAGCAACCACAAACGCTATGGGGATCAAAATGGTTAGGTTGCGGAAGTCGGTGGTGGTTATGCGGATGATATGGTGGAAGCCCTAGGCAAAGATGCCAAAATTCACAAAATATGATGGAGTAAAATGATGATGGTTGTATTTTTGTGTTATGGGGGATGTCAAGAGCTTCAAAACGAGCTCAAGAACGTCGAAATCGGAGTTCGGATGAATTAGTTATGGACAAAACGGTGAAACAGAAAAGTCTGAATTCCCAGGGGTCGGACATCCGGGGCCGGGTCCGGATTTCCGGGACCTGATGTCCAGAACCGCGCGGGATTTTGCCCTCCAGGAGCCGGATGTCCGGCCCGATGGCCCGGATGTCCGGCCCGAAGATTCCAGATCGGGATTGGGACTTCCAAACTCGTTTGGGGGCGGAATTTGATGATTTTGGGGGCAAAATTTGACGGATTTTGTGGAGGAAAGATGGGGAAACTTGGGAAAATGCTAGATCCACTTGAAACCAAGCAAATCCATGGATCAAAATCAACAAAATCTCATCAAACCAACAGATCACAAAAAAATTTGGGGCTATTTTTGGTGGGGAATTTTCGAAATTGGGGAAGAACACAACAAAAACAAGCTAGAAAACGGTGGAGGGGGCTCCAAATTCGTGAGAAACCGTGGCTCATGATATCATATGATCACTAAACTAGGTGGGGGGCTCCAATTTCGTGAGAAACCATGGCTCTTGATACCATATGATGTAGGGTGAAACCCTAGATGGCCGATCTTTCACGAAATGGAGGGATCCCACGATGAACACGAAGAACACAAAGGGGAACCACGAGGGAAAACACACAAGAACAAGTCACACATATGCTAGATCCTCGAAACACAAAGAGATACAAGATCCATGATCAACAATGGACGATACAAAGGGTAACCGGTTCTTCTCCGTGAGGAGGTCTTGATGATATCCCGTAGGATCTTCCCGCGAGGGGCCTTGAATCCCGTAGGATCTTCTCCGCAGAGGAGGTCTTGAATTCGTGTGGATCTTCTCCGTGGAGGGGCCGCGGTCACTCACAAGGAGATGAACCACTAGTGGATGAGCAAAGCTCTGTCTCAAATGAGCTAAACCTAAGCTAGCTCCAACTAGGAGGAGGTGGAGGGATATATATAGTCTAGGTCCACGAAAGGGTAAGTGGGAGAGGGATACATGGGCCTCCGGCCTGATACACTGTGCACAGACAGGGGCCGGATGTCCGGGCGGGGGCCCGATGTCCGGGCCTTCCCGAGACGCCGGATGTCCGGGCGCTGGGGCCGGATGTCCGGGCTGGCATGGTCCAGCTTCTGTGATGGGCGCCGGATTTCCGGGCAGGCGCCGGATGTCCGGCTCGACGCGAGGCGCCGGATGTCCGGGGGTCGGCCGGATGTCCGGCCGCTGTAGCTCTGCGACGACTCCACTTGAGGCACTTCTTGATCCGCTTCTGTGGGGACTTGTCCTATGCTTCGAGCATCTCCTTGGTCGTCTCCTCGGTTCCTAAGCACATGTAGTGACTTTGCATTAGGTAGCAACCAAGTCTCGCATGAATGAAAAGGGGAAGCATCGAGGAACGGGTTCACCTTGTGTCCACTTGGGGTTTGGGTAGTAGTCGTAGTGTACATGGGGATGAACGAAGGATACTCCGCATCATCTCACCTCATGGACCACCAAGGGCCTCGAGTGGGGGTCTCAATCGGAGGTGAAGACACTCTAGAATCGCATCTCCGACATGATAATGAAGGACACCCACCTCACTAACATGATTCAGGTCATGCTTTTTTGCCACACCTTCCCCTGCCAACTCCGCGTCTCCCGCTTGTGGGAGTTGAATCCAGAGGGACCATGGACCTTGAAGCACTTCTTAGGCACCACGCACGAAGACATATGGAAGCAGCTATTCAAGGACTAGAAAAGGTGGCCAAAGGAAACCGAAGACATTGGTTTTGACAGCGTGACTCCGGCTACAGAGGTAAGCATGATTTTGCCGAAGACCCATCATGTCCATATTTCAATTATAATAGGAGTTAGAACATTTGTGTTCCATACAGGCCTGGACAGCGAAAGCGGAATGGATCGACTGTCCAGGTCCGCTGCTTGAGAACCCGACCACTCCTCAGCTAACGACAATGTTGGTACCGGCGCCATACCAGGCGAAGAAGGCTAAGAAGGGCAAGGAGGACAAGAGCGGCCCCCGCCCTAAGGGTCCTTCGGAAGTTATATCTAGGGAGAGCGACGCCCCCTCCTCCCATCATGAAGAGGAAGAGGTGGAAAGTGACTCCCCCATCAAGGGGAAGAGGAAGAAGAGGGAGGACCCGAAGACACGGGAAAGGGGGCACCAAGGAGGAAGCTGAACCTCCCAGACAGCTCAGACTCAGCGTCCGAAGCTGATTTCCAAAAACAGCCCATGGTCAAGCCCTTGGCCGAATTGTAAGTATTCGAAATTTACTGTTGTCTTTGATCAGTCTGTTATCATTGTATAAGTAACTCTATTTGTTGTTTTGCAGCCCTCCCCACACATTCCCTAGCGCTTCATTATCGTTAGTGAGCTCTCTGCCAGCCGACATGGTGGAGAGTGACACGCCACGAATGTCGATGTATTGGATCGACACATATGGGATCACAAGAATCCCTACTACGGTTGCGAGGCGCGGGGTTAAGAGAAGAGCGGATCAAACAGATAGCACACGGTTCCTTTACCCAGGTTCGGGCTGCGAGGATGCGTAAAACTCTACTCCTGCTTTGGTGGATTGTATATATGCGTTCTTCAGCTAGCTATGGGGCGTGAGGAGCTCCAAAAAGTCGAATCCTCCTCCTGGTCGCTGATGTCTACACACGCTTCTATTCTTGTAGACTATGTTGGGCCTCCAAGCGCAGAGGTTTGTAGGACAGCAGCAATTTCCCTCAAGTGGATGACCTAAGGTTTATCGAACTCAGGGAAGTAGAGGTTGAAGATGGTCTCTCTCAAGCAACCCTGCAACTAAGATACAAGAAGTCTCTTGTGTCCCCAACACACCTAATACAACTAGGAGTTGTATAGGTGCACTAGTTTGGCGAAGAGATGGTAAAATATAGATGATAGGAGTGGCAAAGCAAAGTAATATAAATCTGTAATAAAAAAGTGCAGCAAGCAAACAAATGGTAAACGTGAGCACAAATGGTATTGCAATGGTGGAAACAAGGCCTAGGCTTCATATTTTCACTAGTGGTAACTCCCAACAACATTAACATAGTCTAATCACATGATATTTCCCATAAAACATGCAATGGAGACGCACTCGGAGGTCATTCCTTTGTGGTCAAGAGAGGACGAGAATTATGTAGGGCTACAAAAGCACACCTCAAAGTTCGTAGTTCTCAATCTATGGATTTCCCAATGTCACCGCGGCCATCCAAAGAGAGTACCACAATCACCACAACATATCTCTAGGATAGTCAAAGACAAGCACCAAGAGACTCTCAATCTTCAATCAACACACAAAAGAGGAAATCACTCATGAAAATATTATTCTAATCCATGTCCAATAGACCGCTGTCACCTTGGTCTCGGGAATTATACTAGATAAAGACAAGTGAGTACATAAATACAATACATAGAGGAAGGGGAAATATCATAGGATCACCCTAGATTAACATAGCCTATGATCACAACAAAGATCACATCATGGGAGAGAGAATTGACCACATAGCTACTGGTAGAAACCTCAGCCCCGAGGAGGAACTACTCCCGCATCATGGAGGGAGGAAGCAACGTCGATGGAGATGAATTCGGGGGCACTTCCCTGTCCCGGCAGGATGCCGGCACAGGCATTCTGGTCCCCCGAAACGTGGTGGCGATGGCGGCGGAGATCGGAATTGCTTCTGGAGAAAAGGGTTCTGGAATCAGGGTTTCCGCGATGGGAGAATAAATAGGAGGCCAAGTAGGGCACCAGAGGAGGTCGGAGCCCCCAGGCGCCCCCCCCCCTGGCGTGGCCAGGGGTGGGGCCGCGCCATCAGGGCGCCTGGGGCCCCTCTGGCCTCCCTCTGGCCCCACTTCTGGCGCATGGAAGCTTCTGGAGCGCTGATTTTTTATATATTTTTCCCGGAATTTTTCTGGCAATTTAAGTAATGGGAAAAACTGAAATACAGAAACAGCAGAAAACAGAAACTGGCACTGGGGTGCACTGAGTTAATAGGTTAGTCCAAATATGATCAAAAGTGTATGAAAGTGTATCAAAAGCATAGGAATATCACCCAAAACATGCATGGAGCAAGCAGAAATTATAGATACGTTTGGGACGTATCAACATCCCCAAGCTTAATTCCTGCTCGTCCTCGAGTAGGTAAATGATAACAAGCAAAATTTCTGTGGTGACATGCTACCAAAGAGTCTTTCACAATCACATGACAAATGCTTATTGAGATAATGAATCTTTAGTAATTAAGTTGCCTCATGAGAATATCACAAAGAACTGAAAGTTTACAGTATGATACTGAAACACCCAATAGATTTGTAGTGAGCATGGTGTGCAAACATGACAAAGCGATACCTCGCTTGCCCCCTTTAGTGAAGCAAAACATAAATGCAGGAGCACCTCCGAAGTTTAAGTGACGACTAGATACAATGATTTCAGAATAAGCGATATCACAATGATGCAGAAGACAATGGTACTTTGGGACAATGCACATTACACTCAGAATGACAATCATGCTCTCAATAGTTGGTGCTTTGAAGAAAGAAGGTGGAGACTCTCGAACCGTGGATTTTGATGGCAAGGTTGAAAACCCGTGGCTGGAAGCAAAGACTAAAGAAGTACCAGAGCTCGTGGTTTTAAAAACAGAGATAAAAAGCTTTTGGGAGGTGCATAATTTGTCAACGAATGCTAGTAGATAACCCAATTACTTCTTATGCTGGAAAAGTTTCGAGGAACGGCTCCCACGCGGGGACGATCACATCCCCTTAATCTCCTTTGTTTATAACTGCCAGAGTTTCTTGATTTCTCATGAACAAAGCGTGAAGCAGGGTTTGTTTGTTGCTATTATCTTTTGTGAGCTGGGCGCACTCATGCCAGTCCCTCCTCATATTAGGGGTTTGCAGATTAGACATGCAATCCCGGGGTAAAATTTGTCCAACATAAGAAGATCATGAATTACCTACTACTTCCTCGTGAGCTAAAACAGAGGCACAAAAGATAAATGCTTTTGAATAATTTTGAGATGGTACAAGAAAGTCTTCGTTAGGAATGGCAAGTAAATACCATATATAGGAAGGTATGGTGGACTCATATGGCATAACTGGTTTCAAGGATTTTGGATGCACAAGCAGTCAGACCGCTTAGTACAGGTGAAGGCTAGCAAAAGATAGGGAGCGACCAACTAAGAGAGCAATGACGGCCATAATCATGCAGAGCGAGAAAGCAACATTGAATCGGGCATGGAAGTTATATCACTACTCAGAAATTAAAGATCATCAAGGCTTGATAGACTTTCTTTACAGTCTTAAATATGCGTGAGCATATGCCAAGTCAATCAAAATAAATTCTTGGAGGAAGATATCACTAAACCATACCACATCATAGGCAAACAAATCATGCTAGTACTTCAATAACACATTAAGAACCCCCAGCTATTTGAGACTAACCATAAGAAAACATGAACTACTAAGCACCATTATGCACATAGCATTTTTATCATAGACATATCAACCAGTGCCACAGAAGCCAATTCTCTTAACAAGATAAGCATGATAACTCAAGAGAGTTGCAGAAGCAACAACCTAAACAAAAGCTCTTAAAAAGATAAGCATGAAAACTAAGAGCTAAGCATGACAGCAGCTATGAAAAGATAAAGAACACACACAGGAAGATACGCATGCAAGCCTATGTTGTGTTCTACAGTGGAGTGGAGCATGTTTCTCTCCCAAACAATGAAGGCTAGGATCCAACTTGTTAAGAATAGCAAATAAAACTAAATAAACTAAAAAGAAAAGAGCAAGACGCTCCAAGCATAGCACATAACGCATGAAGTGATAAAAATATAGTGGAACGAAGGACGAACTGATAATTGTTGATGGAGAAGGGGATGCACGGGGGCATCCCCAAGCTTAGATGCTTGAGTCTCCTTGGATATTTCTTGGGGGTGCATGGGGGCATCTCCAAGCTTGAGCGTTTGACACTCCTGAATCTTCTTTTATCATCTTCCCTCGCACACTTGAAAACTCCCTTCATACATAACTCATAATAATCTGATTAGAGAGGTTAGTACCCACAATAAAATAATTTTTCTCTACTGGAAACAAAGATATTCTTGAAGGTCTACTGTTTCTCAAGATCGCCAAAAAGTTTTTGCAAAGAAGAAGCAAGCTTAAGGTCTGTAAAACGAAGAAAAGGCAAAACGGGGCAGAATCTGTGAAAAACAGACCAGCAGGTAGTAAATAATTTTTTTTGGGGTACTTCTGCAACTCAAATCAAAAAACTCAGAACGGACGCTCGAAAGCCAATTGTATAGAGCATGCTGTCAAAAAAATTCATATCAAAAAGATGATCTGGTGATTTTATTCGAATTTTTTTCCAAGGACAGAATTTGTTTTCTGGACAGCATGTCACAACTTTTGAACTTTCTTGCAATCAGAGGCTAAAATTGGCACAGAGCTGAAAAATAAAGATACAATGATGTTGCTACAGTAGTAACAAACATCAAGACCACTAAAAACTGAAAGAACAAACTGAAAGCAAAAATAACAAGGGTTGTCTCCCTAGAGCTCTTTCTTTATAGCCATAAAGATAGGCTTAAGACTTTAATGATGCTCTCGTAGGAATAAGAGTTGAAGAACAAAAGAGAGCATCAAGAAGAAAATACCAAACACATTTAAGCCTAACATGCTTCCTATGCATAGGAATATTGCAATGGAATAATTCATTGAAGCACAAAGCAATAAGCATAGGAGGACAAAACAAGTGCAGCTTCAAAACCTTCAACATAAAGAGAGGGAACTTGATATTATTGAAATATCTATAAGCATATGTTCCCTTCTCATAATAATTTTCAGTGGGATCACGAATAAACTCAACAATATAAGCATCACATAAAGCATTGTTACCATGATCCACATGCAAAAAGGTACTCTTACTCTCCACATAAGCATAATCTTTCTCATTGGTAATAGTGGGAGTAGGACTATCA
>LR738713.1:202133714-202191554 GCA_902687465.1 Secale cereale | reverse complement strand
AGCTGAAAAATAAAGATACAATGATGTTGCTACAGTAGTAACAAACATCAAGACCACTAAAAACTGAAAGAACAAACTGAAAGCAAAAATAACAAGGGTTGTCTCCCTAGAGCTCTTTCTTTATAGCCATAAAGATAGGCTTAAGACTTTAATGATGCTCTCGTAGGAATAAGAGTTGAAGAACAAAAGAGAGCATCAAGAAGAAAATACCAAACACATTTAAGCCTAACATGCTTCCTATGCATAGGAATATTGCAATGGAATAATTCATTGAAGCACAAAGCAATAAGCATAGGAAGACAAAACAAGTGCAGCTTCAAAACCTTCAACATAAAGAGAGGGAACTTGATATTATTGAAATATCTATAAGCATATGTTCCCTTCTCATAATAATTTTCAGTGGGATCACGAATAAACTCAACAATATAAGCATCACATAAAGCATTGTTACCATGATCCACATGCAAAAAGGTACTCTTACTCTCCACATAAGCATAATCTTTCTCATTGGTAATAGTGGGAGTAGGACTATCATGAACAACTTGAACACTATAGATTAATTGTGTATTAGGAAGATGGTGTTCAACAAGGGAGTAATTCCCTCCATGATTATGACAAGTTTCATAAGGATAATATCTCCTTATGTCATAGGTACCTTTATAATCAATATAGATTGGAGTTATAACATCATCATAGTAGAGAAGAGCATTATCATTGCTAGCAACTATATTTGTAAACATGTTGTCTTTATTCTTACTAGCAAAATAATTATCAATTATCACATCACTAGTGGGTAAAGGATTTGCAATCCTATCATCCCCAAGCTTAGAGCTTTCCATATCATCACTTTCAGAGTTGGTACCAAAAAGATTTTCAAGATCATAAGTAGCATTATCATTATTTTCCCAATCACAATAAGTAACATGCATATCATAATCAAAATCATCTTCAATAGTACCTACGGATGTATCATCAAGATGATAATTAAGGCAATAAACTTCACCTTCTTCTTTAAACTTACAACCGTTAGGATAAAAGTTGATGGGAGAAATATGCTCAGGCCAGGTTGATACCCATTCTTCTTCCTTCTTGCTCCTCTTCCTCCTCCTCTTCTTTTTCTTCTTCTTCACCTTAGGAGGGAGTGGTTGGAGATGAAGCTTCTCCACATATCCTGGTTTATCATTAGAAACAATAGGGGAAACTTGGGAGAAACTCTCCTTTTTATTAGCAGAAATATAAGAGACATTTTTATACTTTGGTAAAGTTCCCTCCTTTCTAATCTTACTTATGTAATCATTTTTAAGGCAATTAACAACACAATAGAGATGGCAATTTTGCAAAGTGTTTTTTATTCCTATGGAATTAACATCTAGCCAAGAAGTCTTTTCTGATAACTCTTCACACATCAAAAATAACATAAGCTCATCATAAAGATCAGGGGTGATCATGTTATCACACAACTGGTTAACAGTTATGTTTTGAAAGTGCATGCATTGAAAATGAAAGTGACCCTCTATACAGCAAAGTTCACAAGTAAAAGGATAAAGGTCACACAATTCTCTAGCAATTTCATTTAAATCTTTGACCCAAGTGATTGTTCTTTCATGCTTATGTTGCTTACAATACTTCTCTTCTACAATCATAGGCCTTTCACAAGGTCTATCCACTCCACAAAAATTAACATGCTTATATAAAACTTCATTTTTAGGAATTGGATCATGCATGTTGCAATCATCATGAACAATTTCATTTTCTTTGCAAATCTCTTTAAAAGGTTCATGATGCTTGATCCAATCCTCCTTAGGCATATTAAGATGTGAAGCAAAAGATTTGAGGAAATCAACAAGGAGTTGAGAATCAAGCCCAAACTTAGCACTAAACTTATTAAAACTTGTAGTTTCAACAAAGGACTTAATGCAATCATACTCATAAATTATACCTGACTCTTTACCTTTGTCGATCTCCCAATCTTCAGTGTTGCGTTGAATTCTTTCAAGGAGTTCCCTTTTAGCATCAATCTTTTCATTTGTGAAAGAACCCATAAAGGAAGCATCGAGCAAATCTTTATCCTGTCGAGAGAGCCTCGCATAGAAATTAGTAATAATCATATCTTTGGGGAGCCCATGGTTAGGACATTTTAGCATTAACGTTTTCAGTCTCCCCCAAGCTTGAGCTATGCTCTCTCCGTCATGAGGATAGAAATTATAAACATAATTCCTATTCTCATGGACTTCATGAAGAGGATAAAACTTGAGTAAAAGAGAGACTGGATCTCTTCCCAATCGAGCAGGTGAGAGTCATCTAGTAGCCTATACCATTCCAATGCTTTTCCTTTCAGTGACAAGGCAAATAATTTCCTCATGACTCCATCTCTTGTCAAACCTGAAATCTTAAACAACTCACAAAGTTCTGTAAGTTTCAACAAATGAATACTAGGATTGACTGTCCCATCATAACAATCATTCCTAATTATTTCAATTATCCCAAGTGGTATTTGGAACGGGATACATTCAGTAGGTGGAGGAAACTTCTCTACCACGGATGTGGTAAAGCGGCCTTCCCCAAGCAGCGAACTAAGAGTGCGGTTTTCCATAAACATAACTAGTGAAACTAAAAACAAGAAACGAAAAGATTTAATTGCAAGATCTAAAGATATACTTTCAACCACTTACTTCCCCGACAATGGCGCCAGAAATAGCTTGATGTCTACACACGCTTCTATTCTTGTAGACTATGTTGAGCCTCCAAGCGCAGAGATT
The DNA here is from genome assembly GCA_902687465.1 of Secale cereale. Classification (NCBI taxonomy): domain Eukaryota; kingdom Viridiplantae; phylum Streptophyta; class Magnoliopsida; order Poales; family Poaceae; genus Secale; species Secale cereale. Next base: position 202,188,795 of record LR738713.1, on the reverse strand, counting down.
TGTAGGACAGCAGCAATTTCCCTCAAGTGGATGACCTAAGGTTTATCGAACTCAGGGAAGTAGAGGTTGAAGATGGTCTCTCTCAAGCAACCCTGCAACTAAGATACAAGAAGTATCTTGTGTCCCCAACACACCTAATACAACTAGGAGTTGTATAGGTGCACTAGTTCGGCGAAGAGATGGTAAAATATGGATGATAGGAGTGGCAAAGCAAAGTAATATAAATCTGTAATAAAAAAGTGCAGCAAGCAAACAAGTGGTAAACGTGAGCACAAATGGTATTGCAATGGTGGAAACAAGGCCTAGGCTTTATACTTTCACTAGTGGCAACTCCCAACAACATTAACATACTCTAATCACATGATATTTCCCATAAAACATGCAATGGAGACGCACTCGGAGGTCATTCCTTTGTGGTCAAGAGAGGACGAGAATTATGTAGGGCTACAAAAGCACACCTCAAAGTTCGTAGTTCTCAATCTATGGATTTCCCAATGTCACCGCGGCCATCCAAAGAGAGTACCACAATCACCACAACATATCTCCAGGATAGTCAAAGACAAGCACCAAGAGACTCTCAATCTTCAATCAACACACAAAAGAGGAAATCACTCATGAAAATATTCTTCTAATCCATGTCCAATAGACCGCTGTCTCCTTGGTCTCGGGAATTATACTAGATAAAGACAAGTGAGTACATCAATTCAATACATAGAGGAAGGGGAAATATCATGGGATCACCCTAGATTAACATAGCCTATGATCACAACGAAGATCACATCATGGGAGAGAGAATTGACCACATAGCTACTGGTAGAAACCTCAGCCCCGAGGAGGAACTACTCCCGCATCATGGAGGGAGGAAGCAACGTCGATGGAGATGAATCCGGGGGCACTTCCCTGTCCCGGCAAGATGCCGGCACAGGAATTCTGGTCCCCCGAAACTTGGTGGCGACGGCGGCGGAGATTGGAATTGCTTCTGGAGAAAAGGGTTCTGGAATCAGGGTTTCCGCGATGGGAGAATAAATAGGAGGCGGGAGCCCCCCAGGCGGCCCCCGGCGCGGCCATGGGTGGGCCGCGCCATCAGGGCGCCTGGGGCCCCTCTGGCCCCCCTCTGGCCCCACTTCTGGCGCATGGAAGCTTCTGGAGCGCTGATTTTATATATATTTATCCCGGAATTTTTCTGGCAATTTAAGTAATGGGAAAAACTGAAATACAAAAACAGCAGAAAACAGAAACTGGCACTGGGGTGCACTGAGTTAATAGGTTAGTCCAAATATGATCAAAAGTGTATGAAAGTGTATCAAAAGCATAGCAATATCACCCAAAACATGCATGGAGCAAGCAGAAATTATAGATACGTTTGGGACGTATAAGTCGCCTCGGGCCTCCTTTTATAGGGAAAAGGGGTCGCCACAGTGGCACACAGGAGGTGGAAAGGGTACAGTGATGCGAGGTTATCCCTCGCATTACATGACAAGGCGCATTTAATGCGTCTTGCTTAGGTGTCCTTGCTTTATCGGGGACGGGGGAGATATCCATCTTGTCAGTCGCCGCTCCTTCTTGTGTCGACACGCGCCCTGGCCAGCAATGCCTGAGATGCCATGTAGGTAAGCAAGCAGCTGAGGTGGCGCAACGGTGGGTCTTCGCATAGATTTGCATGCTGCCACGCAGATGCCTGCCCAGCTGGTTGGGTCGGCAGCAGGTTTAGTTGGCATGGGCCTGATGGTGGCCCTGCGGATGTCCTTGGCAAGGGCCTTGCCGGGGCCCCGGCAAGGGTCTTGCCGCGGTGCCTGCTGTCATCCCCGGCAGGGTGCTTGCCGGAGGTCTTGTGGTCTTCCTTGGCTGGGATCCCGCCAAGGGTCGTCGTCTTCTTAGTGTGTATCTCATCTTGAATGTCTTCACAAAGATCTGCATGCCAATACGGGGACATCTCCCGAATCCTTTCCCGATGGGGGCAGTGGACTCAAGGGTGATTCGCTCCGTGGGCGGGGGGCGAGTTGCCGCGGCAAGGGTCGTGTCAGGGCTGCTAAAGCCGGCCCCGGCAAGGATCTTGCCGGGGCTGCTGAAACTGGCTCCCGGCAAGGATCTTGCCGGGGGAATCCGCTTCGTCCCTTTGCTCTTTGTGGTCTTGGCTTTGGGGTTCAGTTCCATCGAGCTTCGGTCTTACCCTGGCTCACCTCCCTTGTCGTGCTTGGTGTGGTGGTGCCTTTGGCTCAGACTGCCCGTGCACAGTCATAGGGGTACAAAAAGTGTGCCCCTCTTTTTGTACACCGACAGGAGCCCCCGGGCCTGGGCCACACATAAGCGCGACGCGTTGTTGGGCTAGGCCCAAAACGGTGCGCGGGCAGGCGGGACGGTTTTTACCGTGGTAAGATTTTCCGCGCGCTGCGCCTCCCACGATCCGCGCGCGTGGCGCGGAGTGGAGGGGCGTGCGTTACGTGGGTGGTATGTGTGGGGCGGTTCCCGCAGGCATGCGTCACATCGTAGTAAAGAGGCGGCTTCGCGCCTTCCCCATAAACGGGGGGAGGCGTGGAGGCCCGGTCCATTTACTGAATGGGGCTGAGGCGCGGTCCTCAAGGCGTCCACTCCCCACGATCACGGGGTGGGTAGAGGTCGCCTCACCCGTCCCCTCGGTTCCGCACGTCTGCCATGTGTCTCCCATGCGCTTGGGGTGGCAAACGGTGGAGGCTGGAAAACGGGCCGTCACTGGTTGGGGCGGCGGGTCGGTCCTGGCTCCCTGCGCCTTCCCTGTCTTGATTGGCCGAGCGGGGCGGTCAAGCCCAACCCTGTTCCTTCATAAAGAGCGGGGGGGAGGGACGGTGTCTCGCACTCTTCCATCTTCTTCCTCCTTCAGCTTCTGCTTCTCTCTTCCATTCGTCATGGAGAGAGGAAATCATGGCCCTTCAACGGTGGCAGTGAGGGTCGCCGCTCGACAACGCGTCCCTCCTTCTCCTGTACCTGCGGTGGCAGAGCCGGCCGCGAGGGGAAGGGGGAGGGGCAAGGCCGTGGGCGAGGCCAGGGCGCTCGGGGAAGAGGAGGACGAGGTGGCCCGCCGACCTCGCCCCCGCCAGCAGCTCGTCCTCCAGTGGAGGGCCATGTTGGGGATGGCCCTTGTGAGTTCTTCGTCAGGTTGCGTCGGCCGGCGCGCCGTCGCCTTCGTCTCCCGACTCCATTTGCGCGGGAGATGGAGCTGGATCCGCTGGAGGCGTTGCGGCTGCACATGAGGGGCTGCGGGATCAATGGCACGCGGGTCCGTGTCGACTTCCCTGCTCCACATGTGATGTATCTTCGTCAGGGATGGAAGACGTTTGCTCGTATCCACATCTTGACGGATGGGCTCACTCTCCATTTTAAGTTGATGGAGGATGGCCTTCTTTCTGTCAAAGTCTTCAGGCACTTCGCGACTCGCGCAAGGTGCTGCGTGGAGAGCTCTTCTGATGAAGAAGACTCCTCCTCAAGCAGGAGTGACGAGGAGGACAACGGCAGCGACGACGAGGGCGGTAGGCGGCAGGGTGACGGGTTCGACTAGGTGTCAGGCGCCGCTCTTGGTGGCACCGGCGACCCCATCATCCGTGTCGCCGGCTCCTTGAACTTCTCGGGACCGTCCCCTTGGCGGCTGGTGTTGGGAGGCTGCGGAAGAGGAAGAGGGCGGGCGGCAAGGTCGTCATGTCGGAGTACACGGGCACTGACGCCTTTGACGCGTACTGACGTCCTGCCGCCTCGTCTTCGAGCTCTGCTTCCGGCGCCGCCATCACCAGCCAACCCTTGGGCGGCCACCAAGATGTCCTCTTTGTGTCTTCTGCCACCCGTAGCTCGCCTAGGCGCTCCTTTTGCCCTCTCGCCTCCTTGACCTGCCTCCTGAGGAGAGGGACAAGAAAGGCATTACGGGCATCTTATCTCTTTTTAGTTTGTAAGCCTTCGGGCATCTGTTAAATTTCAAACTTGTAATCCCCTTGTTCATGTTTTTCATTCCCTATGGACTGTACCTGAGTGGAATGTTTTTAATGAAAAAGGGATGTTTGCCAGGTCATTTGTTCGTAGGTAGAACCCACAATAGGGAACAAATCCCTGATATCTCTAAGATAAACATTTTCTCGCCCGGCAACAGGCCTCGCCATCCCCCCACTTCGCTCGACCTTTCTCACGCCTTTGGCGGAGGCAGGGATGAAGTGGGTTTAGGCTCCTTGTTTCATCCTTTCGCCGTCGTGACTACGACCAAACTTGGTCCCAGGAACGAGCCCTAGGGCTTAGAGTTATGGGAGCACGGTAGTTTTAAGGAAAGAAACGAGGTTTCACATACCTCAGTCCATAATGGAATGCATGATAAGGGATGAAGGACTTATATGAAGGTGCAGCCCCCGGCAACCCTGGTTTGCCATGGGTGAAACTTTGCTCTTGCAGCCCCCGGCAATACTGGCTTGCCGGGGCCTAGATGATGGCATGTTCCTTTTTCTTCTCCCCAAGTGGTCTCGGCAAGGATACCTGTGTGTATTGTGAACCAAAGAAGATTAAGGAAGACAAAGGGATGCAAACTCGACCTCTAAGCTAGGGATTAGCCGCCGCTAAGCACTATCAACCCTAACCAAGGACGAGACTCGACTTAGCATGCATGCTATAACTTAGGGCGCCAGCGCTTCATTTATTTATGCTCAGGGTCTGTGCTTGGCTTTGTACAAAGGGTTACATGCCTTGCTGGCAAGGCTTGTACAAAAGGTGGCTCGCCGGGGGGCCCGGCAAGCCGCGCCTTATGGGTAAATCTTGCGAAGATGCTCAATGTTCCAGGAATTGCTCACCGGAATGGTATTTTCGGTCTCCAGGCAGACTGCGCCAGGCCTGGTGACTCGTATTACCCGATAAGGGCCTTCCCACTTCGGTGTCAACTTGTTTGTATTCTTGGCCGATTGAACACGCCGAAGAACAAGGTCGCCTTCCTCAATGCTTCGGGCACGGACCTTACGACTATGGTAGCGGCGCAAGGCTTGCTGGTAGCATGCTGCTCTCACAGTCGCCCGAAGATGATCTTCCTCAAGGAGCATTGTGTCATCTTGCCGCAGTTGCTCTTGCTCAAGCTCATCATAAGCGAACACTCGAGGTGACCCGTATATGAGTTCAGTGGGGAGAACTTCTTCTACCCTGTATACTAGGGCAAAGGGTGTCTGGCCGGTGGCTCGATATGGCGTCGTTCTGATCGACCAAAGAACCGTCGGCAACTCATCAATCCAGCGCCTTCCACTCTTATGCAGCCTGTCAAAGGTCTTTGTCCTTAAGCCTCGCAGCACTTCAGCGTTTGCTCTCTCAGCTTGACCATTGCTTCGTGGGTGAGCAACGAAAGCGAAATAGACTTTGCTGCCGAGGTCTTAGGTATATTGCATGAAGGTGCGGCTTGTGAATTGCGTGCCGTTGTCGGTGATGACCCTGTTGGGTACACCAAAACGGCACACTAGTCCCTTGAAGAACTTGACGGCTGACAGAGCTGTGACCTTCCTCACTGCCTCCACCTCCGGCCACTTTGTGAACTTGTCGATTGCAACGTACAAATACTCAATGCCCCCGACAGCGCGGGGGAAAGGGCCCAGTATGTCGAGCCTCTAGACCGAGAAGGGCTAGGAGAGAGGAATGGTTTGAAGGGCTTGAGCTGGTTGATGAAGTTTCTTTGAATGGAACTGACACACTTCACACCTGGTGACCAGTGTCGTCGCATCCTGGAGGGTAATGGGCCAGAAGAAGCCTTGCCGAAATGCCTTGCCGGCAAGGGCTCTTGACCCTATGTCGGATCCACATATGCCTCCATGTATCTCTGCCAACAGCCATAGTCCTTCCTCTCGAGGGATACACTTCAATTTCAAGACATTCGGTCTCTTTTTGTACAGGACGTCATCAATGAACTAGTACATAGCAGACCGACGGGCTACTTTTTCCGCTTCTTCCTACTCCTCAGGAAGTTACTTAGTCAGGAGGAATCGTACGGTATGTTGTGCCCATGCTGGAGCCTGGGGCTCGACGGCGAGGACTAAAGGCATTTCCTTCGCCGTGGGAGCGGCTGTCTCGACGGCAAGAGCTTGACGCTCCGCCGGAGCTAGCCGTCCCGTGGCGGGCTCAGTGTCCCCAGCAACATCCTTGCCGGCGGCTCCGTGGAGCTCGGCGGGAAAGTACTTGACAGGCCCTGATTTCCTCCTCTTGTTTTGCTCTGTTGATGGATCAACGGATGGATGAGAAAGATGAAGCACAAAGTTACCTGGTTCCATAGGAAACTTGAGGGCAGCGCACTTTGAAAGGTAATCGGCGATGTCGTTCTCCGCTCGGGGAACGTGCTCCACCTGTATACCATCAAAGCGCTCTTCCAGCTTTCTCAATTCATCGATGTAGGCCTTCATCAACGGGCTCTGGTAATCTTTATTGACTTGTTTGACGACAAGCTGTGAATCGCCCCTGACAATGAGTTGCTTGATTCCGAGGTCTGCCGCGATCCTAAGACCAGCAAGTAGCCCCTCATACTCAGCGGTGTTGTTCGTTGATACCTCCCTGGGGAAGTGCATCTGGACCACATACTTGAGGTGCTCTCCGGTGGGCGCGACAAGCAGTACGCCAGCCCCGGCGCCCTGTAAGGAGAAAGCTCCATCAAAGTACATGATCCAGTCGCAACTCGCCTCTTTGCCGGGGAGAGCAGTTTCCTGGACTTCTTCATCAGGCGTCGCGGTCCATTCTGCAACGAACTCTGCCAGGACTCGGCTTTGAATCGTCGAGGTACTTTCAAACTTGAGGTCAAAGCTGGACAGCTCCAGTGCCCACTCTACAATTCTTCCCGTTGCATCTGGATTGTGCAATATCCGCTGCAGAGGGAGGCGAGTGACGACAGTGATCTCGTGCGCCTGGAAGTAGTGATGCAGCTTCCTCGAGGCCATAAGAAGGCCGAAGAGCAATTTCTGCACACCAGAGTACCTTGATCTAGCCCCCTGCAAGAGGGAGCTAACAAAGTAGACCGGGTGCTGCATCATTTTCTTCCTTGGCTGCACTCCAACCGACTGTGTCGTCTCTGCACCAATGGCATCAGGCTATGTCGCTGCTATCACCTCATCATCAATTTCTCTCTATGCCACTAGTGCGGCGCTGACCACCTGGTTTGTTGCCGCCAAGTATACCAGCAACGGTTCTTGTGGCCTAGGCGCAACTAGTACTGGCGTGGAGGAAAGATACCTCTTCAAATCTTGCAATGCTGCTTCGGCTTCTGGTGTCAACTCCATTGGGCCCGCCTTTTTCAAAATTTTGAAAAAGGGAAGGGCGCGCTCGGCAGACTTGTAAATGAATCTACTCATGGCGGCAACGCAGCCAGCAAGCCGACGCACATCCTTGACCCATTTGGGTGGTTCAATCTGTTCTATAGCTTTGATCTTGTCCGGATTGGCCTCTATCCCACGCTGTGACACAAAGAAACTGATAAGCTTGCCGGACGGGACGCCGAAGACGCACTTCTCAGGGTTCAGCTTGAGGTTGATCTTGCGTAGGTTTACAAATGTTTCTTGTAAATCCGGTATAAGGGTTGCCCTGTTCTTGGTTTCGACCACTATACCATCCATGTAAGCCTCCATATTTCCATGGAGCTGGGGTTCAAAACCAATCTGGACTGCCCTTGCAAACGTTGAGCCAGCACTCTTCAACCCGAAAGGCATTCGTACGAAACAATACGTACCACATGGGGTGATGAATGTTGTCTTCTCTTCGTCTTCTCTTGTCATGATGATCTGATGGTAGCCGGAGTAGGCATCGAGGAATGACAACAGGTCAGACCCAGCCGTGGAGTCAACAATCTGGTCGATGCGCGGCAACGGGAAGGGGTCTTTGGGGCAAGCTTTATTGATATCTGTGTAATCAATACACAGCCTCCACTTCCCATTTGCCTTGCGCACTACCACTGGATTGGCCAACCACGTTGGATGGAGCACTCCTCTTACCAAACCCGCTGCTTCCAGTTTCTGGATCTCCTTTGTGATGAACTCTTGTTGTTCCAAAGCTTGCTTCCCGACCTTCTGCTTGATGGGCCGCGCATGAGGATAGACAGCAAGGTGGTGCTCAATCACCTCTCTGGGAACGCCGGGGATGTCGGATGCTTTCCATGCAAACACATCGACATTTGCCCACATGAAGGCAACGAGCGCGTCTTCCTATTTGTCGTCAAGGGTGGAGCTTGTGGTGAAAGCCCCTCCTGTGCCGTCCTCCTTGACAGAAACCTTCTTGGTTCCCGGCGGTGTGGCCCTGGACTTCTTGTTTCTGGTGGTGGAGCTCTCTGGCACGTCCTTAACGGGAGCACTATACTCCGAAGAGGTGCGCTTGCCGGAGTGGGTGTCCGAGGTCTCACCGGTCTTCTTCTTCTTCTTCCCGGCGGAGCTCTCTGGCACGTCCTCGACGGGAGCACTACACTCCGAAGAGGTGCGCTTGCCGGAGTGGGTGTTCGAGGTCTCACCAGTCTTCTTCTTCTTCTTCCCTCCCGGGGCTCCAGTGGCAGGAGCAAGTGCCCTCGTGGCGGCAGCTACTGCAACTGCCTGCTGGTATAGTTGGTCAGCGCAAATCAGCGCATCTTTCTTATCGGAGGGGATAGTGATGATCGTCACAGGCCCTGGCATCTTCAGGGTGTTGTAGGCGTAGTGTGACGCTGCCATGAACTTGGCCAGCGCTGGGCGGCCAAGGATCCCGTTGTAAGGCAAGGGGATCTTGGCAACATCGAACACGATCCTTTCTGTCCTGTAGTTCAGATCACTTCCAAAAGTCACGGGCAGTGTGACCTTTCCCTTTGGTTGACTTCTCCCCGGGTTGACCCCCTGAAACGTGCCCGTCTCTTCGAGGTCTCCGTCAGGAATTTGCAGCTTCTCGATCACGGTGGGCGAGAGTAGGTTCAGACCAGCCCCGCCATCGACTAGCATCTTTGTCACCTTGAGGTTGCGTATTGTCGGTGAAACCAACAATGGCAAGCACCCGACCGCAGTAGTGCGATCAGGGTGATCCTCAGTGTCAAAAATGATAGGCATGCTGGACCATTTCAGCGGCTTTTGGACACCGGACGACGGCTCCGCCACTGTAATCTCACGCACCCATTGTTTAAGTTGGCGGTGAGAAGTATGCAGCGAGGCGCCGCCATCGACGCACATGGCCTCCGTAGCTTTCTGAAATTCTTGGTCGCCGGACTCGTCGTCCTCTTCGCGTTCGTCGTCTTCGGGCCTTCTGTCACGGCCCCGGGCGGGCCTCTCCTGCTGTTTATCCTTGCCGCGACGGCCTGCTTGGCCGTCACGCTTCTTGCCAGACCCTTCAGCACCGTCCTGGCCTTTCTCCTTGTCCCGCCTCTCGTATTCAGCCCTCTGCTTCTCCGCAAGGAGCTCAACATGTCGGCAGTCTTGGAGATCATGTCCTTTGGTGCGATGGATATTGCAGTATCGCTTGCCGGAGTTTCCTGGCTTCTCGGCAGCCACCAAGGCCCGACAGGTGACACACCCGGCAATTTCCTTGCCGGGGTCACCCGCCCTGATTTTCTTAGCGGAGCCGACGTCAACAGATCCCTCGACGGCAAGCACGTCTTTACCTTTGCGCTTCCTGTTGCGGTGCCGGCCTTTCTTCGCCGGGGCGACAGTATCCTCATCTAAAGAGTCGGTTTCCTTGCCGGCATCTTCGCCGGGGTACTTCCTTCCCTCCTCAGCCCGGGCACATCTGTCAGCAAGAACATAGAGTTCCGCCACATCTTTCACCTTGGTCATCGCCAGTTCTTCACGCATCTTGCAGTTACGCACGTTCTGATGGAACGCGCTGATGATGGCGGCAGGGTGAACATCAGGGATATTGTACTGCACCCGGCTGAACCTCTGTATATACTTGCGCAAACTCTCGCCTGCCTTTTGGGGAATGACGTGCAGGTCACTTGCTTGGCCGTGGGCTTGGTGACCTCCAATAAAGGCGCCAACAAACTCATGGCACAAATCCGACCAGGAGGAAATAGAGTCCATTAGCAAGTGCATCAACCATGACATGGCGTTGGGTTTAAGAGCCAATGGAAAGTAATTCGCAAGCACCTTATCGTCGCGGGCTCCGGTAGCTTGCATCGCGATGGTGTAGATGTTGAGGAATTCCGATGGGTGGGTCTTGCCATTGTACTTCTCACCAACGTCAGGCTTGAAGGTGCAGTGAGTGGGCCACTGGAACTGCCGCAGCTCACGAGTAAAAGCCGGATAGCCTACCTCGTAAGGTAGACCTCCAGGGCTCTCCGGTGCTGGGTGATTCACAGCAGGCCCTGCTCGCCTGTCTGACTGGTGGCGCGCTACGCGCCGGCGCTGGATGGTGGTTCGAGCGTCTTCATGAGCTCGCTCTTGAAGAACTTGACGCTCGTCGCCGTGGGTCCGTGGGTCGGACGACGCTATGGAGATGGCGTCACCCGCGACGTCCCGGCGAGTCGACACACGCGGTACCGGGCGAGGAGGAGGCGAATGCAGCGTGGCCACGGCGCTGTCGGTCCTCCCACCACCGGTGTGTGGGACACCATCGGGGCGTCGACCTGGGAGCTCCGCTGGACTTGGTTCATCCTTGTTGGCGACTGCGACAAGGCTTCGGATGGTGGCTCTCCATTCGTCTAGTTTCCCCGTAACGGGAGGAAAGTGGAGGAGCAACTGCGCACGTGCCAGGGCTTTGGCTGGGGTTAGCCGTAGCAAAACCTGCACAGACCGCGACGTGCTTCGACCCCTGACCATGTCAGGAGGAGCTGCGTCACGATCCCACGGTTGCATGCCATTTCCACCAGCGCTTCGGCGGGCGGGCAGGTCTTCTACGTCTTGGGAGTGGCGCTCAGGGCTCTTCCCGTGGCGACGCCCGGGATCTTCGGCGCGATGACGCTGTTCGTCGCGCGCTACTTGGGAGGAGCGTGCTGTTGGCGCCGGCGTGGGAGTCCTGGAGGCCCTTGCGTCGCCTTCGGGTGATGCGGCAGCGATCTTGGAAGGCCCCGCGCCACTCGCGGAGGGCCTGGCTCCGTCTTTGGATCTGGCGGTGTGTGGCCCTTTACAAGGCGCACAAACATCGCCACTTCCCAAACTCCGGCTGCTGGGACGGCGTTGGTGTTCGCGAGCAGCGCCACGGGTCCTTTCCGTGACCGGTCCGCTGCTCGCCCGCGTCGGGACGGGCTGTCCGGCTTCTGACTAGCCAACCGCCACAGTCTTCTTCTTCTTGGGCGCCATGATGATGGAGAAGCGTCGAACTGACTCCTAAAGCCGATTCTCACAACTGCGCGCGTCAGTGTATTGGATCGACACCTATGGGATCACAAGAATCCCTACTACGGTTGCGGGGCGCGGGGTTGAGAGAAGAGCGGATCAAACAGATAGCACATGGTTCCTTTACCCAGGTTCGAGCCGCGAGGATGCATAAAACCCTACTCCTGCTTTGGTGGATTGTATATCTGTGTTCTTCAGCTAGCTATGGGGGCGTGAGGAGCTCCAAAAAGCCGAATCCTCCTCCTGGTCGCCTCGGGCCTCCTTTTATAGGGAAAAGGGGTCGCCACAGTGGCACACAGGAGGTGGAAAGGGTACAGTGATGCGAGGTTGTCCATCGCATTACATGATAAGGCTCATTTAATGCATCTTGCTTAGGTGTCCTTGCTTTATCGGGGACGAGGGAGATATCCATCTTGTTTGTCGCCGCTCCTTCTTGTGTCGACACGCGCCCTGGCCACCGATGCCTGATATACCATGTAGGCACGCAGGCAGCTGAGGTGGCGCAATGGTGGGTCTTCGCGAAGATCTGCATGCCGCCACGCAGGTGCCTGCCCAGCTGGTTGGGTCGGCAGCTGCATAAGGCGGTGGAGGTTTAGTTGGCGTGGGCCTGATGGTGGCCCTGCAGATGTCCTCGGCAAGGGCCTTGCCGGGGCCCCGGCAAGGGTCTTGCCGTGGCGCCTGCTGTCATCCCCGGCAGGGTGCTTGCCGGAGGTCTTGTGGTCTACCTTGGCTGGGATCCCGCGAAGGGTCGTCGTCTTCTTAGTGTGTATCTGATCTTGAATGTCTTCACAAAGATCTGCATGCGACTACGGGGACATCTCCCGAATCCTTGCCCCATGGGGGCAGTGGACTCAAGGGTAATTCGCTCCATGGGCGTGGGGCGAGTTGCCGCGGCAAGGGTCTTGTCGGGGCTACTAAAGCCGGCCCCGTCAAGGATCCTGCCGGGGTTGCTGAAACTGGCTCCCGGCAAGGGTCTTGCCAGGGGAATCCGCTTCGTCCCTTTGCTCTTTGTGGTCTTGGCTTTGGGCTTCAGTTCCATCGAGCTTCGGTCTTACCCTGGCTCACCTCCCTTGCCGTGCTTGGTGTGGTGGTGCCCGTGGCTCAGGCTGCCCGTGCACAGTCATAGGGGTACAAAAAGTGTACCCCTCTTTTTGTACACCGACAGCGACGGGCTCAATCGCCCATCCTTGGGGACACCAAGGTGTCCTCCCTACGGGCTTCCCATGAGCGAGAAGGTGGGAACGGGGCCGACAAGAGGGTACCCGAGGTAAACACCTCGGCCACCGTTAGCCAAAGGGAAACAATCCCCATGGCAACCGACGGCGGGGAGCCCAAGCAATCCGGGCTCCCACCGAACACCATTCCGGAGGCCAATGCGGCTCCGGGATCGGGCAGGCAGCCCCCTACGATAGGGGGAGGAGCATCAGCTCCGCCGGGGACCTCCATTAATCTATAGGCGTCAAACACGCTGGAGGAAGCATTGCAAGGTGCTTCCATTGTGCCAGAACACCGCACCCTGATGGGTGCGGTTATGGGGAAGATTCAGTCTGCCAAGAGCGGACTGAATGAAGCCTTCAATAGCCTAATGACAGGCTTTGAGGTATGTAATGTAATAATGTAAGAGAACTTTACATTTTGTTTGTATAAGATAATAAACTTGTGTACGGATGCTAGCCCTTGATGCTCTGTTTGATTCTGAAAAGAATCAGACAGAGGATCTGATAACCCACAAGTATAGGGGATCGCAACAGTTTTCGAGGGTAGAGTATTCAATCCAAATTTATAGATTCGACACAAGGGGAGCCACAAAATATTTGTAAGTATTAGCAGCTGGTCGTCATTTCGACCACACCTAGAGATTAATTATCTGCAGCAAAGTTATCACTAGCACAATAATATGATAGTTTTGATCGTAGTGGTAGCATCAATAGTAACAGTAACAATGATAGCAGTAATTTTGTAACAAGTGCAATAGTAGCGACAATAGTAATAACTTAGCAGAAGCAATATACAATAAATTCGTAGGCACTGGATCGGTAATTTGTTGGATGATATTCATCATGTGACAGTCATAACCTAGGGCAATACAACACTAGTTCCTGTTCATAAATATAATGTAGGCATGCATTCCGTAAATAGTCATACATGCTTATGAAAAGAACTTGAATGACATCTTTTGTCCTACCCTCCCGTGGCTGTGGGGTCCATATTGGAAACTAAAGGATATTATGGCCTCCTTTTAATAGAGAACTGGAACAAAGCATTAACACACGGTGAATACATCAACTCCTCAAACTACGGTCATCACCGGAAGTGGTCCTCGCTATTCTCACTCCGGGGTTGCTGGATCATAACACGTAGTAGGTGACTATAACTTGCAAGATCGGATCTAAAACATGAATATAATGGTGATACCATAAGTGGTTCAGATTTGAAATCATGGCACCCGGGACCAAAGTGACAAGCATTAAGCATGGCAAAGTCATAGGAACATCAATCTCAGAACATAGTGGATACTAGGGATCGGCCCTAACAAAACTAACTAGAATTACATTATGAATCTCATCCAACTCCTCACAGACCAGCGAGCATCACGGAATCGGCGATGGAGAATGGTTGGTGATGATGATGAATGAAGACCCCCCTCTCTGGAACCCCAAAGGGACTCCAGATCTGGCCTCTCGATGAAGAACGGGAGGTGACGACGGCTCCATCTCATGGATCACGATAATTCTTTCTCCCTAATTTTTTTCTGGAAATATAGGATTTTATTGCGCCCGTATCAGGGTCAGTGGGGCCACTAGGTGGGGACAACCCATCTAGACGCGCTTGGAGGGGGGGCGCGCCCTGGTGGCTTGTGCCCACCCAGGTGCCCCTCTCCGGTGGTTCTTGGCTCCAGTAGTTTTCTTTTATTGTATAAAAATTCCTTGCAAAGTTTCATTCCATTTAGAGAACTTTTATTTCTACACAAAAAAAACACCATGGTAGTTCTGCTGAAAACAACGTCAGTCTGGGGTGAGCTTCACTCAAATCATGCAAATTAGAGTCCAAAACAAGAGGAAAAGCGTTAGAAAAAATAGATACGTTGGAGACGTATCAACTCCCCCAAGCATAAACCATTGCTTGCCCTCAAGCAATTTAGTTGATAAACTGAAAGTGAGAAAGAGAAAACTTTTATGAACTCTTTTGGTCTAGTTTACATAAAAAGCTTAAACAACATCCAGGTTTTCAGCAAAGATCATGATTAACCATGTCACTAATAACTCTTAGAAATTATATTAACTCATATCAATGACATAATCAGCTAGTGAGAGATAATAAGACATATCAAACATCAACATGTTGTCAAAATAACCATGATATATATGACAATAGTGGTATCTCGCTGGCCCTTTCCGAGACCGCAAAACATAAATGTAGAGCACCCCCAAAGTTCAAGCAACGACTAAACATTATAATTCATGGTAGAAAAGATCCAGTCATGCTAACACCCAACATTCACTACACCCAATGCATATGCATGACATCAGTGCTCTCAGATCTGGCGCTTATTTCTGAAGGAGATGACACAACACAAAAGTAAATAGATAGTCCCTTCATAGAGGGAAGCAGTGATTTGCAGAGGTGCTAGAGCTCAGGTTTTTAAAACATAGGTAAATGATATTTTAAGACATGCACCCTTCTCATTTACTTCACGAGTATCGGTTATCAATATCTCCCATGCTAAACACGCTAGTGACGGTTCCCAAGCAGAAAAGTAATGGTTTGAACTCCATTGAAAGTTTTTGTTTGTTTATTTATAAGCTTTTTTGCAATTTGGGACTGGGAATCCCTATTATCGTCCTTTTCTCATGCGATGGCGAGTGAATAAACACTCGACCTGAGAATAACCCACTTATCATGGAAGATACCGACTACCTCTTATCGTTCTATGAATGATCCACACACACAAAAAGGATATTTATTTGAAGTTTTTAGAGATTACACATGCAAATTTACTTAGTATGGCAAGGTAATACCACATATAGGTAGGTATGGTGGACTCATCTAGTATAACTTGGGTTTAAGGTTTTTGATGTACAAGCAGAATTCCCACTTAATACAGGCGTAGTCTAGAAAATAGGTTGGGAAGTGGCCAGCTAGAGAGCAACAACGATCATGAACATACATTATGCATAATAAACATTGGACACCAGCATGAGTAGGATATGGACATCATGAAAATAAATATCATAGAGGCTATATTGGTTTTGATTCAACTACATGTATGAACATGTGCCAAGTGAAGCCACTCGAACATTCAGAGGAGGTAACTATATCATCATACTACATCACAATCATTTTAACGCAATGTAGATATCCAAGATAAATCATTATCAGCTCCTAGCTACTTATACATGGCATGAGAAACTATAATCTCTAATTGTCATTGCAAACCTGTTTAACTTAATAGAGTGGCCCGCGCATACGCGCGGGCTTGTATGTACGAAAGTTCTATTAAAATAAGTTAATATTTGGTAGTTTCTTTGATTTTTTGTGTAGTGGTGTATTCAGGGTAAACAGAAATCCGATTTCAAATTTTGTGAGTTTTTGAGAAGACACGTTTGCGTTGAATTTGTTCGGAAGAAGCCGAACAATCATATTTACAGCGTGGATATAGTTCAAATTGAACTGCTACAACATCACATATTTAGCAATAGAGATAGTATTGTTTTAGGTATGTTAGTTTTTCTCGTTGATATTGAAATATACGACATATGTTATGCATGAATCATCTGTCTAATTTCTCGATAAAATTCTCTCTCGCTCTCTCTGTTTGGTTCCAGATGCCACGTAAAATTTCCCATTTATTCAAATTTTCATATGTTACATATTTGCCGTTTCTATAAGTTGACCCTACCAATTTCCTTTTCACATTTAAGATATGATTTTATTTAGAATGTATTTTTAGTTGACAAAAGGTTTAACATATCAGATATTTTGTAGTGAAGTTTCATATGCACTAAATTTGAGTTCAGCTATCAATGATACATACATGTTTTTTTCCCTTCATATAATCATGTACTCCCTCAATTTCATATCAAATGTCACTCGAACGGGTATATATTATACTTAAGATACGGCTAGATACATCTATTTGAGTGACATTAATATGGGACGGAGGGGTACATTATGTTTGCACGGATTTTTTCACACTTCATTTTAGTAGGAAAACTATATTATTTTCGTTATACACAAAATTATACAGTACAACTTTTTTGGGCATGTACACTGCAATAATCATAGGTTAATACTCCCTCCGTCCGGAAATACTTTTCATCGAAATGGATAAAAGGGGATGTATCTAGACGTATTTTAGTTTTAGATACATCTCTTTGCTTTCATTTTGGTATTTTCGGACGGAGGGAGTAGTTGGATATTTTTTCTGCGGTTTCTGAACAAAACAAAATATTTCTGCTAGAAAATGAGTTGGGCTTTACCCCAACACAGAAGCCGAAACACTCGCGCTGTCGTTCAGATGCTCCTGGCATGCACACGTCAGTCTCTCCAGAAGTTCCGATCCCCTTTCTCCTCCACTTCTCTCCTTGTTAGTCCAAAATTGATGCCTCCCGATGAATTCCATCTACTGCCGCAGGTAATCGGCGTTGCCGATTTCACTCCAAGCTCCCCTCGATCTCCTCTGTTGGTCTCATGCCGCCACCTTGCTTGTCTTCCCTGCATGCACTCCCCGCTGCACAGGTCGTTGGTGCGGCCATGGATCTGGTCTGGGTACCATGCCCCTCCTCGATCTCCCAGGCTAGTTAGTAGTGCGGAGGCATAGCAAGGCTTGAGGAGCAGCTGCCTGAGGGAGGAGTTGAGCTGGTCGAACTCAATGGTGGTGTTAGCGTCAGCATGGATCTTGTCCCCTGTGGTGGGGCGGAGGTAAGAGAGTGAACCAATGTGGATATCTCGAGTTTACAAATGTTGGTGCCATCAGACTCTAAAATCAACAGCATAGCGTACAAACTGGAGTTTGAGGTGCCCCGTGTGCGATGTTGGAGCTCTAGCGTGCAAGTCACTTTTCAGCCTAACGAAATGCAGGTTTGTATCCACACCGGCTGGGTGCAAGGCTACTAAGGAAAGGTAAATCTAGTCACCATGCATATGTTAAGAGATTATGGTTCTAACACATATCAATATGGATGTTGATAAGCCAATACAATATAGTTCAAAGTACAAAGGAAATTAAGAGAAGATTTTAGGTAATGCAGCAAGCATGGCCTAACACGAGGAGTTTTAGGAAGCTTTGCGTTGGTGCTTGGTAGTGCATGGAATTGGTAAGTACGTGACCATGAAGCTGTACCAACCCCTCTCTCCTTTTCGTTTGATTCTGCGATGCAGATCAAATTGTTTGTTTAGTTAGGTGTCCTACCCGAGGACATCTGTTATTCACAGATTATTGCTGATGATAACTTGTTAGTCAAAATTCTTAATTTGTGAGGCGCCATCCACTTTTTCCGGCCATGTGACATGTATCGACATTGTTAGGCTCTCTACCCTACATACTATATCGACGAAAGTTATGAATTTATACATATATTTGCAAGCAACTGTAGTTTTAATATTTCTCAAAGAGTAATAAAAGTAAAATAACTTGCGTTCTCATATAAAATATAATGATGAGCGGACGCTGTCACTATAAGCTCGCATTATATAATAAGTGTAATCCGATGTGTATATATATATATTAAGGAGCCATAAGCCTAGAGGTGTTTCCTTCTAAGAAAAGGAAGAAGCCTACAAGCCTGTAAAGTTTTACCATTTTGTGGGAATATTTTCATAAAATGTTCATGCATTTTCCCAATGTTATAATAGTGGACTATATCCTTCCTGTCATATAGTGTGTAACATTCATGTTAGCATAGATAAATCAATTTATTATTTTGAAGAGATTTTGCAGGAAACTAATTATCCATGTACTTGTGCTTATGTATAAGTCTGGCAACATCATACAAAAAGTGTGTATTTTAGTTCATTACCTTGAAAATTTATTTGTAGACTATGTACTTGACCACATCATCACCATCGCTATCTTCATCATTTAATTACCCGCGGTCCATCTCTTTTTGTGACTCCTGAGAATGTTACGTATAGATGTCCATGTTTATATCGTTCCAATTGATCTTCCTTTCATCCCTTTTAGTATGATATTTTGCATGTAGTTTTACGACCTCTTCCTGTTTTCTTTCCGTTGCTATTTCATAAGGTAAGTGTGTGCTTCTCTCAGTTGGTAGCACAATCTAAAATATTTATGCTTCTAGCTATATACCTGCAAATCTTGCTTCCTACCCGAAAATTGCACCACGTCGTTGCACTGCTGGTTGGCTCTATGAAGTTCAAAATTTTCATATCAGTCCATTCAATGTTCAAGTTTCTTAATTTTTCATCGTTTAAATATTAATACTGGCTGTTCTTGTTCATACTAAAATTGAAACTTAATACACCCTCCGTCCAGAAAAGCTTGTCACTCAAATGGATGTATCTAGCTTACAACTTACATGTCTAGTGAATTTTTTCTCTGTCCTCAATTCTGTTGCTGTGCACCCTTTGTTACTTTATCCATTTGAGCGACACACTTTTTGGGATGGAGGGAGTACAACTTAGATATTTGGTGATTTATTTCTCTGTCCTTAATTTTGATGTTGTACTCCCTTTGTTATTTATAGTCCTTGGTTGTCCATCCCTCTGTTGTACTGAATGCATTCGAGAACATAGGTGACATGTTGTTTGAGGCCTTGAAAATATATATATATATATATATATATATATATATATATATATATATATATATATATATATATATGAATCAGTTAGTACGTGTAACTGAAAAAAGAATATTATATGCATCGTTAGTTTTTTGTTCTAGTCAAACCCTGAACACAAAATTATTAACTTGAGGAAAATTAGGTATGGCAAGGCCGCGATTCTGGTCAAGTTAATTAATCTAGAATGTACATATTAAAGTTCTTCTATTTTAGAAAAAATCATCGATCAAGCATAGTCGATCCATTACTTATAATGGTTAATGTTTTGTTCGTCAACCTGACATACAATGATCATGCGAATTAATTGCTTTTGTGCATAAGATGGTAATGCCTACTGTAGGTGGAACGGTCACTGGAAGGAGCCAATTGGACAATCTTGGATATCCAACTTTAAACACAAAACTATAGCAATGAATCAGTTCTGGTCAAGTTAATGAATCTAGATCTATAGAATTATGATTTTCTATTTTAGCATAATCTAACAATCAAGTATCACTAATCTATCATGCAGTGACGATAATGCAATATAATCAATATTGTGCAGAAGATACCTGCTGGAGTCGCTTGTGTCATTGGGTGGAGTCAATTAGACAACCGAGGAGACCCAAGAAAAAAGACGATGTGGAAGCTGGAAGTGCTTGCAAGTCTGACGGATTTAGAGATTCAGATTTGTTAGAGGTGTGCGTGATGGAATTATGTAAGAAAAAGTTGTGTTACATTACATGTGTGTGCCCATTCAATCTCTGATCTAACTTGTTGTTTGTACGAAACTAATCAGCAAGAAACATGCTTGATGCTAAAAAAGGGAAAATTGAATAGGTTAGCTTGATCAATCCGGCAACACAATCAAGCAATCAACGTACTTGCCGTGTGTTCAAGAAATCGATCGGTTTCGTAGAGTTTGAGCCAGCTTTGCATTGATCTCCGGAAGAAAACTTCTCTTGGGGAACGAACGGGAGAAGATTACTTGTTTCTATTTTGTTATGAACGCATGAGAGATGTTTCTATTTTGTTATGAACGCATGAGAGAGAGGACGGGTGGATTTTTTAGGGTATGAAAAGGGGTAGTCTCCTCTTCGATTGCATATGTGGGTAATTTTTTGTGAAATTATCGTTATCTAATGGATGTTGTATATTTTATACTAAAATTAACGGGATGTTTCTAATTTCTGTGGGATTTTCTAGTTTAATTCCTTTTTTCTGGTTATCCGGTCAAACACTTTTAATATATAATAATATATCAGCTGAATCATGGATACTAGGTTAAACATATTTACATAAACAGGACAAGTCAAGTTCATACCAGTTTCTCTCTGCCACGACCAGCTCATCGAATATCGTTATTATTGCCTTTCAGTTGCACGACCGAACGATGTGAAAATAATAATAGTGCAAGAGTGCCATGGACTAAGATGAAATCTGCAAACATTTTATTCAACAGGAGAAGACAAGGTAAAAATAGGCTCTTTATTAGATCAACAATTATGTATATGAAAGCCACTCAACATTTTCAGCGGGGTCTTCTCCTTGGTACGACTCGAATAAAAAGAAAAGAAATTTAGAGAAACACACTAAAATATTTTTGGAGTTTCTGATTTTCTAGAACAAGAAAATAAAAGGGGAAAGCAAAATCGATAAAAACTATTTACACGGGAAAGCTCCCGACAAGCAAAAGAAGAACAGGGAAATATTTTTGTGTTTTCTTCTTACTATTGCAACTAAGCAAGCATAGAAATTAAACTAACTACAAGTAAATTTTTTTGGTTTTCTAAGGTTTTTCAAACACAAAAGAAGAAGGCAAGAAAATAAATTAAACATGGATAATACGATGAAAAAGTGTGAGCACCGACAACTGAAATATGTGAACATGAATGTAAAGTCGGTGAGAAACACGTACTCCCCCAAGCTCAGGCTTTTGGCCTAACTTGGTAAGCAGTCAATAGCCTGGATAGTAGTCGGCGTACCGAGGAGTAGGCATCCACGCATCCCACTATTGAGGCACCTCCTCTGCTGCAGCCTGGTAGTTTCGATAGGGGATGATATCCGTCGGCATAATCCTATATCCGCCCCTTGCAATAGGATCAAACAAAGCAGGAGCAGATAGTGGAATAATATTGCGAGTTTTCACACTAAAAACCAAGTTATAAGGAATAGGAATGTTAGGATAATCGACAGCAGTAAACTGGTGGTGATCCATGGCTGCGCTATCTAGGTAAACCTTAGGTAAAGGGAAATCATACAGTCGTAACTGATCATTAAAGCAAGCCGCCAAAAGAGTGGCGTAAATACCTCCATTTATTTTACCCTTGGACTTATTAATGTGGAGGCAACGTGCCACAATAGCTCCCAAGCTATAAGTATTGTCGCCCATCTAGTGCATGACTCAAAACAACAATGTCTGGTGAACTGGGTGCGCCCACCATCTCTCTAGAAAGCAAGCTTTTTGCAATGAAAAGAGCAAAATAATGAACAGCAGAAAAATGCAAGCCAGCGACAGTGATACCCGACACCCCTCTCTTATCACCCACCGTTAGAGTATGATAAAAGCTTTCAAACTCTGCGGGCCTATGCTCTACGATACTACCATCAGTAGGAAGCAAGCATATTTCACAAAATTCAGTAAGCGGTATCTGATGGGGTTTTGCATATAAATTAAATTGCACCTCAGGGGGTTATTCCTAGGAAGAAAATTAAAACTTTTCACAAAGATGTTTGTGAGGAGATGATAATGTTCGCATTAAGCCATAATGAAATCGGTGAGGCCGGCATTAGCAGCATATTGTGCAAACTCTTGAAGGATTCCAGCATCTTCCATGAATGGGGTATGAAGCCATTCGCATGGTCGTAGCTCCGCCACTCTCCGGATGTGGAGATCTGTGACACCCCGAGACCGGTGCGCCAGACGTCAGTCAGTTATTCGTCGTCATTGCCATGTCATCTGCTTGCATGTTGCATTTTTTCCATGTCATCATGTGTGTTGCATCAGCATGTTTTCAAAACTTGCATCCGTCCGAGTCCGCTCGTCCTCTCTGTTATCCGTTCTGAGCCCAGACACACTCACACGCGTCCGCGGTGCCTCCGTTTATTTATTTTATGAGTGGTCGGAAAATGTTCTCGGAATGGGTTGAAACTTGGCGTGTGGTCTTATTATAGCATAGGTAGACCGCCTGTCAAGTTTCGTCGCATTCGGAGTTCGTTTGATAGCCCAACGGTTAACCGTGTTAACCGCCGGAAGCCTTTTCTCTTTTGACCCAGCACCCCTTTCACACAGCCCACCAAACCCACTCTAACTCCCTTCATGCTCTTGGCCGTTCGATCACGATCGCGTGGCCGCGAACCACTCCTCATTTGTACACTCCTAGCTCCTTCTACCTATAAATATGTGCCTTCCCTCGAATTTTTTCGCAGATGAAACCCTAGCCCCGCTCCCACCGCGCGCCGGACATGTCCGTTCCGCCGCCGGACATGTCCAGCCCACCTCCACGTAACCCGGACCAATCAGGCGATGCCACGTCAGCTCCTACCCCGCCGCCAGCCACTTCCGTGTGGACACGTGTCCAGCGTGCAGCCTCCCTGCCGCCAGGGCCCGCCGAGCCCATCGCGGGCCCGACGAGCCCGAGTCGACGCCGCCGCGTCACGCGAGCGCGCCCGAGCCCCGCTCCTCCTCCTGATCGTCTGCCCCGCCCCCGGTCCAGCACCGCCGCCTGGAAGCTCCGTCGCCGCCGCCTCGGCCATAGGCCACCGCCGCCGCCGCCCCGACTCCCTCCGGCCGGATCAGGGCCCGGCGCCCCCGGATCTGCCTCGTCTCGCCACCCCTCGAGTTTCTCCTCGCCGGAGACCGGCAAGCGGCGCGTCGCCGGAGAGCCGCGCCGCCGCCACTCTGTGTCCTCTCGGGAGCACGACACGACCAAGCGCCGCCGCAGCCTTGGGCCTCCCCCGGCCCATCTTCCCCCACCCGCGTTGGCCACCTCCTCGTGGGCGTGCTCCTCCCCTCCGGCCAGTCTCCAGCCCGCGGCCCATCTCCTCCTCCACTGCTCCGGCTCGATGGGCCCTAGGTGAGTGGCCCACTACTGTTCTCCGCCGAGGCGTCATATAGCTTTTCGCGCTCGTGTTTTTTTTTGTGAAAATGGATAAGTCCCAGAAATTGCATAATAATGTTGCATGTTGTGATGGCTGTAACTTTTTGTGTGTTTATCCAAATGATGCAAATAATATGTCAAAATGATCGTGGTGATATGCTCTACACTTTGTTCCATTATGCCATGCTTGTTTGACTTCATCTTGATGCTCTAATCCTCGTTGCAAGAGTGCTACTTGTTTAAAACTGTTGTTAACTATAATTTTGTTGCCTACTTGTGATGCTTGTAACTTTGTGCATGTTTATCCAAATGGAGCATATGATATGTCAAAATGTTCATTGTGAAGTGCTCTACATGTTGGCTGCTGTAGAATTCATGTTAGGTGCCATATTGCCATGTTAATCTCTGTTGCAAAAGTGCATTTGGTTGTTAAGTGCCGAAACTTGTTATGAGATGTCGATTTCACTTGATCATTGCTATTGATGTGTTTGTCTTCATGCTACATGTCTAGATGTTTTAGAATCACAATCATATGGTCTTTGCTGTGGTGCAATCCACTTTCCATGATATGCCTTGAGGTGACTTAAACAAGCTTGTAAACATGCCATGTTGTTGTTGCTGTTTTATACTTAGTGAAAAAACTGCTAAGTCTGGAATCTGTTATAACCTGATGCCATATTTGCTTGATGCCCCACTCCAATTCATGCTTGTTTTGGAGTGGAAAATGATCATGTCTTGTTGTCCATGTTATTGTCTATCCATTCATGCCCTTGTTTGCATATATGGCCTGCTGTAGCTTATTTATTTCTTGCTCTCAAGTTGCTATAAATTTTACCTGACAGCCTTTTATCAACATGTTCAATTTGGTGGAGCTTGTTGTTATTGATACATGCCTCCTATGGAGATACTCCAATGGAGTTGTTTGATGTATTATATGTCTACTACATATCCATGATCTTTACATGCTTAGTAGAGTTGATATGCTTGTTGTTTTGTGCCTCCGAAGGCAGCATCGTGATGATGTTTTTGCCTTCCCAGATTTTGGCTAAGCCTGGATAAATTTATTGCAACTTGCCATGCTTGTTTAATTGTGTACCAGCAAGCTTTTGGGTGTGTTCTAAGTTCATGCTTGTTAAGTAACATGTCTAATTCACATCCATACTTCTTGTTATCATGTTTGGGTGCTGTAGCTTATATTTACCTTGCTCCAAAGTTGCTATGTGGCTGTTAACTTCAGATTTGCATTGTATCTTGTTTCGTGTGTATGTGTTGAGCCGTTGCTCCGTTTTGAGCGTGCCCTATATGAAACTTGTGTGATTTTGCATGTAGAATCATAATATCATGTTGTTTTCATGTTTGGAGTGTGTTTGCTTCATGTTTGGGTGCATCTTGCACCGTTGCCTTGCTTGTCTTGTTTTGCTCATATCTTCTAGGCCGTAGCTCCGAATTAAACAAACTTTATATGAAACTTGACTAGAATTTCGTGTAGATCATCATGGTGCATGTTAACTTGCTGTTTAACAAATTTAACTTAAGGTTTGTTCAGATCTGGACTAATTTCTAATTATGCATATGAGGACTTACCAGATTTGTTATATGTTGATTCCGGCCTCATTTTAACTTGTTGGCTTGTGTTGTTCTTGTGTGCTTCATCCCTTGCCATGTATTGCATCATATATAGACTTGTCTTGCATCATACTTGGTTGAGCACCTTGCCATGTTCTTGTGTTGTGTGTTTACCTTATTGTGTGCTTCTTCTCGTTAGTGCTTGTTCCGTTGCGATCATGAGGATTCGTTCGTCTACACGTGGTTTGTCTTCGAGGCTTCTTCTTCTTCTTCTTCTTCTTCTTCTTCATGGAACTGTTCTTCTTCCTTGCGGGATCTCAGGCAAGATGACCATCACATTGGATACGTTTATTATCATTGTCATGCTTAGTTGTCTCGATGCTATCGTTATATGTCACGCTACCCATCATTTTTGTCAGCCCCTCTCCTTGTTGCCATGGAAACTCTAAACTTTGACACCTTCCTAGCAAACCGTTGTTTGGCTATGTTACCCGCTTGCTCAGCCCCTCTTATAGTGTTGCTAGTTGCGGGTGAAGATGAAGTTTGTTCCATGTTGGAACTTGATGCTTTGGGAATATCACAATATGTTTTATTTATATTAACACACCTATATACTGGGCATGGGTGGAAGGCTTGGCCTTTTGCTCGGTGTTTTGTTCCACTCATGCCGCCTTAGGAGCCAATAAACCGGCGTTATGTTCCTTGATTTTGCGTTCCTTACACGGTTGGGTATATGGGGACCCCTTGACAGTTCGTCTTTGAATAAAACTCCTCCAACAAGGCCCAACATTGGTTTTAATTTGCCTCATAATAACAACTTAATTAATTAATTAAATTTGCATAGGGGGTCGCACCCTCGAGTATTCTTTCTACATAGCAGGGGGGGCCTGTGCTAATGGCATTGGTCCCAAATAGAGTCGTTTGCGGCGCCCCCCCCTTGGAAACTTGGGGTTTGGTTGCTGTACGCTGTGCTCATCCGGTCGTGGCCTAAGACGAGATACGCGCGGCTACCATCAGGGTGTCGGCACGCCGGGAGGTCTCGCTGGACTTGTTTTACCATTGTCGAAATATCTTGTGCACCGGGAATTCCGAGTCTGATCTGGCCTTCCCTAAGATAAGGGGTAATATTATTATTATCTCTGCTGATTGTGAGAGCTTGTGATGGGCTAAGTTGGGACACCCCTATAGGGTTATGATCTTTCGAAAGCCGTGCCCGCGGTTATGTGGCAGATTGGAATTTGTTAATGTCCGGTTGTAGAAAACTTGATAGAGGATCTGAAGTAAAACACACAACTGTGTGAGTAACCGTGACTGTCTCTTTTCACTTTGAGAAGAGAACACGGTGGGGTTATGTTTGACTCGTAGGTAGTTCAGGATCTTTAGCGATCATTACTAGTTTGGGACCATTTGCGTAGATGCTCATCTTATTCTTGTACTTGTAAGTTAGCCACCATATATTTCTTAGCCGCTGCTGCAACCTCACCACTATACCTCTCCTCGCCCATTAAGCTTTGCTAGTCTTGATACCCATGGTTATGGGATTGTTGAGTCCTCGTGGGTCATAGATACTACAACAACAGTTGCAGGTGCAGGTTTCCGATGACTTGACGTGAGAGCGAGGTACTTTGTGTTGGAGTTCTTTCTTCTTCTTCTTCTTCTTCAGTCTTGGGTTAGGTTCCGGGTCGGCAGCCTGGGATAGCAGATGGATGTCTTTGTGCTTTTCATGTTTGCATCCGTAGTCGGATGCCTTGTATTGATGCTGTTGTATTCATGTGACGTGTACGTATTGTTGTACCCCCCATGTATGTATGTAATGGTATGATGTAATGATATCCATCTTGCTAAGCGCCCGAAATGTGGTTGTGCCCCAATTACGTAAGTGTCATGTGATAGGGATAAAATCGCATCTTGGGCCTGACAAGATCACTATCAGATGACTCCCCAATAACTCCCTTGGAGTTCTTCTTGGAAGCAAACTTCATAAAGATACTCATGTTTTTCCTATGAACAAAATTCTGAAATTTTTAGTCGACAAAATTTTTCTTAACAAAACATTACAAGAATGATAGCAACTACTCATAAGGATGCCTAGAGGCCATACCAAGCATTCAAACTACTTAGAACTCTAAGAATTCAACATGCAAGCTCATCTGCAGCAGCACCAAGAGTAGCTAATTATTCAAAATATAAACCACTAAATCAAAAAACTAGTTGCACAAACGGAGGAGTCACATACAAAGCAACAATCCCCCGAAACAGTTTTGGAAACGGAGCTTCGAGCAAAGAGATCGAAAGCCACGGGTTGGAGAGCAAGAACACGAGAGAGAGAGAGCACTAGTGAATTTTTTCTGAAGCTATGTGATGATCTGGTGTAAAGAGATAAGTGAGGCGGCCCACGTGGGGACCACAACCCACCAGGGCGCGCCTGGGGGTCCGGGCGCGCCCCGGTGGGTTGTGCCCACCTGGTGCACCTCCCTCTGATATTATTTGCACAAAAAATTCTTTAATATTAAGAAAAACCTGTATTAATTTTTTAGAGCATGATGAGAACCTTTATTTTTGGGTAATTTTTTTATTGCACGGGAAACTCAGAAAATAGACAAAACATGACATTTTATTTATTTGACTAGTAGGAATAGAAAACAAAAGGTAGGGGCAGAAGGCAGTGCTTACTAAATTCATCAACTTCATACCACACAAAAATGATTCATTAATAAGGTTGATCAAGTCTTATTAACATCCACTTTTGATTAGCATGTGTCGGTGTACTAAAGTAGGGGTACCTTAGTATCCCGAACTTGTACACGGGCAGTAGCAGCGTCCCGAGGCAGGGCTTGCCAGGCGACCGCCAAGGCCCACTGTGGTTCCTTTGGAGGCATTCAAGAACAAAGTATTCAAGTTAAAGAAACAAGACCCCGGCAAGAGGAGCTTGCCGGGAAGGCCACTCAAGACTCAAGAACACCTCTTTGGTACAAGACCCTGGCAAGAGGGACTTGCCGGGAAGGCCAAACATGGCATTTCAAGAGACTTGCCGCGACGCGCCATGCGTCCCGACAAGGCCCGGGGAGCGACAAGCTTACGGGCGCGACAAGGTAGCAGCCGCGGCAAGGCGCTTGCCGCGGCAAACTTCCACTAGGTACGCGCGCTCCAACACATCCACCCACGCGTCGTCCTGGGGCCCTTCCAGGCGCACGTGGCGGAAGGCTGTGCAGCCTGGGGTACACGGTGGCAAGCTGCGATGACGAGGCCACCGTCGTGGCGGACGGAGGCGCCCTGATGGATGCTTTTTGCACTGTTCGGGGCGACGGCGACGGGCATTTAATGCCCTTGTCCCCTGCCGTCAGGGTTAGGTATAGAGCATTATGCAAACACTATTCCAACTACCACCCATTTTACGTTTTTACCCTCACCTACGTTGCCACCTGTCGGTGACCCCTTTGACCTATAAAAGGAGGCCCATGCGCAACGTAGAGGGGGTTTCGGGGATCGATCACTCTCACGCTCGGTACTGCTAGCGATCAACATTGTAGTTCTTCTCGCTCCCGAGCCCAGAACGTAATATAAATCAAGGCAGGAGTAGGGTTTTACGCCTTCGTGCGGCCCGAACCTGGGTAAACTGCTCGCGTGCTTGCCTCGATCTGCTCTTTGTGCATCCTCCGCCCCCTTGCCGTACCGAAAAGGGGCTCCGGTCCCATAGGTGTTCGTGGGCGATCTGTTTCCCCGACATCTTTGGCGCGCCAGGTAGGGGGTGCGTTGAGGTTGTGTGAACCTGATCCGGCGTTCACGCGGGCGAAATCTCCACCAACCTCATCAACTTCATCGACTTCATCAACATGCCGCCGAAGAAGAAGGCTTCGGAGGCAGCAGGCCCGTCCGCGTCGATCCCGCCACCACCGGAGCCAACGGTCGGTGGGGTAGACGCTGCGGAAGGACGGACGTCGGTGAGGAAACTCACGGCGCCGCCAAGTCCAAGGACAAGACGGACGATCGAGCGCACTCCAAGACCTCGGCGTCCGTGCATGCACCGCGCCCGCCTCAGGAGGCCCAGGACCAGCAGCGACGTGGTACACAAGGTACCATACGCTTGCTGGGCCAAGGTCAAGCTGGCGGTTCCCGGGATGCTCCAGGCCAACATGCGCACCAGCATGCCGGCACGAGAAAGGCTCGGTCGCCGGGACGGGACAATGCTCCTTCTAACGTAGTTAGAAGTCCGAGCGTGTCCCGCTCCTCGCACCGTTCGCCGCTGTTACCCTCCACTCTAGCAGAAGCTCTAGCTCGAGCTCAGCTACTCCTCGACTTCCCTCCAGCAGCGGACAAGGCCGACGACTGGAGGGCTACCATCCAGAGCCTCATCGCCTTCGCCAACAACGATACTCCGCAGCAGCCGACGACATCGCGGCCACGGCAAGCTAGCCAGGCGCGGTCTGATGGCGACAAGACTGCCGGGGGTGCAACCACCGTGCACTCCCCGCCCCGAAGGCCAAAATCGCCGACTCGCCGGATCAACATCGACGACGACTCCACAGCGTCGTCGGATCCACGAGCTCGCCGCGATCAACGCCAAGTCCTTGACGACCGACGACAAGAGGACGCTCGAAATCGCATCGAGCGTCGAAGAGAAGCGCGGCGACAGTCCGACCAGCGCGCTGGGCCCGCTGTCGACATGCACGCGCCCGGAGAACCAGGCGACTTGCCGTACGCGGCGGGGTGTACTGCGTTCACCCGTGAGCTGCGGCAAGTCCAGTGGCCCAGCATGAAGAACTTCAAGCCCGACGTACCCGAGAAGTACGACGGCAAGACTCATCCGTCGGAGTTCCTCAGCATCTACACCATCGCGGTGCAGGCTGCCGGGGGACGAGACGAGAAGATACTCGCCAATTACTTCCCGCTCGTGCTCAAGCCAAATGTCAGATCTTGGCTCATGCACTTGCCGGAGAACTCCATTTCTTCTTGGGCCGACCTGTGCCATCAGTTTGTCAGCACCTTCATGGGTGGCCACAAGCCCCATGGCCAGGAAAGCGACCTTCACATACTCGCCCAGAAGGAAGGAGAATCCCTGCGAAAGTATATCCAGAGATTCAGCCGCGTCCAGCACAACATCCTAGACGTCCACCCTGCCGCGGTAATTAGCGCGTTCCCCCAGACGTGCGCAACCGCAGGATGAGGGAGGAAATAGCGATGTGCAAGATCCGAGACGTCAGTGAGCTTTATGCCCTGGCCGACAAGTGCGCACGCGCTGAGGAGGGGAGGACACTCCCCGGAGAGGATACTGGAGCAGGGGGAACAGATAGCGAGGACGCCGCCCCGACAAAGAAGAACCGGCGGCGGAACAACAGAAAAAAGAAGAACAAAGAAGTGCTAGTCGTTGAGCAGTCCGGCAAGGAGGCCGACGCCAAGAAAGCACAGGCTGGCAGCTCCGGCAAGGAGACTGTGGCAGCCGCCGACAAGCAGGACGGCTCCGACAAGCAGTACTGCAAGATCCACCGCACCAAGGGCCATGACCTCCAGAACTACAAAAGAGTCGAGTACCTCGTCGAACAGCAGAAAGCTGAGTACGAGCGACGCGACAAGGAGAAGGCCCAGGGAGGTGGTGGGGAGTCCGGCAAGAAGCGGCCATTAAACGGCCGGGGAGGACGCCGCGGCAAGGCCAAGCAGCAGCAAGGAGACAGACCTCCCCGCGGCCGCGACAAGGACGAAGACGAAGACGACGATGAAGACATGGATGACGGAGATAACAGCGAGCAGGAGTTCCAGAAGGCCACAGAAGTTCTGTGCGTCGATGGAGGTGCCTCTCTGCATACTTCCCACCGCCAACTCAAACAATGGGTGCGGGAAGTTAATGCAGCAGAGCCACCCGTCGAGTCGCGCAAACTTCTGGAGTGGTCCAGCACGCCTATCATCTTCGACATTGAGGACCACCCTGATCGCACCACTGCGGTCGGGTGCTTGCCGACGTTGGTTTCACCCACTATTCGCAACCTCAAGGTCACCAAGATGCTGGTTGATGGCGGGGCCGGCCTGAACTTGATCTCCTCCGCTGTGGTCCGGAAACTCCAGATCCCCGACAGCGAGCTTGAAGAAACCGGCACGTTCCAAGGGATCAACCCGGGAAGAAGCAAGCCGAAGGGGAAGATCACACTGCCAGTGACATTTGGCGGAGAGCTGAACTTCCGAACTGAGAGGATCACTTTTGACGTAGCCGATATCCCATTGCCTTACAATGGGATACTTGGCCGTCCAGCGCTCGCCAAGTTCATGGCAGCCTCCCACTATGCCTACAATATGCTCAAGATGCCAGGACCGATAAGCGTCATCTCTGTCCCCGGCGACAAGAAAGATGCCCTTATCTGCGCCGACAGGATTTACCGGGATGCAGCAGCCGCAACAGATAGCAAAACACTTGCCGCTGAAGCTCCCGGGGGGAAGAACAAGACCAAGTCCGGCAAGAGCTCTGGGGCCTACTCCGGCAAACGCACCTCCTCGGAGTGTTGCGCTGCCATAGAGAACACACCATCGAGCTCCACCGGCAAGTGGAAGAAGGCGATGGCAGCTCCACCGGAGACAAAGAAGCTGTCCACCAAGGAGGACGACACTTGTGGTACTTTCACCATCAGTGCCACGCTTGACCCCAATAGGAAAGCACGCTCATTGCTTTCCTGCGGGCGAATGTCGACGTGTTTGCATGTCAACCGTCTGACATCCCCGGTGTTCCCAGGAAAGTAATTGAGCACAAGCTTGCCGTTTGTCCTCACGCGCGGCCCGTCAAGCAGAAAGTTAGGAAACAAGCGGTGGAGCGCCAAGAGTTCATCGCCGAAGAGATCAAGAAACTGGAAGCGGCAGGCCTTGTCAGAGGTGTACTCCATCCCACGTGGTTGGCCAACCCTGTCGTCGTGCGTAAAGCAAATGGGAAGTGGAGGCTTTGTATAGACTTCACTGATGTGAATAAAGCTTGTCCCAAAGATCCATTTCCCTTGCCGCGCATTGACCAGATTGTTGACTCCACAGCTGGATGCGAGTTGCTTTCATTTCTTGATGCCTATTCAGGATACCACCAGATATTTATGGCTGAAGAAGATGAGGAGAAGACCGCGTTCATTACTCCATGTGGCACTTATTGCTTCATACGCATGCCTTTTGGATTGAAGAATGCTGGTTCAACATTTGCAAGAGTAGTCCATACAACTTTTGAGCCACAGATACACAGGAATGTAGAAGCTTATATGGATGATATAGTGGTCAAGAGCAAGGACAAGGCTACTCTGATTCAAGATCTAGATGAAACCGTTGCGAATCTGCGCAAGATACAACTCAAGCTCAACCCCGAGAAGTGTGTGTTCGGAGTCCCCTTCGGCAAGCTTCTCGGGTTCTTTGTGTCCCAGAGGGGGATTGAAGCCAATCCCGACAAGATTAAAGCCATCGAGCAGATCGAAGCTCCGAAGCGCATCAAGGATGTACGAAGGCTTGCCGGCTGCGTGGCTGCTCTCAGCAGGTTCATTTCTAAGTCTACAGAACGCGCCCTGCCATTTTTCAAAATCTTGAAAAAGGCAGGTCAAATGAAATGGACTCCGGAAGTGGAGGCGGCGTTGCAGGACTTGAAGAGGTACCTGTCCTCCACTCCAATACTTGTCGCACCTAGGCCACAAGAGAAGTTGCTGCTGTACTTAGCGGCAACCAATCAAGTGGTTAGTGCTGCTTTAGTAGCGGAGAGGGAGGCAGACGATGAGCCAACGGCCCCGACAAGCACATCCAGCGACAAGCAGGGGGCTTCCCCGACAAGCTCTGGTCCCGACAAGGATGGGTCCGCACGGATGCAAGAAGAGGTGCGGAAGAAGATGGTGCAGCGCCCAGTTTATTTTGTCAGTTCCCTCTTGCACATGAGATAACAGTGGTAACTCGCTTTCCGGCCTTCTCATGGCCTCGAGAAAACTGCGCCACTACTTCCAAGCACATGAGATAACAGTGGTCACTCGCTTTCCGCTGAAGAGGATACTGCAAAATCCAGAAGCAACAGGCAGGATTGTCGAGTGGGCACTGGAGTTGTCAAGCTTTGGCCTTAAGTTTGGAAGCACTTCAACTATTCAGAGCAGAGCATTGGCAGAGTTCATAGCAGAATGGACGCCAACGCCAGACGAAGAGATTCCAGAAACAAGCATCCCTGCCAAAGAAGCAAGCAAGGAATGGATAATGTACTTCGATGGTGCCTTCTCGCTGCAAGGCGCCGATGCCGGCGTACTACTTGTCGCGCCCACCGGAGAACACCTCAAGTACGTGGTCCAGATGCACTTTCCCAAGGAGCAGGCAACGAACAATACTGCGGAGTATGAAGGTTTGCTTGCCGGCCTCAGAATCGCAGCGGAGCTTGGGATCAAGAAGCTGATTGTGCGGGGTGATTCACAGTTGGTCGTCCGCCAAGTGAACAAGAGCTACCAGAGTCCGTTGATGGAAGCTTACGTCGATGAAGTGAGAAAGCTTGAAGAACACTTTGAAGGCTTGCAGATGGAGCACGTTCCAAGAGCTCAAAATGACATCGCAGATGGCCTGTCGAAGTGTGCTGCACTAAAGCTACCTGTGGAACCGGGGATCTTTGTGCTCAAGCTAACTCAACCATCCGTAACACCATCGGCTGGACAAAGTAAGAAGAGAAAGTTGGTTTCTGGTGACTACTTGCCGGCAGAGCTTCCTGAAGCCGCCGCCGACAAGGTCCCAAAGATCAATGACAAGATTGCTGAGGAGCAGTCTGCTCCTGCAAGCCCAAGGGTTTGTACAGTTGAAGCAGGCGTTCCCGACAAGCTTTGCCCCGGCAAGCTTGCCGGGGAACGTCAAGCTCCGGCTGAGCCGCAAGTTCTTGCCGTGGAAGCTGACGTTCCCGCAGTAGCACAGATGCCTTTAGTCCTTGTTGCTGAGCCACAGGCACCAACATGGGCGCAACAGATTGTCCAATTCCTTCAAACAGGAGAACTTCCCGAAGAGCTAGAAGAAGTAGAAAGAATAACCCGGCAGTCAAGTATGTATCAGTTTGTCGGCGACGAACTGTACAGAAGAAGACTCAACGGCGTGAAATTGAAGTGTATTCCCCGGGAAGATGGACAGAAGCTGTTGGCAGAGATACATGGAGGCATATGTGGTCACCACATTGGCGCAAGAGCACTTGCCGGCAAGGCGTTCCGGCAAGGTTTCTTTTGGCCAGAAGCCCTCCAGGATGCAACTGCACAAGTAACCAAGTGTGAAGCATGCTAGTTCCATTCCAAACAAATACATCAACCAGCTCAAGCTCTCCAGACGATACCTTTTTCCTGGCCATTTTCGGTCTGGGGGCTCGACATCCTCGGCCCCTTCCCCCACGCAGCCGGGGGCTTTGAGTTCTTGTACGTTGCCATCGACAAGTTCACAAAGTGGCCGGAAGTAGAACCAGTGAGAAAGGTAACCGCACAGTCAGCAGTCAAGTTCTTCAGGTCGATTGTTTGCCGTTTCGGAATCCCTAACAGGATCATCACCGACAACGGTACGCAATTCGCAAGTCGCACCTTCATGCAGTACGTCCAAGACCTTGGCGCCAAGGTCTGCTTCGCTTCTGTTGCTCACCCGAGAAGCAACGGTCAAGCGGAGAGGGAAAACGCTGAAGTGCCGCGCGGACTCAAGACAAGGACTTTCGACAGGCTGCACAAGTGCGGAAGAAACTGGATCGAGGAGTTGCCGGCGGCTCTTTGGTCAATCAGGACGACACCAAATCGAGCCACCGGGCAGACACCCTTTGCTCTTGTCTATGGAGCAGAGGCAGTTCTCCCCACGGAACTTGTATACGGGTCGCCTCGAGTGGTCGCTTACGATGAGCTCGAGCAAGAGCAGCTGCGGCAAGATGATGCGCTGCTCCTCGAGGAGAACCGTCTTCAGGCTGCTGTACGAGCTGCTCGGTACAAGCAAGCTTTGCGCCGCTACCATAGCCGCAAGGTTAAAGCAAGAATTCTCGAGGAAGGCGACCTTGTTCTTCGGCGCGTTCAGTCCGCCAAGAATTCCAACAAGTTGACGCCAAAGTGGGAAGGCCCTTATCGGGTGAAACAAGTCACTAGGCCCGGTGCAGTCCGCCTAGAGACCGAAGATGGCTTACCGGTGAGCAATTCCTGGAACATTGAGCATCTTCGCATGTTTTACCCATAAGGCGCGGTTGCCGTGATCCGCTCCGGCAACCACCTTTTGTACGAGTCTTGCAGCTATTGCATGTAATCCTTTGTACAAAGCCGGGCGCGGACCCCGTGCATCAGTAAAGCTTATGTGCCTCGCACAACTTGTCATTTCATGCCCTTTTTACTTTCTTGCATGTATTATCTGACACTTTGTGCAGCACCTATCCCTGGTAAGCAATAACGAACCACAAGGCTCCATATCTCTCTATTTTCTCTTCTTTCTTTTCTCTCAAGCAGAAGAAGTTTCCTCGCGCACAAGTTTGCCGGGGGGAAGGAGATAGTAGTATGGACCAAGTGCCGTTCAAGAGAGCCTTGCCTTGCTGGGAAGCAAACAACACAAAAGCTAAGTTGTCAAAGTTTGAGCGATCAAATTTTTAAATTTTTGAGTTATCTTCCTTGAACGACCGCACTTTGTATGGAAAACCTGTGCGCGGAGGAACCAACTCGTGGCTACCCGCGCCCTTACCTTGTTTCGAGCACGCTCAACGGCTTAAGTGTGCTGTGACAAGTGTCGCGCCCTTACTTCGTTTTCGAGTTCGCTCAACAATCTAAGTGTGCCGCGACTAGCTGCGACAAGGTTTCTTGTCGGCAACGGCATTGCCAGCAGGCTGCTGAAGTTCCGCACTCAGCGCTCGCGGCAAAGGTCCCTACGCCGGCAAGTTCCCTAAAAGCGTAGGGTAAAAGCATACAAAGCAAAGAAGTCAAGTAAAGGAAATAACATTGTGTTAACTACCCAAGATAAAGTTATATTACAAAGCAACTTGTCGCAGTACTAATGGACTATTGTTCATAACTTGGCTGACAGCGACAAGGAAAGAGGAAGATAAACGAGACTAATCTGCGCGGTCGCCCTCGACCCTCTTGATACCGCCCACCTTGTTCACGATAGGCGCGACAAGAGCCTTGAGCGCCTCCTGGTCAGCATCCGGAGGCAAGGTCCTGAGGACGTTGGTGAGATTGAGGCCCTGGTTGCGGTGCACTATCTTCATCAACACCTTCCCGAGGGCCCCCGCGCAGAGCTTGCGCGACTCGTCTGCCAGCTGCTTAGGGATCCTTTCCCGGAGCTGCTGGAGGGCCGGCGCCACCCCTCCGAAGAATAGACTCAGCTTGGCGCTGTGAGGGACATTCTCGTTGGTGGAGTACCCGAGGTGCTCCGCCCCCAGCTCCGCCAGCTCCTTGTCGACGTCGGCAGCGGCGGCAACAAGCCCCTCGGTCCAGTGCTCCACCGTCAGCCTGAAGTTGTTTTGGGAGAGAGCGGCACAGTCCAACAGTGCCCTCTCGGCCCTGAGATCCTCCTTCAGCTTCGTCTCCCGCTCTCTGGCGCCGTCAAGCGATCTGGTGAGGGTGGAAATCTTCAACTCCAGATCGGCGATGGAGTCCTTGGCGACGGCGAGCTCCTTGCCCTTGTCGGAGAGGCGGACCTGCAGCTCGGAGTGGTTGTGGGCGTCCTTCTCCCTCTCCGACACAAGTGCGACAACCTTCTCTTTGCTCGTCTTCAAATTGGCCTCCAGTTACGCCACCCTCGCCTCCAAGTCCCTCTTGGCGGTCTCAGCAGCTGCAGCGGCGTCCTTCACTTCCTGCAGAGCTCTGCCAAGAGACTGTTCGCGCGCGGAAAGTTCGTCCTCGTGGCTATCGAGGTCGACCTTCCGCTGCGTCAGTTCGCCTTCTCGCCGGGACAACTCCTCGGCGGCGAGCCGTTGCTGCTCCTCTGCTTCAGCCTTCTCCAGAATAAAGGCCTGGTGCGCCTCGGCAAGCTGCTCTCGCTCCTCCGCCAAGGATCGGAGAGCTGCTTGGTTGCTGGCTCGGAGCTCTTCGGCGCGTTTCTCCAAGTCGACGCCCGTCTTGGCGGCCAGAGCCTCTCGGGACTCCAGCTTAGCCTGTCGGGCGCGGTACAAGGCCAGAAGCCTCCGCAGAAGCCGCTCCTCTTCGGGCTCACTGCTGCTGCTTGGCGCGTCGACGAACTTCAACCCGGCGTAGGCGAGGACCTCCCCGTCAAAGACCTCTCCCTCCGCAGGCACCCTCGACGTGGACGCCCACGGGAGCTGGATGAAGACCCCGTTGCCGGCCTCCAGATAGGCGCCTGGCTCGGCTGTGGCAGCGGAGGGGTCGGCGGTCGGCGCAGCGCTTGACGCTCCTGCGGCCTCAGGGCCGTCAGTGCGACTGCCGGTCCCCTCCTCAGCTGTCGCGCCAGCGGTCTTGGCTGCCTCTTTGGCGGTGGGCTCGTCAGCACCAGCCGCCTCGTCGGTAGCGGCGGCACTGCCGGTGTCACCACGCGTGTCCTCCTCGACGGCGACCTCCGTCTCCATGGGCTCGGCTGCGGACGGGTCTGACAGAAGAAATAAAAAGAAGAAAGAAAGTGGTCAAGCAAATATCCAAAAAGAGAAATTCAGAAAAAGAAAAGTCCAAGGGTTTACCTGCACGGGCCTCCTCTTCGGCGGAGTTCCTTGCCGGGGAGCTCTCCCTCGGCGGCGTGGAGGTAACTCCCGCCGGCGGAGGACCAGTAGCGCCATCCCTTGGCGGAGTGCTCGCCCATGGCGGAGTACTCGCCCTTGGCGGGGTACTCGCCCTTGGCGGAGTACTCACCCTTGGCGGAGTGTCCTCCCTCGTCGGGGAGCTCCTCCTTGGCGGAGTGGTCGAGACGTGTGGCTCGTCGGGAGCGATCTCCTGGCGCTCCTGAGTCTGCTGCTCTGCTTCTGCTCAAATCAACAAATCAGACATCAGCAAAGATCGAAGACCCACGCGCGCCCGACGAGCGGAAAGTAGACAAGTGGCTTACGCTGGGGGCTGCTCTGGAGAGCAGCTGCCGGGTCCGGCAAACTTGCGCAAGCGCACCCCCTTCTGCTGCGGCGGGCTCGTCCTCGATGACGATCACCGGGACTTTAGCCCTCTTCGCTGCCCTCTGGGCCAGAGTCCTGGAATAAAGACAAGATCAGAATCAGGCAAAAGAAGTACAAGACAAGAATCAATAGAAAACTAAAGAGGAACAAGAATTGCGAAGACTTACTCTTCTTCCTCCTCGTCGTCGGAGCTGAGTGCCGAGAAATCGAAGTTCGGCTCGCGCGTCCCGGCACGAGGAGTTGGAGGAGTGGGCTCCCTTGGCCGCTTGGCGGGAGCAGGGGCGGCGGTCTGAGAAGACCCCGCTCCGGTCGACGCCGAGGCACGCGGGGCGGAAGGAGCCGTGGAGCCGGCCCGGGAAGCCCCCCCTCCAGCTGCCGTTGAAGCGCGAGGCACTCCCTTGGCGGCCTTGCTCGCCGCGGTGGCGCGTGTCGGACGGCGCTGCGGCTGCTGGCCCACCGGCCTCCCCGCCACGTTTGCGGCCTTGCGAAGGCACCTCCTTGTTTGAGCCGGAGGACTTGCTGGTGGTGGTGAGCTACCCGAGGACGAGGAAGAGGAGTCGAGGTT
Source organism: Secale cereale (assembly GCA_902687465.1). Taxonomy (NCBI): domain Eukaryota; kingdom Viridiplantae; phylum Streptophyta; class Magnoliopsida; order Poales; family Poaceae; genus Secale; species Secale cereale. Next base: position 202,150,519 of record LR738713.1, on the reverse strand, counting down.
CAGCGAGCCGCCTGAGTCTTTGGCAGGATCGCTTGATCCGACGCCCTGCTCAGCGGGCCCGCTCGACTCTGCGCCTTGCTCGGCGGCCTCGCTTGTCCCGGCAAGTTGCCCGACGAGCTTCCCCGCTTTGAGAAGCTCTTCCTCCTCGGCAAGACTTACCGCCTCCGCTGCATCCGCCTCCTCCACAGTGTATCCAAACTCGCCCGCGGCCCTGGCTGCAGCTGCCTCCTCCAACCTGGTGGCAATATATGCCATCTCCTGGTCGGTGGTGTCACGGGTGAGGCCCCTCTTCTCGTCGGGTTTGATTGGCAACTCCACCAAGTTGTCGAAGAACGTCTGCACGGCTTTGTCAGAAGGTTCCCGCCAAGTGGGGTCGATCCCGTGGGAATCACACAATGGCATCGCTGTGCGGATGGCGCTGAGCGACGAGTTGTTGCACAACGGAACTACGCCCCGCGGCAACACGAACCACTCTGGATGGGCGGAGTCGTACTTGAATAGCGCTTGGAGCATTGCGTTGAGCTCCAAGATAGTGAAATTGTAGTTGAGGCCTGGGCGCAGCCTCATAATGTCTGCCGCGTTATCAAACTCCCAAGCAGCCCTCTTCCTCTCCTGCAAGGGAGCGATGCGGCGGCGAAGAAAGTCTGCCCCGACAGCACCTACAGTGAGCTTGGCTTGCCGGAGGCGAAGAATCCTAGTGGTGGCTATCTTCGGCTTGTCGTCCTTAGGGGCCAGGTCACTCCAGTCATTGCCGCGTACTACTGCAACTTGGCGCCGGGAAGTGAACTGCTGCGGGTCATCCTCCATAATCCAACACCAGTTGGCCCTCCACTCATCCCACTTGCCGCGGAGCTCCCCCGTCAAGTAAGCCTCTTTCTTATGGAGCCTAAAGATCCAAGAGATTCCGCCGGACAGAGGAGACCCAGATTCGACTCGAGGAATGATGTAATGGCGGAAGAGAGCTACATTGGGGTAAACTCCGACGAAATTTTCGCACAGATGTGCGAAAATGGCCATGGTTAAGACGGCATCTGGGGTGAAGTCAAGGAGATGAAACCCGTAGGTATTCATGATATCATAGAAGAACTCCGAGAAGGGCGGGCATAGCCCGCAGTAGAAGAACAGAGCAAAAAAGGCATAGCCGCCCGGGAACATATCGCAGGCCACGGCGGGGAGTACCTTGGTGCGCGGATGCGCCTTTGTATCCCTCGACCAGAAGAGATAGAAGGTATCTTTCAGCTCCTCCGCACTAAGCCTCGGCGGGAAGACCGCCATCTTCTTCCGCATTGCTACTAGCTTCAGCGCCTTGGCGGACTTTGCGGCCTTCGCCTTGTCGCCCTTCGGGGCCATGGCGGGACGGCGAGGGAAGTCGACGGCGCCGGAGATGCTGGCGGCGGCGGAGGGAGGCGGAGCACTGCTCTCTTTCGACCTTCGAGGAGGAGGGGAGCGGCAGGGGTTTCTGGAGGATGAAGAAGCAACGGGCGAATGGAAGGAACTGCCCCTGTTTCCCCTGCTTTTAAGGGGGGAGAGGGGGACGTTCCGCATTTTCCCATTAAAGAAACAGGCCACGATCTCTCCCACGACGCCGCAATCGACGCGTGCCGTTAGGGAGGGGCGCGGTGGATACATAGTGGGATACGGCGCGCCGCGGGCCGCGCGTGCCCGTGCACTGTTTTCGGCCTCGCCCAACAGCGCTCGGCACCGTGTATGGCCCAGGCCCGGGGGCTCCCGTCGGTGTACTAAAGTAGGGGTACCTTAGTATCCCGAACTTGTACACGGGCAGTAGCAGCGTCCCGAGGCAGGGCTTGCCGCGCGACCGCCAATGCCCACTGTGGTTCCTTTGGAGCCATTCAAGAACAAAGTATTCAAGTTAAAGAAACAAGACCCCGGCAAGAGGAGCTTGCCGGGAAGGCCACTCATGACTCAAGACCACCTCTTTGGTACAAGACTCTGGCAAGAGGGGCTTGCCGGGAAGGCCAAACATGGCATTTCAAGAGACTTGCCGCGACGCGCCATGCGTCCCGGCAAGGCCCGGGGAGCGACAATCTTACGGGCGTGACAAGGTAGCAGCCGCGGCAAGGCGCTTGCCGCGGCAAACTTCCACTAGGTACCCGCGCTCCAGCGCATCCACCCACGCGTCGCCCTAGGGCCCTTCCAGGCGCACATGGCGGAAGGCTGTGCAGCCTGGGGTACACAGTGCCAAGCTGCGATGACGAGGCCACCGTCGTGGCGGACGGAGGCGCCCTGACGGACACTTTTTGCAGTGTTCGGGGCGACGGCGATGGGCATTTAATGCCCTTGTCCCCTGCCGCCAGGGTTAGGTATAGAGCACTATCCAAACACTGTTCCAACTACCACCCATTTTACGTTTTTACCCTCACCTACGTTGCCACCTGTCGGTGACCCCTTTGACCTATAAGAGGAGGCCCATGCGCAACGTAGAGGGGGTTCCGGGGATCGATCACTCTCACGCTCGGTACTGCTAGCGATCAACACTGTAGTTCTTCTCGCTCCCGAGCCCAGAACGTAATACAAATCAAGGCAGGAGTAGGGTTTTACGCCTTTGTGCGGCCCGAACCTGGGTAAACTGCTCGCATGCTTGCCTCGATCTGCTCTTTGTGCATCCTCCGCCCCCTTGCCGTACCGAAAAGGGGCTCCGGTCCCATAGGTGTTCGTGGGCGATCTGTTTCCCCGACAGCATGAAACCGAAGAACCTTTGTAAATCACTAAGTTACCTCAACGGGGGTATGAATGTCCCCAACAATAAGCATTTCATATTTCTTTTTAATAGTAGGTAGAGGTAGTTGAAAACTTTCAATAGTGATTGTCGGAGATGTTTCAATAATATTAGTACCATTCAATTGGAATTGTTTCTTCGGAAAGTGCACATTATGCTCATTACCATTGATATGAAAAGTGACTTTGCTTTTATTTCAATTAATAACAGCCCCTGCAATATTCAAGAAGGGTATACCAAGGATAATCGACATCTTGTCGTCTTCGGGCATCTCAAGTATAACAAAGTTTGTTAAAACAATAGCATTAGCAACAACAACTGGTACATCCTCGCAGATACCGATAGGAATGGTAGCTGATTTGTCAGCCATTTGCAAAGATACTCCAGTAGGTGTGAGCTTATTCGAATCAAGCCTTTTATATAAAGATAAAGGCATAAGACTAACACCAGCTCCTAAATCACATAAAGCAGTTTTCACATAATTCCTTGTGGTGGAGCAAGGTATAGTTGGTATTCCTGGGTCTCCAAGTCTCTTAGGTACTCCATCCTTAAAAGTATAATTAGCAAGCATGGTGGAGATTTCAGCTGCCGATATTTTTCTCTTATTAGTGATGATGTACTTCATGTACTTTGCATAAGGAGGCATATTCAAGATATCAATAGAGCGAGTACGCAAAAAGACTGGCCTCGGCATTAAAGCAAAGCGTTCAAATTCTTCATCATCTTTATTTAGTTGACTTTGGTGGAAAAAACATAGGTTTTTGAACCCACGGCTCTATCTTTACCGTGTTTCCTAGCAACAAAGTCTCTTTTATCATATATTTTATTCTTAGGGGTTGGGTTATCAAGATCAACTGGTGGTTCTATTTCAACATCATTATCTGGTTCTTTTTCATTGTTTGGTTGAGTATCTTGATGAACCTCAGCATTATCTTTTTCATTATCACTAGGTGAATGTTGATTACCAGATTGAATTTCAGCATCAGAGATAGAAACATCATTATCATTATCAGGAGGTTTTTCTACTCCAGGTTCACTAGTAGCATGCAAAGTCCTATCATTTTTCTTTTTCTTTTTGTTTTTAGAAGGACTAGGTGTAGTGGTGTTGTTTCTTTGTGAATCTTGTTCAATTCTTTTTGGGTGTCCCTCAGTATAAAGTTGTTCCTGAGTCATTTTTCCTCCTCTAGTTGCAACTCTAACCACAAAGTCATGTATGTTGTTGTTCATTTCGTCAAGCAATTCTCTTTGTGATTTAGCAACTTGTTCTAACTGAGTTTGAACCACAAAAGCATGCTGTCCCACACCTCTAACATCATTTGAGATTCTAAATAACAAGTCACTGAAGCGAGCAATCATATCAGAATTGTATTTCAATTGTTTGATAACATTTCCATTGAAGTGGTCATGTTTCCTAATATAATTTTCAAACTCATGAAGGCATTGGCTAGGGTGCATATTGTGAGGATTGTCATTATCATTGAATTTCATTATAGAATTTATCTCTACCACCTTAGGCTGTGGTGGTGCATTAAGCCCATGTATTTCTTCATTTGGAGGTAAAATTTTAATATCCTCATCTTTAATAAATTTTTCCTTCATGAATTTCTTTGCCTCATGCATATCTTCAGGACTGAGATATAATATACCCCTCTTCCTCGGAGTGGGCTTAGGCGGTGGTTTAGGAAGAGTCCAATTATCATAATTTTCCAATATGTTATTCAACAGTTCTTCAGCTTGTCCAATAGTCCGTTCCCTGAGAACACAACCAGCACAACTATCTAGGAAGTCCCTAGAAGCATCAGTTAGTCCATCATAGAAGATATCAAGTATTTCATTTTTCTGAGGATGATCTGTCAAAGCGTTAAGTAACTGGCAAAGCTTCCCCCAAGCTTGTGGGAGACTCGTTTCTTTAATTTGCACAAAGTTAAATATTTCATGTAGGGCAGCTTGTTTCTTATGAGCAGAAAAATATTTTTCAGAGAACTAATAAATCATATCCTCGGGACTACACACAACCTGGAGCAAGTGTATTGTACCAATCTTTAGCAGCACCCTTTAATGAGAACGAAAATAATTTGAGAATATAGTAGTAACGAGTTTTCTCATCATGAGTAAAATGGGTAGCTATGTCATTCAACTTAGTGAGATGTACAACAACAATTTTGGTTTCATAACCATGGAAAGGATCAGATTCAACCAAAGTGATTATCTCTGGCTCGACAGCGTATTCATAATCCTTATTATCAATAAAGATATGTGAGGTGGCAAACTTGGGATCACATTTCATTCTAGCATTCAGAGACTTTTCTTTATAGTTGCATAATAATTTCTCTAGGTCATCTCTATCCTTACAAGCAAGAATATCTCTAGTTGTTTCCTCATTCATAACATAACCTTCAGGTACGTTAGGAAATTCATATCTAGGAAGGCTAGTTGTAGTAGGTGTTTCTAAATTTCAGTTTCAAGCTCATCATCAGAATCAACAACATCATGTTATCTTACTCTAGTAATTTGTTCATCAAGAAATTCACCAAGTGGCACATCATCATCATGCAAGGTACTAGCTTCAACATAAGTATCATTCATTGGAGAAGTAGCATCATTAATAACTTGAAACATATCAGGATTAATAGCAAGTGGTGGTGTTGCAAGTTTACTTATAACAGAAGGTGAATCTAAAGCAGAACTAGATGATAGTTCCTTACCTCCCTTTGTCTTAGAGGGAAAAATCTTAGTCTTAGCATTTTTCAGATTCTTCATAGTGATAAATTGATTATAATTCCAAGTGACTCAACAAATATAGGTATGCTCCTAGGCAATGGCACCAGAAAAAGTTCTAGATAACCCACAAGTATAGGGGATCGCAACACTTTTTGAGGGTAGATTATTCAACCCAAATTTATAGATTCGACACAACGGGAGCCAAAGAATATTTGTAAGTATTAGCAGCTAAATTGTCAATTCAACCACACCTGGAGATTAATTATCTGCAGCAAAGTGATCGGTAGCACAGTAATATGATAATTTTTATAATAGTGGTAGCATCAATAGTAACGGTAATAGTGATAGCAGTAATTTTGTAACAAGTGCAACAGTAGCAATAGCAGTAATAACTTACCAGAAACAATATATGATAAATTCGTAGGCATTGTATCGGTAATTTGTTGGATGATATTCATCACGTGACAGTCATAACCTAGGGCGGTACGACACTAGCTCCAGTTCATAAATATAATGAGGCATGTATTCCATAAATAGTCATACGTGCTTATGGAAAGAACTTGCATGACATCTTTTGTCCTACCCTCCCGTGGCAGCGGGGTCCATATTGGAAACTAAGGGATATTAAGGCCTCCTTTTAATAGAGAACCGAAACAAAGCATTAACATAAGGTGAATACATCAACTCCTCAAACTACAGTCATCACTGGGAGTGGTCCTGGCTATTGTCACTCCGGCGTTGCCGGATCATAACACGTAGTAGGTGAATATAACTTGCAAGATCGGATCTAAAACATGGATATAATGGTGATAACATAAATGGTTCAGATCTGAAATCATTGCACCCGGGCCCAAAGTGAAAAGCATTAAGCATTGCCAAGTCATAGCAACATCAATCTCAGAACATAGTGGATACTAGGGATCGACCCTAACAAAACTAACTACATTACATGATGAATCTCATCCAACTCCTCGCCAACCAGCGAGCCTACGAAGAAATTACTCACTCCTGGTGGGGAGCATCACGAATTGGTGATGGAGAAGGGTTGGTGATGACGAAGAACGAAGATCCTCCTCTCCTGAGCCCGAAACGGACTCCTGATCTGGCCTCCAGTTGAAGAACAGGAGGTGATGGCGGCTCCGTCTCATGGATCACCTGATAATTCTTTCTCCCAGATTTTTTTTGGAAATATAGGATTTTATAGCATCTATATCAGGGTTAGCGTGGCCACCAGGTGGGGACTACACACCTGTGCACGCTGGGAAGTGGGCGCGCCCTGGTGGGTTGTGCCCACCCAGGTGCCCCCCTCGGATGGTTCTTGGCTCCAGTATTTTTCTATTATTGTAAAAAAAATCTGGCAAAGTTTCTTTACATTCTGAGAACTTTTATTTCTGCACAAAAACAACACGATGGTAGTTTTGCTGAAAACAACGTCAGTCCTAGGTTAGTTTCATTCAAATCATGCAAATTAGAGTCCAAAACAAGGGGAAAAGCATTAGGAAAAGTAGATATGTTGGAGACGTATCATGATCTGCATAGTATCTACTAATATAACATACTATGCTATTTATTTGAGCAGGCTTCCCTGTTAGCGGCATCCGTCGAGGCCGCAGAGGTTTCCCAGCTCAATCGGAAGCTTCGAGAAGCTGACGAAGAGCTCAAATGCATTAACAATCGGTTTGATGAAACGCAAGGTATGCAGACTTTGAAAATTATTATGTCGAAAAGACTATATGTCTTTATTTAAGAGTTTTAACTCATTGTGTGTTGTGATTATGGTCACAGTTGGTGCAGCCGAGGTTGAGACCCTCAAGGGCGCCCTTGCTCAGGCCAAGAAGGAGGCCGAGATGAAAAAGGCAGCCGCTGGCAAAGCATCTGTCGAGCTAGAGGCCGAACAGGCCTACCGCCGTCAACATGAGTCTCGGGTGGCCAAAGTCGAACTAGAGCCGTGAGACGCCATCTGCAAATGCGAGGCGTTGGAGCTGAAGACTTCAAACCAATCATCCGAGCTCAACAAAAGCTCTCAAAGGTGCCCGGATGGCCTTCGTCCGCGTCAAGATGCACTGGGTGAAGATGAAGGCCACCGGAGAGGTACTTCGATCATGTCCTATAAGAATCCCGTATTGTAGAGGGCCAATGCTCATATGACATGGATTTTAATTAAGTGTGTTCGGGTTGTAAAGACTATGCTTATGAACCGATATGTATGAATATATCTTGGCGCGTTATATTCCAGCGACTTTTCCTCCCATACGGCCGTTTATTGTTAATTCTGAAAGTTTCCAGTTGTCGGCTTCAGCCCCCATGTAGATGATACAGGGGTGTTCGGCATAACGTGTGATCACTCTTTACCCAACGTCTTGGTCAGTAAAGGAGGTGTCCGCGAAGTGAACCAGGCAATTAGACTATGCGGCTTTGTTTCTTTCACTTAGCCATAGGAGTTTGACAGTGGGGCTAAGGACTAGCCCCTTGTGCGTGTGCGGCTATCTGGCTTACGGTGCCTACTCTACATGGCTGGGAAAAGACCAGCCCCTCGTGTAACTCGGGATCGCTAACGATATGTAGTATAATATTGAGTCGCCGAATCGTCGACCAACTCTCGCTTATCATGACAGCCTGTTTTGGGCTTTATCTACTGAGGTACTTGACCGGATGAACCATAAATACAATCATAGTAGTTCTCCCTTTACTACCTTAGCCGCACAATGCATAACATAAGGTGGTAAGTGAAGGAAATATGCCCTAGAGGCAATAATAAAGATGTTATTTGTATTTCCTTATATCATGATAAATGTCTTTTATTCATGCTAGAATTGTATTAACCGGAAACTTAGTACATGTGTGGATACATAGACAAAACAGTATGTCCCTAGTATGCCTCTACTAGACTAGCTCATTGATCAAAGATGGTTATGTTTCCTAGCCATAGACATGAGTTGTCATTTGATCAACGGGATCACATCATTAGGAGAATGATGTGATGGACAAGACCCATCCGTTAGCATAGCACTATGATCGTTTAGTTTAACTGCTATTGCTTTCTTCATAACTTATACATGTTCCTATGACTATGAGATTATGCAACTCCCGAATACCATAGGAACACCTTGTGTGCTATCAAACGTCACAACGTAACTGGGTGATCATAAAGATGCTCTATAGGTGTCTCCGAAAGTATTCGTGGTGTTGGCATAGATCAAGATTAGGATTTGTCACTCCGAGTGTCGGAGAGGTATCTCTGGGCCCTCTCGGTAACACACATCATAATAAGACTTGCAAGCAAAATACTAATGAGTTAGTCACGAGATGATGTGTTACGGAACGAGTAAAGAGACTTGCCGGTAACGAGATTGAACTAGGTATAAAGATACCGACGATCGAATCTCGGGCAAGTAACATACCGTTTGACAAAAGGAACAACGTATGTTGTTATGCGGTTCTGACCGATAAAAGATCTTCGTAGAATATGTAGGAGCCAATATGAACATCCAGGTTCCGCTATTGGTTATTGACCGGAGATGAGTCTCGGTCATGTCTACATAGTTCTCGAACCCATAGGGTCCGCACGCTTAACGTTTGATGACAATCGGTATTATGAGTTTATGAGTATTGATGTACCGAAGGTAGTTCGGAGTCCCGGATGAGATCACGGACATGACGAGGAGTCTCGGAATGTCCGTGACATAAAGATTGATATATTGGACGGCTATATTCGGGCACCGGAAGTATACCGGAAAAGTTTCGGATTTATCGGGAATGCCGGAGGGGGTTACCGGAACCCCCTACGAGAGGGGATGGTCCATAGTGGGCCTAAAGGGAAAAAGAGAGGCAGCCCATAGGGCTGGCCGGCGCCCCCACCTAGGGTTCCTAGTTGGACTAGGATTGGGGGGGGGGCGGGGGTGCCACCTCTCCTATTCCTTCCCCCCTTCTTCCTTTTGGTGAATCCTACTAGGAATAGGATTGCAATCCTATTCCTAGTAGGACTCCTTCCCTAGCCGCACCAGGAAGGGCCGGCCGGCCTCCCTCCCCTGCTCCTTTATATACGGGGGCAGGGGGGCACCCAAAGACACACAAGTTGAATTGTTTTAGCCTTGTGCGGTGCCCCCCTCCACAAAATCACACCTCGGTCATACCGTCGCGGAGCTTAGGCGAAGCCCTGCGCCGGTGAACACATCATATCCGTCACCACGCCGTCGTGCTGACGAAACTCTCCCGTGAAGCTCAACTGGATCAAGAGCTCGTGGGACGTCATCAAGCTGAACGTGTGCTGAACGCGGAGGTGCCGTACGTTCGGTGCTTGATCGGTTGGATCGCGAAGAAGTTCGACAACATCAACCGCGTCACTTGACGCTTCCGCTCCCGGTCTACGAGGGTACGTAGACACACTCTTCCCTCTCGTTGCTATGCATTTGGTAGATAGATCTTGCGTGATCGTAGGAAAATTTTAAAATACTACGTTCCCCAACAGTGGCATCATGAGCCAGGTCTATGCGTAGATGATATGCACGAGTAGAACACAATGAGATTGTGGACGATAATAGTCATACTGGTTACCAGCATGTCATACTTTGCTTCGGCGGTATTGTGAGATGAAGCGGCCCGGACCGACATTACGCGTACGCTTACGCGAGACTGGTTTCACCGTTACGAGCACTCGTTGCTTAAAGGTGACTGGCGGGTGTCTGTCTCTCTCACTTTAGCTGAATCAAGTGTGGCTACGCCCGGTCCTTGTGAAGGTTAAAACAGCACATACTTGACGAAACAACGTTGTGGTTTTGTATGCGTAGGTAAGAACGGTTCTTGCTAAAGCCCGTAGCAGCCACGTAAAACTTGCAACAAACAAAGTAGAGGACGTCTAACTTGTTTTTGCAGGGCATGTTGTGATGTGATATGGTCAAGACATGATGAGTTATACAGTTTTGTATGAGATGATCATGTTTTGTAAAGTTATCGGCAACTGGCAGGAGCCATATGGTTGTCGCTTTATTGTATGAAATGCAATCGCCATGTAATTGCTTTACTTTATCACTAAACGGTAGCGGTAGTCGTAGAAGCAATAGTTGGCGAGACGACAACGATGCTACGATGGAGATCAAGGTGTCGCGCCGGTGATGAAGGTGATCATGACGGTGCTTTGGAGATGAAGATCAAAAGCACAAGATGATGATGGCCATATCATGTCACATATTTTGATTGCATGTGATGTTTATCTTATTATGCTTCTTATTTTGCTTAGAACGACGGTAGCATTATAATATGATCCCTTACTAAATTTCAAGGTATAAGTGTTCTCCCTGAGTATGCACCGTTGCGAAAGTTCGTCGTGCCGAGACACCACGTGATGATCGGGTGTGATAAGCTCTACGTTCAAATACAACGGGTGTAAGCCAGTTTTGCACACGCAGAATACTCGGGTTAAACTTGACGAGCCTAGCATATACATATATGGCCTCGGACCACTGGAGACCGAAAGGTCGAGCGTGAATCATATAGTAGATATGACCAACATAAGATGTTCACCATTGAAAACTACTCCATCTCACGTGATGATCGGACATGGTTTAGTAGATTTGGATCACATGATCATTTAGATGACCAGAGGGATGTCTATCTAAGTGGGAGTTCTTTAAATTAATATGATTAAATTGAACTTTAATTTGTCATGAACTTAGTCCTGATAGTTTTGCATATCTATGTCGTTGTAGATCAATGGCCCGTGCTATCGTTCCTTTGAATTTTAATGCATTCCTAGAGAAAGCTAAGTTGAAAGATGATGGTAGCAATTACACGGACTGGGTCCGTAACCTGAGGATTATCCTCATTGCTGCACAGAAGAATTATGTCCTTGAAGCACCGCTAGGTGACAAGCCCCCTTCCGCTGATGCAGACGCTTTGAATGTCTGGCAGTCGCGGTCTGATGACTACACGATAGTTCAGTATGCCATGCTTTACGGCTTAGAACCGGGACTTCAACGATGTTTTGAACGTCATGGACCATATGAGATGTTCCAAGAGTTGAAGTTAATATTTCAAGCAAATGCCCGAATTGAGAAATATGAGATTTCCAATAAGTTCTACAGCTGCAAAATGGAGGAGAATAGTTCTATCAGTGAACACTTGCTCCGAATGTCTGGGTACTACACTCATATGACTCAACTTGGTTGCAAAGTTGACGAGGATAGTGTTATTGATAGAGTTCTTCAATCACTGCCACCAAGCTATAAAGGCTTCGTGATGAACTATAACATGCAAGGGATGGAAAAGACAATTCCCGAGCTCTTCGCTATGCTCAAAGCTGCGGAGGTAGAAATCAAAAAGGAGCATCAAGTGTTGATGGTTAACAAGACCACAAGTTTCAAGAAAAAGGGCAAGGGAAAGAAAGCGAACTTCAAAAAGAATAGCAAGTCAGTTGCTACTTCCAGGAAGAAACCCAAATCTGGAGCCAAGCCTGAAACTGAGTGCTTCTACTGCAAGGGGACTGGACACTGGAAGCGGAACTGCCCCAAGTATTTGGCGGATAAGAAGGATGGCAAGATGAACAAAGGTATATGTGATATACATGTTATTGATGTGTACCTTAATAATGCTCGTAGTAGTACCTGGGTATTTGATACCGGTTCGGTTGCTAATATTTGTAACTCGAAACAGGGACTACGGATTAAACGAAGATTAGCTAAGGACGAGGTGATGATGCGCGTGGGAAACGGTTCCAAAGTCGATGTGATCGCCGTCGGCACGCTACCTCTACATCTACCTTCGGGATTAGTTTTAGACCTAAATAATTGTTATTTGGTGCCAGCGTTAAGCATGAACATTATATCTGGATCTTGTTTATTGCGAGACGGTTATTCATTTAAATCAGAGAATAATGGTTGTTCCATTTTAATGAATAATATCTTTTATGGTCATGCACCCTTAAAGAGTGGTCTATTCTTATTGGATCTCGATTGTAGTGATACACATATTCATAATATTGAAACCAAAAGATGCAAGGCTAATAATGATAGTGCAACTTATTTGTGGCACTTCCGTTTAGGTCATATTGGTATAAAACGCATGAAGAAACTCCATAAAGATGGACTTTTGGAATCACTTGATTATGAATCACTTGGTGCTTGCGAACCATGCCTCATGGGCAAGATGACTAAAACTCCGTTCTCCGGAACTATGGAGCGAGCAACAGATTTGTTGGAAATCATACATACTGATGTATGTGGACCAATGAGTGTTGATGCTCGCGGCGGGTATCGTTATTTTCTGACCTTCACTGATGATTTGAGCAGATATGGGTATATCTACTTAATGAAGCACAAGTCTGAAACATTTGAAAAGTTCAAGGAATTTCAGAGTGAAGTAGAGAATCATCGTAACAAGAAAATAAAGTTCCTACGATCAGATCGTGGAGGAGAATATTTGAGTTACGAGTTTGGTCTTCATTTGAAACAATGTGGAATAGTTTCACAACTCACGCCACCTGGAACACCACAGCGTAATGGTGTGTCCGAACGTCGTAACCGTACTTTATTGGATATGGTGCGATCTATGATGTCTCTTACCGATTTACCACTATCGTTTTGGGGTTATGCTTTAGAGACAGCTGCATTCACGTTAAATAGGGCACCATCTAAATCCGTTGATACGACACCTTATGAACTATGGTTTGGCAAGAAACCAAAGTTGTCGTTTCTTAAAATTTGGGGCTGCGATGCTTATGTGAAAACACTTCAACCTGATAAGCTCGATCCCAAGTCGGAAAAATGTGTCTTCATAGGATACCCAAAAGAGACTGTTGGGTACACCTTCTATCACAGATCCGAAGGCAAAATATTCGTTGCTAAGAACGGATCCTTTCTAGAAAAAGAGTTTCTCTCGAAAGAAGTGAGTGGGAGGAAAGTAGAACTTGATGAGGTTATTGTACCTTCTCCCGGATTGGAAAATAATACATCACAGGAAATTGTTCCAGTGATTCCTACACCAATTAGTGAGGAAGTTAATGATAATGATCATGAAACTTCGGATCAAGTTTCTACTGAACGTCGTAGATCAACCAGAGTACGTTCCGCACCAGAGTGGTACGGCAACCCAGTTCTGGAAATCATGTTACTAGACCATGATGAACCTACGAACTATGAGGAAGCGATGATGAGCCCAGATTCCGCAAAATGGCTTGAAGCCATGAAATCTGAGATGGGATCCATGTATGAGAACAAAGTATGGACTTTGGTTGACTTGCCCGATGATCGGCTAGCCATCGAAAATAAATGGATCTTCAAGAGGAAGACCGACGCAGACGGTAATATTACTGTTTACAAAGCTCGACTTGTTGCGAAAGGTTTTCGACAAGTTCAAGGAGTTGACTACGATGAGACTTTCTCACCTGTAGCGATGCTTAAGTCTATCCGAATCATGTTAGCAATTGCCGCATTTTATGATTATGAAATCTGGCAAATGGATGTCAAAACTGCATTCCTAAATGGATATCTCAAAGAAGAGTTGTATATGATGCAACCAGAAGGTTTTGTCGATCCAAAAGGTGCTAACAAAGTATGCAAGCTCCAGCGATCCATCTATGGACTGGTGCAAGCATCTCGGAGTTGGAATATACGCTTTGATGAGGTGATCAAAGCATATGGTTTTATACAGACTTTTGGAGAAGCCTGTATTTACAAGAAAGTGAGTGGGAGCTCTGTAGCATTTCTAATATTATATGTAGATGACATATTGTTGATTGGAAATGATATAGAATTTCTGGATAGCATAAAAGGATACTTGAATAAAAGATTTTCAATGAAAGACCTCGGTGAAGCTGCTTATATATTAGGTATCAAGATCTATAGAGATAGATCAAGACGCTTAATTGGACTTTCACAAAGCACATACCTTGATAAGATTTTGAAGAAGTTCAAAATGGATCAGTCAAAGAAAGGGTTCTTGCCTATTTTACAAGGTATGAAGTTGAGTAAGACTCAATGCCTGACCACTGCAGAAGGTAGAGAGAAAATGAAAGTCATTCCCTATGCCTCAGCCATAGGATCTATCATGTATGCAATGCTGTGTACCAGACCTGATGTGTGCCTTGCTATAAGTCTAGCAGGGAGGTACCAAAGTAATCCAGGAGTGGATCACTGGACAGCGGTCAGAAACATCCTAAAGTATCTGAAAAGAACAAAGGATATGTTTCTCGTATATGGAGGTGACAAAGAGCTCGTCGTAAACGGTTACGTCGATTCTAGCTTTGACACTGATCCGGATGACTCAAAGTCACAAACCGGATATGTATTTTTATTGAACGGTGGAGCTGTCAGCTGGTGCAGTTCCAAGCAGAGCGTCGTGGCGGGATCTACGTGTGAAGCGGAATACATAGCTGCTTCAGAAGTAGCAAATGAAGGAGTCTGGATGAAGGAGTTCATATCCGATCTAGGTGTAGTACCTAGTGCATCGGGTCCAATGAAAATCTTTTGTGACAACACTGGAGCCATAGCCTTGGCGAAGGAATCCAGGTTTCACAAGAGAACAAAGCACATCAAAAGACGCTTCAATTCCATCCGCGATCTAGTCAAGGAGGGAGACATAGAGATTTGCAAAATACATACGGATCTGAATGTTGCAGACCCGTTGACTAAGCCTCTTCCACGGGCAAAACATGATCAGCACCAAGACTCCATGGGTGTGAGGATCATCACTTTGTAATCTAGATTATTCACTCTAGTTCAAGTGGGAGACTGAAGGAAATATGCCCTAGAGGCAATAATAAAGATGTTATTTGTATTTCCTTATATCATGATAAATGTCTTTTATTCATGCTAGAATTGTATTAACCGGAAACTTAGTACATGTGTGGATACATAGACAAAACAGTATGTCCCTAGTATGCCTCTACTAGACTAGCTCATTGATCAAAGATGGTTATGTTTCCTAGCCATAGACATGAGTTGTCATTTGATCAACGGGGTCACATCATTAGGAGAATGATGTGATGGACATGACCCATCCGTTAGCATAGCACTATGATCGTTTAGTTTAACTGCTATTGCTTTCTTCATAACTTATACATGTTCCTATGACTATGAGATTATGCAACTCCCGAATACCGTAGGAACACCTTGTGTGCTATCAAACGTCACAACGTAACTGGGTGATCATAAATATGCTCTACAGGTGTCTCCGAAAGTATTCGTGGTGTTGGCATAGATCAAGAATAGGATTTGTCACTCCGAGTGTCGGAGAGGTATCTCTGGGCCCTCTCGGTAACACACATCATAATAAGCCTTGCAAGCAAAAGACTAATGAGTTAGTCACGAGATGATGTGTTACGGAACGAGTAAAAAGACTTGCCGATAACGAGATTGAACTAGGTATAAAGATACCGACGATCGAATCTCGGGCAAGTAACATACCGTTTGACAAAAGGAACAACGTATGTTGTTATGCGGTTCTGACCGATAAAAGATCTTCATAGAATATGTAGGAGCCAATATGAACATCCAGGTTCCGCTATTGGTTATTGACCGGAGATGAGTCTCGGTCATGTCTACATAGTTCTCGAACCCGTAGGGTCCGCACGCTTAACGTTTGATGACGATCGGTATTATGAGTTTATGAGTATTGATGTACCGAAGGTAGTTCAGAGTCCCGGATGAGATCACGGACATGACGAGGAGTCTCGGAATGTCCGAGACATAAAGATTGATATATTGGACGGCTATATTCGGGCACCGGAAGTATACCGGAAAAGTTTCGGATTTATCGGGAATGCCGGAGGGGGTTACCGGAACCCCCTACGAGAGGGGATGGTCCATAGTGGGCCTAAAGGGAAAGAGAGAGGCAGCCCATAGGGCTGGCCGGCGCCCCCACCTAGGGTTCCTAGTTGGACTAGGATTGGGGGGGTGCCACCTCTCCTATTCCTTTCCCCCTTCTTCCTTTTGGTGAATCCTACTAGGAATAGGATTGCAATCCTATTCCTAGTAGGACTCCTTCCCTAGCCGCACCAGGAAGGGCCGGCCGGCCTCCCTCCCCTGCTCCTTTATATACGGGGGCAGGGGGGCACCCAAAGACACACAAGTTGAATTGTTTTAGCCGTGTGCGGTGCCCCCCTCCACAGAATCACACCTCGGTCATACCGTCGCGGAGCTTAGGCGAAGCCCTGCGCCGGTGAACACATCATATCCGTCACCACGCCGTCGTGCTGACGAAACTCTCCCGTGAAGCTCAACTGGATCAAGAGCTCGTGGGACGTCATCAAGCTGAACGTGTGCTGAATGCGGAGGTGCCGTACGTTCGGTGCTTGATCGGTTGGATCGCGAAGAAGTTCGACAACATCAACCGCGTCACTTGACGCTTCCGCTCC
>LR738713.1:202112561-202133704 GCA_902687465.1 Secale cereale | reverse complement strand
GAGTCCCGGATGAGATCACGGACATGACGAGGAGTCTCGGAATGTCCGAGACATAAAGATTGATATATTGGACGGCTATATTCGGGCACCGGAAGTATACCGGAAAAGTTTCGGATTTATCGGGAATGCCGGAGGGGGTTACCGGAACCCCCTACGAGAGGGGATGGTCCATAGTGGGCCTAAAGGGAAAGAGAGAGGCAGCCCATAGGGCTGGCCGGCGCCCCCACCTAGGGTTCCTAGTTGGACTAGGATTGGGGGGGGGGGGGCGCCACCTCTCCTATTCCTTTCCCCCTTCTTCCTTTTGGTGAATCCTACTAGGAATAGGATTGCAATCCTATTCCTAGTAGGACTCCTTCCCTAGCCGCACCAGGAAGGGCCGGCCGGCCTCCCTCCCCTGCTCCTTTATATACGGGGGCAGGGGTGCACCCAAAGACACACAAGTTGAATTGTTTTAGCCGTGTGCGGTGCCCCCCTCCACAGAATCACACCTCGGTCATACCGTCGCGGAGCTTAGGCGAAGCCCTTCGCCGGTGAACACATCATATCCGTCACCACGCCGTCGTGCTGACGAAACTCTCCCGTGAAGCTCAACTGGATCAAGAGCTCGTGGGACGTCATCAAGCTGAACGTGTGCTGAACGCGGAGGTGCCGTACGTTCGGTGCTTGATCGGTTGGATCGCGAAGAAGTTCGACAACATCAACCGCGTCACTTGACGCTTACGCTCCCGGTCTACGAGGGTACGTAGACACACTCTTCCCTCTCGTTGCTATGCATTTGGTAGATAGATCTTGCGTGATCGTAGGAAAATTTTAAAATACTACGTTCCCCAACAGTAAGTACAGGAGCTGGGCAACCCAACTATAGACCCAAGACATAATTCGGAGCCGATGCATATAACACAATATCTGGGACGCCGAACAATTCCCTATCGGTGTTTGGACTTTGAAGTGTGTTAGGCCGCATACAGCCCCTGGTGTTAAGTCCAGAGTGAAGCATATGTGGCAATCTGAAGTAGGGAGAGAACACAGATGGTAAACTAAAATAAACTCCAAACAAAGTGGAACCCAACTACTTCTTTTATACCCTGATTAATACGCCAAGCTGTGTAGTTATAGATAATTCCGATAACATATTATGAATTTTACATGCAAAAAAGAAAATAATAAAGGGAAAGGTTTACACAGAGCCTAAGGTTAATGATTTGAGAAAAAATCCCAATGAAGCCCTGCTACACGTCTACGCCATTTCTCCTTTGTGACATATCCTTGAAGGAGAGAGGTCTGATAGCCGTCTGTGAAAAGGGGAGAGGAAATGTGGAAAAGGATTCCCTGCACAACCATAGATAATGTGGGTTCTTTGATGACCCTGCAAAGAAAATATACTTAGAGTCTGAATAGGGTCGAGCCATACTATGGATCGTTTTTCTGCAGTGTGCCCCCGACACTACCCAAGGTATTTTAAGGGCGTAGTTGTGTACACGATGTATGTATGCCACAACCTTGTAAAGTAGTCTACGGAGGCGTAACTGCTAATCAAGCTCAGGTTCTTCTGAGCTGCCGCATTGTAATGCGGGCTGGACACGTTTTGCGGTGTCTCTAGTATTGACGACCGGTGAATTATTTGGCTTGAATAGGCCGCCTTGAACTTTGGCTGCTAGGGCCGTGGTATCCTCCTCTGTACGGAGGGAGCACTCCATATTCCCGTTGACTGTGATGATGCCGCAAGGTCCAGGCATTTAAGCTTGAGGTAAGCATAGTGCAGGACTGCATTAAAGTGGGCAAAGGCATTTCTTCTAAGTAGTGCATGCTAGCCGCTTCCGAAGGGAGCGATGTTGAAGATTAACTCCTCGCTTCGAAAATTGTCTGGAGAGTCGAATACCACTTCCAGTGTTAATGAGCCCGTGCAACGGGCCTCTATGCCGGGTATCACTCCTTTAAAGGTAGTGCTGCTAGGTTTGATTCTTGATGGGTCTATCCCCATCTTGCGGACATTATCTTGATATACCAAGTTGAGACTACTGCCGCCGTCCATAAGGACTCGAGTAACATGGTATCCATCAATGATAGGATTGAGTACTATTGTCGGGAGCCCGATGCTAAGTCACACCAATCTAGCTGTAACACGTCATATCAGTTTGCGGCCTCACGCACGGTAACCCCACGGGTGCCACCTTACCTGGCCCGGGACCGTTTGCGCATTTTGGCACATGTATATGACAGTGTCGCTAGCATCCATATGACAGAGAACCCGGGCCGACATGGCTAGTTATAAACCAAAAGTGGCACTAGATTACAGAGACAGGCATCCATGACCCAGCAACGAACGTGTCGGTCATCAACGTATGAACCCAAGTCGTAGCAAGCTACATGGACTTAAAGGAACAACGCGTGACATTTCCCCTAAGGGACAGACACAGGAACGAAGAAGGACACATGCCGGCCAGCCTACGTGTTCCGAGCAGTAGCAAGCTACCAAGGCTCATTGGAATCACTAGGAGGCATTTCCCTGTAAGGTAGGCTACCAAAGGAAAACAACTAGGTGTCGGATCCCACACATACCAAGCATTTCAACCATACACACAATATGCTCAATATGTGCAAATACAACATTGCATCAAAACTGAACTCTATGACTCAAAGTACTTTATTTAAGAGGCTCCAAGAGCCATACATAACATATCCATACAGGTAGGGGTCACATGACCCAACACTCAAGTCATACAGTCATACAAGCACAAGCGGAAGCTACATGTCTGAGTACAGACAACTTAGAAAACAAAATAGGCTTAGTGTAGCCTGACTATCTACAAGGCCCTTCACAAGCTCCAGATCTCCGTCTGGGTGTCAAGCTACTCGTCGATGTCAACGTCTATGTAGAACCCATCAGCAGGGGCAGGGTTCTCCTCTGCAACAGTTATTAAGCAAACATGAGTACAAAGGTACTCAGCAAGTCTTACCACAGAACCTATCATACATGCAACATTATCAAAGGGGTAGTGGAGTTCATAGCAGAAAGCCAGCTTTGACTCTTGGCTAACCTATACTACAACTCTCAACAGATTGCAAGATGTTATTACGAACACGAGTCCTCTACTCACCACAACAATACACTACCGAGGATCCTCTTTCGTCATCCTACGGAAGGGCCATCCACGGCACTCACACTTATCTTGAGGCTTTTAGTAGTATCCATCAACTTGTCTATGAATTGTAAGAGTAACCAAGTAGTCCGTACCGCGAACAACGGCTATTCGAATAGATTGATAACCCTGCAGGGGTGTACTTCTTCACACATGTTTTCACCACTTAGCGTCTGCACACGACATGTGCTCGACAGACTTCAAGCGAAAGCCGACGTGGGTGTAGACCACGACCTAACCAACCACTCAAGTCTCTCGTCCAGGTTTATCACCTATTTGGGTTCCATCTGTGGGGAGATCCGGCCGGGGTGTCGCTCACGGCCCCAAACGATGTGTACAGGGTTCCCGAGTCACCAAACGGGCAACCGGTACACCGTGCCACGTACCTATCGCATCACAGCCCACCCCGAGGGTCAGCGCTGTGCACGACCTCCAGTAAACTACAAACACCAGAAACTAGTTGCAACTCCTGGACAGAGAACATGGCAGTCGATAAGTCGAGCGGGGTCATATTTCAGGGCCCAATGTGTGGTAGTAACTGTAACTTGAATCACACACACAGATCTTGGATCCTATGGATGATTCCAATGAAACAACCCACCACGTACTCTTACATGGCCTTTCATCGATACCTTTACCAAGCGTATTCCACACTTCCTTCTCTTTATCGGTATGATCATTTCACTCTGATCCATCACCCAGATGAACCAGACCTGACACAACTCTAAGCATAGCAGGCAACATAAACAAATAGCATGGTGGATCACACATCACATGGCTCAATCAACTTCTACACATGCTGGTGGGTTTCAACTATTTACTGTGGCAATGACAGGTCATGCAAGGGAATAGGGTTCAACTACCGCAGCAAGTAGCAGTTCACACGCTGTTGCCTTAATGCAGTAAAAGAGAGCAGGAGCAAGGAGATTGGGTTTGTATCGGAATGATCAATGATTGCTTGCCTGACAAAGTGGTTGTCGGGTACTGCTCTTCAACTGGATACGCAGCAGTATCCTCGGGAGCAGGACCTAACACAGAGAATACCGGCGATACAATCATTAAACAAACAAATGCAACAATATGATGCATGCTCATGACATGGCAAGATGCATGTGTGTTGGGTTAATGCAACTATAACCAGAAGGGTTTGAGCCTATTTGAATCAAAGATTCAAATTGGCACTTTAGCTATTATTTAAATAAGTGCATTATCATGTTTTAAAGTATACAGCAAGATTTTTCTGATCATTTTTCATATATAAATCTTTTCCATCTGAGCTACTGTTGAATTTATATGATTTTTAGAAGTTTTGGGTATTTTCTGGAATTTCCTGAATTATTTTTAAATCTAAAATCCCAGAAAGTCCTTTACTGCGTCAGCATGACATCATGCTGACGTCAGTCAGTCAACAGGAGCTAGTCCAAGTCAAACATGACATGTGGGCCCGGCATGTCAGTGTCACAGCTAACTAACAAAGTTAATTAGTGTTAAACTAAAACTAATTAGCTGTCAGTGGGGTCTGGGCCCACGGGTCAGTGACTATACTAACTAACTAATTTAATTAACATTAACTTAATTAAACTAGCTAATTAGGGGAGGGGTGGACCACGCGTCAGCGACCCAAGGGTGGTCAACCCCCCGGTCAAACGAGTCAAACTCGCCGGCGAAGTGACGCCGGCGAGGCTAGACACGGCGGCGTGCTTCGGAAAACATCCACAGGGCTCGGTTCGAGCCGCAGTTGGGCGCGTTGGAGAGCCCTTGTCGTTGCACGTCGAACGGTGGTGGTCGCCGGGCCTGTGGTGGCCGGAGGCGACGGCAACGAGCTCGACGGCGGCGCCGGCGTTCGGGCGTGTGTGGAGACGCAGCTACGGTGGTGTAGGCGATGCGTGCGTGGTACCTAGCTCGTCTACGTGCTGCGGCGAGCGAGATGGACATGTGCCAGTGACCAAATGGTCACCGGAGCATCGCCGGCGGCAAGCACGGCAGCGGTGGGTTTCGGTGTTCAGCGGAGCAGCAACTACACGGCGCAAATGACGCAGAGGAAGGAGGGATACGGCGTAGGAGCTCACAGCGGTGCTAGCGAGCTCGACGGAGGGGTCGGGGATGCTCTGTAGCTTCTCAATCGACGGCGAGGTGCTCCGACGATCCGAGGTTGGGGACGACGACGTGAAGGCGTTGCAGGGCTCCCGGCGATCCGTGGCTTAGCGAGGAGGTAGAGGGCGTCGCGGCGAATCTTCTGGACACGGTCACGGGAGGAGGGGGAGGGTCTAGGTGCGGCAACGGCGAGCGGCGGCGACGGGCGGATTGGTGGTGAGAGGGAGAGAGCCAGGGGAGGCGATGGGGACGAGGGGAAAGTGCGAGAGGGGTCGGGGAAGCTGCATGGCGACGCCAGGAGACGTCCATGCCGTCGGGAGGCAGGCAAGCAGGGTGGAGGTGGCCGGGCGCGTGCCGGCGCGCGGTGGCCACGCGCGCTGCCGACTGGCGCGAGGAGGAAGGCGACAGAACGGGGCTGGTGGGCTGGGCCGGCTTGCAACAGTGTTGGGCCCAAGGTAAGTGCTTTCTCTCTCTTTCTTTTTCCTATTTCTTTTCTGTTTCATTTGTTTTGCAACTTTATTTAATTAATAAAAATGCCAGAACATTTTTATAACTCATAAAACTTGTCATGCCCACTGTATATATTATGAACAGTATGGAACATTATAGTTTATGATTATTTGAGCATTTAAAATATATTATAGCATTTAAATGCCCAAATTCAAATAACATATGATTTAATCCAGAGACCTTAGATGTCCTAGAAAATTGTGCACCATTTTTGGCAGAGGTTTAAGACCAAGGCAGAAATGATGAACATTTTTGAAGGGCATTTTGGGTACATTGGAAAAGATTTTATCAAACCCTAGTTGTTAGAAGAGGGGTGCTGGGGTTTCTGTCATTCCCATTTCAAGTTTCTTTGATAAGTAGACATGATGCACACTCTAGCTAGTCCTATTGCAAGTACTAAACTAGGGATGTGACAACTCACCCCCACTTAAAAAAATCGCGTCCCGAGATTCGGGTTCCTCCGAAAAGAGGGTGGGGGTACTCAAGTCGAAGACGATCCTCCCTTTCCCAAGTAGCTTCACTCTCGGAATGATGTGACCATTGAACCTTGAGAAACTTGATATTGTGGCGTCGAGTGGTGCGCTCGGTTTGATCAAGAATACGAACGGGGTATTCTTGATATGTGAGATTGTCCTAGAGATCAAGCGTTTCGTGGTCCACTCCGCGGATAGGACCCGAGAAGCAACGCCTGAGTTGAGAAACGTGGAACACGTCATGAACTCTGGATAGGTGCGGAGGTAGTTCCAATTGGTAGGCAACTTCTCCTCGTTTGGCAAGAATGCGAAAAGGACCGATGTAACGAGGGGCCAATTTGCCTTTGATATCGAAGCGATGGGTTCCCTTAAGAGGCGTAACCCGAAGGTAAGCCTTATCGCCGACTTCAAAAGTCACAGCCTTATGATGACTATCATATTGGCTCTTCTGGAGAGACTGGGCTGTTTTCAATCTCTCACGAACGATGCGAACTTGCTCTTCTGCTTCCTGGATCATATCCGGGCCAAAGAATTGTCTTTCCCCGGTTACTGACCAGTTAAGAGGTGTTCTACACCTTCGTACATATAGAACTTCGAAGGGAGCTTTGCCCAAGCTGGCTTGATAACTGTTGTTATAAGCGAATTCGGCAAATGGAAGACACTTTTCCCATTCCATACCGAAAGAAATGACAGAGGCTCGAAGCATGTCTTCCAGAATTTGATTGACTCGTTCCACTTGACCACTTGACTGGGGATGGAAGGCAGTACTGAAGGATAGATAAGTTCCCATAGCATTCTGGAAACTTTCCCAAAATCGTGAAGTGAAAAGACTTCCACGGTCTGAGTTAATCTGCAATGGCACACCATGAAGTGATACTATCCGAGAGACATACAAGTCTGCTAGCTGGCTAGCGGTAATACTCTCTCGAACAGGCAGGAAATGAGCTACTTTAGAGAGGCGGTCGATAACGACAAAGATAGCATTATTCCCTTTCCTGGTCCTGGGAAACCCGGTAATGAAATCCATACCGACTTTGTCCCATTTCCATTCAGGAATAGCTAAAGGTTGAAGGGT
This sequence comes from Secale cereale, assembly GCA_902687465.1. Taxonomy (NCBI): domain Eukaryota; kingdom Viridiplantae; phylum Streptophyta; class Magnoliopsida; order Poales; family Poaceae; genus Secale; species Secale cereale. The sequence continues at coordinate 202,126,412 of LR738713.1, read as the reverse complement.
GCCAGCAGGCCGTTGATGCTCTGCTTTGACTCGACGACAAACGTCGCAGTTAGCAATGAATTGAGCGATTCTCTCTTCATCCTAGTCCACCAGAATCTCTGACGTAGGTCTTGATACATTTGGTACTACCGGGATGAATTGTGAGAGGAGATTCATGAGCCTCCTTAAGGATTAACTGCCGTAGATGGTGGTTCTTGGGAACCACTACACGGTTCTCAAAGAAAACAACACCTCGATCATCCATAGAGAAACTTTTAGCGAGTCCACTAGCAATGCTCTCTTGGAGTCGGGATATACCTTTATCACACTTCTGGGCAGCTATAACTTGATCCATAAGGGTAGGTTTCGCCACCAAGTTGGAAAGGAATCCTCGAGGAACAATGTGAAGGTTAAGCTTATGAAATTCCTCGTGGAGAAGTGGTTGCCCTTGTTGTAACATTAAGTTGTTACAATAAGACTTACGACTTAGCGCATCAGCCATGACATTGGCTTTTCCAGGCGTATAAGTGATTCCTAAGTCGTAATCTGTGAGCAACTCAACCCAACGTCTTTGCCTGAGATTTAGATCCGGTTGGGTGAAGATGTACTTCAAACTTTGATGATCAGTGAAGATTTCACAGCGATTACCAAGGAGTTAATGTCGCCATGTTTTGAGTGCATGGACTACAGCCGCAAGCTCTAGATCATGAGTAGGATAGTTATCCTCATGTGGACGCAACTGTCGAGATGCGTATGCAATCACTTGACGATCTTGCATGAGTATGCAACCTAGTCCTTGTCGCGAGGCGTCACAATAGATTATAAAATCCTTGGAAAAGTCTGGTGGTACCAGTACAGGTGCAGATGTCAGGCGTCTTTTCAGTTCCTAAAAACTGGACTCGCACTGTGGGGTCCACTCAAACTTTTTATCTTTCTTGAGGAGTTCAGTTAGAGGTTTATCAACCTTGGAGAAATTCTCGATGAAGCGTCGGCAATAGCTCGCTAAGCCAAGAAAACACCTAACTTGCTTGACCGATTCAGGGGGAGTCCAATCAAGGACGGCTTGAACTCGCTCGGGATTGACAGCAATACCCTTGCCAGAAATCACATGACCTAGATAGGTTACTTCCGGCAACCAAAATTCACATTTAGAGAATTTGGCATAAGGGCAGTGCTCTCGAAGTTTCGTCAATACCAGCCTTAAATGCACGGCTTGATCTTCCTTGTTCTTGGAGTAAATGAGTATATCATCGAGGTATACCACGACGAATTTATCCAAGTACTCCATGAATATAGAATTCATTAACCGAGAAAAGGTAGCTGGGGCATTGGTTAACCCGAAGGACATGACGGTGTACTCATATTGGCCATAACGAGTAACAAAAGCCGTTTTAGGAATGTCCCCGTTCTTGATTTTGATTTGATGGTAACCCAACCTCAAATCCATCTTAGAGAAGACTGAGGATCCAGCGAGCTGATCATACAGGTCGTTGATCCTGGGGAGCGGATACCTGTTCTTTATGGTGACCAGATTGACTGGTCGGTAATCTATAACCATCCGCTCCGTTCCATCCTTCTTCTTGACGAAGAGGACGGGGCAAGCCCAAGGGGAAGAACTAGGACGGATGGAACCTTTTTGCAAGGACTCATCGAGTTGTTTCTTAAGCTCAGCTAATTCTAGGGGTGCCATCTTATAAGGTCTCCTAGAGATTGGGACAGTTCCAGGGATAAGATCTATCACGAACTCGACATCTCTGTCAGGTGGAATTCCTGGCAGTTCTTCTAGAAAAACATTCGGAAAGTCACGGACTACAGGGACATCTTCGAGTTCTGGTAGAGGGCTGGCATTAAAAGAGTAGAGCTGACGCTCAGCCATTCGGGTCAAGACACTGACTATCTTGCCGGATGGATGTGTAAGTTGAACAGTCCTAGTATAGCAATCAATCTTGGCGTAATGAGTTGTCATCCAATCCATACCCAAAATGATGTTTATGTCCGAGGACTTGAGAGCGATTAGAGATGCAAGGAAAACAAGTCTATCGACAAGGATTTCATTTCCATGGCTTACCCTAGAGGTTTGCCACTTTGAACCAGGAGTTTGAATAACCATGGAAGTAGGCATGTCACAAAAAGTCATGTTGTGCAATCGAGCATAGCTCTCAGATATGAACGAATGGGATGCTCCAGTATCGAAAAGAACAGATGTCGGATGGCGGTTTACGAGAAGCGTACCAAGGACGACGTTAGGATCCTCATAAGCTTCCTCAGCAGAGACATAGTTGACATGACCACGTGCAGTGGGGATTGGCTTGACATAATTCACCTTGCCGGTTGACTTACCACGGCCAACGGGTTTTCCTGGCTGGTTCTGAGGACACTCACGCATGTAGTGCCCCGGTTCTCCACACTTGAAGCAGGTCACAGTGCTAGTGCGTGGAGCAAAGTTGGAAGGTGGTCCTCCATAGGTCTTAGTAGGTGCATACTGTTGAGTTGGGCGAGGCGCCTCATAGGATGGCCTCGGTGTGTACTTGGGTGGCAGAGCAGTGTTAGGAACCCACACACGGCGCTTGTGAGAGCCAGAGCCGGATGAGGAACCAAAGTCTCGAGTATGCTTGCGTGTGGCCTCGAAGTCGGTCTGGCCCGTTTCAGCACTGATAGCCTTGTTTACCAACTTCTGGAAGGAAGTGCACTCGTGCAGACGTAGATATCGGCGGAGTTCAGGGCTGAGTCCCTTGCGGAACCTCGCCTGCTTCTTGGCATCGGTGGATACTTCCTCAGGTGCATAGCGTGCCAAGTTGCCAAACTCGCGACTATAGCCATCCACAGTTAACCGGCCCTGGGTGAAATTGCAGAATTCCTCCCGCTTACGATCCATGAGACCTTCCGGAATGTGATGTTCACGGAATGCCTCACTGAACTCGACCCAAGTAGTGATTTGGCCAGCAGGACGCATAGCTTCAAAGTTTTCCCACCAAAGACTGGTAGGGCCCTCAAGATGGTAGGCGGCGTAGGTAACCTTGTCAGCTTCGGCCACACGGGCAGAGTGTAGCTTATGGGTGATACTACGTAGCCAGTCATTCGCATCCAGAGGTTCAGTGGAGTGATGGAACTTTGGTGGGCACATCTTGATAAAGTCATTGATTGACACCACGTCATTCCTCTGACGGAACCCAGTGTTCTGCTCTATGCGTTCCAGCAGACGGTTGGTCTCTCTCTTGTTCCGTTCTGCCTCGAGCATAACTTCCGCCAAGGAGGGTGGCTGGGGCAGATTCCCATCTCTAGCCCCACTAGCCCCACCCTGCTCCTGAGCAGCAGGAGTGTTGCGAGTGTTGACCATCCTAGGAAAACAAAACAACGGTTTAGACAAGGATGGCAAAAATTTGAGGTAGAAGTGCAGAATGTAATGGATAACACGGAATGCAAAGATGTTCATCCGTATGACATAGTAATATAGAAACTGCTATATATACACCAGTGGTCATACACACCATACATAGTTTAGTACAAGCCAAGGCTAAAGTACAACTGCGGTGAAAGACGATACATCCCATCAGAGGCATTCCAAGCTCCTATACATTATTTAACTACACCTCCGGAACTCAGTACACACTAAGTCATATTCCACAAGACGCGCAGGACTGTGGGAATACAACTACTACAATACTACTACTACCACGGTCTAGCTCAGACATTCCCGTAGTAATCTTCGTAAAGATTACCACCGTAGCCTGGAAGTGGAACAGACGGATCTTGAAACTCGTGAGCGCTCGAAGTCTGTGGACCATAGGGACATGGATGTGGCCTCGGTCCCAATGCTGGTGGAAACCGACGCCCACGTGGAGGTGTAATACCCCCAACGTCACGCCAATCCATGCGATCAGGCAGACGAGTCCGCACGGGGTACAAATCCCGCATGTCCAGATATCCGGTGTGCACAGCAGGTGCAAGCCGTGTCAAAGTAGTCCAGTGGGCGGCTCGAGTGTTATACAGCTCCATTCGGAGGGCACGGACCTCACGGTCCCTATCCTCCAGCATCTGAATAGTAGTCTGAAGCAGTGGCTCTTCATGAGCAGCATCAGTATACAGACCAGTGTAGTAGCCTTCCTCTCCGGGAAGTGAGGCTGGCATGTAACAGAACTCAGTGTTCAGCAACAGGGCATGCCTAGCCCGGAGAATGGTCATCATCGAATAGGCGGCATCCTGCACTGCCATCTCGATGGTAACCCCAAGTCCATAAGACCAATGGATGGGGTCGTTAGCTCCGGATATGAGCGGTATATCCGGACTGTGCAGAAATACTGACTCTGATTGAAATCCCGGTACTGTTCCTCCATGGTGTACTCAGGATACCAGCGATAACCGGTCTCAGTTAGCACACGGACTAGCATGGCCGTGTGACCGGGCACATTAATGCACCGCGTCAAACGAACCACTTGGTGAGGGATGCGGCCAGACATCTGAAACACGAAATAATGCAAAGGCATTAGCGTTTCTGGAAGAAATCGGGCAGCATAACAACTGTAAATGCTCAAACAAAGATTTGAGACATCATACAAATGATAGCATAGCCACTCAACAATTCCATATCAAGGTTCCGGGTCCAATAATCATCATACTTAAAGGATAGAAACTGAACTGAGGTTTAAAACCAACAATCCTAAGAGTCTACAGATTAGTAACACGTGAACCTAGTAAGGATAAGAGGCCTAGTCCTAAATCCCCGTAGAAAGAATAGACTGACTCAGATCAGAAGGGCATAAGGTAAATGAGTAAAAAAGAGCCTTACGTTCCCTTCCACAATCAATTCCCCTACATATAACTAAGACTTTTCTAGACTCAACATCGACCAGTTTGGCTTGAGAAACCTACAGGCAGTCCAGCTCTGATGCCAATGCTGTCGGGACCCCGATCCTAAGTCACACCGATCTAGCTGTAACACGTCATATCACTTTGCGGCCTCACGCATGGTAACCCCACGGGTGCCACCTTACCTGGCCCGGGACCGTTTGCGCATTTTGGCACATGTATATGACAGTGTCGCTAGCATCCATATGACAGAGAACCCGTGCCGACATGGCTAGTTATAAACCAAAAGTGGCACTAGATTACAGAGACAGGCATCCATGACCCAGCAACAAACGTGTCTGTCATCAACATATGAACCCAAGTCGTAGCAAGCTACATGGACTTAAAGGAACAATGCGTGACATTTCCCCTAAGGGACAGACACATGAACGAAGAAGGACACATGCCGACCAGCCTACGTGTTCCGAGCAGTAGCAAGCTACCAAGGCTCATTGGAATCACTAGGAGGCATTTCCCTTAAGGTAGGCTACCAAAGGAAAACAACTAGGTGTCGGATCCCACACATACCAAGCATTTCAACCATACACACAATATGCTCAATATGTGCAAATACAACATTGCATCACAACTGAACTCTATGACTCAAAGTACTTTATTTAAGAGGCTCCAAGAGCCATACATAACATATCCATACAGGTAGGGGTCACATGACCCAACACTCAAGTCATACAGTCATACAAGCACAAGCGGAAGCTACATGTCTGAGCACAGACAACTTAGAAAATAAAACAGGCTTGGTGTATCCTGACTATCTACAAGGCCCTTCACAAGCTCCAGATCTCCGTCTGGGTGTCAAGCTACTCGTCGACGTCAACGTCTATGTAGAACCCATCAGCAGGGGCAGGGTTCTCCTCTGCAACAGTTATTAAGCAAACATGAGTACAAAGGTACTCAGCAAGTCTTACCACGGAACCTATCATACATGCAACATTATCAAAGGGGTAGTGGAGTTCATAGCAGAAAGCCAGCTTTGACTCTTGGCTAACCTATACTACAACTCTCAACAGATTGCAAGATGTTATTACGAACACGAGTCCTCTACTCACCACAATAATACACTACCGAGGATCCTCTTCCGTCATCCTACGGAAGGGCCATCCACGACACTCACACTTATCTTGAGGCTTTTAGTAGTATCCATCAACTTGTCTATGAACTGTAAGAGTAACCAAGTAGTCCGTACCGCGAACAACGGCTATTCGAATAGATTGATAACCCTGCAGGGGTGTACTTCTTCACACATGTTTTCACCACTTAGCGTCTGCACACGACATGTGCTCGGCAGACTTCAAGCGAAAGCCGACGTGGGTGTAGACCACGACCTAACCAACCACTCAAGTCTCTCGTCCAGGTTTATCGCCTATTTGGGTTCCATCCGTGGGGAGATCCGGCCGGGGTGTCGCTCACGGCCCCAAACGATGTGTACAGGGTTCCGGAGTCACCAAACGGGCAACCGGTACACCGTGCCACGTACCTGTCGCATCACAGCCCACCCCGAGGGTCAGCGCTGTGCACTACCTCCAGTAAACTACAAACACCAGAAACTAGTTGCAACTCCTGGACAGAGAACATGGCAGTCGATAAGTCGAGCGGGGTCATATTTCAGGGCCCAATGTGTGGTAGTAACTGTAACTTGAATCACACACACAGATCTCGGGTCCTATGGACGATTCCAATGAAACAACCCACCACGTACTCCTACATGGCCTTTCATCGATACCTTTACCAAGCGTATTCCACACTTCCTTCTCTTTATCGGTATGATCATTTCACTCTGATCCATCACCCAGATGAACCAGACCTGACACAACTCTAAGCATAGCAGGCAACATAAACAAATAGCATGGTGGATCACACATCACATGGCTCAATCAACTCCTACACATGCTAGTGGGTTTCAACTATTTACTGTGGCAATGACAGGTCATGCAAGGGAATAGGGTTCAACTACCGCAGCAAGTAGCAGTTCACACGCTGTTGCCTTAATGCAGTAAAAGAGAGCAGGAGCGAGGAGATTGGGTTTGTATCGGAATGATCAATGATTGCTTGCCTCACAAAGTGGTTGTCGGGTACTGCTCTTCAATTGGATACGCAGCAGTATCCTCGGGAGCAGGACCTAACACAGAGAATACCGGCGATACAATCATAAAACAAACAAATGCAACAATATGATGCATGCTCATGACATGGCAAGATGCATATGTGTTGGTCTAATGCAACTATAACCAAAAGGGTTTGAGCCTATTTGAATCAAAGATTCAAATTGGCACTTTAGCTATTATTTAAATAAGTGCATTATCATGTTTTAAAGTATACAGCAAGGTTAACTTTCTCAAACATGCATGAAACAAGTGCCATTGGAAAGATTGGATTTTTCTGATCATTTTTCATATATAAATCTTTTCCATCTGAGCTACTATTGAATTTATATGATTTTTAGAAGTTTTGGGTATTTTCTGGAATTTCCTGAATTATTTTTAAATCTAAAATCCCAGAAAGTCCTTTACTGCGTCAGCATGACATCATGCTGACGTCAGTCAGTCAGCAGGAGCTACTCCAAGTCAAACATGACATGTGGGCCCGGCATGTCAGTGTCACAGCTAACTAACAAAGTTAATTAGTGTTAAACTAAAACTAATTAGCTGTCAGTGGGGTCTGGGCCCACGGGTCAGTGACTATACTAACTAACTAATTTAATTATCATTAACTTAATTAAACTAGCTAATTAGGGGAGGGGTGGCCCACGCGTCAGCGACCCAGGGGTGGTCAACCCCCTGGTCAAACGAGTTAAACTTGCCGGCGAAGTGACGCCGGCGAGGCCAGACACGGAGGCGTGCTTCGAAAAACGTCCACAGGGCTCGGTTCGAGCCGCAGTTGGGCGCGTTGGAGAGCCCTTGTCGTTTCGCGTCGAACGGTGGTGGTCGCCGGGCCTGTGGTGGCCGGAGGCGACGACAACGAGCTCGACGGCGGCGCCGACGTTCGGGCGTGTGTGGAGACGCAGCTTCGGTGGTCTAGGCGATGCGTGCGTGGTACCTAGCTCGTCTACGTGCTGCGGCGAGCGAGATGGACATGTGCCAGTGACCAAATGGTCACCGGAGCATCGCCGGCGGCAAGCACGGCGGCGGTGGGTTTCGGTGTTCAGCGGAGCAGCAACTACATGGCGCAAATGACGCAGAGGAAGGAGGGATACGGCGTAGGAGCTCACAGCGGTGCTAGCGAGCTCGACGGAGGGGTCGGGGACGCTCTGCAGCTTCTCAATCGACGGCGAGGTGCTCCGGTGATCCGAGGTTGGGGACGACGGCGTGAAGGCGTTGTAGGGCTCCCGGCGATCCGTGGCTCAGCGAGGAGGTAGAGGGCGTCGCGGCGAATCTTCTGGACACGGTCACGGGACGAGGGGGAGGGTCTAGGTGCGGCAACGGCGAGCGGCGGCGACGGGCGACTCCGTGATGAGAGGGAGAGAGCCAGGGGAGGCGATGGGGACGAGGGGAAAGTGCAAGAGGGGTCGGGGCAGCTGCGTGGCGACGCCAGGAGACGTCCAGGCTGTCGGGAGGCAGGCAAGCACGGTGGAGGTGGTCGGGCGCGTGCCGGCGCGCGGTGGCCACGCGTGCTGCCGACTGGCGCGAGGAGGAAGGCGACATAACATGGCTGGTGGGCTGGGCCGACCTGCAACAGTGCTGGGCCCAAGGTAAGTGCTTTCTCTCTCTTTCTTTTTCCTATTTCTTTTCTGTTTCATTTGTTTTGCAACTTTGTTTAATTAATAAAAATGCCAGAACATTTTTATAACTCATAAAACTTGTCATGCCCACTGTATATATTATGAACAACATGGAACATTATAGTTTATGATTATTTGAGCATTTAAAATATTTTATAGCATTTAAATGCCCAAATTCAAATAACATATGATTTAATCCAGAGCCCTTAGATGTCCTAGAAAATTGTGCACCATTTTTGGCAGAGGTTTAAGACCAAGGCAGAAATGATGAACATTTTTGAAGGGCATTTTGGGTACATTGGAAAAGATTTTATCAAACCCTAGTTGTTAGAAGAGGGGTGCTAGGGTTTCTGTCATTCCCATTTCAAGTTTCTTTGATAAGTAGACATGATGCACACTCTAGCTAGTCCTATTGCAAGTACTAAACTAGGGATGTGACAACTATTGCCGCCGAACCTCCGTGACGGATACTAGTTAGGTGATCCCTGCGATTGAAGGTGGTCGGACAAGCCGACCATGGGATGAACTTGGGGGCGACGGGCTCTACAGCATAAACGTCTCTTAGTGTGCTTACGCTCCCTCTTGGGGATAGGGTTGGTGTAGATAATGTTCACCGTTTTCACGTAAGTGGGAAATTGTTTTTTCCCCCGTATTCGGTGGGCGAGGCTCGTCAGCGTCCTCGCTTTCAGGTCCTTTCCCCTTGTGTTCGACATTTAACTTGCCGGCCTGCTTGAAGAGCCAACAATTTCTATTGGTGTGGTTTGCAGGCTTGTGAGGGGTGCCATGAATCTGGCAAGGTCTCTCTAATATTTTGTATAAGTTGGATGGACTGTCCCTATTGCCTTTGAACAACTTTTTTCGCTGACCGGATTTGGATCCACTAAATCCGGCATTCACTGCCGTGTCATCTGTTTCTCCGTTATTGTTCCGATGCTTGTTCTTGTTGTGTCATGGCATGCCATTGCCGTCCCTGACTTTGGGAGTGCCAGGGTCACTGGAACTGTTGCTTCTACGAACTAACAAGCTGTCCTCGCCCACGCAAAAGCGGGTCATAAGTGTAGTAAGGGCTGCCATTGTCTTTGGCTTCTCCTAGCCGAGGTGTCGCGCGGGCCATTCGTCACGGATGTTGTGTTTAAATGCCACTAAGGCCTCGGCGTCCGGACAGTCGACGATTTGGTTCTTTTTATTTAAGAACCGATTCCAAAGCTTGCAGGCTAACTCCCCAGGTTGCTAGATTAAGTGACTTAAATCATCAGCATCCGGTGGCCAGACATAAGTCCCCTGAAAGATAGCCCGAATAGCATCCTCTAAATCTTCACAGGTTCCAATGGAGTTCTCTAGGAGGATGTTCAACCAGTGCCGTGCTAGCCCCTTCAGCTTTAGAGGGAGATATTTGATGGCATCGAGGTCATCTCCACGAGCCATGTGGATGTGGAGAATAAAGTCTTCATTCCATCATACGCCTTGATGTTTACAGGGTTTAAACCCTTCCGGAAATTGGTGATCCATCACGTCATCAGTAAAGCACAGAGGGTGCACATCGCCCCTATATCATGCGACATCGTGACGTAGTTCGGATGGCATCTGTGTTCGGTATTGACTCCGAACTTGATTATATACGGTGTGCTTGGCTTGATAGCCACCATCCCAGGTGGGAGCACGTTCTGTTGACCCGTAGATCGATCTAGCTAGCTTTATTGTTCAGGTCCTGACGTAGGTTCTACTTGTGGCCCTGAGCTGCTATATCCTTTCCTTTACGTTTCGGAGGTGTGGGTTGATATACGACATTGCGCTTTGTCCCGTCCACGAGGTGGTCTATCCGGTTGATCAGCCTGATCGTGCCTCAGCGGAATTGGCGCAAGGGCCTCGTCGTTGAATTGTGGCAGCAACTTGCGCTTGGGATAGCTCTTTGTTTGGCGCTCATGGCCGTATCTTTCTTCAGCGTATATTACTTCATTCCATCTGTAGTTGAGCATATCTTTTTCGGCTTTAAGCCGCTAGTGCTACTTTTTCAGGATCCTTGCTGTGGAAATAAGCCATCGCTAAAAGCGTTCTTGTTGGAGGGGTTCCTCTGGGATAATGAATTCCTCGTTTCCCAGTCGGAGACAGGTAGATAATTACTGTCTTCGGAGTCATTGTGATCGGTGAGTTGTTCGGGACTACATTGGCCATCCTCCCGGTCATCCTTCTCTGACGCTGTTTCTACGGGGTCTTCGGCATCCTCCGGACCCTCATTGTCTCCTGTGTCGGTATTACTTAGCGGTGCCTCTCATGCCGACGCTTAGGAGGTTCATCGACGGGCTTATCCTCTTCTAGATCTTTATCGCCATCGCCATCCTTCTCTTCGGGTGTGTCCACCATGTATACGTCATAGGTAGAAGTGGCCATCCATCTCCCGATGATGGGAGGGTTATGACCTAGATCGGCTTCGACATTGTGGTCCATGCCATCGAAGTCTTCGGAAGCATAGTCTAGTACGTTGGTCAAGTCCTCGACCGTGGCTACCAAATGGGTGGTGGGTGGGAAGAAAAATTCCTGGACCTCAGTCCCCCGCTTTACCTGGGCATAGTTCGGCGGTAAATCCTCCTTGATTGCGAGACATTGTAGCAAGTCCAGCGCCTCATTTAAGAGCGACAGTTGGATAGAAGTCTGGGGGTCTACGGAGCTAGGCTTGGTGATGATCACTTGGCCGAGCCCGAAGAGTGCGGGTCCCGATAGTTCAAAGCACGTAATCAGAAACGAGTCCAACTTCCCAGTGGCAGGGAGAGTCTCATCCGATTCTGGGTGTGTGAGCGGCACGATCGCCGTTAAGCCTCCGGCTAAAAGTACCATGGAGGGGGAGAGTCCGGCGGGGTTTATCCTCCCGTCTTCGGACGAAGCGATCTGCTCTGGATCTAGGGCTAGAGGGGACACTGGTGTTGATCCCTGTGCGGATCTGTCGATAGATCTGAGATTTCTTCATTGTGTAAGCAGGGAGAGATAGCCGAGGGTACGAATCCTTCGAAGATAAGGTCTCCTCGGATATCGGTGACATAATTTAGAATCCCAAACCTGATCTGATGACCAGGGGCGTAGCTGTCAACCTGCTCAATGTGGCCATCCGAGTTGGCGCGTAGCACAAAGCCACCAAACAGGAAAAGATGACTGGGAAGGAAGATCTCACTGGGGTGGCGCCATCGTTGATGACGAAGCGAGCCATAAATCCTTCTATCGATGGCATAGCGGAACTCTCAATGAAAGCACCAATGTTGGTGTCAAAACTGGCGGATCTCAGGTAGGGGGTCCCAAACTGTGTATCTAAGGATCGATGGTAACAGGGGGAACAAGGACACGATGTTACCCAGGTTTAGGCCCTCTTGACAGCGGTAATACCTTACTTCCTACTTGATTGATCTTGATGAATATGGGGATTACAAGAGTTGATCTACCTCGAGATCATAATGGCTAAACACTATATGTCTAGCCTATGGTAGTTGTGATTGTCTCTACGGACTAAACCCTCCGATATATATATATGCATTGGAGGGACCTAGGGTTGTACATAATGATCTTGCAGAGTAAGGAAACATTACACCCAGACTTTAAAATTGCCATTCTATACATATAGGAGTCCTATCCGGACACGAGGGACAATCTTCTACATTGATATTCACGACCCATCTGTCCAGCCCATAAAGCATAACCACTAAACATCATAATGTCATGGTTCCGAGAGCAAATGTTTAACACATGGAAGTACTTGAAACATACTTGAGAGTTGAATCCATCACTAAGGTGATCCTGAGATGTCAAGCCTTGTTCTAAATTCCCGCAGAAAAGAACATGGTGACTCAGATCAAAAGTTGTCTGTGTACAAAAGTAGGGGCTCTCTTTTTTACCCCTTACTTGTGGGCGGGCAGTCAGAGCCGTGCCTACGACCACACATAACAAAGCAGAGGAGGGAAGCCAGAGACACAAAGTTACTAGCGCAATACCAAGACGGTGGCACAAGAAGACCAAGCAGGAAGACAGGTTCTCCCCCGACAAGGACTCTTGCCGGAGCGGCCTACGCGCCTCCCGGTGAGAGCCCTTGCCGGGGCAATTCACCCAAACTCTTCCGTCGCAGCCACCCTTGAAGCCTATAAGATCCAACACTATCAACAACATTGGAGCCAAGGCTCGGGAAGCGCCTGCGTGGTGGCATGTAGATCTTTGTGAAGACAAAAGGTCTATGACTCCCAAGATAAGAACCAGAAGACACGGCGATGGCGAGGATCCTTGCCTAGGACGCCCATGAGGCCCCGGCAAGGCTCCTTGCCTAAGACACCCCGGTGCCCCGGCTAGCCTCTTGTCGAGGGACACTCATAGAGGCCCTGGCAAGACCCTTGCCGGGAACAGAAGCAAGACTGCGGCAAGCCCTTGCCGCCCCGTTGCCGCCCCATCTCGGTGGCGGACCCGCTGGCCCAGGCAGGCACCCACATGGCGATACGTGGTTCCTGGGCTAGCTAATCAAGCACCTGCGTGGTGGCATGCAGATCTTCGTGAAGACCCTACCACCACGCCACCTCAGCTGCCTGCATCGCTGGCCTGGACGCGCGTCGCGACCAGACGGAGCGGCCATGGACAGGACGGGCTTCTTTTCCATCCCCGATAAAGCAAATAGACACCTAAGCAGCGCATTTAATGCATCTTGTCCCATAATGGCATATGATAATCCTATGCACTGTACACCTTTCCACCTCATGTGTGCCACTGTGGCAGCCCCTTTGGACTATAAAAGGAGGCCCGTGGTATACTGGAGAAGGATTCGGACCCTGGAGAGAGAGAGACATGCATCATAGCTAGCTCAAGAACTCAAGAACAGTCCAGTATACACCAAAGCAGGACTAGGGTATTACGCAGCCTCGCGGCCCGAACCTGGGTAAACGATCGCTGTGCTGACTCTTAGACCCGCTCTTTGCACAACCTCGCGTCCGCCAACCATAGAAGGGATTCCAGTGATCCCATAGGTGTCGTTTCGTACCGACATCTTTGGTGCGCCAGGTAGGGGGCGCAGTTGTGAAAATCTGGTCTAGCAGTTAGCGTAGCGGTTCTTCATCGCCATGTCTCATAAGAAGAAGATGATCATGGCGGTCGGTTCGTCTAGAGCCGAACGGCCCGTGCCGGTGCATGCTGGCGACGGGGTGGTCACGGATGGAAGTCGAGGCGCGACCCGCGGACACCCGCGTTGTTCCAGCAGCCGAAGCCTAGCAAGCTGCGTCGTTCGTGCGCGAGACGACGATCCGCACACCGCCAAGTCTAAGGGCAGAGCC
>LR738713.1:202097428-202112460 GCA_902687465.1 Secale cereale | reverse complement strand
CCCGCAGGCCGCGTGGGGCACTCCAAGTGCGGTGTCGTACCACACACGGGAGACGTGTCGACTTCCAAGACGCCCACGGCGGCGCTCACGGTGTGTTCCTCCCAGGTCGTGCGCGATGAGCAGCGTCACCGCGCAGAGGAGCCCAAGAGCCATTGTGGAAAGAGCCCTGTGCATCAGTCGCGGGATGCAGAGGATCAGCATGCTCGCCGAGGCACTGGCGAGGATGGCGACCGTGATAGAGCTCCCTCTAACATGGTTAGAAGTCGCAGCGCGTCATGATCCACACAGCTCTCCCCGCCACCCATGCCGGCGGAAGCCTTAGCGCGCGCAGTTGCTCCTCGACTCCCTCCTGCAGCGGAGAAGCTCGACGAGTGGAGAGCTACCGTTCGTAGCCTCGTTGCCATCGCCAACAAAGACAAACCTCGGCCGGCAGGGCCTTTGGTCCGATGCTTTGTCGAGCCGCCGCACGCCAGTGGTGGAAGGACCGGAGGCGCCGCAGCCACGGTGCATTCTCCTCCTCCTCGCCAGCTACCACGTGTACCGGCCCGTCGGGACGATTCTTGCGATGATATATCCATAGCATCGACTGATACGTCTCCAACGTATCTATAATTTTTGATTGTTCCATGCTATCATTTATGATATTTTGGATGTTTAATGGGCTTTGTTATACACTTTTATATTATTTTTGGGACTAACCTATTAACCCAGAGCCCAGTGCCAGTTTATGTTTTTCTCCTGTTTTTGGGTTTCGCGGAAAAGGAATATCAAACGGAGCCCAATTGACCTGAAAATCAACGGGGATCATTTTTGGACCAGAAGAAGCCCACGGAGTACCGGAGGGGGACGAGAGGACCCACGGGCTGCCCACAAGGGTGGGGGCGCGCCCACCCTACTGGGCGCGCCCCCTGCCTCGTGGACAACCCGTAGCCCCCCTTTGGTTGGCCCCGACTCCAACAACTCCTATATATATACTAAAACCTCCGGAAAATAACCTAGATTGGGAGTTCCGCCACCGAAAGCCTCTGTTGCCACCGAAAACCAATCTAGACCCGTTCTGGCACCCTGCCGGATGGGGGAATCCCTCTCCGGTGGCTATCTTCATCATCCCGGCGCTCTCCATGACGAGGATGGAGTAGTCCACCCTCGGGGCTGAGGGTATGTACCAGTAGCTATGTGTTTGATCTCTCTCTCTCTCTCTCTCTCGTATTCTTGAGATGGCACGCTTGATGTATCGCGAGCTTTGCTATTATAGTTGGATCTTATGTTGCTTCTCCCCCTCTACTCTCTTGTAATGGATTGAGTTTTCCCTTTGAAGTTATCTTGTCGGATTGAGTCTTTAAAGATTTGAGAACACTTGATGTATGTCTTGCATGTGTTTATCTATGGTGACAGTGGGATATCACGTGATTCACTTGATGTATGTTCTGGTGATCAACTTGCGGGTTCCGTGACCTTGGGAATCTATGCATAGGGTTTGGCACACGTTTTCGTCTTGACTCTCCTATAGAAACTTTGGGGCACTCTTTGAAGTTCTATGTGTTGGTTGAATAGATGTTTCTGAGATTGTGTGATGCATATCGTATAATCATACCCACGGATACTTGAGGTGACAATGGAGTATCTAGGTGACATTAGGGTTTTGGTTGATTTGTGTCTTAAGGTGTTATTCTAGTACGAACTCTATGATAGATTGAAAGGAAAGAATAGCTTCGTGTTATTTTACTACAGACTCTTGAATAGATCGATCATAAAGAATAACTTTGAGGTGGTTTCGTACCCTACCATAATCTCTTCGTTTGTTCTCCGCTATTAGTGACTTTGTAGTGACTCTTTGTTGCATGTTGAGGGATAGTTATATGATCCAGTTATGCTATTATTGTTGAGAGAACTTGCACTAGTGAAAGTATGAACCCTAGGCCTTGTTTCCTACCATTGCAACACCATTTATGCTCATGTTTACCACTTGCTACCTTGCTGTTTTTATATTTTCTTATTTCAAAAACCTATATCTACCATCCATATTGCACTTATATCACCATCTCTTCGCTGAACTAGTGCACCTATACAATTTACCATTGTATTGGGTGTGTTGGGGACACAAGAGACTCTTTGTTATTTGGTTTCAGGGTTGCTCGAGAGAGACCATCTTCATCCTACGCCTCCCACGGATTGATAAACCTTAGGTCATCCACTTGAGGAAAATTTGTTACTGTCCTACAAACCTCTGCACTTGGAGGCCCGACAACATCTACAAGAAGAAGGTTGTGTAGTAGACATCATGCTTTTTTCTGGTGTTGTTGCCGGGGAGGTTAGTGCTTGAAGGTATATCTTTAGATCTTGCAATCGAATCTTTTAGTTTCTTGTTTTTATCACTAGTTTAGTTTATAAAAGAAAACAACAACAAAAATGGAATTAAGGTTACCTCATATGCTTCATCTTTTTAATATCTTTCGTGAAAATGATGGAAAGGAAAATTGTGCTCAAGTACTAGAAGAAGAATTACATAGAATGCTTGGCATAAAATATGTGCATGATGAGCATGATTGCAATGTTGTTAGTATGAATTCTTTGAATACCCATGATGCTAATGATATGCAAAGCCACAAGCTTAGGGATGCTATGTTTGATGAAGATGATATTTTTAGTCCCCCAAGTTTTGATGAGAAAATTTATTATGATGAAAGCATGCCTCCTATTTATGATGATTATATTGATGAAAGTAGATTTGGAGAGGTCATGACTTTATTTAATGATGAATCCACTATTTCAGAAGAGGTTCCAATTGATTATGAGAAGAAAGTTGCTATCTATGATGATTATTGTGATGAATTGTATGCTATTAAGAATAATGATAACCATGAATCTTGTCATCTTGATTTTAGTTTTCAATTGGATTATGCTTCACATGATAGTTGTTTTGTTGAGTTTGCTCCCACTACTATGAATGCGAAAAATTTTGCTTATGTGGAGAGTAATAAAATTTATATGCTTGGGGATCATGACAAGAATGCTTTATGTGCTGGTTATATTGTTAAATTCATTCATGATGCTACTGAAAATTATTATGAGAGAGGATCATATGCCTCAACATATTGCAATAATATCAAGTCTCCTCTCTATGTGCTTAAAATCTTGAAGTTATGCTCGTTTTCCCTTCCTATGCTAGTTGATTATCGTTCGCATAAGTTGTTTGCTCACAAAATCCCTGTGCATAGGAAGTGGGTTAGAATTAAATGTGCTAGCCATATTCTTCATGATGCTCTCTTTATGTTTCAATTCTTATCTTTTTTGTGAGCATAAGTGAAATCATCGTGCCTAGCTACGGGCGTTAAACGATAGCGCTTGTTGGGAGGCAACCCAATTTTATTTTTGTTCTTTGCTTTTTTCTTCTATCTAGTAATAAATATTGCATCTAGATTCTATTTAGATGTGGTTTTGTGTTTTAATTAGGGTTTGTGCCAACTAGAACCTTTGGGAAGACTTGTGCGAAGTTTATGTGATCATGCTATAAAAAACAGAAACTTTAGCGCTCACGAGATTAGCCACCAGATTTTACTGGAGGGTGCTATTTAGTTGATTCTTTTTGCAGATAATTAGTAAACAAATTCCTCACGAGATTAACCACCAGAAGTATGTGAAAGTTACGGATTACTATAGACTGTTCTGTTTTTGACAGATTATGTTTTTCGTGTGTTCTTTGCTTATTTTAATGAATCTATGAGTAGTATTGGAGGATATGAATCATAGATAAGTTGGAATACAGTAGGTTTAACACCCATATAAACAAAGAATGAGTTCATTACAATACCTTTGAGTGGTAGTTTGTTTTCTTGTACTAACGGAGCTCACGAGATTTTTGTAAGTTTTGTGTTGTGAAGTTTTCAAGTTTTGAGTATTGCTTTGATGGACTATGGAACAAAGAGTGGTAAGAGCCTAAGCTTGGGGATGCCCAAGGCACCCCAAGGTAAAATTCAAGGACAACCAAAAGCCTAAGCTTGGGGATGCCCCGGGACGGCATCCCCTCTTTCGTCTTCGTCTATCGGTAACTATACTCGGAGCTATATTTTTATTCACCACATGATATGTGTTTTGCTTGGAGCGTCAATTTAGTTTATTTTGTTTTGCTTGCTATTTGAATAATATCCCAAGATCTAAAGTTCTTAAATGTTGGAGAGTATTCACATAGTTACATAATTATTGAACTACTCATTGATCTTCACTTATATCTTTTGGAGTAGTTTGTCATTGCTCTAGTGCTTCACTTATATCTTTTAGAGCACGGCGGTGGTTTTATTTTGAAGAAATAGATGAACTCTCATGTTTCACTTATATCCTTTTGAGAGTCTATTAGAACAACATGGTAATGTGTTTTGGCTATAAAACTAGCCTTCACATGATAGTCATCCAAGAACAATGTAGTAAAAACTTTCATACTAAGTGCATTGATTATGATGGGAAGTTGGATGCTTGATAATTGTTTTGAGATATGAGGATAGTGATATTAGAGTCATGCTAGTAGAGTTATTATGAAATTGAGGAATACTTGTCTTAAAGTTAGTGATTCGCGTAGCATGCACGCATGGTGAACCGCTATGTGACGAAGTTAGAGCATGATGTATTTGTAGAGTGTCATCCTTTGTGTGGAGGTCGGGGGCGCGGGATGGTTAACTCCTACCAACCTCCTCCTAGGAGCATGCGTTGATTGCTTTGTTTTGATGACTCGTAAATTTTTGCAATAAGTATATGAGTACTTTTGACTAATGTTGAGTCCATGGATTATACGCACTCTCACCCTTCCACCATTGCTAGCCTCTTTTGTACCGCGCAACTTTGGCCGGTACCATACACCCACCATATACCTTCCTCAAAACATCCACCATACCTACCTATCATGGCATTTCCATAGCCATTCCTAGATATATTGCCGTGTAACTTTCCACCGTTCCTTTTGCTATGACACGCTTCATATTGTCATATTGCCATGCATGATCATGTAGTTGACATCGTATTTGTGGCTAGGCCACCATGCATAATTTCATACATGTCACTCTTGATTCATTGCACATCCCGGTACACCGCAGGAAGCATTCATATAGGGTCATACTTTGTTCTACTATCGAGTTGTAAATCTATATAAGTGTGATGATCATCATTATTAGAGCATTGTCCCATGTGAGGAAAGGATGAACAAAAGAAAAGGCCCCACGAAAAAAGAGAAAAAAAGAAAAAAAGAAAAAAAGAAAAAAAGAAAAGGAAAGAAAAGAAAAAGGGACAATTGCTACTATCTTTTCCACACTTGTGCTTCAAAGTAGCACCATGTTCTTCATGATAGAGAGTCTCATGTTTAGTCACTTTCATATACTAGTGGGAATTTTCATTATAGAACTTGGCTTGTATATTCCAACGATGGGCTTCCTCAAATACCCTAGGTCTTCGTGAGCAAGCAAGTTGGATGCACACCCACTTAGTTTCTTTTGTTGAGCTTTCATACATTTTTAGCTCTAGTGCATCCATTGCATGGCAATCCCTAATCACTCACATTGATATCTATTGATGGGCATCTCCATAGCCCGTTGATACACCTAGTCGATGTGAGACTATCTCCCTCCTTTTGTCCTCTCCACAACCACCATTCTATTCCACCCATAGTGCTATGTCCATGGCTCACGCTCATGTATCGCGTGGAAGTTGAAAGGTTTGAAAGAATAGAGTATGAAAACAAGTGCTTGGCTGAAACCGGGGTTGTGCATGATATGAATATTTTGTGTGATGAAGAGGGATCATAGCCAGACTATATGATTTTGTAGGCATAACTTTCTTTAGCCATAGTATTTTGAGAAGACGTGATTGCTTTGTTAGTATGCTTGAAGTATTATTATTTCTTATGTCAATATAGACTTTTGTCTTGAATCTTTCAGATCTGAACATTCATGCCACAATAAAGAGAACTACATTGAAATTTATGTTGGTTAGCATTCCACATCAAAAAAATCTGTTTTTATCATTTACCTACTCGAGGACGAGCAGGAATTAAGCTTGGGGATGCTGATACGTCTCCAACGTATCTATAATTTTTTATTGTTCCATGCTATTATTTATGATATTTTGGATGTTTAATGGGCTTTGTTATACACTTTTATATTATTTTTGGGACTAACCTATTAACCAGAGCCCAGTGCCAGTTTCTGTTTTTCTCCTGTTTTAGGGTTTCGCAGAAAAGGAATATCAAACGGAACCCAATTGACCTGAAAATCAATGGAGATCATTTTTAGACGAGAAGAAGCCCACGGAGTACCGGAGGGGGACGAGAGGACCCACGGGCTACCCACGAGGGTGGGGGGCGCGCCCCTACCTCGTGGACAGCCCGTAGCCCCCCCTTTGCTTGCCCCGACTCCAACACCTCCTATATATACTGAAACCTCCGGAAAATAACCTAGATCGGGAGTTCCACCGCCGAAAGCCTCTGTTTCCACCGAAAGATAATCTTGACCTGTTCTGGCACCCTGCCGGAGGGGGGAATCCCTCTCCGGTGGCCATCTTCATCATCCCGGCATTCTCCATGATGAGGAGGGAGTAGTCCACCCTCGGGGCTGAGGGTATGTACCAGTAGCTATGTGTTTGATCTCTCTCTCGTGTTCTTGAGATGGCACGATCTTGAAGTATCGCGAGCTTTGGTATTATAGTTGGATCTTATGTTGCTTCTCCCCCTCTACTCTCCTGTGATGGATTGAGTTTTCCCTTTAAAGTTATCTTGTCGGATTTAGTCTTTAAGGATTTGAGAACACTTGATGTATGTCTTGCATGTGTTTATCTGTGGTGACAATGGGATATCACGTGATTCACTTGATGTATGTTTTGGTGATCAACTTGCAGGTTCCGTGACCTTGGAAATCTATGCATAGGGGTTGGCACACGTTTTCGTCCTGACTCTCCTATAGAAACTTTGGGGCACTCTTTGAAGTTCTATGTGTTGGTTGAATAGATGTTTCTGAGATTGTGTGATGCCCACGGATACTTGAGGTGACAATGGAGTATCTAGGTGACATTAGGGTTTTTGTTGATTTGTGTCTTAAGGTGTTATTCTAGTACGAACTCTATGATAGATTGAACAGAAAGAATAGATTCGTGTTATTTTACTATGGACTCTTGAATAGATCGATCAGAAAGAATAACTTTGAGGTGGTTTCGTACCCTACCATAATCTCTTCGTTTGTTCTCCGCTATTAGTGACTTTGGAGTGACTCTTTGTTGATGTTGAGGGATAGTTATATGATCCAGTTATGCTATTATTGTTGGGAGAACTTGCACTAGTGAAAGTATGAACCCTAGGCCTTGTTTCCTACCATTGCAACACCGTTTATGCTCACGTTTACCACTTGCTACCTTGCTGTTTTTATATTTTCTTATTACAAAAACTTATATCTACAATCCATATTGCACTTGTATCACCATCTCTTCACCGAACTAGTGCACCTATACAATTTACCAGTGTATTGGGTGTGTTGGGGACACAAGAGACTCTTTGTTATTTGGTTGCAGGGTTGCTTGAGAGAGACCATCTTCATCCTACACCTCCCACGGATTGATAAACCTTAGGTCATCCACTTGAGGGAAATTTGCTACTGTCCTACAAACCTCTGCACTTGGAGGGCCAACAACGTCTACAAGAAGAAAGTTGTGTAGTAGA
Organism: Secale cereale; assembly: GCA_902687465.1. Taxonomy (NCBI): domain Eukaryota; kingdom Viridiplantae; phylum Streptophyta; class Magnoliopsida; order Poales; family Poaceae; genus Secale; species Secale cereale. The sequence goes on along the minus strand of LR738713.1, from coordinate 202,104,770 downwards.
CATCAAGATCTTTTCTGGCGCCGTTGCCGGGGAGGTTAGTGCTTGAAGGTATATCTTTAGATCTTGCAATCAAATCTTTTAGTTTCTTTTTTATCACTTAGTTTAGAAAAGAAAACTACAAAAAATGGAAGTAAGGTTACCTCATATGCTTCATATTTTTAATATCTTTCGTGAAAATGATGGAAAGGAAAATTGTGCTCAATAACTAGAAGAAGAATTACATAGAATGCTTGGCATAAAATATGTGCATGATGAGCATGATTGCAATGTTGTTAGTATGAATTCTTTGAATACCCATGATGCTAATGATATGCAAAGCCACAAGCTTGGGGATGCTTTGTTTGATGAAGATGATATTTTTAGTCCCCCAAGTTTTGATGAGAAAATTTATTATGATGAAAGCATGCCTCCCATTTATGATGATTATATTGATGAAAGTAGATTTGGAGAGGTCATGACTTTATTTAGTGATGAATCCACTATTTCGGAAGAGGTTCCAATTGGTTATGAGAACAAAGTTGCTATCTATGGTGATTATTGTGATGACTTGTATGCTATTAAGAATAATGATAACCATGAAACTTTTCATCTTGATTTTAGTTTTAAATTGGATTATGCTTCACCGGGAGGCTCTGGAGGCTTAACTTACGAGGCAGGATGTCCAACCTTTACCCGCGAGCTGCGGCGTTTCCAGTGGCCCACCCACCACACCTTCAAGCCCGACGTCGGCGAGAAGTACAATGTCAAGACTCACCCGTCGGAGTTCCTCAGCATCTACACCATCACGATGTAGGCTGCTGGGGTGCGCGACGACAAGGTGCTTGCCAATTATTTCCCGTTGGCACTTAAACCGAACATCATGTCATGGTTGATGCACTTGCCGGCGGATTCCATTTCTTCCTGGTCGGATTTGTTCCATGAGTTTGTTGGCGCTTTTACGGGAGGCTACCAAGGTCATGGCCAAGCAAGCAATTTGCATGTCATCCCCCACAAGGAAGGTGAAAGCCTTCGCAAGTACATACAGAGGTTCAGCCGAGTGCAGTACAACATCCCAGACGTTCATCCCGCCGCCATCATCAGCGTGTTCCACCAGAATGTGCGCTACCACAAGATGCGTGAGGAGCTGGCGATGAATAAAGTCAAGGATGTGGCCAAACTCTACATTTTGGCTGACATATGCGCTTGGGCTGAAGAGGGAAGGAAGTACCCGACAAAGGCGCCAGTGTGGAAACCGGTTCCTCGGAAGAAGACACCGTCGCCCCGATGAAAAAGGGTCGACGCCGCAATAGGAAACGCAAGGGCAAGGCTGTGCTTGCTGTCGAGGGATCCAACGACGCCGGCGCCGCCAAGAAAACGAAGGCAGACGACCCTGGCAAAGAAATCGTCGGGTGTGTCTCGTGCCGGGCCTTGGCGGCCGCCGGCAAGCCAAGAAGCTCCGACAAGCAGTACTACAAGATCCACCGCACCAAAGGCCATGACCTCCAGAACTGCCGACAAGTCGAACAGATCGCAGAGAATCAAAAGGCCGAGTATGAAAGGCGAGACAATGAGAAAGGCCAAGATGGTGCTGATGGATCTGGCAAGAAACTGGCGGCTAGCCTGGCAGCCGCAGCAAATATAACCAGCAAGAACGGCCCGCCCGGGGCCGTGAGAAGAAGCGAGAAGATGATGATCGTGATGAGGACATCGAGTCCGGCAAGCAAGAGTTACAGAAGGCCACGTGGGCCATGTGCATCGACGGCGGTGCCTCCCTCCACACCTCCCACCGCCAACTTAAACAGTGGGTGCGTGAGATCACAACAGCGGAGCCATCGTTCGATGCCCAGAAGCCGCTGAGGTGGTCCAACACTCCTGCGGCCGGGTGTTTGCCATTGTTGGTCTCACCAACAATACGCAACCTCCAGGTGACGAAGATGATGGTTGATGGCGGGGCCAGCCTGAACTTGATCTCGCCCGTCGTGATCAAAAGGCTGCAAATCCCTGATGGAGACCTCGAGGAGACGGGCACGTTACAAGGGGTCAACCCAAGAAGAAGTCAGCCCAAGGGTAAAATCACGCTACCCGTGACATTCGTGGGTGAGCTAAACTACGGGACAGAGAGGATTGTTTTTAATGTTGCCGAGATCCCCTTGCCTTACAACGGGATCCTCGTCCGCCCAGCATTGGCCAAATTCATGGCGACATCGCATTACGCCTACAACACGCTGAAGATGCCTGGGCCGATGTCCATCATCACCGTCCCCTCCGACAAGAAGGATGCGCTGATATGCATTGAGAAGCTTTACCGGGAGGCAGTTGCAGCAACTGCCGCCAAGGCACTTGCTACTGCCACTGAAGCCCTGGGAGGAAAGAAGACAGGTAAGGCCTCTCGCACCTACTCCGGCAAGCACTCCTCTTCGGAGTGTAGTGCTCCCATCGAGAACACGCCATAGAGCTCCACCGGTAAGAGCAAGAAATCCAGAGCTGCTCCACCAGAAACCAAGCGGGTGTCCGTCAAGGAGGATGGCGCGGGAGGGGCTTTCACCATAAGCTTCGCCCTCGACAACAAATAGGAAGACGCGCTCGTCACCTTCCCGTGGGCGAATATCGACGTGTTTGCATGGCAAGCGTCTGACATCCCCGACATTCCCAGGGAGGTGATTGACCACCATCTTGCTGTCTGCCCTCATGCACGACCCGTCAAGCAGAAGGTCGGGAAGCAAGCTCTGAAGCGTCAAGAGTTCATCAGAGAGGAGACCAGGAAGTTAGAGGCAGCAGGCTTAGTGAGAGGAGTGCTCCATCCAACGTGGTTGGCCAATCCGGTGGTGGTGCGTAAGGCAAACGGGAAGTGGAGACTGTGTATTGATTACATAGACATCAATAAGGCTTGTCCAAAAGACCCTTTCCCATTGCCACGCATCGACCAGATTGTGGAATCCACGGCCGGATGTGACTTGTTATCATTCCTTGACGCTTACTCAGGCTACCATCAGATCTTCATGGCGAGAGAAGATGAAGAGAAGACAACATTCATCATCCCATGTGGTACGTATTGTTTCATACGGATGCCATTCGGGTTGAAGACTGCTGGTTCAACATTTGCAAGAGCAGTCCAGATTGGTTTTGAGCCTCAGCTAAATAGAAATATGGAAGCTTATATGGATGATATAGTGGTCAAAACCAAGGACAAAGCAACGCTCGTACAAGATTTGGAAGAGACATTCGCGAATCTACGCAAGATCAACCTTAAGCCTAACCCTGAGAAGTGTGTCTTCGGTGTCCCGTCCGGCAAGCTTCTCGGTTTCTTCGTGTCATAGCGTGGAATTGAGGTGAATCCAGACAAGATCAAGGCCATCGAGCTGATTGAAGCACCCAGGCGGATCAAGGATGTGCGTCGGCTTGCTGGCTGTGTTGCCGCCATGGGAAGATTCATCTCCAAATCTGCCGAGCTTGTCCCCCCCCCCTTTTTCAATATTTTGAAAAAGGCGAGTCCAATGGAGTGGACCTAGAAGCCAAAGTGGCACTGCAAGATTTGAAGAAATACCTCTCATCTACGCCAAAACTGGTCGCACCTAAACCACAAGAGTCCTTGTTGCTGTATTTAGCGGCAACGAATCAAGTGGTCAGTGCTGCGCTAGTGGCCCAGAGGGAGGTCAATACGGAAGCAATAGCAAAGGCAGAACCTGATGCCATTGGGGCCGAAGCGACGCAACTAGATGGAGTAATGCAGAAGAAGAAGATGATGCAGCACCCGGTTTTCTTTGTCAGCTCCCTACTACAGGGGGGTAGGTCAAGGTACTCCGACGTGCTGCAATTGCTCTTCGGCCTCCTTATGGCCTCGAGGAAGCTGCGGAGAACGACATCACCGACTACTTGTCGAAACGCGCCGCCCTCAAACTACCTATGGAACAAGGTACCTTTGTGTTGGCGTCCTGGGAACCAGGGTACCCAGACTTGCCTCTCTGCGGGCCGCGACGCGCTCCTACAAGCAACCTGATATGGCCCAGCTGATCGACCAACTGTCCAAGACCCTCGCGAGGGGACTAAGCCTTGCGAGGAGAACGACGTCAAGACCCCCACAGGAGCGGCCTCGGCAAGGTGCTCCGGAGGGGCGGAGAATCCAAGGCCAAGCCTGCCTCAGGAGGAGGCAGTGATGTCAGCAGTGACGCACAATGCCAGCGGGTGCCAGCGTCCGCTAGCGGCGCAGTTGCCATTTCAGTGCAAAGGGGACAACGCAGCCGCGGCTTCCCAAGGAGCGGGGCAAAGGTTTCCCCTTTGGTGCAACAAGACCGGAGACCGCAAGGATGACAAGGAGGATGTCACCGTCGAGCCCACCACCGTGTCACCGCCTGATCCTTTTGCAGGCGAAGACCACTTTTGTCAGGATAGGAACGTCCTTGTGTTCTAGCTCAAAAATGGCCGTTGTGGGATCACTTTCCGCCTAAACATTATGGGGGAAGAGGACCCTGGCCGCCTATATAAGTAGCTAGAACCCCCACTAGTGAGGGGGGGAAGAACAAGTCGAACCAAGTCTAGCCAAGTAGAGCAGACCCATAAGCTCTGCCACCATGCAAGGAGCAAGAAAACTCTCCTCCTGACCCTCCTGAGCTCGCCTCCCGAGCTCTGGAACCACTATATTAGGTCATATTCCAGCCCTCCCGAGGCTAATCCACCAAAGCAGGAAGTAGGGTCTTACACCACACGGTGGCCCGAACCTGGGTAAAATCTTGTGTGTTCTATCTATTGTTTGCTTGAATCCCTCCGCCGAGACGAGAGCGAGACACTAGGTAGATGTGAGTGGGAGAGATCTTCGTTCATGCCCCTGTGTTTGAACTTCTTGGGTATTGCGGAGCCCTGAATCCGACATTTGGCGCGCCAGGTAGGAGCCATGTCAAAATCTCGCCTCTCCGACGACCTCGTCGCGTTCTCGTCGTCGACTCCGCTCCACAGCCATGGTGGACACACACTGAGCTCGTGCCGCCTGCCGCGCCGCAAACGTCGCTCAGACGGTGCTCGCGGGCAATGGCGCACCGCTCCACCCCAACTCGCCGGTCGCCAACGCCGCCACCGACCCGGCCGTCCACGAGCAGCAGGACTCGTCGCTGCCATCGTCCGTACGGCAAGATGGCCGCACGGCAACGCCTTCACCCTTGCCGTCCGCGGTGTCGTCCTCGCTTGTCCGCCGTGGGCCGGTATACTAGCAGCATGCGCTGCTGATGCCGCAGGAGCTCTTATGCTACTGCCCGGCAGATGACCTCTAGGACGAGTGGCTCCACCGCATCACCAAGCTTGTCAACGCTGCTGGAGAAGTACCTGCACCAACGCACTCTTCATGTCCTCCGTCGCCCCTGGAGGGGAATGAAGGCCATGGGGTCCCGGCCCTGCCTCCACTCCACCACACCGGCCCGGAGGTCCGGCGCGAGGCCCCTCGACGTGAGCAACCCTGGAGAGCCCATGCGCGACGAGGATAGCTGCCAGGTGATTCTGCATCCCCATGCAGGGGTTCTTGGGCCCCCCGGCCTGCAGCGCCCAGACAGCGCGCCACAGGAGGTGGTGGCACCAGCACCCCAAGAACCAGCACCGCAGGCACAGGGGGCGCCTGTGATCATGAGCGTGGCTGGATGTCGCGCCCTAGCTCCTGAGCTGCGGCGCCTTGTCTGGCTTGGAAAGTTCAAGACGGACTAGCCTCCATGCTATGACGGCACCACCGACCCCACGGAGTTCCTCCAACTCTACGAGCTGAGCATCGAGGCGTCCAACAGCACCGAGCAGGTCATGGCGAACTGGTTCCCCATGGCTCTCAAAGATGGCGCACGCTCCTGGCTCCTGAACCTTCCCGTGGGATCCATATCCTCCTGGGAAGAGCTTCACGAGCGTTTCGTCGCCAACTTCCAAGGCACCCGCGACCGAGCCCCGTCAGCTGCTTATCTGCGCCGCATGAGGCAGCAGCCGGGAGAGACCCTGCAAAAGTACATCCAATGCCTCAAAACCATGCGCCTTCGGATCCCTAGGGTCTCGGACGAGGCCATCATCTCCGCGTTCTCTGACGATGTCCGTGACGTCAGGATGAGGGAGGAGCTCGCCATTCACGAGGACCTGTGCACAGCCCTCGAGATGTTTAAGCTCGCGGCAAAGTGCGCCAGCGCGGAGGAAGGACGCCTCTCCCTCTGGGAGCTGCCTGAGGCAGAGGCGGACGACAAGAAGACCAAGGCCAAAGAATCAAAGCGCAAGGGACCCGCCGTGCTGGCTGCGGAGCCAGAAGTGAAGCGTGGCCGTGGCTACGATGACCTTCCCAGAGACAACCGACCATACTGCGTCTTCCACAACGTCCACAGCCACAACACTAATGACTGCCAGGAGCTCAGGGAGATGCGCGGTGGGCGCGTCGGGCAGTGCCCTGAGCGCGACAACCGCGGCTACGGCCGTGGAGGATGCCGAGGAGGAGGACGTTGGGACGGCAGGAACTCGCGCCAAGGGTGGCGCCAGCAGCCTCGTGAAGACCACTGGCAGGAGCAGCCTCGTGACGCTCCCTAGCACGACCAGCCTCGTGAGGGTCGCCCTCAGGGCAATGGAGGCCTGCCTCCGCTGCCACCACCGCCAAGGAGGAATGACGACGACCGCGAGGGAGACGGGGCAGGGGGCTTCCAGGAGCCGCGTTCAGTTGCGTGCATCTTGGGAGGAGCCCATGCCCCGGATTCCCATCGCATTTTCAAGCGGCTTGCCCGTGAGGTGAACACGGCGCTTCCCAGGCCTGACGCCGCGCGCAACCTTAGGTGGACGAAGCAAGTCATCGCGTTCGACCCCAAGGACCAGCTCTAGTGCACTGCGGCCCCAGGCGCCCTCCCGATGCTCTGCACCCCGACCATCAGCAACGTCCTCATGACCAAGACCCTCATCGACGGCGGAGCAGTTCTCAACGTCCTCTCCGTCCAGACCTTCGAGACGCTCCAGGTTCCCTATGATAAGCTCCGCCCGACCAAGCCATTCTACGGACTCACGGATGGCTCCACACTCCCGATGGGGCAGGTCCGCCTCCCCGTCACCTTTGGTGATCGCGACAACTACCACATCGAGCTCATCGACTTCGACATCGCTAACATCCACCTCTCATACAACGCCATCCTTGGGTATCCTGCCCTCGCCAAGTTCATGGCGGCGACCCATCACGGCTGCAACGTCCTCAAGATGCCTGGGAGCGGCAGAGTCATCACGATCGCCTCCGACGAGAAGGAAGCGGTGCGTTCCCTGGAGCGCACCTACCAGACCGTGGCGGTCGAATGCTCCGATGAGGATGGAGCCGTCCTCGCCCTGCAGACCGCCCCCCAAGAAGAAGAAGAACCTACCCGTCAATGGATCTCAGGAC
>LR738713.1:202023461-202082635 GCA_902687465.1 Secale cereale | reverse complement strand
GCGAGGCTGGCCGGGGTCAACGCGGGGTCGGCTCCGGTGGCTGACTGGTGGGGTTAGGGGCGATGTGGGGCCCGCCTGGCTGGTCGTTCTTCTTCCTTTTCGCTCGCTCGCTTGACAGAGGGAGGCCACCGGCGTCGGGCGGCGATTGCCGGTGCCACAGAGGGCCTCCGGCGACGCTCCGCCTACCGACGAGCTCGGGGCGACGAGGCGCTCCTGCCTGGGCCCTTCACGCTCGCCGAGGTGCACCGGAGAGAGAGCGGTTTTGGCCGGGGCGGACGGGGCTCTACGTGCTTCGGCGAACTCGTGGCTAGAGGCCACCGGAGAAGGAGGGAAGTGGCGGAGAGGCTTTAGGGGGGCGGTGGAGTGCTCTGGCAACGGCCAAGAGGAGGGGGAGGGCTCGAGTGCCGCAAATTTAGGCGAGGTCGAGGCGGCGGCCATGGCGACGGAGGGAGGGTAGGGGAGCTCCAGAGGATCGGGAAGAAGCTAGGGAGGGCGCTGGGATGTGGGTGAGGCCAATGGTGCAGCGCAACACGCTCGGGGAGGGCTTAAATAGCCGGGGCGAGGACGTGCCACGCTGGCATCGCCGCGAACATGCGTCCATGCTCGAGAGCTCAGAGGCAAGTGACAAGGGGCGCACTGTGGGTGATCTCACGGGGAGGTAGGCGACACCGGGGAGCAGAGGAAGAGGCCGAGGGAGGCTTGGGGCCAAATAGAGCACTGTGCTCCTGTTGTGTTCGGCGGTGAGCGTCGGCGAGCATCGGTGGAGGAAGAGGATGGAGGGGGAGAGGGGTCCAGGGGGTCGGCGACGATGAGGTGAGGCCAATGGACACGCTCACGCGCGCAAAGACGATGAGAGGCGGGGGTGCCGAAGCACAGACAGCGCCTGGCGCGGCCGCAGTGCACAGAGCGCGCGCACAGGCATGCCAGTGTCGTGATCACCGCGTGCACTGGCTGGTAGTGGTAGAAATGGGCTGTAAAAGGTTGTCTACTGGTGATATCATGCATGGTAAGTCACCCCTATGGTGGTAGAATGGTGAAAAGCTCTCTGGTTAAATGGTAACCAAGGCCTTAAGTTTACTGCAGTAAACTTTGAAGAGAGCTTCTGATCAACAGAGAGTGATTTGGAGCCATAGGGTTTGTCTGGGGGTTTGAGGTAAGGAAGAACTTACATCCTGGTAAGTTTGAGAGGTTTTGGATAAAGATTTAATGTAGTTGCTTAACAACCACATAAATCTAGTCAGAAGCTAGATTAGGATGATGCACTCACATGGTGAGTCCACTTGAGCTGAAACTTGGCAAGGTGTCACACCCAGCATTTTGTAACATGTTATTTGTAACTTTTAAGCATGAAAATTTGGACCAGTAAAATTTTTTAGCATCATTTGGCTTTTATTTGGAATTGAGTTTTCTTCATGTGCTTTTTCTTGTGCTCATTAAAGTCAACTATGATCTCTTGTAGATTTCATCTCCATACCCAAAACTTCTGCCCAATGATCATGCCAAGTGTTATATAATAGTATAGTATTTTCTTACAAAATTATTTTGGCCAAAAAGTATTTTATAAATTTAGTTTTCCAAAAACCCCTGAATTGAGATTTGCACTGCAAGTACTTGATTTAGGGTGAGAAAATTATTTCAAAAGGTTTATTTGAGACCTAGTAGTCATAGGACTCCCAGAAACCTCAAAGGTATAATTTGAAAAGTTATTTTCCTATTTTATTTAAAAGCTTTTTCTTAAGGCCAGAAATGGTCTTTAATAGGGGAAAATTATTTAACTATTTCAAAAATATTTTCCAAAATTCAGAGAGACTCAGAGGACATATATTATCCATATATAAGAGTTTCAACACTTGGTCATGTTCAAAATAATGGGCTAAACCCTCTAAAACCCTTTCTGGATATTTCAAGCTTTTGAAATATTTACAAAGGAAACTTTCTCCAAAAATTCCAGGGAAATTATATCATGTCATATATGACATATTTGATGATCTTGCCAAGTCCCATGCCTTGGGAAGCAAGAAAACATCCTCAAACCCCTTCATAACCATTATGTCCATATTTGAAGTTTGAGCAACTTTACATTGCCAAACTTGTCCAAATGCTCGCAAACTTGGTGCACATGCTAGAATGACCTAATAAGGCATCTATACCAAATGGCACAAGATTTGGAATAGAGCAACTTGATCAGATCACCTCAAAACCCTTTCTGTTCAAATGCAAATTTGAACAACTTTACATTACCAACTTTTTATCTGGAGCTTCAAACTTTGTGGGCATGATCAATACCCCAAATGATGATGCTACACCAAGTGGTGCATCAAGGGGAGATGATTAGCTTGACTCAATCAAGATGAAACTGTTTCTGTTGATTTCTAGGGTTCACCAAAGTTACATTGGCTAGTTTCTTCAAATGAGACCAAGTTTGGTGAAGCACCCTATTTTCTCATGTCTTTCAACCCTGTTAAGTGCCATGTCAAGTGGAGTTCATTTACTTGACCAAACACTGATCAAACACCTTCTGCAGAATTGCTAAAACCTCCAACTTGATCACTTTTACTTTTCTCCATGGCCTCAACTTTTTACCACCTGATCATTGAGTTACTAGCTACCTACAGTAACTTCCCCAGCACCCCAGCTCCATGATTGAGGGGTGAAAGCCCTATTTCACCTTGCTGGACAGCAGGTTTTCACCATTTCACCAGCATCTCCACTCTCTCTCAGCATCTCCAGGGCATCCAAGGCCTCAGGCCAATTCTTTACTCCCCCCTGACCTTCTAGACGCTGCTGGACACGTTGGGTTTGACCAGGACGGCGAGAGCGCGGCGATGCCCGCCAAACGCGCGCTCTGGAGCACACAACAGTGCAGACAAGCACTGTAGCTTCAGCCAATCGGCCTCCCCCGACAGCCTCGGGCCTCCCCCTCGTGCCAGTCGAGGCCTCTCGACGTCCGCAACCTCCCCGGCGCCGTCCCCCCTCCTCCTGCGCCCTCCAGTGGCCGTCGTCGCACGCGCGCTGGCGCCCGCGGCGGCCACTCCTCTGCCTCGCACGCGCGCACGCTCCTGACGCTCCCCCGCTTCTCTTTCTCCCTCAGCTGGACGTGGAGATTGTCCAGGAACTCCACGGACCCATTCCCTTGGCCTCCCGTGCGCTGTAGCCTCGAGCCGGAGCTCGCCGGCACACTGGACCACGGGCCTCCGTCGAGCTCCTATAAATAGCCCCTCCCGAGCCTCTCTAACAGCATTAGCAGCTCCACCACACTCCACTGAGTCTCCCAGCACCACCCACTCCTCCCAGGACGTCCCAGTGCTCGGGATCGACCGGAGCTCCGCCGCGTCGGGCCGCCGGTTATCCCGCAGTACGGGCCTTCCCCGCTCATCTTCTTGCCCGATCTAGAACCACCAAGCCACACTGACCATTTCCCCCTTGTTTCCCCTCTCTGTGGCAGTCGGAAACGACCAGAACCACGACCCTCCGACGAGCTCCCGTCGTCCCACCTCGCCGCCGGTGAACCAGACCTCCCCGCCGTGCCGCACCATCACCCCTGCATCCGCGACACGACGCTGATTCCATCCCTGCCCTCCGTTGCCGTCGCCGTGGCCGGGAACCTTGCCAGCGAGCTCGCCGTCGCCGTGGCCGTGGGGTTAGAGATGACAGGCGGGCCCCGCCTGTCATCCCCACACCTCTCTCCCCCTCCTCTCTGTCACTGATCCACGGGCCCCGCCCGTCAGGTTTAAAAACCTGACGTGCGCGCGCAGGCTCCCGTGCGGCTGGGCTGGACCGCCCTGGGCCGTGCACTGTGGCCCCCCTGGCCCAGTTGCACATGTCTTTTTATTCTTTTTCTTTTTTGTAATTGTTTCAAACATTTCTACAGAAAAGAAAAATGGTCCAAATTAAATAATTCCAACTCCTAAAATCTTGTAATATTCCAACCTATTTGATGGTACCACTTTCACTCAAATCCATGAAACTTTGCTGTACTGTTCAAATTTAAATTCAAATTTGGGCAGTAATACTCCTGCTCAAAAATCAATAAATTCTATTCTGTTACTCCAAAACTCCAACTAAGAATTTTCCCCACCTTAGAAATTCCTCTAGTATTTTACAAAAATGAGTTGACATTTTTCTGAGCACTTTGATTTTTCTGTTTTGTTTGTATTCTTATTTTCCCGTGGTTATTATGCGACGTATAGATCCCGTATTTGACGAAGTTGCTGTGGAAGAAGAAGGAGAAGGATTTGAAGACTTTGAAGACCAAGCCAATCCAGGCAAGCAGCCCTTTGACCATGATATACTTGTTCTTCGGAACCCGTATGTTTCCGATGCATGATGTTAGGGTTACGATAGTGACCTAGTTGATTCCACCATATGATGCATGCCATGATCTTGATCTTGCTATGTGCTAGATGACTTGCATATGGTTAGTGGATATGATTAGTGGTGCATGTGTGACATGAACCTTCATGGTTGAAGTCTTTGCATAAAACCCCGTCGGGTGCCATTTATGCCCGAGGGAGATGATGATGATGAGTTGGGTGACCACTTGATGACGAAGTGGTGTACCAAGGCAAGTGTGTGTGTTTTTCAAACGGATTGGTTTAAGTTGCGACCGTTATTCCAACCATACATGTGCAACCACACTACCCCTTATGGGACGGGGCTTTATTAATTACTTAGGTCGATACTAGCATGGTGCCCGCATTACTAGTGACGGGAAGACTTGAGGTCTTTCCTGGGACGGGGTCGTGCTTGGATAGACGGCCATGACTGTTTTTACAGGGCACCGGACACACCGTTGGTCCCTTCGGGTACGCGTGACATTGAAATTAGGGCAAGTCCCGTGCCACTCTGATATCTGCTAAGCTTAAAAGACTCCGATATGCTCTGAAGAAATGGAGCAAATCACTCTCCAAATTAAAAATGTTGCTTGAAAATTGCAACCACCTTTTGTTACAATTGGACAATTTGGAAGATCTCAGACCACTGTCAATTCGAGAGGCAAATTTCCGAAACATTTTAAAAACACATGTCATGCGGTTACTGAAATATCAAAGTGATTATTGGAAACAACGCTATACTGTCAGATGGGCAGTTAAGGGTGAAGAAAATACTAAATACTTCCAAGCGCGTGCTACCGAACGATTAAGAAGAAACTCTATTGCTAATTTGGTTTTGGAAAGTGGCCAGGTGATTGAACATCATGAGGAAAAAGCAAGTGCTTTCCTTGCTTGCTTCAAGAGCCGGATGGGAATCTCCATGCCCCCGGTCTATGATTTTGAGCTTGCTGACATTGTTCTTAAGTGCCCTGATCTGGAAGACTTATCTGCGCCTTTTTCAAGGGAGGAGGTGGATAATGTAATCAAAAACATGCCAGCTGATCGCGCACCTGGTCCGGATGGTTTCAACGGCCTATTTTTAAAAATATCATGGGATATTATAAAGGAGGATTTCTATAAACTGACAGAGGACTTTTGGGCTGGAAAAATCAATCTACAATGCATCAACACCTCTCTAATTACTTTGATCCCCAAAAAACTTGTCCCCGAATCGGTAAATGACTATAGACCCATCTCTTTGATGAATTGTGTGCTAAAGGTGCTTACGAAAATTCTTGCTGAAAGACTACAACGAAGGATCCTGCAAGTAGTGCACCGAAATCAGTATGGTTTTATCAAAACAAGAACCATACAAGATTGTCTGGGCTGGGCCTTTGAATACCTACATCAATGCAAACATTCGGGCAAAGAGATTGTTATCCTAAAGCTAGACTTTGAGAAGGCGTTTGATACAATGGACCACTCTTTCATCTTAAAAATGCTCCAGTGTAAAGGATTTGATGATCGGTGGTGTATGTGGATTCAAAAGATCCTTCAGTCTGGATCCTCATCTATTCTCCTAAATGGGATTCCTGGTACTGAGTTCCAATGCAAACGTGGGGTTAAACAAGGGGATCCGGTGTCGCCCCTACTTTTTGTGCTAGCGGCTGATCTGCTTCAATCTTTGATCAATAAAGCATGGAGGGAAGGTCACATCACACTCCCTATATCTCAACCTGACTCTGAAGATTACCCTGTGATTCAGTATGCGGATGACACCTTAATCGTGTTGCCAGCTGAGTCGCGGGAGTTGAATACGATAAAGCTGATTTTGGATTCGTATGCCCGAGCAACTGGACTGAAAATCAACTACTCTAAATCGCAGTTAATGCCAATAAATGTAAGTGTGAGTAAAACAGCGGAGTTAGCTAGTGTTTTGGGATGTCAGGTGGGTTCGATGCCGTTTACCTATCTGGGGCTGCCGCTTGGCACCACCAGGCCAACTGTCAGGGATCTATTGCCTCTGGTAGACAGGATTGAGCGGAGACTAACAGCGACTGCCATCTGGCTATCTTATGGTGAGAGGGTGCAACTCATTAACTCAGCTCTGTCATTGCTGCTATCCTTTGCGATGTGTGTGCTCAAGCTACCGCTGAAACTGATCGATATTTTCGATCGTGCGAGGAGACACTGTCTTTGGAGAAAAGAGATCGATCGAGATGCAACAACAAATTCTTTGGCGGCCTGGGATATGGTCTGCAGACCAAAGAAGAAAGGTGGATTGGGAATACTTAACCTTAAGATTCAGAACAAAGCTTTGCTGCTCAAATACATACATAAATTCATTCATAAGCATGACACTCCCTGGGTCCTGCTGGTCTGGAATGCTTACTACGAGGAAACACCCCCGCATGCCAAGCCCCCATGTGGATCGTTCTGGTGGCGTGATGTTTTTTCACTAATAGACATTTACAGAGGTATCACCACTTGTGTGCCAGCTGCGGGTGACACGATTTTGCTCTGGAAGGACGTGTGGATCAATGACAGACCTTTGGCAGAAACTCACGACCATCTTTTTTCATTTACACTTGACGAGGACATCTCTCTGGCCCAATTCTACCATAATGATACGGCTGCAGACAACTTCATGCTCCCTCTGTCTTTGGAAGCCCGAGAAGAACTGAACGATCTGCACCAGGTGTTGGCTGGTATGACTTTGGACCCAATGGAAACTGATGAATGGATCATGTGCTGGGGGGATACACAATTCAAACCGAGGAAGTTTTATGCCTATGTTTTCAGAAACATAACGGTCCCGCAATACATCGCCTCAATATGGAAAACAAAATGCATCATGAGGCACAAGGTTTTCGCGTGGTTAATGCTTAATGATCGGGTAAACACCAGAGATCTCTTGCAACGGCGACACTTTCACATTGGGGATGATCATGATTGTCCCATGTGTAACTCCGGAGTGCTTGAAACAAACAAACATTTATTCTTTGACTGCCCGTTCGCGGGGACATGCTGGGATGCGGTGGGTATAAGTTGGGGTGAGGATCAAGACTTGCAGCACAAGTTTGACACGGCGAAAGCTGGGTGGCATGGACCTCTCTTCAAGGATATAACCATTTTGGCAGCCTGGAACATTTGGAAACAAAGGAATAACAAGGTCTTCGAAGAAGTGATCCCCACACATGTAGACTGGCTGAGGAGACTTAAGGAGGACTTGGTGATTTTAGGTTATAGGACCTCCCCTCAAAACCTAGCTTTCTTGAGGGATTTTAGCAACTCTCTCTCTATCTAGCACCCCCTTCTGTTTTTGGTCACCTATTTTCTGGTGGCAGCCCCTCCCTGTATTTTATAATGTAAATTCTAGCTTTTGAGTGCCAACTCTCTGTTTGCACTCATAGCATATATAATGGAAAAGCAACAGTAGGAGTCTCTCCTGCTGTTTTGATGTGTCAAAAAAAAGGGCAAGTCCCGTGATCTATTGTTTGTACCCGAGGGCAGTGTACCAACGAGTGGACTCTATGTTAGTGTCGTCTAAGGAAAGATAATGACCGGGTGCTTACCCCGGGTACTTGAGGTACCACGGGTCGTGGATGACACGGAAGTTCCCCGGATCTTGTGGGTAAAGTGTACAACCTCTGCAGAGTGTCAAACTATTCGAATAGCCGTGTCCACGGTCATGGACAGTTGGGTAACCGCTCTTGGGCTACGTCCAACGTTTGTGAAACCATGCGTGTGTATGTGAGTCAAGGTGGTGACTTGACTCGATGAGTTGAACCATATTCATGTTGATATCGGTAACCTGTCTTCGAGGTTACGCGAATTTATTGATGCATTAACTTGATGGTAGAATATTTGTTCTAGCCTTGCTAGATTGATCATGATTATTCAATTGCATTGTTACTTTGAACCACATCATGGGTTGCTTGCGAGTACATTCAAAGTACTCATTGGCTTGCCACTGGTTATTTAATTGGCCAGGCATGGAAGAACAGGATTATGAGGAAGAGTTCTTTGGAGACGAACATGCGAACTAGGACGCTATCCCAGTCAGAATGCCTGTAGGGTTAAGGCAGATGGCATGGGTTCTACCCGTTTATCGAAGACTTCCGCTACTTGAGTTATTTGCTATTCAGCCCGTGAGGCTCTATCTATGTAAGACTTGGCCATAATGGCCATAATTCGTGTAAGACTATTTGTATGGATGTAAGACTCTTGTTATTTCAGCTTCTGTGTGTTCAGTGAGCATTGATCTCTGGGATCACTGTACACGTGCATTCGGTGATCTCGACTTCTAAGTCGGGGTCCCCACAGAGCTGGTATCAGAGCCATCCTGACTGTAGGAAGCCTTAGTTAGAATGGGCGTTAGTTAGATGAGACCCTTTTTCAAAAACCTTCTGAACCTCTTTTCTTTTCTAAACCTGAGATTTCATCAGCTTATTAACCCCTCCTATTCCACCTTTGTAGATGGCCGCTGTTCCCGAAGAGCACCTGACCACTGGGTTTCCCTTACTTCTCGAGGATAACCTCCAGGAGTGTCAGTTCCACCAAGCACCCATCCTCACCTACCTTGAGCATTGGGTGAGCGATACTGAGGTGGAGTACCATGTGGAAGTGATCGTGAAGGCAAACGATCCTCCCACAAGTTGGTTCTTCGAGGGACCCCAGATGGCAACACTACCACTCGTTGTCGAGGCTGCTGCACTCAAGGCATTAACCCGTCTCCGCGAGCTTCTTCCGGAGATGGCAGCCAAGATGACAACTCGCTTCTTACCTTACCGGAAGGAAGGTGACGAAGAAAGCAGCGCACTAGCCCCTCCACTGAAGGAAGGACTCTTGCTTCGGTTCCAGACCTACTTCAGTCTATGTGTCGACAGCCTGGCACAAGACTTGGCCTCGGAATCAATGAAGCTTCGAGAAGAACTTCACAAGACCAAGGCACTTCTTCGTCGAGCTCAAGAGAAGGCAAACAGGATCAAGAAGGAAGGAGCACCTTCTAGACAATCCGCTATCGCATATCGAGGCGGAAGGTCCTCCGAGGATGTATCTTCCAAAGGTGAAGAACCACCTCGGCGACGCCGGATGACAGCAAGGGAATATTGCAAGCTTTTCCCTGCACCACCGACGAAGCACCGTCGAATCCAACTCCTCCACTCCCCTACACCCTCAAGTGACAAGGGAGCCCAGACAGATGAAGACAAGGAGGAAGACCCAGAAGAGCCGGAATACGCGACCGAGCATTCCGCCGCTTAGGCATTATTCGCTACTCGGATATGCGAGTTGTAACCTCTACGGTAGGATAGGTCGTGTAACCCCTATGCGTAGTCGAGTCCTTGTATGGTTCATATGAAACCATCTAGTGTTTGCTTTTGTTGTGTCTGGATGTATGTCGTATTCTTCCTTCGGGAATGTGTAAACGACTACATCACCCATTTGGATTTTTAATGAATGTGTTTTGGCCTTACGGCCCCTGCATGATTTGATTTAGTGTCACACCCACCCCCTTACTAGGCACCTATCTATCCTGCTTCCCTCTTCCAAGTCATGAGACCTTTTACCGCTCCAACAGGATGCCTGTTGTAACTCGTACTGGTACCTCTACCCAGCAGCCCGAAGCCGGAGCATCCTCTCAGCCAGAGGAAGGCCACGACCAAACCAACGACCAAGCTCCACCGCCACCTCCTCCAAGCATGGACATGGCTCAGCTTCTCCAAGCTTTCCGAGAGGAACGCCAAGCCAACACTGCAGCTCTTCAGCTGATTGCTCAAGCTGTCACCAACAACCGCCAGCCGGCGGGGAATGGCAATGGACGTTCCACGTTGGCAGAGTTCAAGAAGCATGCACCGCCAACCTTCATCGAGACTGCTGAACCCCTGGATGCAGATGACTGGGTCCGTTCCATTGAGGAAATTCTGGAACTAGTCGGATGCACCGAAGACCGCGAGAAGGTGGCTTATGCAGCCCACTGCCTCGGGGGAACTGCTAGAGCTTGGTGGGATGGATTCAAGGTCATGCATGCTGAACATGACATCACTTGGGTTAACTTCAAGGCAGAATTCCGCAAGGCCCACATTCCTTCCGGAATCATGGCTATCAAAAAGCGCGAGTTCCGAGCCCTGAAGCAAGGAAGTGGCACTGTCAAGGAGTACATGCAGAAGTTCAGTGTTCTGTCAAGGTACGCCCCTGAAGATGTCAGCACTGATGCTGCCAAAAGGGAGCGCTTCATGGAAGGCCTCAATCAGACTCTGCAATAATCGCTTGTCGTGTGCGACTGCCCGTCTTTCCCTGACCTGGTGAACAAGGCACTTATGCTTGAAGACAAGCGGCGTGCTTTGGAAGACACTCGCAAGCGCAAGTTGGTCAGTAAGGGAAGTTCCAGCAACCAGAAGCCTCGTCCGTGGCAGTCAGCCCCGGCCAAGCCAACCTATCAGCAGCTAAGAGCTCCTGCACCTCGTGCCAATCCTCAGCCTCAGCAGTATGCCAACCCCAGGCCAGCCTTCAGCCCCAATACCAGTGGTGGCAACAAGATCAACACTCCAAACCAAGTCACTTGCTTTGGATGTGGTCAGCCCGGACACATCTCAAGGGTGTGCCCCAACAAGAAGCCTGATGCCCCGCGCCCCAATGCGCAGAACCAGGGACAAGGCCGTGGAATGCCACCAAGGAACCCAGCTCCTCGCAATCCACCGAACTATGGGAAGGGGCGTGTGAATCACGTCACTGCTGAAGAAGCCCAGGAAGACCCGGACGTCGTGCTGGGTACGTTCCTTGTCAACTCAGCACCTGCAACTATCTTGTTTGATTCTGGAGCAACGCATTCATTTGTCACTCAAAGATTTGCATTAAAA
Source organism: Secale cereale (assembly GCA_902687465.1). Taxonomy (NCBI): domain Eukaryota; kingdom Viridiplantae; phylum Streptophyta; class Magnoliopsida; order Poales; family Poaceae; genus Secale; species Secale cereale. The sequence goes on along the minus strand of LR738713.1, from coordinate 202,071,462 downwards.
AGTGGCATGACCCCTACACCCCTGAATAACCCTATGGTGGTACAAACCCCCGGAGCCGAGATGAGAGCCAAGATAGGCTGTAAAGGAGTCAGTATTACCATTAACGGTGTAGATTTCCTAGCAGACCTTATCGTCCTGAGATCGCAAGGCTTGGATGTGATCCTAGGCATGAATTGGCTCAGCAAGCACCAAGGCTTGTTAGACTGTGCCAATCGGACAGTCACTGTGACCAATGACCAAGGCGTCGAAGTCAAGTTTGCTTCCAACTCCTCTTCCGCTCAAGCCGCTAAAGTCAACTGTCTGTCTGAAGTTGGGCTAGATCAAGTACCGGTGGTATGTGAGTATCCTGATGTCTTTCCGGATGAACTACCGGGAATGCCCCCTGACCGTGACATTGAGTTCATCATCGAGCTCGTGCCCGGAGCAGGACCCATCTATAAGAAGCCTTATAGAATGGGGACGGAAGAATTAGCCGACTTGAAGAAGCAGCTAGAAGAGCAGCTAAGGAAGGGATTTATCCGCCCAAGTGCCTCCCCTTGGGGATCTCCTGTTCTGTTTGTGGCCAAGAGGGACGGTACCATCCGCTTATGCATTGACTATCGTTCCCTCAATGAAGTTACAATCAAGAACAAGTACCCACTTCCCAAGATCGAAGATCTGTTTGATCAACTCAGCGGAGCCAAGGTATTCTCCAAGATCGACCTCAGATCTGGGTACTACCAGCTGAAGATCAGACCCCAAGATATTCCGAAGACGGCATTCGTAACCAGATATGGCCTGTACGAGTGCACGGTCATGTCTTTTGGATTAACCAATGCCCCAGCTTACTTCATGTATCTCATGAATAAAGTCTTCATGGAATATTTGGACAAGTTTGTTGTTGTCTTCATTGATGACATTCTTGTGTTCTCGAAGTCGGAGGAAGAGCACGAGCAGCATCTGAGGATGGTCCTAGACAAGCTTCGTGAGCACCAACTGTATGCCAAATTCAGCAAGTGTGAGTTCTGGCTGCATAAAGTTGGATTCTTAGGTCATGTCTTGACCGAGGAAGGATTATCTGTTGATCCTGCAAAGATCGAAGCTGTGACCCAATGGCAATCTCCAACGACCGTCAAGGAAGTCAGAAGCTTCCTCGGACTAGCGGGCTATTACCGCAAATTCGTGGAAGGATTCTCTAGCATTGCACGACCAATGACTCAGCTCCTCAAAAAGGACAAGAAGTTCGAGTGGACACCAAAATGCGAAGAGAGCTTCCAAGAGCTCAAGAAGAGATTGACCACCGCCCCAGTTCTGGCAACACCTGATATTCACAAGGAGTTCGTGATATATTGTGATGCCTCTCGAACCGGATTGGGAAGCGTTCTGATGCAAGAAGGCCGCGTCATAGCATACCTCTCCAGGCAGCTACGACCCCATGAGGAGAACTACGCTACTCACGATCTTGAGCTAGCGGCAGTAGTTCATGCCTTGAAGACATGGCGGCATTACCTCCTAGGGAAACGGTGTGAGATTTACACAGACCACAAAAGTCTGAAGTACATTTTCACCCAAAAGGAATTGAACATGAGGCAATGGAGACGGTTGGAACTCATCAAAGACTATGACCTCAGTGTTCAGTATCACCCTGGGAAGGCTAACGTGGTGGCCGATGCCTTAAGCAGGAAGGCTTGCTCTTTGAATGCCATTATTCAGAAAAGGCAGCCAGCCTTGTTTAAGGAGATCGAACAATTCAGTTTGGAATTGGTCACCCCTGGATTCCTGGATCATTTGGAAGTCAGACCGACCCTGATGGACGACGTAAAGAAGGCTCAAGATGGTCATGCAAGCATCGAAGGTATCAAGAGGAAAATGAAGCTGGGCAAGGCACCAGGATTCTCCGAAGACGAGCACGGGATTGTTTGGTACAAAGGTCGCCTCTGCGTACCAAACGACACCGAGCTGAAGACGCTGATTCTGCTAGAAGCCCACGACACTCCGTATTCCATCCACCCCGGAGGAACCAAGATGTACCAAGACTTGAAGGCACGATTCTGGTGGCACGGTATGAAGAGAGAGATTGCAACCTATGTTGCAAAGTGTGATGTGTGCCAAAGGGTCAAGGCTGAATATCAGCGACCTGCTGGATTGCTTCAACCACTCAAGGTTCCTGAGTGGAAGTGGGATAAAGTCGGAATGGACTTCATCACTGGGTTACCAAGGTCGAATAAAGGACATGACTCTATCTGGGTCATAGTCGATCATTTGACCAAGGTGGCTCATTTCATTCCTGTCAAGACTACCTACTCAGGCAACCAGCTGGCAACTCTCTATATCAACCGAATCGTAAGTCTTCACGGTGTTCCCAAGGAGATTGTGTCAGATCGAGGCACCCAGTTCACTTCAAGGTTCTGGAAGAGATTCCAAGAAGCCTTGGGAACCAAGTTGTCTTTCAGCACAGCTTTCCACCCACAGACCGGAGGTCAGACTGAGCGAGTCAATCAGATTCTCGAAGATATGCTCCGAGCCTGTGTCCTGGCGTATGGAGCCAAGTGGGAAGACTGTCTCCCTTTTGCCGAGTTCTCCTATAACAGCAGTTACCAGTCAAGCCTTCAGATGGCACCATTTGAGGTATTGTACGGGCGCAGATGCCGCACACCCCTCAATTGGTCGGAGACTGGAGAAGGACTAGTCTTTGGACCGGATATTCTCCGCGCAGCAGAAGAGCAAGTCCAACTAGTCAGAGAGCGATTAAAGGCAGCCAAGTCAAGGCAGAAGAGTTATGCTGACACTCGACGCCGAGACATGAGTTTCCGTGTCGGAGATCTTGTGTACCTGCGGGTAACTCCTCTGAAGGGAACCAAGCGTTTCCACGTCAAGGGGAAGCTCGCGCCAAGGTTCATTGGCCCTTTCAAGATCACCGACCGACGAGGAGAAGTGGCTTATCAGTTGGAACTACCACCTGAGCTATCCGATGTGCACAATGTGTTCCATGTGTCACAACTCCGGAAATGTCTCCAAGTTCCAGACAAGCCCAATCTCTACAAGGATGTGGATCACCAAGCCATTGATCTGCAGCCTGATTTGACCTACCGCGAGAAGCCCATTCGCATTCTGGACGAAGCAGAATGACGTACGCGAAGCCGTACCATCAAGTACTTCAAGGTCCAGTGGAGCAACCACACCGAAGCAGAAGCAACCTGGGAACGAGAAGACTATCTTAGATCCAAGTTTCCCGATCTCTTTTAAGCCCTAGTTTGGGAATCTCGGGGACGAGATTCTTGTAAGGGGGGTAGGTCTGTCACACCCTGCATTTTGTAACATGTTATTTGTAAATTTTAAGCATGAAAATTTGGACCAGCAAATTTTTTTAGCATCATTTGGCTTTTATTTGGAATTGAGTTTTCTTCATGTGCTTTTTCTTGTGCTCATTAAAGTCAACTATGATCTCTTGTAGATTTCATCTCCATACCCAAAACTTCTGCCTAATGATCATGCCAAGTGTTATATAACAGTATAGTATTTTCTTACAAAATTATTTTGGCCAAAAAGTATTTTATAAATTTAGTTTTCCAAAAACCCCTGAATTGAGATTTGCACTGCAAGTACTTGATTTAGGGTGAGAAAATTATTTCAAAAGGTTTATTTGAGACCTATTAGTCATAGGACTCCCAGAAACCTCAAAGGTATAATTTTAAAAGTTATTTTCCTATTTTATTTAAAAGCTTTTTCTTAAGGCCAGAAATGGTCTTTAATAGGGGAAACTTATTTAACTATTTCAAAAATATTTGCCAAAATTCAGGGAGACTCAGAGGACATATATTGTCCATATATAAGAGTTTCAACACTTGGTCATGTTCAAAATAATGGGCTAAACCCTCTAAAACCCTTTCTGGATATTTCAAGCTTTTGAAATATTTACAAAGGAAACTTTCTCCAAAAATTCCAGGGAAATTCTATCATGTCATATATGACATATTTGATGATCTTGCCAAGTCCCATGCCTTGGGAAGCAAGAAAACATCCTCAAACCCCTTCATAACCATTCTGTCCATATTTGAAGTTTGAGCAACTTTACATTGCCAAACTTGTCCAAATGCTCTCAAACTTGGTGCACATGCTAGAATGACCTAATAAGGCATCTAGACCAAATGGCACAAGATTTGGAATAGAGCAACTTGATCAGATCACCTCAAAACCCTTTCTGTTCAAATGCAAATTTGAACAACTTTACATTACCAACATTTTATCTGGAGCTTCAAACTTTGTGGGCATGATCAATACCCCAAATGATGATGCTACACCAAGTGGTGCATCAAGGGGAGATGATTAGCTTGACTCAATCAAGATGAATCTGTTTCTGTTGATTTCTAGGGTTCACCAAAGTTACATTGGCTAGTTTCTTCAAATGAGCCCAAGTTTGGTGAAGCACCCTATTTTCTCATGTCTTTCAACCCTGTTAAGTGCCATGTCAAGTGGAGTTCATTTAATTGACCAAACACTGATCAAACACCTTCTGCAGAATTGCTAAAACCTCCAACTTGATCACTTTTACTTTTCTCCATGGCCTCAACTTTTTACCACCTGATCATTGAGTAACTAGCTACCTCCAGTAACTTCCCCAGCACCCCAGCTCCATGATTGAGGGGTGAAAGCCCTGTTTCACCTTGCTGGACAGCAGGTTTTCACCATTTCACCAGCATCTCCACTCTCTCTCAGCATCTCCAGGGCATCCAAGGCCTCAGGCCAATTCTTTACTCCCCCCTGACCTTCTAGACGCTGCTGGACACGTTGGGTTTGACCAGGACGGCGAGAGCGCGGCGATGCCAGCCAAACGCGCGCTCTGGAGCACGCAACAGTGCAGACAAGCATTGTAGCTTCGGCCAATCGGCCTCCCCCGACAGCCTCGGGCCTCCCCCTCGCGCCAGTCGAGGCCTCTCGACGTCCGCAACCTCCCCGGCGCTGTCCCCCCTCCTCCTGCGCCCTCCAGTGGCCGTCGTCGCACGCGCGCTGGCCGCCCGCGGCGGCCACTCCTCTGCCTCGCACGCGCGCACGCTCCTGACGCTCCCCTGCTTCTCTTTATCCCTCAGCTGGACGTGGAGATCGTCAAGGAACTCCACGGACCCATTCCCTTGGCCTCCCGTGCGCTGTAGCCTCGAGCCGGAGCTCGCCGGCGCACTGGACCACGGGCCTCCGTCGAGCTCCTATAAATAGCCCCTCCCGAGCCTCTCCAACAGCATGAGCAGCTCCACCACACTCCACTGAGTCTCCCAGCACCACCCACTCCTCCCCAGGACGTCCCAGTGCTCGGCATCGACCGGAGCTCCGCCGCGTCGGGGCGCCGGTGATCCCGCAGTACGGGCCTTCCCCGCTCTTCTTCTTGCCCGATCTAGAACCACCGAGCCACACTAACCATTTCCCCCTTGTTTCCCCTCTCTGTGGCAGTCGGAAACGACCAGAACCACGACCCTCCGACGAGCTCCCGCCGTCCCACCTCGCCGCCGATGAACCAGACCTCCCCGCCGTGCCGCACCACCACCCCTGCATCCGCGACACGACGCTGATTCCATCCCTGCCCTCCGTTGCCGTCGCCGTGGCCGGGAACCTCGCCGGTGAGCTCGCCGTCGCCGTGGCCGTGGGGTTAGAGATGACAGGCGGGCCCCGCCTGTCATCCCCACACCTCTCTCCCCCTCCTCTCTGTCACTGACCCACGGGCCCCGCCCCTCAGGTTTAAAAACCTGACGTGCGCGCGCAGGCTCCCGTGCGGCTGGGCTGGACCGCCCTGGGCCGTGCACTGTGGCCCCCCTGGCCCAGTTGCACAGGTCTTTTTATTCTTTTTCTTTTCTGTAATTGTTTCAAACATTTCTACAGAAAAGAAAAATGGTCCAAATTAAATAATTCCAACTCCTAAAATCTTGTAATATTCCAACCTATTTAATGGTACCACTTTCACTCAAATCCATGAAACTTCGCTGTACTGTTCAAATTTAAATTCAAATTTGGGCAGTAATACTCCTGCTCAAAAATCAATAAATTCTATTCTGTTACTCCAAAACTCCAACTAAGAATTTTCCCCACCTTAGAAATTCCTCTAGTATTTTACAAAAATGAGTTGACATTTTTCTGAGCACTTTGATTTTTCTGTTTTGTTTGTATTCTTATTTTCCCGTGGTTATTATGCGACGTATAGATCCCGTATTTGACGAAGTTGCTATGGAAGAAGAAGGAGAAGGATTTGAAGACTTTGAAGACCAAGCCAATCCAGGCAAGCAGCCCTTTGACCATGATATACTTGTTCTTCGGAACCCGTATGTTTCCGATGCATGATGTTAGGGTTACGATAGTGACCTAGTTGATTCCACCATATGATGCATGCCATGATCTTGATCTTGCTATGTGCTAGATGACTTGCATATGGTTAGTGGATATGATTAGTGGTGCATGTGTGACAAGAACCTTCATGGTTGAAGTCTTTGCATAAAACCCCGTCGGGTGCCATTTATGCCCGAGGGAGATGATGATGATGAGTTGGGTGACCACTTGATGACGAAGTGGTGTACCAAGGCAAGTGTGTGTGTTTTTCAAACGGATTGGTTTAAGTTGCGACCGTTATTCCAACCATAAATGTGCAACCGCACTACCCCTTATGGGACGGGGCTTTATTAATTACTTAGGTCGATACTAGCATGGTGCCCGCATTACTAGTGACGGGAAGACTTGAGGTCTTTCCTGGGACGGGGTCGTGCTTGGACAGACGGCCATGACTGTTTTTACAGGGCACCGGACACACCGTTGGTCCCTTCGGGTACGCGTGACATTGAAATTAGGGCAAGTCCCGTGATCTATTGTTTGTACCCGAGGGCCGTGTACCAACGAGTGGACTCTATGTTAGTGTCGTCTAAGGAAAGATAATGACCGGGTGCTTACCCCGGGTACTTGAGGTACCACGGGTCGTGGATGACACGGAAGTTCCCCGGATCTTGTGGGTAAAGTGTACAACCTCTGCAGAGTGTCAAACTATTCGAATAGCCGTGTCCACGGTCATGGACAGTTGGGTAACCGCTCTTGGGCTACGTCCAACGTTTGTGAAACCATGCGTGTGTATGTGAGTCAAGGTGGTGACTTGACTCGATGAGTTGAACCATATTCATGTTGATATCGGTAACCTGTCTTCGAGGTTACGCGAATTTATTGATGCATTAACTTGATGGTAGAATATTTGTTCTAGCCTTGCAAGATTGATCATGATTATTCAATTGCATTGTTACTTTGAACCACATCATGGGTTGCTTGCGAGTACATACAAAGTACTCATTGGCTTGCCACTGGTTATTTAATTGGCCAGGCATGGAAGAACAGGATTATGAGGAAGAGTTCTTTGGAGACGAACATGCGAACTAGGACGCTATCCCAGTCAGAATGCCTGTAGGGTTAAGGCAGATGGCATGGGTTCTACCCGTTTATCGAAGACTTCCGCTACTTGAGTTATTTGCTATTCAGCCCATGAGGCTCTATCTATGTAAGACTTGGCCATAATGGCCATAATTCGTGTAAGACTATTTGTATGGATGTAAGACTCTTGTTAGTTCAGTGAGCATTGATCTCTGGGATCACTGTACACGTGCATTCGGTGATCTCGACTTCTAAGTCAGGGTCCCCACACAAGGCTTAGGGATTTGGACATATAGAGATGATGTATAAAATTAATAACAATTGGTCAAGCCAAATTGGTACTTCCTTCGCAAGCATCCTTTCTGTCCAGAAATTAGGAAAAATCCTGAGGGAAAATGGCTACATCAAATGTGCCCAAAATTGGTGGCGGTAGGTTATATGGGTTATAGAAGGTCCTGGAATATTTTTAGGCATAATGGAGCAATATAAAATATACTTGCTGCACAAACTGAAAATTTGGACAGAAAGAAATATTTGAAGGTGTGCTCACATGGTTGATTGGATGGATATGAATTTTGGAGGAGTGGAAATATGATCACAGGAAGAGGCATGCAAAATTTCAACTCATTTGTATACCCCTAGCCCGTATTTCCTTCACAGTGGCTTCTGTTCGACAGAAACTTTAAAAATTCACTGAGGAAGATTGCCTAGGCCAATATAGTTGAATTTTGGCATGTGGCAATGATTTGGACATAAAAACATGTCCAAGGAGTTTTTAATTAACTTGGCAAAGATAAATAACACTTGCTTCACAAAGTGCCATTTAGGGCAGAATAGGAAAAGGAATATTTGAGAATTATTTTTAAACATGGCAATGAATTTTTTTACCATATTTGATGAAGATATGACTCAAACAATTTATTTGGGAATTTTTGAAGTGACAGAAATATAGGTTGCTTGACAACCTAGGGCCGACAAGGTTATTCCTTTAATAGAAAAATGAATATTCCCTAGGAAAAGAAATTAGATTTTGGTCAGGCAGTGGAGCGGCATGATCTTGGCAAGGTTTTGAGAAGGATGAGCCACTTAGGAGGGAAAAAGAAGATGATTTCCCAGGTGGCAAGTCCACAAAATCACTCCAAAAAGAAAAACAGAGCAAAAACCAATAAATCAAGAAGAAAAAGAAAAGGGCCAAAAACCAGGCTGTTACAAACCTTCCCCCCTTAAAGAAATCTTGTCCTCAAGATTTGTTGGCTCAGGGAACAAGTAATGACTTGAGGATATCATTTCCAACTCGGATATCCATTTCCTTTATTTATTGTTCCCCCGAGAATTTCTCATGATCTGATTATCTTTGCTTAGGGTGGTTTGCTTCACCTTTCCCCAAATTCTGACGGGTTTTTGCTCATATACCAATTCATTTTACTGACGCTGATCTGATGCGGAGCATCCTACGGCTATCTCTATGTACACCGTCATAGCACCTCATGCCCCTAGTGGACCTAAGGTGAACCCACTCCTCTTCATGTTTGACATGTATATCCGTTGGACTTGGTCACTACCTCACCACGACACGTTATGCATTCTTAGGTACTTCGGAGATCGCTACGAGGAAGCACGAAGAATCAACAAGTTCATCGGATGAACCGAGAAGAAGACGGAAGAAGAAGGGCCTATCCAGTCCGGAACGGGCGGTACTATCGCCTACAAGCGGTACTACCGCTCCCATGCGGCACTACCGCCTACAGGCGGTACTACCGCTCCCAAGCGGTACTACCGCCCGAGGTCCGGTACTACCGCCCTGCCTGTGCGCAGCCGCGGGCCTTTGGCCTTGTATGCCTCTCCACTTACCCCTTCGTGGCTTAGACTATAAATAGACTGCCCCCACCTTCTTTCTAAGGTTTAGCAAAGTATTTTGATAGACATTGAGAGCTTTGCTCCTTGTATCCCCTCCTCTAGGAGATCAAGACCTCCCAAGGGAGAAGAATCCTTGTGTATTGCAAGGCCTCCCAAGGGAGAAGATCATCAAGACCTCACCTCCTCTAGGAGTGGGATGAACTAGTAACCTTGTATCTTTCCTTTCGTTGTTCTTGAATCATTGTGAAATCTTTCATGTTCTTCGATCTAGCATATGTGTTATTGGATCTAGTCAATTTGAGTGTTTTCCCTCTCTTGTGTTCATCTTGTTCTGGAGGATTCCCCTCCAATTCGTGAAAGATCTCCACCTAGGGTTCCACCCTACAACATCATGGTATCTAGAGCTATGGTTTCTCACGAAATTGGAGCCCCCCTTCTTGTTTTCTAGCCTAATTTTGTTGTGTTCTTGCCCAATTTCGAAAATTGCCCCACCAAAATTAGCCCCAATTTTTTTTTGTGATTTGTTGGTTTGATGAGGTTTTGTTGGATTTGATCCATGGATTTGCTTGGTTTCGAGTGGATCTAGCATCTCCCCAAGTTTCACCACTTTCCATCCACGAAATCCATCCAATTTCGCCCCCGAAATCATCCTTTTCCGCCCCAAATTCGCCCCGATCCCGATCTGCGAATTTTTCCCGACACCAGCGGTACTACCGCCCATCCAAGCAGTACTACCGCCCTACAAGCGGTACTAACTTTTTACTTCCGCCCACTCAAAGCGGTACTCTGCCCCGCACATTTTTAGCCTTCCGAGTTTCACCTATTTGACCATAACTTTCACTCTCAAACTCCGATTTGAGTGTTCATTGGCTCGTTGGAAAGCCAGCGACGTGCCCGAGCTGCTCATCTTGGTTTTACCATCATTTGACTCCATCAAATTTTGTCAAATTTGGCAAGTTTGCCTAGGCCCTCCACCACATCATCCACTATACCACCACCGACTTCCGCAACCTAAGCATTCTGTTTCCCATAGCATTTGTGGTTGCTTGAGTGGTGACTTGAGTCTCCTAAGGTGTTTCGGCTACTTAGGGACGAGTGCTTCTTCATCAAACACCACCACCACTTCCACATTGCCATCTTCGACACCACCACCATCGCTTTCCGCTACCACCATTTGACTTTGGCCTTTGAGATTTTGAGTTGTGGTTTTTCTGTTTCCTAAGGTGTTTCGGCTAATTAGGAACGGGTCGCCATCGACAACACCGCCTCTCATCATCATCATCAGACGGTAACCTCGACGACACCATTGTATATTCCCCTTGCAATTGCATTGTTAACCCCTAGCCCATTTTGCGTCACTTGCCCATCGAGACTAGCCATTTGAGTATTGACGGCAACGTTACTTGTGAACATTAGCGATCCACCCTTCCATTGCATTACATACTATATCTTGGTTTGTGCATAGTGGCCATATAAAAAAAGAAAAAAAGAAGAAGAATAAGCTTTTAAGCAAAAAAAGAGCAAAGAGCTTGTAAGCAATAGCCATAACATCGCCACATTGCATATCATACTACCATATTGATCATCTTGGATCATCGTGTGCGAAACACCGGAACATCATACACATAGCATACTTGGGATAACAAGTTCATACATTCTGCATCTTATAGGGTGTGCACAAGTGTCATATCCGCCTATTGAGCAATCGTGCTAGAGTCTCTCTTGAGTTGTGCAACACGAGCGTTTTCCGTGGATTCCACATTTTGTGCTCATTCCTTGGTTGCACGACCCCATTTATCTATTCGTGTGTGTGTTTCCGTGTGCCACATATTGCTATTGGTCTACTTGTTGCATTTGTGAATTTGTGAATCTCTTTCAACATTATTGACTCTTTCTAACATTTTGCTTCAAATTTTTGTGCCACTATCCTCACCGAGCTCCACCATAAGCCTTACTTGTGTAGGTGTGCGAATTGACAAGATCCGGTACCAATTGTGCTATTTCCTTGATACATTATTGAGTGATCATTGATCCATCTTCAACATTGGAAAGGTACATTTGGTCTAGTTCTTTCCTTTCTCCGACTCACATTTGCTCGAGTCTAGTGATGGATAGGCAAGGAATTTCATCTCCGGTAAGATCACATCGGCATCGACACCATCAACGACAAGAATGTGAAGGTCATGAGCTCAAAATCAACAACCGCTCAACAACTTCACCATCTACCTTGGCATCTTCACCAAGTGACTTCAAGGCATCTTCGCCTTCGGACTTGCGGCATCTTCGCTGACCGGCAACTCAAGAGAAGCTCCTCAAGCTCAAGTCCGCGACTTCCACGAGCTACTACGACCTCGACAACGACCACGCTGTTCCTTTCTATGGGACTCAAGACCCCGAGGAGTATCTCGAGTATGAGCGCTTGATGGACGACTACCTCATGCTACTTCAAGTTCCTCCCGAAGATCAAGTGAAATGCGCCACAAGAAACTTCCACGACCGCGCGTCGACATGGTGGCTTCACAAACCTTCGGAGAGCTACGACATGAGTTGGGCCAAGACGAAGAAAGCTATGCGGCGAGAGTTCGTGCCTCCCACCGACACGGAACAACTTTTACGCCAATTGGAGAACACCATACAAGGATCCTAGTCCATCGATGCGTACTTCAAGGAGATGAAGAATGCCTTGCGATGAGCCGGCATGGACGACCCCATTTGGATGCAGTTTCACTTCACGATGGGATTGGACAACGACATCTCCAAGACTATCTTCCTCAAGAACTACAAGTCCCTCGACGACAACTACATCAGTGCTCTCAAGGCGGAACAAGAACTCATGAAGTCCAAGGCTTCTCCACCAAAAGCACACTTCTCTAAGATCAAGCTCCAAGATGGCGAGCATGAGGCAAGTACCACCACGATGTCCAAACCAAACGAGCTCCAAGATGACACTACCAACTTCGACTCCACCGCCACCCATCATTGTGGCATTGATGATGCCGAGTCTACTTCGACTCTTTTTCAAGACGGTGCGGTGACGACTACGACTATGGAGCCATTCGAGGACCAAGCTTTGGAGGCGAGCGACAAGGTGGCGAGCGAGGATGATGCTTCCATATTTGGAGGCGAGAGTGATGATGTGCCATGTTCGGCCTTCATCCATGGAGACGATGATGAGAAGGTTGAGCATGGGATTTTCCCTTCGACCACGGCGACGTATGATGACTTGAGCGACTTTTGCCACCATATCAAGAGTGAGAGAGACTTCACCACTAGTCCCATATATGATGAGCTGCCACAATTCCCATGTGAGGAGAGTTACCACCACCACCACTTGAGTGATTTGAGTGACTCCATCATATGTGACACTGAGTGCACCTACCTTGAGGGAGTGAGTGAGCCACCACCACATAGAGAGAGTTAGGTAGTTGATAGGGCATGTGAGGACATTCCGATTTCTAACAACTTAACCTCTACCTCTATTGTGTCTTCTCATTTGGTGCTAGGTCCCATTTATGAGGACGCGTCAATTCGTGACGACTTCGTTCTCCCTTTGGACAAGACGATGGCCATGGTGGAATATGATGCACCCTCCACATAGTTCCATCAAGATGAAGATGATGACCACCATTTGGTCTTTCCCACCTCACCTACACCACAGGAGTGGAACGAGAAAGGTAACAAAGGTGAAGGTGATGCTCTCGTCCCACTAGTGGACAATGTTAACTTTGATTGCTTGCATGATGTTGATCCACCTATTGCCATGCTTCGTGCTAGTATGATTTCCCCATGCGGTTATTTACCCATTTATGATGAGTTTAATGATAGTCATGTGGAGTCTATTAGTTGTGATGCCCTGTTGCATAGGATCTCTTGTGATCATTCTTTCGGTCACATCATGTTTGACAATCCGCTTGACTTGTCATATGCTATGAATGAGATCAACCATATGTCATATTTGCAATCTCTTCGTAGTAACCGTGCGTATGTCATTAAGATAAACCCAATGTGCACATATGGCATAGATGACAAGCATATGGTTATTGGCATTTGTTTTTCTTGCGATGATATTGACATGCTTCCTTTGCATCATATCCATCATATGACATGCCATGACAACCTAGCTTTGGACATGCATTGTTTTGGATGTTGTTCCACTTCTCCATATGATGTTTCCACTATTGCTAATGAGGAGACCCCCATAGTTTTCTCATACATGTTCGGAGATTTTGATTCATCCTATCCACTGCATGATCTCGCTACTTGTGTGCACCATATGCTCCCCATGAATGAAAATGACATTGATGTGCCATATACTTGCATTCTCAATTTGTGTCATCATCGTGGCATACACAATAACTATTCATTCATGATGGATGACATGTTCATATACCATGCATCAAATTTCTTTGAGCGATGCTTATTTTGTGCTAACTCACACATACACATACACATCATGATGGATGATGTGTACATTTACCACGCACACACTTTCTTTGGTTTGTGTCTCTTTTGTGTAGGTACCCACGAATACTTGTCAACCTCACAATCTCATGAGTTGACAAAACGAGTTCTAGAGAGCAACGACGACCTGGGATCCCGTGGACTATCCCTACGGCCGTTCTCTTCGCGCAACCTCTACGCGCATCTCTTTTACTTGGCTCTCACACGACTATGGGCTATTTACCACTTGTCATCTTATGCCCATTCTATCGTGTTCACTTTGCATGTTATGCCTCTTGCTATGAATTTGCCATGCAATTGTGACCCTTTCTTGCACTTACACTTGATTCACCATTATGCTACTTCTATGCGTATTTGCAGGCTTGGTGGAGATGCTTGTTGCTATTACCATGTTTACCTTGTGCCCCATGATCGTGTTGATTCTTGAGTTGGGAGAGTCATGATGTTCCGTTGCTATTTACATAGGACTTCTTACCACCACAATGATGATACTTTGCTCACATCTTGCTTTCATGCTTGTGCTATGCCATGTGCATTATTCATGCCTACTATTTGCACACATGACACACTTGCCATGATTACCTCTAGTATGTTGCATCTTCGCGCTACTAGCTTCCACAATTTGATTGCCATGATTGCTTGCTATGTTGCATCACCCATGTTCCACTCTTACTTGCTTTCTTGGGTTGATGACATATATGTTCATGCATTTCACATGATATATCTTGATCATTGTCACTTGTCTCCAATAGTTACATCTCTCATATTCAGTTGTTGTGAGTGCAACCATGCTATAATTGTTGATCTCGGAGACTTGGACACTTTGCTTGTGATGCATGCTTGCTTGTTTGAGCCTAATGTATTTGCTTGTTATTGCATCATATGCTTCCATACATCGCCATGTCCCCCTGTCCTTTCTTATGATAAGAATGATGAACATACTTGTTGGGTGACTCACCACACGAATAGGTTTTGCATCTTCGCTAACCTCATTTGTTTTTTCGAGTGTTTGTCATGTTCTTTCACTTTAAAGGATTCATAAGGCGGTACCATCACGAGGCATCTTGGGCATGTGAAGGCATACACGTTGCGCGACAACAACATTTTCGACATCCTCATCAAGGTGCATTCCTTCCTAGTGAGCCATCCTCACATATGCTTGGATTTCATGGATGCACCATCGGTCTACCACTCTTGCCACGACTTTGAGCATGGGTATATCAACACTCATTTGGCACATTGCATCCAAACCTTCATATTTGCTCATTGTGCGCCCACATGCCATGCTCCATGTACATATCATACCGATAACAAATTTGCATCTTATGCATGGATTGACTCTCATTATGATTGCCTTGTTGCATCTTGTATTCCCATGTCATCGATGATATATGAGCTTTTTCATTTCCTTAGCAAATTTGTTGTGATCTTTCTTGATGGACTCTTCATACATATTGATCACATTGCCAAGCATCAATTGCATGATCACATACTCACATTGAGCATCATTTACCATGTTCATGCTTTTGATACACAATCCCATTATGACATCATTTTGCACAAAGGTAGCATTTGCAACTTCTTGCACAATGAGCTTGATCACGTGAATGCATTGTATGCCATGCTCTTTCATTTTGCTAAAATTCATGCTCATTGCCACTACCGATTTCATTGGACGGACTCGTGCTTAAATGATGGACACCTTGCGTCCGCTAACAATTGTATTTCCAAGTGTCCCTTGTGTTTGCTCATTTTGCATGTCTACCATTCCGATGACATCTTGTAGTACTTTGCTCGCGGCGTGACATACACTTCGTCCAACTACAAGTTCATCCATGTCTACCGTGTACATGATGATATGGTTCATGATCCGAGGACGGATCTTTTCCAATGGGGGGGGGGGGAGATGATGCGGAGCATCCTACGGCTATCTACATGTACACCGTCATAGCACCTCATGCCCCTAGTGGACCTAAGGTGAACCCACTCCTCTTCAAGTTTGACATGTATATCCGTTGGACTTGGTCACTACCTCACCACGGAACGTTATGCATTCTTAGGTACTTCGGAGATCGCTACGAGGAAGCACGAAGGAATCACCAAGTTCATCAGATGAACCGAGAAGAAGACGGAAGAAGAAGGGCCTATCCAGTCCGGAACGGGCGATACTACCGCCTACAAGCGGTACTACCGCTCCCATGCGGCACTACCGCCTACAGGCGGTACTACCGCTCCCTAGCGGTACTACCGCCTGAGGTCCGGTACTACCGCCCTGCCTGTGCGCAGCCGCTGGCCTTTGTCCTTGTATCCCACTCCACTTACCCCTTCGTGGCTTAGACTATAAATAGACCGCCCCCACCTTCTTTCTAAGGTTTAGCAAAGTATTTTGATAGACATTGAGAGCTTTGCTCCTTGTATCCCCTCCTCTAGGAGATCAATACCTCCCAAGGGAGAAGAATCCTTGTGGATTGCAAGACCTCCCAAGGGACAAGATCATCAAGACCTCACCTCCTCTAGGAGTGGGATGAACTAGTTACCTTGTATCTTCCCTTTCGTTGTTCTTGAATCATTGTGAACTCTTGCATGTTCTTGGATCTAGCATATGTGTGATTGGATCTAGTCAATTTGAGTGTTTTCCCTCTCTTGTGTTCATCTTGTTCTTGGGGATTCCCCTCCAATTCGTGAAAGATCTCCACCTAAGGTTCCACGCTACAACATGATCCTTCCATATCTGCAGTGATATCCAATACATCTAAGCATAAATTTTCTTTTGGTCTTGAAAACCTTTTTACTGCTGCCATGGGGTGGCTTCAAATAAATGCAGGCCTTTTGGGTCCAATAAATGCGGAGTATCATTTATGGCCATCTTCTGACGGGATCTAACTTCCCATAGGTGGTACTGATTTATTTTGATTTGTTCCTTTGGCTCGAGCATGAGATATGATCCAAAAGTTTGACTGCCTTTTGGTCGTGAACAATATAACGGTGTATGGAGTTATAACTATGTCATACCTCAAATATTTACATCTTGAGACTGGCCTGATAGGAAGCTGACAGACAAATGATTTTCCTCACGGACTGACCGTGTAGTTGATTCCGTCGATGGCTATACCGGGTCTGAGCTGATTTGTTTGGCTTTTGGTTTTCTCGCTTTGTCAGTATACTCATTTGGATTTTCCACACTAACCATTCCAAGCGAGTCAGCGGGATATGTAATCCTTGTAAAATAGAGTAGGCTGCTGAGAGTATGCCTTTGTGGATCCATATGAAATTATGGCTGTTGATTAACTTGGGTATCCGGACCCTGACGGTCGCGCAAAAATCATCATACCTTTGTTGTCGCCTCATCTTTTGACGGTCATGATTTGCTTCGTTAGGATACCTTACTGAAATAACTTGGCCATACCTGCCCTTGATTTTTCGTATGACCATGGGTGTGATTAGTGCAATATTTTTGACATTATTCCATATGCATGTTTGCTGACCTGGGTTCGCATACATATGACATATACTGGGGTTTGTAGGTGTAGGAGGCTCATTCCTGAGGCCAACCATACCAGAAGGTGACAAGGTTTCATGATATCACCTTGTCTGGTGAGGGAATGATGACCTTGATGACCATTGTCAAGACTGTTGATTCTGCGATGTCATCTTCAGATCTTGTCGATCCTTGTAATTCATGAGATGTACCTCTGCTTATTTTTCCTTTGCTTGACTCGTGAGGTTGTTGGATCCGTACCTTTCTTAGGTATATCTCTGCTGGATTCTTGCCGCATCTCATATGGGTGACTGATGTGACTGGGGATGCATGCTCACCATACATAAGAATCATGGGCAGCCAAACACTTGATTGCTGAAGAAGACACATGAGCTGGCGGATTTGTGCCTCGGACAAAATTTTGCTAGTCTGATTCTTGAGCGGTACTGCCACACATTGGCAACTCATCATATAATATCTGAGGACGGCGTGATGGCATGCAGACTGAATTGCTTTCGAGAGAAGACATCTAAGTGGCTTGCCGAGGAGGACTTATTAGCTTCTGCGCCAATCTTTTGTCTGGGTATAGTGCAGAAGAGGTATCGATAGTTTACACACGAAGCTTGACGTGAGTATTGTGCTAAAGAAGCCTGAGTTCTGTACTTGGGAAGCTTCCCCTCCGGTTTGCTTGTTCGAGAAAAAATTATTTTCTTCTGTCACAAGCTTTTACCGAGGTATCTTGCTGAGAAAGACCAAGTATCTTGGACCGGAAATTGTTCACATATCATACTGAGGAAAAATTATGGAGCCTTGCCTCATAAATCTCTTGTGATAGCCTGTGGAATAATACTGGGTTTCTTATATCCAAAACTTCATACTGATAGGTGGACTAAAATCCATACACACGCTCATAATATTCTGAGGCTGATTATTTACATGAGAAAATGGTTTGACTGCCTTCCACGAGTATATCACATTCTGACTTTATTCCGGATGATAACATATTTCAGGCATCATGCCTTGCTGAGCCAAAATTTCATATATGGTCCATACCTTTACGAGAAAATATACCATTGATCTTGTACCTGACTTGTCTTGCTGCTGACTTGACTATTACTGCTGCGAGTATCTTTTGGTACTGATGTAGACTTGAGTTATCAGTACTGTTGTGAGGAGTGCTCACTGATGCAAAATTGATTATCAGTCTCAAAATCAGATATTCCCCTTTTGCTGCAGTCGGTTGAGAATTCCATTCTATTTAGCTGAGGTTCCAATCATTTGAACTCCTTATTACTTCTTCGAGTCCGGTGTCAGTTCAGGACCCATTCTTTATAAGGGAAAAATAATGTAACACCGGGGCCCAAAAGAAAGAAGCGAAATAAATCTCAACTAAACCAAAGGCACAAAACAACAATCAAGTCACACCCAATCAATGTCACATATTACTGCTAATCACACAATATGCATGCCTACTTAAGCACACAAAATCTCGCGGGATCTCCGGTTCTACGATCTAGCATGCCGTGACGATGTGCACGAGAGTGAATAAATGTGTGGAAAAATTGGTGTAAACAGCGCTACACCAAGTGCTAGCTTAGCCAGGTAGCAACCTAGACTAGCTCGGAGGTGAGGACGTACTTGGTAACCATGTAGCAGGACACGAATGTCGCAACCACATTATTATCAAGCGGACGGAAAATATTCGTACTCGTCCAAGAAATAAGGGGAAAACTGAGTCTGCTGGCATTGCCCTTTCTTGGTGACTAAGACCATTAAGGGTTGCCAACACGACAATAAAAAGGACAATCCAGGGTAGGAGCATGTCTACCACCAAAACAAAATGGAGCCGAAGGAAGGAATTCTGCGCGATACCTGAGCACCAATTTTGGAAATCGTGCCAGGACCACTTGGCATCACTCTGCTGGGACATAAATGACGTCAAACACCGAAGAATGAGCAAGAAAAGAAAACTGGAGAAATGCAGGGGCTGAGCCGTAGTGGATCTGAACCGATGCCATCTACACTCACCAGATAAATCGTTAGTATCAAAATAATAAAGCTATATGCATGCTATGCAACAACCAAATGCAACAACCAAATGCAATAAACAAGCCAGACTCTACACTACCGTTTTTCTACCGTTCGCGCTGACTAGGTGTCCTGCAGCCAGACCTGCTCTGATACCAAGCGCTGTGGCACCCCGGCTCAGAGAAACCAGAACGCCCCGTATTCCAGCCCAGAGATCGAGGAGAAGTCTTCTGGAATACGGAATTGCTTAGCATAGAACAAATCAGCTCTTATTACACGAATAAAATTACAACGGTCTGCTGTTACAAAGGAGCACATCAACACGGCGACACTACACCGGCGATACTACACTTGCTTTATGCTAGCAGTGGAATACTTCTAGCAGCGGAATAACGACGAAGGTGGTGAACTGCACTCCAGAGGGACTCTGGGTGGGACACGATCTAGCTCGCACGCACGGCAACCTCGACAAGCAATCAAGCAATCATGGCATCACCGGCAATCTGGCATGACAGGCCAAGTCAGTACATTGAATGTACTTGCAAGCTCACAACAACCAAAAGCATCAAGGCAAAACAATAACATAACATTAACAGGTTAATTAATTAACAACTATCATGATGAAGCAACTACTAAGCATGGTATGAAACTAATACAATACTAGTAAATCACTATCTCAAATTTACATAATTATATCCCTCTTGTCTAACCGACCAAGTAATAAACCACCTTGTCACCTCGTGATCAAAGTCCAAACGTGATCGTTCCGGCGATCACTACCATGACCAACACATGGTCTACATTATCATCAATATCCTGCATTGCTCATCATATCAATATATACATCACCTATAATTCATTTTTTATTCCATCATTTAAGTGTTGATCGAACGGTGTGACCAAGTACGAACCCATGCCCATGAACGAGGACCCACACCACGGAACCCATGGCCTCGTTCTCCCATTCGGGTGGACCAACGGTGTTCCGACAAAACCAATCTACTGACATGACACTCTCCAGGTCACTCCGACTCATACCCAACTGGGCATAGTACTGGGTGGCTCCGTATCATGAAATTGGCCACTAAGAATCCAAAGGCAACATGACATCCAAGTGATCATCAAAATATAAGTCCTAGAACTCCAAGCAATATCATGGCAATAACAAGATCAAAATACAACTCCGAGAAATGCCATGAACAAGATCATACATAGCTACGACAATCTTTTAAATAAGTTCAAATAAAGAACCATGTCACTTCCTTGCAATAATGCGAATGGAGGGTGTGGCTTGCCTGGGTGGAAGAAATCACCGGGACAAGGTGCGGAAAGCTTGCGAAAAGGATCGCCGGAAAACATTCTCTCCCGGAGGGGGCTGTTTAACGACAAGGGGAAAATGGTCATTTTCAGAATGTTGAAACATAATGAAAATGATGACATTAGAACGGGCTCGACGAGCCGAAGAGATGGGCTTTGGATTCACCTCATTTGGAGTTGTGGTTGAAAAGTTATAGATGTGTTTCTGCCAGGGACCTATCTAGAAAAGAAAAGTTTACAGACTGTGCCAAAACAGAAAAAATGAAAAGACATTACAGGAACTATGCTTTCGGGACAGTGAAGGCGTATTTTTGGCCGAAGCCAAAACACTTTACGCTTTCACTGAAACGAAAGCGCACTCCGGGAAATGCGCTTCAACTTAAAGACTAGACAGAGGCGGGACCGGGGCCCTGGTCACTGATGTGCGGGTCCCGCGGGGGGGGGGGGGGGGGGGCGTCACTTATCCAGCGAGGCTGGCCGGGGTCAACGCGGGGCCGGCTCCGGTGGCTGACTGGTGGGGTCAGGGGCGACGTGGGGCCCGCCTGGCTGGTCGTTCTTCTTCCTTCTCGCTCGCCCGCGTGACAGAGGGAGGCCGCCGGCGTCGGGCGGCAATTGCCGGCGCCACAGAGGGCCTCCGGCGATGCTCCTACCAACGAGCTCGGGGCGACGAAGCGCTCCTGCCTGGGCCCTTCATGCTTGCCGAGGTGCACCGGAGAGAGAGCAGTTTTGGTCGGGGCGGACGGGGCTCTACGGGCTCCGCTGAACTCATGGCCAAAGGCCACCGGAGAAGGAGGGAAGTGGCGGAGAGGCTTTAGGGGGGTGGTGGAGTGCTCTAGCAACGACCAAGAGGAGGGGGAGGGCTCAGGTGCCACAAATTTAGGCGAGGCCGAGGCGGCGGCCATGGCGACGGAGGGACGGTAGGGGTGCTCCAGAGGCTCGGGAAGAAGTTGGGGAGGGCGCTAGGATGTGGGTGAGGCCAATGGTGCAGCGCAACGCGCTCAGGGAGGGCTTAAATAGCCGGGGCGAGGACGTGCCATGCTGGCGTCGCCGTGGACACGCGTCCATGCTCAAGAGCTCGTAGGCAGGCGACGAGGGGCGCACTGTGGGTGATCTCACGGGGAGGTAGGCGACGCTGGGGAGCAGAGGAAGAGGCCGAGGGAGGCTTGCGGCCAAACAGAGCACTGTGCTTTTGTTGTGTTCGGCGGCGAGCGTCGGCGAGCATCAGTGGAGGAAGAGGACAGAGGGGGAGAGGGGTCCAGGGGGTCGGCGACGGTGAGGTGAGGCCAATGGACACGCTCATGCGCTTGAAGACGACGAGAGGCGGGGGTGCCGAAGCACAGACAACGCCTGGGCACGGCCGCAGTGCACAGAGCGCGCGCACAGGCATGCCAATGTCGTGATCACCGCGTGCACTCGCTGGTAGTGGTAGAAATAAGCTGTAGAAGGTTGTCTACTGGTGAGATCATGCATGGTAAGTCTCCCCTATGGTGGTAGAATGGTGAAAAGCTGTCTGGTTAAATGGTAACCAAGGCCTGAAGTTTACTGCAGTAAACTTTGATGAGAGCTGCTGATCAACAGAGAGTGATTTGGAGCCATAGGGTTTGTTTGGGGGTCTGAGGTAAGGAAGAACTTACATCCTGGTAAGTTTGGGAGGATTTGGATAAAGATTTAATGTAGTTGCTTAACAACCACATAAATCTGGTCAGAAGCTAGATTAGGATGATGCACTCACATGGTGAGTCCACTTGAGCTGAAACTTGGCAAGGCTTAGGGATTTGGACATATAGAGATGCTGTATAAAATTCATAACAATTGGACAAGCCAAATTGGTACTTCCTTCACAAGCATCCTTTTTGTCCAGAAACTTACGAAAAATCCTGAGGGAAAATGGCTACATCCAATCTGCCCAAAATTGGTGTAGGTAGGTTATATGGGTTATAGAAGGGCCTGGAATATTTTCAGCCATAATGGAGCAATATAAAATATACTTCCTTCACAAACTAAAAATTTGGACAGAAACAAATATTTGAAGGTGTGCTCACATGGTTGATTTGATGGAGCTGAATTTTGGAGGAGTGGAATAATATGACCACAAGATGAGGGATGCAAAATTTCAACTCATTGGGATACCCCTAGCTAGTACTTCCTTCACAGTGGCTTTTGTTTGACAAAAACTTCAAAAATTCACTGTGGAATATTGGCTAGGAAAATATAGTTGAATTTTGGCAGGTGGCAATGATTCGGACATAAAAACATGTCCGAGGAGTTTGGGATCATATGGGCAAAGATAAATAGCACTTGCTTCACAAAGTGCCATTTAGGGCAGAATAGGAAAAGGAATATTTGAGAATTATTTTTGAACATGGCAATGAAAAGTTTTGCCCTATTTGATGAAGATATGACCCAAAAAAATTATTAAAATTTATTTGGGAATTTTTGGAGTGACAGAAATATAGGTTGCTTCACAACCTAGGGCAGACAGGGTTATTCCTTTAATAGAAAAAGGAATATTCCCTAGAAAAAGAAATTAGAGTTTGGTCAGGCAGTGGAGTGGCATGATCTTGGCAAGGTTTTGAGAAGGATGAGGCACTTGTGAGGGAAAAATAAGATGATTTCCCAGGTGACAAGGCCACAGAAGCACTCAAAAAAGAAAAACAGAGCAAAACCAATAAATCAAGAAGAAAAAGAATAGGGCCAAAAACCAGGCAATCACAAGAGTAGCCACTGATTCAAAGCTGGCTTGCTACAGTCAAACTCCACCACCCCTTTGTTGATACTGATGCATATGTAGCTAGTTCTGATGTAAGTCTTGGTGAGTACCTTTGTACTCACGTTTGCTTAATTTATGTTTTCGCAGAGAGACTTCAGTCTCACTAGTGGTTCCGCGTGGACTTCGACGCTTAGCTTGTTACCCCAGCTACGATCTTGTACCCTTGGGAGGGTCTTGTAGATAGTCAGGCTTCTCAGCCCTTTTCATTTGTAGATGTCTGTACTCAGACATGTTATGCTTCTGTTGCTTGTATGCTCTGTATGTTGGGTCATGAGACCCACTACTTGTAATAAATGCTATGATGGCTCTTCCGGGCCTTTATCTATATGAGTCGTTGAGTTATGTTGTGATGCCATGTTGTACAAACCATACTTGCATGTTATGCGTACATGTAATGTGTATTGCTATGTGTGGGATCCGACACCTAGTTGTTTACCCTTGGTAGCCTATCTTACAGGGAAATGTCTCCTAGTGCTTCCACTGAGCCTTGGTAGCTTGCTACTGCTCCAGAACACTTAGGCTAGCCGGAATGTGTCCTTCTTCGTTCCTATGTCTGTCCCTTAGGGGAAATGTCACGCGTTGTTCCTTTAAGTCCTTGTAGCTTGCTACGACTTGGTTCATACATTGATGACCGACACATTCGTTGCTGGGTCATGTATGCCTGTCTCTATAATCTAGTGCCACTTTTGGTTTATAACTAGTCATGTCGGCCCGGGTTCTCTGTCATAGGGATGCTAGCGACACTGTCATATACGTGTGCCAAAATGCGCAAACGGTCCCGGGCCAGGTAGGGTGGCACCCGTGGGGATACCGTGCGTGAGGCCGCAAAGTGATTTGACGTGTTACGTGCTAGACATGTGTGACTTAGGATCGGGGTCCCGACAATCACCAAGCGCATCACCACCGGTCTTCTTCTCTTCGGCTGCGATAGTAGCGGCCCGGAGAAACGCCTCCACCAGCTCCGTGACCCTTGCACCCAGGGCCTCTGGAGCGACCATCATCACCTCCTCGTGAAGACACCTAGACACAGAACCTCGCCTCAAAGGAAGGGCAATAGAAAATCAAGTACCACCACCACCTGACCATAGGGATTGCTAAGATAAGTTTTCAACGCCGCACCTACTCACGTACCTACACCACCATCTACTATAATCGCGAATCCGCTGAGGCATGAAAACCCTTCCTGATGGACCGGTGGGCGGTTTCCTGCACGCCAAGAGGGACCTCCTGAGCATCGCGCCTGGGGGGCTCCTACCGGACCCTGGATCACTCACCTCCTGGGCTTGACCACGGCATCATGACCTGGCATACCAACGTAGGCTAATGCTTGTTTGGGGAGTGGGTCTCGCAGGCGTAGGGCCCTAAACTACCGCGGGGACGGAAGGAGAGGAAATTTATGCTCTAACAAGGGTCTCATGAAGGGCATAAGTTATAACGCCAGAGAATAGCAAAAGTATTACAAGAATTTACATGCCCTCATGGAGCCCTCCGTGATGTCCCACAGGAACTATGCTAAGAAGGTCACTCTCGAGGAACGCGACTTGAACTCCTTCAACAACGACGACGCCGGGAGGACACCGTTTCCCTCCGGCGATAGGGGCGGCGACTTGGCGGCTCGTATCTCTCATCAGAGCTCGAGGCCGTCTCAAGGTTAGCGTAACTGCTACCAAGAGAGTGAGAGGCGTAGCAAATGGCGAGCGCCTCGCTGCCCTGACTGCATGGGGAATGGTCGCCGGCGAGCCCATTGCCCACGCCACATGGCAGCCGGCGGCCGTCCACCCCGAAGACTTTGAAGGTCATCATGCCCGTCATATCCAGCGCGAAATGAAGAATGTGCCTCCCAGCAGCGGCGCAGGCGCAGCACAGCGCACCCCAACCCCAGGTCATGAAGACCTGGCCAGAAGAGATGACCTCCACGTCGGCATGTGAAGGAGGAAGGCGACACCCCTCGTGCCTCAGCTCCATCGTCACCCGGCCGCGAGCCGGGAGCACCTTCCTCAGGAACGAAGGAAGAAGGATCCACGAATGCGGAGGGGCCCCCGCCCACACAATGAACTCGCGGGCATCATCCTCAGAATGGGATGGCAGCAGGGCGCGAGGAGACGCCCGTCTCTCCGAGCGACTGATGGCGCCACCCCTGTCGCCGCCCCTGCTCCGTCTGCCTGCCGCTGGAGCATACAAGGGAAGCGAAAATCCTGGCGTCGGCCGCGTGCACAATGTGCGGGCGTCTAACGGTCTCAAGGGCGCACTCGGAGAACTATGGTGCCTCTTCTTCGGGTTGAGCCGCTCAGGTTCTACCATCAGGCTCTTCCCCTTCTCCGCGGCCGATAACCTGCAAATCGGCGCCATGGAAGCCCTTGGAGTAATGGAAGCAGCAGGGATCGGCCTGCGACAGTCGAGTGAGAGGCGTGGTGCCTCACCCCTGTTTATAGGCCAAGAAGATCAACCAGCAGCAACTCGCGCGCAGCCATAATGGCCCCGTCACCCGCGCGAAGGAGTTGTCAAGTCGTACGATTGCCAAGACTGCGTGGGAAGCGGAGTCTCCGACGTCCCATCCAACCGTCGCGCGCCAGCCTGGTCCGCAGTCTTTTTGGGGCCCGCGACGCTTCGTCCTCGGCTAAGGCTTCGCCCCTAAGCCAACTCTGCGCGCGCCTTGGGCCCGGGGGCTACTGTTGGCGTCCTAGGAACCAGGGTACCCAGACTTGCCTGTCTGTGGGCCACGATGCGCTCCTACAAGCGGCCTGGTACGGCCCAGCTGATCGACCATCTGTCCAAGACCCTCGCGAGGGGACGAAGCCTCGTGCGGATAATGACGTCAAGACCCCCTCAGGAGCGGCCTCGGCAAGGTGCTCCGGAGAGGCGGAGAATCCAAGGCCAAGCTTGCCTCAGGAGGAGGCAGTGATGTCAGCAGTGATGCATCGCGCGAGTGGGTTCCTGGGTCCGCCAGCGGCGCAGTTGCCATTTCGGTGCAAAGGGGACAACGCAGCCGCAGGTTTCCAAGGAGCGGGGCAAAGGTTCCCCCTTTGGTGCAACAAGACCGAAGACCGCAAGGACGACAAGGAGGATGTCACCGTCGAGCCTACCACCGTGTCACCGCCGGATCCTTTTGCAGGCGAAGTCCGCTTTTGTCAGGATAGGAATGTCCTTGTGTTCCCGCTCAAAAATGGCCGTTGTGGGATCCCTTCCCGCCTAAACATTTAGGGGGAAGAGGACCCTGGCCGCCTATATAAGGAGCTAGAACCCCCACTAGTGAGGGGAGGAAGACCGAGTCGAACCATGTCTAGCCAAGTAGAGCAGACCCATAAGCTCTGCCACCACGCAAGGAGCAAGAACACTTGCCTCTTGACCCTCCTGAGCTTGCCTCCCGAGCTTAGGAACCAATGTACTAGCTCATATTCCAGCCCTCCCGAGTCCAATACACCAAAGCAATAAGTAGGGTCTTACACCACATGGTGGCCCGAACCTGGGTAAACTCTTGTGTGTTCTATCTGTTGTTTGCTTGAATCCCTCCACGGAGACGCGAGCGAGACGCTAGGTAGATGTGAGTGGGATAGATCTTCGCTCACGCCCCTGTGTTCGAACTTCTTAGGTTTTGCGGAGCCCTAAATCTGACACTTTGTGCTCCGATTAATTCAGCCATCTGTTGAACCATCAACTGAGCAGAATAAGCGAAGGAAATCAGGCCCCGATAGGTACTTTCCTGCCGAACCTGCAGGGGTGGCCGACAAAGGTGTTGCCGGGGACGCTGAGCCTACCGTGGCGCGACAGACTCCGGCAGGGCATCAAGCCCTGGCTGTAGAGGCAATCGCTCCCGTGGCAGAGGAAATGCCTTTGGTCCTTGCCGTTGAGCCCCAGGCTCCGGCATGGGCACAACATACCGTCCAATTCCTCCAAACTAGGGAACTTCTTGAGGAGCAGGAAGAAGCGGAGAAAGTAGCCCGTCGGTCCGCCATGTACCAGTTCGTCGATGACGTCTTGTACAGAAAAAGGCCGAATGGTGTGAAATTGAAGTGCCTTCCCCAGGAGGAAGGGCTGGGGCTCTTGGCAAAGATACATGGAGGCATATGTGGCTCCCACATAGGGTCAAGGGCCCTAGTCGGCAAGGCATTCCGGCAGGGTTTCTTATGTCCCACTGCCCTCTAGGATGTAACAGCACTAGTAACCAAGTGTGAAGCGTGTTAGTTCCATTAAAAGAAACTTCTTCAACCAGCTCAAGATCTCCAAACAATCCCTCTTTCCTGGCCATTCTCGGTCCGGGGCTCGACACACTGGGCCCTTTCCCCCGTGCTGTCGGGGGCTTTGAGTACTTGTACGTTGCAATCGACAAGTTCAAAAAGTGTCCAGAGGTGGAAGCAGTGAGAAAGGTGAAGGCGCAATTAGCCATCAAGTTCTTCAAAGGCCTGGTCTGCTGGTTCGGGATACCAAACACAGTCATCACTAACAACGGCATGCAGTTCACAAGCTACTACTTCATGCAATGTATTCAAGATCTTGGTAGCAAGGTCTGTTTTGCTTCCGTTTCGCACCCTCGGAGCAACGGCTAGGCAGAGAGGGCAAATGCTGAAGTACTGCGGGGCCTCCGGACAAGGACTTTTGACAGGCTACACAAGTGCGGAAGGCACTGGTTTGATGAATTGTTGGCGGTTCTTTGGTCAATCAAGACAACACCTAATCGAGCCACCGGCCAGACACCCTTCTCCGTCGTTTACGGGGCGGGAATCATTCTCCCCATAGAACTCACATACGGGTCACCCCGAGTGCTCGCTTATGATGAGCTTGAGCAAGAGCAACAGCAGCAAGATGACGCAACCCTCCTCGAGGAAGATCTTCTTCGGGTGGCTATCCGAGCAGCGCGCTACCAGCAAGCCTTGCGCCGCTATCATAGCCACAAGGTTCATGCCCGAAGCTTTGAGGAAGGCAGCCTTTTTCTTCGGCACATTCAGTCGGCCAAGAATTCCAACAAGTTGACGCCAAAGTGGGAAGGCCCTTATCGGGTAATACGAGTCACTAGGCCTGGCGCAGTCTGCCTGGAGACCGAAGACGGTATCCCAGTGAGTAACTCCTAGAACATCGAACATCTTCGCAAGTTTTACCCGTAAGGCGCGGTTGCCGGGCCTCCCGGCAAGCCACTCTTTTGTACAAGCCTTGCCGGCAAGGCATGTAACCCTTTGTACAAATCCAGGCGCAGACCCTGAGCATAAATAAATGAAGCGCTAGCGCCCTATGTTTGAGCATGCATGCTAGGTTGAGTCTCTTTCTCTGCTAGGGTTGATATTGCTTAACATCGGCTAACCCCTAGTATAGAGGTCGAGTTTGCGTCTCTCTGTTTCCTTCCCATCCTCTTGTTCGCATGATCCATGGACGTCCTTGCTGAACCGTTTGGAAGAAAGGGGGCAGGCCGACGCTCTGATCCCGGCGGAACTGAGGTAGCCGGGGGCTGCACGACCAAGGGACAAGCCACGACAAGACAAGGTTGCCCGGAGCTAAAGGACCAGATAAGTCTTTCAACCCCCGCTCCTTTCTTCCTTATGAAACTTGGGCGTACAAGGCTTTGTTCATTCTTATACCATCATGCTCCCTTTTTTCCCTGTGTCCAACAAGCTTTGGCTGGGGCTTGGTAGTAGTGCGATGGGAAGGGAGCGGGCGAATGGCCTAACCCTATCTTGCTCCTACTTCGCCCAAGGGCGCGAGTATAGTTATGGAGAGGGGAGGGGGACGGCAAGGTTTGTTGGCGGGACACGTTGTTTATCTTAACATGACAAGGATCCGTTCCTTGGTGTGGCTTCTGCCCGCGCACAAAGAAACCCGGCAAACACCCTTATTTTCATTAATAAGTTGTAAACAAGTACAATTCGTACGGAATGCATACATAAAGCAAGGGGGTTACGAGATTTTAAATCTTACAAAGGCCCGTCGGCTTATAAAAACTAAAAAGAGATAAGATGCTCGTAATCCATTTCTTGTCCCTCTCCTCAGGAAATGGAACAAGGTGGCGAAAGGCAAAAGAAACGCCTAGGCGGAGCGCAAGCAGCAAAAACCACCAAGGGAACATCCCGGCGGCCGTCCTGAAGGAGGCTAACGATGAAGGCGCCGGGAGAAGAGCCAAAAGATGGGGCAGCGGGCCGGCAATGCGCGGGTTGATGCCCGTGTACTCCGACATGACGACCGCCTCCCACCTTCTTCGCCTTATCCAGCCTCCCAATACCAGCCGCCCAAGGAGGCGACCCCGAGAAGTTCGAGGGGCTGGCGGTGCAGATGCTGCTGCTGCCGGCACCGCTCAGGGATAGCATATCCGATGCCTAGTCGAACCCGTCATCCTCCCGCCCGCTACCTTCGTCATCGCTGCCGCTGTCCTCCCCATCGCTCTCTCTCGAGGAGGAGTTTTCATCGTCGGTCGAGCTCTTCGCACAACACCCTAGCCTATGTCCCGAGCGCCCGAAGACCTTGACAAAGAGCAGATCGCTCTCTGCTAGCCTAAAGCAGAGGACATGCCCCTTCATCAAGCAGTGGGCACACGCGAAGGTCTTCCACCCCTGGCAGAGGAGCATCATGTGAGAGGTGGGAAACTTGGTGATCACCCACATGGCGCCATGGCAACACCCCTCCATGTGAAGCCTCAGCCTCGACGGCTGATCGACCTCCAGCACCCTCGCGAACGCTTCAGGAAGGCGGAGGCGATTGCGCGGCGGCTCGCGCAGTTGCAAGATGAACTCCAGTGCCATGTCCATGACATGGCCGCATGGGGAGGCAGGAGGAGACGACGAAGGAGATGAAGACGGAGATGATGATGGCGCGGGTGTCCCCCGACCTCGTCTGCCTCTGCCTCGACCGCCTCGCCGACCATGACCTCGGACGACGCCTCTGCCTCCAACATGCCCCTCATCTTGTGCATCCGGCTCCTCTTTGACCGCCGCTGCCCTCTGACGGGGAGACGACCTGGTCGCCTCCGTAGAGGCATGGCCACGGCCACGCCCTCTTGGCATATCTTGGGGAGGGAGGGAATCAAACAGGAAGAAGATGAGTGGAGGGGTGAGAAGCACCATCCCTCTCCCCCCTCTTTATAGAAGGGCGACCGCCTGAATCAACCAGTGCAAATGCCGGAGGCGCGAGGAAACAAGACCGACCCGCTACTCCAACCAGCGGCGCCCGGCCCCCTACCTCGGCGTTAATGCCTGCACACTCTGTGTCCAATGCCTGCCCTCCCCAATGCATGAGGGGTACATGGCGGCCGGATCGGGACTCAGATGACACATGGTATGACCATTTCGCGCCCCGTGATTGTGGGGCGACCCGAGTCCACTTAGTAAATGAGCTGCGCCCCCACGACTTCCTCTATTCTTTATTGGGAGAGCGCGAACCGCCTCTTTACTATTTTTTGGAACTACGAGATGACGCGAGCATGTTGCAATCACCCCACGCACGAGCCCCCACGTAAGCACAGATCGTGGGGAAGTGCAACCACCAGAGGAGTTACTATGATAAAAAGAATCTAACCCTACTGCCCGCGCGCTGTTCTGGGCCTAGCCCAACAACGCGTTGTGCTTATGAATGGCCCAGGCCCGGGGGCTCCTGTCGGTGTACAAAAGTAGGGGCTCTCTTTTTTACCCCTTACTTGTCCACGGGCAGTCAGAGCCGTGCCTATGACGACACATAACAAAGCAGAGGAGGGAAGCCAGAGACACAAAGTTACCAGCACAATACCAAGACGGTGGCACAAGAAGACCAAGCAGGAAGACTGGTTCTCCCCCGATAAGGACTCTTGCCAAAGCGGACTGTGCGCCTCCCGACGAGAGCCCTTGCCGGGGCAATTCACCTAAACGCTTCCGTCGCAGCCACCCTTGAAGCCTATAAGCTCCAACCCTATCAACAACATTGGAGCCAGGGCTCGGGAAGCGCCTGCGTGGTGGCATGCAAATCTTTGTGAAGACAAAAGGTATATGACTCCCAAGATAAGAACCAGAAGACACGGCGATCGCGAGGCTCCTTGCCGAGGATGCCCACGAGGCTCCGGCAAGGCTCCTTGCCGAAGACACCCCGGAGCCCCGGGAAGCCTCTTGTCGAGGGACACTCACAAAGGCCCCGGCAAGACCCTTGCTTAGAACAGAAGCAAGACTGCGGCAAGCCCTTGGCGCCCCAGCTCGGCGGCCGACTCGCTGGCCTAGGCAGGCACCCACGGGGCGATACGTGGTTGCTGGGCCAGCTAATCAAGCACCTGCGTGGTGGCATGCAGATCTTCGTGAAGACCCTACCACCACGCCACCTCAGCTGCCTGCCTCGCTGGCCTGGACACACGTCGCGACCAGATGGAGCGGCCATGGATAGGACGGGCTTCTTTTCCATCCCCGATAAAGCAAATAGACACCTAAGAAGCGCATTTAATGCGTCTTGTCCCATAATGGCATAGGATAAGCCTATGCACTATACACCTTTCCACCTCATGTGTGCCACTGTGGCAGCCCCTTTGGACTATAAAAGGAGGCCCGCGGCATACTGGAGAAGGATTCGGACCCTGGAGAGAGACATGCATCATAGCTAGCCCAAGAACTCAAGAACACTCCAATATACACCAAAGCAGGACTAGGGTATTACGCATCCTCGCGGCCCGAACCTGGGTAAACGATCGCTGTGCTGACTCTTAGACCCGCTCTTTGCACAAACTCGCATCCACCAACCGTATAAGGGATTCCAGTGATCCCATAGGTGTCGTTTCGTACTGACAAAAGTACATAAGTTAAAGGAGTAAAAGAGCCTTACGTTCCCTTCCACAATCAATTCCCTTATATAACGAAAGAATTCTAGAGTCGACTTCAACCAGTTTGGCTTGGTAATCGTATAGGCAGTCAGGCTCTGATAACAAAGCTGTCGGGACCCCGATCCTAAGTCACACCGATCTAGCATGTAACACATCATATCACTTTGTGGCCACACGCACGGTATTCCTACAAATTCTACCTTACCTGGCCCGGGACATTTGCGCCTTTTGGCTGACGTATATGATAGTGTCACTAGCATCCATATGACAGAGAACCCGGGCCGACATGACTAGTCGTAAACACAAGGTGGCACAAACTTACAGGGATAGGAATACATAACCCAGAAACGAACGTGTCGGTCATCAACGTATGAACCCTAGTCGTAGCAACCTACAAGCACTTAAAGGAAAAACACGTGACATTTCCCTGAAGGGATAGACACAGGAACGAAGAAGGATAATGGCCGACCAACCTAAGTGTTCTAAAGTAGTAGCGAACGACCATGGCTCTGTGGAAGCACTAGGAGGTATTTCCCCATATGGAAGGCTACCAAGAATAAACAACTAGGTGTTGGATCCCACACATACCAATACACATTGCATGTATGCATAACATGCATGTATGTGATGTACAACATGGCATCACAACATAACTCAACAAGTCATATAGACAAAGGCCCAGAAGAGCCAACATAGCATTATATTACAAACAGGGGTCACATGACCCAACATACAGAGCATACAAGCAACGAAAAGCATAATATGTGTGAGTACATACAACTGCAAATGAAGAGGGCTGAGAAGCCTGACCATTTACAAGACCCTCCCAAGGGCACAAGGTCGTAGCTCAGGTAACAAGCGGCTCGTCGAAGTCCAACGGAACTACTAGTGAGACAGAAGTCTCCTCTATAAAACATAAATTAAGCAAACGTTAGTACAAATGTACCCCGCAAGACTTACATCAGAACTAGCTACATATGAATGAATATCGACAAAGGGGTAGTGGAGTTTAACTACATCAATCCAGCTTTGGCTGTCAGCATTCTGGGAACGGGGGTACCCAGACTTGCCTGCCTGCGGCCCAGGGCGTGGCTCGTCATGCGGCCTGGTTCAGCCCAACTTCGTCAGCAACCACTCAAGACCCTCGTGAGGGGCCGAGCCTCGCAAGGCGGACGACGCAAGACATCCCCTGGGGCGACCTCACTAGGCTGGCTCCTGAGGATGGGAGATATCAAGGCGAGGGCACCTCGCGAGGTCCTCGTGACATGAGCAGCGATGACCAAGGCCAGGCGGGCGCCAGCTGGCGTAGCGTGACAGTTTCCTCTTTGGTGCTAAAGGAGCAGATGCGGGCAAGGAGTCCTGAGGCATCAAGCAAAAGATTCCATATCGGTGCAACGAAACCAAGACCAGCAGGACGACAGAGCGGAGGTCATCACGGATCCCACGACAGCATCACCACTAGAGCCTTTGGCAGGCGAAGACCACCTTTTGTTAGGAGCGCTTGTACTAGCTGCCCCCCTTCAAATTTGACCGTTGTGGGACCCTTTCCTCTCGATATCTGGGAAGAGGACCCGAGCCACTATAAATAGGACTAGCCACCACCATTGGGATAATCTCATCTTGAGTTGATCAGATAGAAGGCCACACACCACAAGCTCACTCCAGCGCAAGAACTCCTCTCCTCAGGAGGCAGTTCATCCATGTACTAGTTCTTCCTCAGCCTACAAGACAATCCACCACACCAAACTAGATTAGGGTATTACACCACAACGGTGGCCCGAACCATTATAAACCTTGTGTCCCTTGTTCTTCGGATTTGACGAGCTAGGCCTAGGGATCAGTGAGTAGACGAGCTAGGACGGAAGGAGAGATCTTCGTGCGCACCCTCGAGTTCGATCCTCAAGGGTTTTGTCGGAACCCAAGATCCGACATATTGCACGCCAGGTAGGGGGTGCGCTGGATCTTTTCTTCCGTGGTTCGTTCCGTCACCGCTCCACAATCCTGATGGCTAACTATCAGGGGGTTCATGCCGACCGCTAGGCGGCTTGGCCCACGCAGGCGGCGCCGTCCTACCATGGAGGCCTCAACCCAGCACTCCAGACGGCTCCCGCACCGCCCGCCGCCAGCCGCGGGCGCGGGCCCGCAACCATCGCCTCGGCATCCCGGCGCGCGGGCTCTACGGCGCGATCTGTGAACCTCGCCGCGGCAACAACACCCTACACCTGACGGGAGCAGGCGAACACGAGGGTTGCGCTCATCGTGGCGCGAGAGCTGTTACGATGCAGGCTGGATGAGGGCGGCCACGACGTACTGCTGGAACGCGTCACTGAACTACTGAGCTGCACTTGCAGGGGCGCACCGCCGTTCTGCTCCTCACCCCTCCCAGGTCGCATGCGAGGCACCGGTGGGGTCCCGATAGGCGCGAGCGTCCCCTGGAGCAATGGGAAGACCTGACGACGCAAACAGCAGCGCTGGCGCCATTCTCCCAACCGCAACGACTTCATCACAAGCAGAAGCAAGTGCCGGCGGCCCCTCACGGGGGTACACCGGGGTACAACTCAGCGTCCGCCAAAGCCAGGTGCCGCAGCTGGAGGCTCAAGGTGCGGGGTACTCAGGCGGTGCAGCCGACGAAGCCTGCGTGCCCCGCATGGTGGACCTGACATACGTGTTACGGGAAGGCCCCAATGCCTTCCTCGGGCCAAGATGGAACGCCAGGACGCTCGAGGAAGAAGATTACCACGAGTCGCCCGGGGGCTCCATTGACCCCTTTAGTGAGAACGATAAAACACAGCAGGTATCACAGCAGCAACCATATGCTAACAGTGGACTGCAGGTAAATCAGACCACGACGATGGTAGGGGACCTGCGAGCGGCCATTGCACCCTCAACCGGAGCAGAGCGCTGGGGGCTGCGTGTGGAGGGCCTAGAGCCACGGCCTACCCTACGACGCATGGAGCAGGAAAGTATGCGAAAGTAGGTCCTCTGTCTGGGCGAGCCTCACCAAGCATTCCCTCCCGGCAGAGGGCCCATTGTCACCGAGGGCGCCGCTGGCGTCCCCCTTGCCTCCTTGGTCCCGTCCTGGTTTCCGGTCGCCCTAACGGAGGTCGGGGCTGGCGCAAGGCGGGGCCCTCGTCTGGCTATATGAAGTAAGACTCATGCCTGTGAAGATATGCGCCCGTGACACTCTCACGTAATAATGAGTGGGGATGTACACGCCCCAGAGTCTCCGGAGAGCCACCCTCGGGCCTTGGGGGCTCCGTCCCACGTCCTAGTGGCAGCACTTAGCTCCGCGCTAGTGAGAAGACTTGAAGACTAGATAGGTGCCAAACGCAACTATTTGCTTTCCTTGCCTTCCTTTTTGTAATTGGATTCGCCGTGTTCTTTGAATTGAATTTGAAGTCTTGCTCGTTGCCGAAATGGGGGGAGAGTTTTCATTGATTTCTGCTGGATTTTTCCGCCTCTGGCTGTCTTGAAGATCTTACCCCGGGCCCTCTGGCTCGAGGACCGTTGTAACCTCGACAGGACCCCCTCGGGGCAAGAGTCTACGTGCCGCAATTTTCCCGTGTAGGCATCCTGCCGCGGCCAGCGGAACACCCCTGGCCCTACTCCCCGGAGCAGGGCCATGCGTTGCTCAAGAGACTCGGGGCCGCGGACCTCCAACGATCCACCACAGGAAGGAGGCGAACCCGCAGCCTCGTAATCCGCATGAGGACATGTAAGATCTAAGTGAGTTACAATGGCAACTAACCACGGGAAACTCGAGGACGCACTCCCCAGGTTCAGATTCAAGCAACAAAAGAAGGAAAGTGGAATACCAGTTTACACACATAGGGCCCCCCCATCAAAATGCTCTCACGCCCTACGGGGCCTCGTGCAAGTCTATCCGTGCAGGGTCAAGGAAAAGGAACACAAGCTCAACCTGACACATCGCTAGCCGCGCCGTCTGAGTCGCTCTCATGTACACTACCAGCGCTGTCGCTGGCCACGTCTTCACCGTATTCAACTGCGCCTCCTTCGTCTGCCACGAGCACGGCCCCGTCATCATTGGTGGCAAAGGCCTTGACCAGGGCATCCACATGGTCATCCACCCAGTGAGCCAGGTTGTCTCGGACAGCCCTAGGCACTGGGGCGATGGCGGCGTCGAAGTCAAAGTCGAGGTCAATGCTTTGGAGGTAACTGAAGACCCGGGAGAACGTGCGCCCAAGGAAGCTCCGGCTCTTTTCTTCAACAAGACGGCAGGCCCTCGTGGCCTGGCTCTCCAGGCGCCTTACATCCTCGGTAAAAAAGACAAGATGGCCGGCGTAATCCTCCACGTGGGGGCACGGGGCGCTCTCTTCATAAATGGCCCCCAACGCCCAGTTGGCCTTCGCTAGAAGAGTCGGCAGCATGGGGACATGCTCATGCTGCAGGAGTAGTCGACGACCTGCCTCGTCCTTGATTTACTGCGCAAGAACTACGGCATCATCAACTTGTCGCCAGAGCAAGGCCAAGTTGGCCTGCGCTGAGGCCAGCTCAGCCTGGGCAGAAGACTGAGCCACCACGGTGGACCTCTCGCGCTGCTCTGCTTCTCCCAGCTTTGCCGTGAGGGCAGTAGTCCTCTCGTCAGCCTCTGCCCACTGGAGCTCCAACTTCAAGTCGTACCCCTTGGCAAGATTTGCGCGGGCCTCCGCCACCTTCCTGTCAATTTCCTCTTGAACTCTGGCCTTGCAAGTGGAGACAACGTCCTCGGCCAGGGTCACGTGGTGCTCCCTCGCCTCCAGCCGCTCAAGCTCAAGGCTGCGCTCCATGGCTTGTAGCATCAGCGCCTCCTCACGCTACAAGATGTCCGCCTCTTCAATGGGCCTCCCCCTCATCAATGCCAGGGCGGCCCTGCGGGCCTCAGCTCGCTCCTCCAAGTCGATGTTCAGGGCCTGAAGCTCCAGCAGTCGCCTCTCTGCAGCCTCGCAGCAGAGGTCGGCTTCCCTGGCCTCCTCCAGGGCTCGGGCGCAGGACTCTCGCGAGGCAGCGAGGAATGCGCCAGCCTTCACGTTGGCGTGCTCGTGTAGGATGCGCCCGAGGTTAATGGCCACCCCCAGTCAGCTCCACTCGTCCATCAGTTGAAGGCCCTCAGCCTCAAGTCAGGCGTCAACTCCCTCAAGCTCTTCCCCAAGTCGGTCCAGCACATTCATTGCCTCCCGGAGAACCTCGCGGAGGGTGGCTCCACGCCTGCGCGTGGACTCAAGCAGGATGCCAGGGCCCTTCTCGGCGCCAAGAGCAGTTGAAGAAGCCTGAGGAGACACATCTCCCCCCAGAGGCGGGACCAAGATCTCCTCCGCCCCAGTCGTCTCTCGGGCATTGGCTTGGGCCCGAAGGGACTAGGACCCACCACTAGAAGAAGGTGCCAGGGCCAAGGTGGCCCCGCTACATTCTACGACCATAGGGGGAGCTCTCGGCACGCCCCCGGTCCCCAGGCAGAGCCACGAAGAAGGAACAACAAGAACACGGGGTCGAGGCGCCAGGCCGACGCATCCGACCTCACGGGTGGCCTTGCACCAGAGGTGGCGCATCGATTGAGGGCGCTCTGGGCCGGCGAAGAGCTTGGGGCCACATGGGCCTACTTCTCAAGAGATTTCACCGCCTTGGCAGGAGGGGCCCTGAGGAATCGCGGTCAGGAAGGAAGGCAGCACACAAGAAGTCACAGAGATAAGCTACTCATTCGTCTATGGTGATGTACTTCCTCAGCTGCAATGGTCGAAAGGCGATGTCACTGCAGCTTGGAGACCTCCTCCTCTTGCAGAGAGCTTCAAAGTTCGACCGGAGCCGGTCGAAGCCCCGGAAGCGATCGGCAACATCAAGGACAGCCGGGGCATATCCGGAGGAGGCGCCCCCAGAAGCGCTAGGTTGGCCGGGGCCCCCTGCCCCTGCCTCGGGTCAATGCGAAGAGGTCACGGGAGATTCGGCGTCGGGAGCATCAGGCAGCACTTGCACCTTAGCCGCCCTTTCTGGGAGACTCTCCTGAGCCCCGGAGGGCAGCGCTTCAGGAACCTCAGGAGACACCAGCACGGAAGTAGCAGCACCACCAGCACTCAGCAACGATCGTCCCCCCGCGGCCACTTCTGGGACGATCACCTCGACAATGGCAGGCAAGGAAGTCACACAGACAGGGTTCTCATGAGACCCAACAAGGCCAAGCGAACAAGGCCCCCGTTCGTCAAAGGAGGGCATCTGCCTCACGAAATCCACCCTGTTTGAGCAGCAGTACATGAGGCAACCGTCCTCCGATAAACAGGCTGGCATCGGATCGCCCGTCAGGACCTCGAGCATCGTACGCCGTACCTCGCGAGGGAGGGCAGACGCTTGTAGCCTCATGCGGTCCCCGTGGCCGGAGAAGGCCCACATCGGCCGAGAGTGGCGCTGAAGCGGGGCGATGCGGCGCTGGATGAACTCCCTCGCCACCATAGGCGCCGCCACTCCAAGCCTCTACAGCCTGGGTAGCCGGAGGCAAACGGGAGCCAGCCTCCGGTCGACGAGCCTCACATGGTTCCAGCCGGAGCTCGGAGTGGCCGGAATCCATGGTGGGAGCAGTAGGGGGCTGCGCACCCCGAAGTCGACGAATACCCACAGCTTCCTGAAGCCGCCAACAATCATCGAAAGATCAAAGTCGATGCCCGAGCCGGCCGTTGCTGCGATGGCCTGGAAGGACACGCATCTGGAGCACTGGAGTGCATCCGTCAGATGCAACGAGAAGAAGTGGCGGAGCAAGCCCACGGAGGGAGCAATGCCCACCATGGCTTCACAGACAAATGCAAAAACAACATGGAGGATGATGGATTGAGGATCAAGATGCAGTGCGCTGAACTGGTAGTGCGAGAGCACTGCATTGAAAAAATCGGAGAAGGGAGGTATCAGGCTAGCCCAGAGGGCGTGAAGGTGGAGGGGGACCTCGGTGGCCGACCTGTCAATCTTGGCGCGGGAAGCGGGCCAAGCCACCGTCGCCCCCACTCATTGGAATCGGCGGCGAGTTCCAAGCGCACCTTACCCATCATCTCTTCGTTGAACACCACCGACCTCTCGGTGGCGGGCTCGAAGGCAGGAGGCAAGGGGGCCAAGGCGCAAGGCTCCGCCCCCTCTTCCTTCTCTCGGCCAGAGGCCATGATGGCGGAAGAAGTTGGTGTTGAATGAAGCCAGGGCAGGGGATCCAGAAGACGAGGAAACCACCTCGTGCGCCACGCGCAAGGGAGGCGGAGCCAAGCAAGTAGCAATGGCCGTCCGGCTGGGCGAGAATCGAGGTTGTATGGGGAAGTGGAGACACCCATGTCCCGTCAATCGCCACGCGTTAGTCAAGGCCGCAGGCTTTTGGTGCCGCGGCGCTTCACACTTGACACTTGGCTTCCTCGCGAAGCCAAGCCCGAGCGAACCTTGGGCCCGAGGGCTACTATCAGCGTTCTGGGAATGGGGGTACCCGGACTTGCCTGCCTGCGGCCCAGGGCGTGGCTCGCCATGCGCCCTGGTACGGCTCAACTTCGTGAGCAACCACTCAAGACCCTCGCGAGACTGACGACGCAAAACATCCCCTTGGGAGACCTCACTAGGCTGGCTCCTGAGGATCGCATATATCAAGGCGAGGGGCACCTCGCGAGGTCCTCGTGACATTAGTAGTGACGACCAAGGCCAGGCGGGCACCACCGGGCGCAGCGGGCCAGTTTCCTCTTTGGTGCTCAAGGAGCAGGTGCGAGCGAGGAGTCCCGAGGCGTCAGGCAAATGTTTCCATATCGGTGCAACGAGACCAAGACTAGTAGGACAGCAGAGCGGAGGTCAGCGCGGAGCCCACGGCGGCGTCACCACCAGAGCCTTTGGCAGGCGAAGACCACCTTTTGTTAGGATAGCTTGTACTAGCTGCCCCCCTTCAAATTTGGCCGTTGTGGGATCCCTTCCTGCTCAATATTTGGGAAGAGGACCCGGGCCACTATAAATAGGACTAGCCACCACCATTGGGATCAATTCATCTTGAGTTGATCAGATAGAAGGCCAGATACCACAAGCTCACTCGAGCACAAGAAATCCTCTCCTCAAGAGGCAGTTCATCCATGTACTAGTTCTTCCTCAGCCTACAAGGCAATCCACCACACCACACTGGATTAGGGTATTACACCACAACGGTAGCCCGAAGCAGTATAAACCTTGTGTTCCTTGTTCTTCAAATCTGACGAGCTAGGCCTTGGGATCAGTGAGTAGACGAGCTAGGGCAGAAGGAGAGATCTTCGTGTGCACCCCAGAGTTCGAACCTCAAGGGTTTTGCCGGAACCCAAAATCCGACATTGACTTAGTGGCTATCATGTACTACGACTGCGAGTAATCTGTTTGAGGTGGCACACATGAGTCCACATATTCACCATATAAATACACCACTATGGATCCTCATCCGTCTCCCTACAATATGGACATCCATAGCACTCACGCTTATATTGCACATTTTAGTGTGTCCACATCAAGTTATATATGAACCATATAATCTTTCCAAGTAGTCCATATCCACGGACGTGGCTGTTCGAATAGATCATTAACCCTGCAGGGGAGTACTTCTTCACACA
Source organism: Secale cereale (assembly GCA_902687465.1). Lineage (NCBI taxonomy): Eukaryota > Viridiplantae > Streptophyta > Magnoliopsida > Poales > Poaceae > Secale > Secale cereale. The sequence goes on along the minus strand of LR738713.1, from coordinate 202,030,861 downwards.
CGCTCTCTCCACTTATCGTGGTTTAAACGACATGTACTTGGCAACCTTCAAGTGGAAGCCCAGGGAGGGTGTCTAACACGACCTGACTAACCATAGAAGTCTCTAGTCTAGGCTTATCGCCTATTTGAGTTGCATCCACAAGGAAGTCGGCCGAGGTTTCCAACATGGCCCCAAACGATGTGAGCAGGGTTCCCAAGCCCATCATCCGGGTACCACTTGGTACACCATGCCATTGTGCCTAGTCTGTCCCAAGCACACCTATACCGGGTGCCAATTGTTAGACTACTAGCAATTCCTACAAACACGAGGAACTAGTTGCAACTCTTGGACAGAGATTGAGGCGATTAATAAGTCGAGAGGGGCACTTAAGCATTCCAATGTGTGGTAATAACTATCTTGGATCAAAAACACAGAAATCAGTTCCTGAGGAAGGTTTCACAGAGACAACCGACCATGTACTCCTACATGGCCTCTCATCACCACCTTTACCAAATCTTGTTCACACACTTAGCTCTCAACAGTAGGACATGTTCATCACCATTCCAATCCATCCCAGATGAATAAGACCCGACACAACTCTAAGAATAGCAGGCTTAACAAGCAAGCATGAATGATTAGGCACACCATGGCTCAAAAACCTCCTACTCATGCTAGTGGGTTTCAACTATGTACTATGGAAAAGACAGGTCATGCAGAGGAATGGGTTCAACTACCACAACGTGTAACAGTTGAATCATTGTTGTCCTAATGCACTAAAAGAAAGTAGGAGAGAGAGAGAGTGGGATTGTATCGAAATGCTCAATAGGGGTTTGCTTGCCTGGGACTTCTGAAGATAATATAGCTCTTCATTGGTGTCAACGATCACATCGTTGGAACAACGTCCACTGAGAGGGAACATCAACGACAAACAGAGAAGAAACACAATCAATGCAATGCAACAATATGGTGTATGATCATGACATGGCAACATGATGTTGATTGTGCTAATGCAACTAGCAACGACTTAAATGAACTTGGTTTGAACACAAGGCTCAAATTAAAACACCACATGTGATTACTTAAATGCCATTTTATCGATTTGACCTGATCAGCAGGCATAAGTTACTCAAACATGCATGTAAATGTACTAAACAGATTCTTTGAATTTTTTTGATAATTTTCCATATATAAATTATTTCATTTGGAGTTATGGTTGAATTTCTATGATTTTCCAAAGTTTGGGGTATTTTCTGAAATTAATAAATCATTTCTGATTTATTTAAAACTCCAGAAAACATGTACTACAACAGCATGGCGTTAGGCTGGCATCATCTAGTCAACACGGTCGGCCAGGGTCAAACCTGACGCAGGGGGACCCATCAGTCTGTATCTCAGGAGTAAGTTAAGTTTAAAACTAATCTAAACTATAACTTATAGGGGCCTAGGTCCCACTGTCAGTGACCAGGGGGTCATTAGTGACTAAACTAATTACGTTGATTAGTGCTAACCAAGCGGCCACGTCGGATACACCGGCGGTTAGCCGCCGGTGGCCACTGGACATGGTAGAGATGCACCGAGAGGCCGCTGGAGCGGCGTTGGAGGCAGTGGGGCATAGCCCACAGTCTCGCCTTCCAGCGCACCAAACGGGAGGTCGCGGGAAGGCCAAAGTCGCTGGAACGGCAACCTTGAGCGGTGGTGCGGCCACGGCTTCGATCGGCACGACGAAGCAAGGCACAAGGGAGCAATCTAGGGCGTGATACGAGCATCTGGGGATGCGGGGAACACAACGAGATCATTGTATCGAGTTGAGAGGCACGACGAAGCCATGCCCGGCGTCCATGGCAGACAGAGGTGCTCGGTCGAATGGGACCACGACCAGAGGACGAAATCTAGAGGGGAGATAGGGGAAGGAGTAAGAGGGGCTCACGGTAGTTGCAGCAGGCGTCGAAGCGGGATTGTGGAAGGCCAGAGCTGAGCAGGGTGGCGAGCCGGAGCTCTTGGGAAGCTCGAGGAGTTGTCAGGATGGCGGTGGCCACGGTGTTACCGAGCTGCGGCGACGAGGAATTCAGGAGGTGCGAGGGAGAGAGCCAAAGGAGGAGGAAGAGCTCTGGGAGAGTGAGAGATACACCAGGGGGTACGTGGCATCGTGTAGTGGTCAGGGAGGGAGTCAACACGGCAGGAGGTGGCCAGGTGCGACGTCGGCGCTCGCCACCAAGCTGCTTCATGCGCTGGCAGGAGGAAGAAGACGGTCTTGCCCCTAGTGGGCTGGGCCACGCAGCTGGGCCACCAGGTGTCACATCCCTAGTATGTGCTTGCATTAGGACTAGCCAGAGTGTGCATCATGTTTAACTTTCACAAAAACTTGAAATGGGGATGACAGAAACCCCAGCACCCCTCTCCTTTCAACTAGGGATTAATAAAATCTTTTCCAATGTACCCAAAATGTCCTTCAAAAATGTTCATCATCTTTGCCTTGGTCTTAAACCTCTGCCAAAAATGGTGCATAATTTTCTAGGACATCCTAAGGTCACTGGATTAATTCATATTGTATTTGCATTTGGGCATTTAAATGCTATATAATATTTTAAATGCCCAAATAATCATAAACCAAAATGTTCCATGTAGTTTATATTATATACAGTGGACATGGTTAGTTTCATGATTTATAAAAATGTTCTTGCATTTTTGTTAATTCGACACAGTTGAAAAAGAAAAGAAAACATAAACTAAAATAGAAAAAGAGAGGAGAGAGAGACTTACCTGGCGGCCCAACTGGCCAGCCCAGCCCAGCAGCCGCTCCACGCAGATGCTTCCTATCGCCAAGCAGGCAGAGAGGAGTACGCCGGCGAGCCTACGGGCGCCATGCAGCTGCCCGTCGCCCTGCTTGACTGTCCCACCTCCACGACGCCCTGGTTCGCCTCCACGTCGTCGCCCGAACGCTCTGGACGTCTCACTTCTCCCCCTGCCTCTCTCCCTTGCCCTCTCCTCGCCATGGCCGACGCGTCCGCGAGCTCCCCGCCGTCATAACCGCAGCCACCGTTGCCCCACCGTCGCCTCGCCGTGTCAAGGAGCTTCGCCGTCGTCCGCTTCGTCAAGCAGGACGAGCCCCGAGCGCTCGCTCGCCCCGGAGCCACCGCCACAAGCACATCTTCAACCTCGGCCGCCGGAGATCCCCTTCGCCGTCGCCACCATACCAGTCCGTCCCTGAGCTCGCCGACCAGCTCGTCGTCTCCACTGTGAGCTCCTGGCCGTCCCCGTCCTTCCCGTTTTCTCTGCCGTACACCACAGCCACCGCAACAGGCTCACCCGCACGCGCCGCCGCACACACTCGCCGCCGACATGTCTCCGGCCAGCTAACGGTCCGACCGTCGTGCCCACTAGCTTCACTGCCTCGCGTAGATGCTATAGGACCACTCCACGCGCCTCCACGAGCACTGCACCGACGAGTTCGTCCTCGCCCGAATTCTGGCAGCCGCGGGACTCGTCGCCGGCATCGTTTCCGGCTACCCCGAGCATCAAGTCGTGCACCACTCGACGCGGCTCACTCCCGGCTGCCCGTAGATGTGCTCTGCCGTCCTTTTGGTCACCGGAGGGAGAAAACCGCAGCCTCCGCCACGTCTGGACGTCGCCGGCGGCTAAACGTTGGCGAGTCAACCCAGTTTGACCAGGGGTTTGACTCCCCTCGGTCACTGACATGTGGGCCCTGTCTGTTAGTCAAATCTAGGTTAGCGCTTAAACTAATCCTAATTAGTTAGTTAACTAACTGTGACACTGACCAGTGGGTCCCACTGGTCAGGTTTGACCTGGGCCACCTAGTTGACCTGCTGACGTCACTGTGACGTAGTGCTGACGCAGTAAACTCTTTTCTGGATTTTGAATAAATCAGAAATGATTTATTTATTTCACAAAATGGTTTAAACTTCTAAAAATTATATAAAATCAATCGTAGCTCAGATGAAAAAGATTTATATATGAAAAATTATCAGAAAAATCCAATCTGTCCATTGGTACTAGTTTCATGCATGTTTAAGCAAGTTAACCTTGCTCTTCACATCAAAACATGATAATGCATTTTAAATAATCATAGTTTGGGCATGGATTTGAATCTTTGATTCAAATGAGCTCAAACCTTGCTGTTTATAGTTGCATTAGGTCAAAACACATTCATCTTGCCATGTCATGAACATCCATCATATTGTTGCATTTGCTGTGTATTGATTGTATTGCCGTATTCTCCGTGGTAGGTTCTGCTCCCGAGGATACATCTGTGTATCCAACTACAGAGCAGTACCCGACAACCAATCTGCCAGGCAAGAAACCCATTGATCATTCCGATCCAAACCCATCTTCTCGCTCCTGCTCTCTTTTACTGCATTAAGGCAACAGCGTGTGAACTGCTATTTGCTGTGGTAGTTGAACCCCATTCCTTTGCATGACCTGTCATTGCCACAGTAAATAGTTGAAACCCACTAGCATGTGTAGGAGTTGATTGAGCCATGTGATGTGTTTCCTACCATGCTATTTGTTTATTTTGTCTGCTATGCTTAGAGTTGTGTCAGGTCTGGTTCATCTGGGTGATGGATCAGAGTGAAATGATCATGTCTGGTAAAGAGAGTGAAGTGTGGAATATGCTTGGTAAAGGTATCGATGAAAGGCCATGTAGGAGTACATGGTGGGTTGTTTCATTGGAACCGTCCATAGGACCTGAGATCTGTATGTGTGATTTAAGATCAACTACTACCACACATTGGAATCCTTAATTGACTCTCTCGACTTATTAACTGCCCTTGTCCTCTGTACAGGAGATGCAACTAGTTTCTGGTGTATGTAGTATACTGGAGGTCGTGCGCATCGCTGACCCTCGGGGTGGGCTGTGACGCGGCAGGTACGTGGAACGGTGTACCGGTCGCATGTTTGGTGACCCGGGAACCCTGTACACATTGTTTGGGGCCGTGAGCGACACCCCGGCTGGATATCCCCACGGATGGAACCCAAATAGGCGATAAACCTGGACTAGGGACTTGTGTGGTTAGTCAGGTCGTGGCTGACACCTTCGTGGGGCTTCCGCTTGAAGGTTGCCGAGTACATGTCGAGTAAACGACGATAAGTGGTGGAAGCGTGTGTGAAGAAGCCCCTTCAGGGTTACCAATCTATTCGAATAGCCGTTGTTCGCAGTTAAGGACCACTTGGTTGCCTATACAGTTCATAGACAAGTTAATGGCTACTCCTAAAAGTCTCAAGACAAGTGTGAGTGTCGTGGATGGCCCTTCCGTAGGATGACGGGAGAGGATCCATGGTAGTGTATTGTGGTGGTGAGTAGTGGACTCGTGTGCGTAGTCTCATCTTGCAATCTACTGAGAGTTGTAGTATAGGTTAGCCAAGAGTCAAAGCTAGCTTGCTGCTATAAACTCCACTACCCTTGTTGATAATGATGCATGCATGATAGGTTCTGATGTAAGTCTTGTTGAGTACCGTTGTACTCATGTTTGCTTAATAACTGTTGCAGAGGAGAACCCTACCCCCTCTGATGGGTTCTACGTAGACGTTGACGTCGACGAGTAGCTTGCTACCCAGACGGAGATCTTGGACTTGTGAAGGGCCTTGTAGATAGTCAGGCTACACCAAACCTGTTTTCTTTCCAAGTTGTCATTACTCAGACAAGTTAGCTTCCGCTTGTGCTTGTATGCTTGTATGACTTGAGTGTTGGGTCATGTGACCCCTACCTGTATGAATATGTTATGTAGGGCTCTTCGGAGCTTCTTAAATAAAGTACTTTGAGTCATAGAGTTCTGTTGTGATGCAATGTTGTATTTGCACATATTGAGCATATTGTGTGTATGTTATTGCAATGCTTGATATGTGTGGTATCCGACACCTAGTTGTTTACCCTTGGTAGCCTATCTTACAGGGAAATGCCTCCTAGTGCTTCCAATGAGCCTTGGTAGCTTGCTACTGCTCCGGAACACGTAGGCTGGCCGGCATGTGTCCTTCTTCGTTCCTGTGTCTGTCCCTTAGGGGAAATGTCACGCGTTGTTCCTTTAAGTCCTTGTAGCTTGCTACGCCTTGGGTTCATACGTTGATGACCAACTCGTTTGTTGCTAGGTCATGTATGCCTGTCTTTGTAATTTAGTGCCACTTTTGGTTTAGAACTAGCCATGTCGACCCGGGTTCTCTGTCATATGGATGCTAGCGACACTATCATATACGTGTGCCAAAATGCGCAAACGGTCCCGGGCCAGGTACGGTGGCACTCGTGGGGATACCATGCGTGAGGCCGCAAAGTGATATGATGTGTTACATGCTAGATCGGTGTGACTTAGGATCGGGGTCCTGACAGCGTTGGCATCAGAGCCGGACTGCCTGTAGGTTCTTCAAGCCAAGCTGGTCGATGTTGTGTCTAGAAATTCTTAGTTATATAGGGGAATTGATTGTGGAAGGGAACATAAGGCTCTTTTTACTTCTTTACCTTATGCCCTTCTGATCTGAGCCAGCCTATTCTTTCTACGGGGGTTTAGGACTAGGCCTCTCATCTTACTAGGTTCACGTGTTACTAATCCATAGACTCATAGGATTGTTGGTTTCAAGCCTCAGTTCAGTTTCTACCTTCCAGTATGTTGATTAGTTGGACCCGGAACCTTGATATGATGTTGTTGAGTTGCTATGCTACCATTTGTATGATGTCTCAAAATCTTTTTTGAACATTTACAGTTGTTATGCTGCCCGATTTCTTCTAGAAATTCTAATGCCTTTGCATTATCTCGTGTTTCAGATGTCTGACCGCACCCCTCATTAGGTGGTCCGTTTGACACGGTGTATTAATGTGACAGGTCACATGGCCATGTTGGTCCGTGTGTTGACCGAGACCGTCTACCATTGGTATCCTGAGTACATTGTGGAGGAGCAGTACCGGGATTTCAACCAGAGTCAGTATTTCTGCACAGTCCAGATATACCCTTCATATCCCGAAGCTACCGACCCCATCCATTGGATGTATGGACTCGGGGTTACCATTGAGATGGCAGTGCAGGATGCCGCTTACTCGATGATGACTATCATCCGGGCTAGGCATGCCCTGCTACTGAACACTGAGTTCTGCTACATGCCAGCCTCACTTCCTGGAGAGGAAGGCCACTACACTGGTCTGTATACTGATGCCGCTCATGAGGAGCCGCTATTTCAGACTACCACTCAGATGCTGGAGGATTGGGACCGTGAGGTCCGTGCCCTTCAGATGGAGCGTTATAACACTCGAGCCACCCACTGGGCCACTCTTACACGGCTTGCACCTGCCGTGCAGGCCGGATATTTGGATATGCGGGATTTGTACCCCGTACGGCCTCGTCTGCCCGATCGTATTGATTGGCATGACGTTGGGTGTATTACACCTCCACATGGGCGTCGGTTACCACCAGCAGCGGGAC
>LR738713.1:201929404-202023451 GCA_902687465.1 Secale cereale | reverse complement strand
CTCGATGATGACTATCATCCGGGCTAGGCATGCCCTGCTACTGAACACTGAGTTCTGCTACATGCCAGCCTCACTTCCTGGAGAGGAAGGCCACTACACTGGTCTGTATACTGATGCCGCTCATGAGGAGCCGCTATTTCAGACTACCACTCAGATGCTGGAGGATTGGGACCGTGAGGTCCGTGCCCTTCGGATGGAGCGTTATAACACTCGAGCCACCCACTGGGCCACTCTTACACGGCTTGCACCTGCCGTGCAGGCCGGATATTTGGATATGCGGGATTTGTACCCCGTACGGCCTCGTCTGCCCGATCGTATTGATTGGCATGACGTTGGGTGTATTACACCTCCACATGGGCGTCGGTTACCACCAGCAGCGGGACCGAGGCCGCATCCGTATCCCTATGGTCCACAGCTTTCAAGTGCTCGAGAGTTTCCAGATCCATATGTTCCACTTCGAGGCTACGGGGGTAATCTTTACGAAGATTACTATGGGAATGTCTGAGTTAGACCGTGGCAATAGTAGTATCGTAGTAGTTGTATTTCCATAGTCCCGCGTGTTTTGTGGAATATGACTTAGTGTGTACTGAGTTCCGGATGCGTAGATAAATAATGTATAGGAGCTTGGAATGCCTCTGATGAGATGTATCGTCTTTCACCGCAGTTGTACTTTAGCCTTGGCTTGTACTAAACTATGTATGGTGTGTATGACCAATGGTGTATATATGGCAGTTTCTATATTACCATGTCGTATAGATGAACATCTCTGCATTCCGTGTCATCCATTACATTCTGCACCCCTATGTTAAAGCTTGCCATCCTTGTCTAAACCGTTGTTTTGTTTTCCTAGGATGGTCAACACTCGCAGCACCCCTGCTGCTCAGGAGCAGGGTGAAGCCAGTGGGGCTAGAGATGAGAATCTGCCTAACCCACCCTCCTTGGCTGAAGTCATGCTAGAGGCAGAAAGGAACAAAAGGGAGACCAACCGTCTGCTGGAACGCATAGAGAAGAATACTGCCTTTCGTCAGAGGAATGACGTTGTGTCGATTAATGACTTTATCAAGATGTGCCCACCAAAGTTCCATCATTGCACTGAACCTCTTGATGCGGATGACTGGCTTCACAGTATCACCCACAAGCTACATTCTGCCCGCGTGGCCGAAGCTGATAAAGTTACCTATGCTGCCTACCATCTTGAGGGCCCTGCTAGCCTTTGGTGGGAAAACTATGAGGCCATGCGTCCTGCTGGCCAAATTACCACTTGGGCAGAGTTCAGCGAGGCATTCCGTGAACATCACATTCCGGAAGGTCTCATGGATCGCAAGCAGGAGGAATTTTGCAATTTCACCCAGGGCAGGCTCACCGTGGATGTCTATAGTCATGAGTTTGGCAACTTGGCACGCTATGCTCCCGAAGAAGTGTCCACCAATGCCAAGAAGCAGGCGAGGTTCCGCAAGGGACTCAACCCTGAACTTCGCCGAGATCTACGTCTGCACGAGTGCACCTCCTTCCGGAAGCTAGTGAACAAAGCCATCAGTGCCGAGACAGGTCAGAATGATTTTGAAGCCACACGTAAGCATCCCCGTGACATTGGTTCCTCGTCCTGTTCTGGCTCTCACAAGCGCCGTGTGTGGGTTCGAAACACAGCCCTGCCACCCAGGTTCACTCCAAGGCCATCCTATGAGGCGCCTCACTGTGATGGCATGGCTTATTAGGGATGATAGACTACTCATATCAATAAGGAATTCCTTCTTTTCCGGGAGCCCATTCAGATAGAACTCCAAAGTTAAGCGTGCTCAGCTTGGAGTAGTTTCAGGATGGGTGACCTACCGGGAAGTTGCTCCCGGGTGCGCACGAGTGAGGACAAAGTGCGCAGAAAAGACTAGTATTGATATGTGAGGCCAGTCTAGATCCCGGCAGGAGTAACGACCACCGGCGGGTGTGTCCGGGGCGTTACAAGTTGGTATCAGAGCCGACCCTCGTGGTTACACGGATGTTTGCGGACAGTTTGCAGTCATGTTGTGCATGACGTTTGTGACCCGTCGTGGCACACGGCATGGCACATGTGCTGTCCTGGAAGCACAGACGGTTGTGCCAAGAGGGAACGTTCCTGTGGCCCGACGAGGACGTTGGTTCCTCTGAGTGAGGGTGTATGTGATGGCCTGGCTTATTTGGGATGATAGACTACTCATATCAATAAGGAATTCCTTCTTTTCCGGGAGCACATTCAGATAGAACTCCAAAGTTAAGCGTGCTCAGCTTGGAGTAGTTTCAGGATGGGTGACCGACCGGGAAGTTGCTCCCGGGTGCGCACGAGTGAGGACAAAGTGCGCAGAAAAGACTAGTATTGATATGTGAGGCCAGTCTAGATCCCGCCAGGAGTAACGACCACCGGCGGGTGTGTCCGGGGCGTTACCCAACCCAATAGTATGCACCGCCCAAGACTTATGGAGGACCATCTGCCAATATTGATCCATGCACTGGCACTGTGACATGCTTCAAGTGCGGAGAACCAGGGCACTACATGTGAGAGTGTCCTCAGAACCAGCCAAGAAGGTCCGTTGGTTGTGGTAAGCCAACAGGCAAGGTGAACTTTGTCAAGCCAGTCACCACTGCTCGTGGCCATGTCAACTATGTCTCTGCTGAGGAAGCTTATGAGGTTCCTAACGTCGTCCTTGGTACGCTTCTTGTTAACTGCCATCCGACATCTGTTCTTTTCGATACTGGAGCATCTCATTCGTTCATATCTGAGAGCTATGCTCGAATGCACAACATGACTTTTTGTGACATGCCCACTTCCATGGTAATTCAAACTCCTGGTTCGAAATGGCAAACTTCTAGAGTAAGCCATGGGAATGAAATTCTTGTCGATAGACTTGTTTTTCTTGCATCCCTAATAGCTGTCAAGTCCTCGGACATAAACATCTTCTTGGGTATGGACTGGATGACAGCTCATTACGCTAAGATTGATTGCTACACTAGGACTGTTAAACTTACACACCCATCTGGCTAGATAGTCAATGTTTTGGCCCGAATGGCTGAGCGTCATCTCTACTCTCTTAATTCCATCCCTCTACCAGAACTCCAAGATATCCCGGTAGTTCGTGACTTTCCGGATGTCTTTCCAGAAGAACTGCCAGGTGTTCCACCTGACAGAGATGTAGAGTTCGTGATAGATCTTGTTCCAGGAACTGTCCCAATCTCTAGAAGACCCTATAAGATGGCACCCTTAGAACTAGCTGAACTTAAGAAACAACTCGATGAGTCCTTGAAAAAGGGTTTCATCCGTCCTAGTTCTTCTTCTTCGGCTTGTCCCGTCCTCTTTGTCAAGAAGAAGGATGGAACATATGGGATGGTTGTAGACTATCGACCTGTCAATCTGGTCACCATAAAGAACAAGTATCCGCTCCCCAGGATCAACGACCTGTATGATCAGCTTGCTGGATCCTTAGTCTTTTCCAAAATGGATTTGAGGTTGGGCTACCATCAAATCAAAATCAAGAACGGGGACATTCCAAAGACGGCCTTTATTACTCGTTATGGCCAATACAAGTACACCGTCATGTCCTTCGGGTTGACCAATGCCCCAGCCACTTTCTCCCGGCTAATGAATTCTATATTCATGGAGTACTTGGATAAATTCATCGTGGTATACCTCGATGATATACTCATTTACTCCAAGAATAAGGAAGATCATGCCGAGCATCTAAGGTTGGCATTGAAGAAACTTCGAGAGCACCGCCTTTATGCCAAATTCTCCAAGTGTGAATTCTGGTTGCCAGAAGTGACCTATCTAGGCCATGTATTCTCTGTTAAGGGTATTGCTGTCAATCCCGAGCGAGTTCAGGCCATCCTTGATTGGACTCCACCTGAATCGGTCAAGCAAGTTAGGAGTTTCCTTGGCTTAGCGAGCTATTGCTGACGCTTCATCAAGAATTTCTCCAAGGTTGCTAAACCTCTAACTGAACTCCTCAAGAAATATAAAAAGTTCGAGTGGACCCCACAGTGCGAGTTCAGTTTTCCTGAACTGAAAAGACACCTGAGATCTGCTCCCGTACTGGTACCACCAGACTTCTCCAAGGACTTTATTATTTATTGCGACGCCTCGCGACAAGGACTAGGTTGCATACTCATGCAAGATCGCCAAGTGATTGCCTACGCATCTCGACAGTTGCGTCCACATGAGGATAACTATCCTACACATGATCTAGAGCTTGCAACTGTAGTCCACGCACTCAAGACATGGCAACATTACCTTCTTGGTAATGGTTGTGAAATCTTCACGGATCACCAAAGTCTGAAATACATCTTCACCTAACCGGATCTGAATCTCAGGCAAAGACGTTGGGTTGAGTTGCTAACAGATTACGACTTAGGAATCACTTACACCCCTGGGAAGGCCAATGTCATGGCTGACGCACTAAGTCGTAAGTCTTATTGTAACAATCTGATGTTACAACAAGGGCAACCACTTCTCCATGAGGAATTTCGTAAGCTTAACCTTCACATTGTCCGTTGAGGATTCCTTTCCACCTTGGTGGCGAAACCTACTCTTATGGATCAAAGCATAACTGCCCAGCGGTATGATAGAGGAATATCTCGGATCAAGGAGAACATTGCTAGAGGAGTTGCTAAATGTTTCTCTATGGATGATCGAGGTGTTGTGTACTTCGAGAACCGCTTGGTGGTTCCCAAGAAACAACAACTACGGCAGATGATCCTTAAGGAGGCTCATGAATCCCCTCTCACGATTCATCCCGGTAGTACCAAAGTGTATCAGGACCTACGCCAGAGGTTCTGGTGGACTAGGATGAAGACCCAGAAGATGGTGACACCCTTGACAGTGCCCCAAGAAGATGCAACATTGGCCTATGATGACCAGGGTATAGGTTATGCAAAATCAGGATATACGTCGCTAATAGAGTAATCCTGTCACTACCGTTGTTGTATCGGCAACCACCGGTGGATGAGAACCTCGTCATTTGGTCCGCCTCACTATAGTGAGCAGGAAAACGGTTCTCTTCGTCCCCCGCTCTTGGTGTCGATATTTTCATCAACGAAACCGACATATTGGACCTCTATTATGCCTTGTTATTGTCATTGCATGCGGATTGCCTACCTGGTACCCTCGACGCCCAGAAGGCACAAGGGATCATCGTGATTAAAGAGACAAGAAAAGACCAAGTCAGCGCCAGCTACAAGGAGGCACCTTCACCACATCACTTCATCAGGCGAGAAGTTGTTGAAGATTCTTCAGGCTCCACCCGGATTGTTATCAAGCAACTACAAGGGACATAGCAACACCTGAGGAAAACTCAGAAGACTGCACGAGGCACAAGTCACGACACTGAGTCCGAGAACCCCTAGGGTAGGATGAGTCGTGTACCCCCTATGCGTAGTCGAGTCCGTATGATGGTTCGAATAGAACCATGATTGTGTGTTGTTTGCTTTTATTTGTTTGTGTTTCGATATAAGTCGCACTTTTGCCCTAGGCAACAAGTGCATGGCTATATCACCTTCCTTGCCTTGTTTCTTTTGTTTCAGCCTTTTTGCACCTACACTATAGAACCCCCTTTAGGCACTCACCTCCTCTATGCTACTTTTTCCCTCTCTTCTCCCTTCCCAACTGAAGACCCGCAAGACAAGATGCACCAGGGATTCTACCTCAGCAACCAACTGGTACTGAAGGCTTCTGCTACAACCTCCGTGACCAAGTACAACCCCGTAGAGTTATGTTTGATCCTTCAGACTAGTAACCCATTCCTAGACCCTTTGAGACTCCACGAGATACTCCAGCACGAACCCTTAACCATGTGCTTAACCCATAGTATTGCAAGAGAACCAGTTAAGCCTTTATAACCTTGCACAACCCTGGGTTCGTAATGGAGCTAGTGGACGCAGTGAACGAGCACATTTTCATCCTAATATAGCACAAGAACTGACGATGCCATAGATAGACCAATTTGTGGATATAAGACATATGACTTTGTGGCTATATATCAGTGACTTCGAGGAATTATCTGAGACCTTGATGGATTGTGAGGTTTTCATATTGGTAGGATCATGACTTTGGGAAAGCATGTAGGAATTCTCGTTGGACAAGAGATTTGGATTTATGTAGGTGATTCTGGTTGGTATAAATGCTAGATATGCCTGCATGGTTCGGAGTAAATTGGATTTAGACCGATGATCTTGATCATGATACCATTCTTCTCGGTGGACAATAACTTAGGAGATTGGATTATTTGTTGGAGTTGGTTTAGGGATCTATATAATCGTGATCTTGAAGTTTACTTGACCTGGATGATGAGAATTTGGTGGACTTACTATCGTAATGCATAGTACTTCCAAGTATTTGGTTATTATAGGGACTTGAGATCTTGTGGAACACCATAGACATCGGATTTGTAGAATTGTTGGGTTATGTGGTGATTAATGGAACTTACCAGGCTACTGGAGTTGATCTATAGGAAGGAAACAAAACCTTGGAGTGGCATATGACGTGTTTCCTTAGAATAGTGATGCATTATCTTGAGCCTTGCAAGAATAGGTTGAGCGCTTGGATTGTGGTGTTTAATTTAAGGGCCATTTGCATTTCTGTCCCTAACTCGAACCACCTACTCAGATTTGCCCCTAGTTTCGAAGTCTGCTCAAATTTGCCCCTCCGCCGTTAGCTGACCTTATAGAAATGCCCTTCCGTGCCGTTTCCGTTAGGTCAAAGGCCTTTGACCGTCTACCGGACATTTTTTGGACATTTTGCCCCTGCCATCGTGTGTCGCTTACATGTGGGACCCACTCAGAGATAAATAAAAAGAAAAAGGGCTTTCTCTCACCCCTCTATCTCGCACTTACACGTGGGTCCTAGTGTAACTAATGTGCTGCATATTATCGTTTATATTCAGTTAAACTAATGTGCACCTAAACTAATTCCCTCGAGGGTTGCCAGCGGCGACCAAATCTCGCGGCGGAGGCACGCCGGGAGGCTGCGGGGAGGCCGGCTGAGGGAACCACGCGATAGCCTTGGCTCGACCGCGTCCACATATGGTGTCTTAAGACCATATGGTTGCCGGAGCTGATGGCGAAGACCGTTCCGGCGGCGACTCTGGGCGGCGCAAGCGGGCGAGCTACTGTGCAAGAGGGAGAGCCTAACAGGATGTGCGAGACTAAGTAGATGACTAGGAGCACGATGGCGACGCTGCTGGGGGTCAAGGAAGACTGAAGTGTGTACTTTGACGACGGCGGCCATGGCAGTGCTCGGAGCTCGCGGGGAAGACGACCGGAGGTCACGAGGCCTTCTGCAGAAGACACTCGCATCTTTCGAGGTACCTCGGGATGCTCGGGGAACGTAATAGGTCGGCCGGGGAGCTTCAACGACGTCGAATTGGCGGTGTCTATTCGAGATCGGAGGTGGGGAAGATGCATTGTGGCACTCGGTCCTGAGTTTCTCCAGTCGAATTCGTATGCTGGGAGGGCGAGGGCATCTCATAAGAGCTTCCTGGCGAGGTGGTCACACTTGGGGTTGCCGTTGGTCGCGCGGAGACGAAGGCAGCGGCGACGGTGGCGCTCTGCACAACGAGGAAGGGAGATGGAGGGAGGGATAGGGAGGGAGCGAGGGAGGGAGGGAGAGGGGGAGGGGTGGAGGAAGGGGTGCGGCGCGTGGGTTGCTAGAGGCGACGGTGCATGGTTCCTGGGCAGCCGGCGCTCGCCAGAAGTGAGAGAAGGAGGTCGTGAGGTAGGGGGAGAGAGGTGGCAGGTGAGAGAGAGACCGTGAGGGGCCACATGTAAGTGTGTGAGAGAGAGGGGGTGAGAGAAAGAGTTTTTTTATTTTTATTTTTTGTTGAGCAGGTCCCACATGTAAGTGATACCTGGAGGCAGGGGCAAAATGTCCAGTAAACGCCCCATAGACGGTCAAAGCCCTTTGACCGGACGGTAACGGAACGGAAGGGCATTTTTATAAGGTGAACTAACGGCGGAGGGGTAAATTTGAGCATGATTCGAAATTAGGGGCAAATATGAGTAGTGGGTTCGAGTTAGGGACATAGATGTAAAAGACCCTTAATTTAAGCTCAGCAGCATGTGTGACCTACCCATGGAATTTTAGTGGCAGACATACATATGGATTTGGGGATCGTAGATAAGTATAATTTTGTTAGACCGTCTCTTGAGAGTCATGAGGATATGCATGGCATGAGTGGTGATTGAAGTTGTTCTATGCTTTTTCGTTTGGAGTACTAGACAGAGCTATTGGCATCTCAGAAACCGTGCTTAAGGATAAGATGATAAAAGTTCACTTACTCACTAGAATCCTTGAAACCCTTAAGCCCCACCAATACCCCAGCCTACCTTGCTTACCCCCATAGACCTCATGGAGTAATTGGACAAGTTGGGTAACATCGTTATTTGATGGCCTACCTGTCTACCCGAAGACAAAAGAAGAGACGGACAGCTGGATAGAAGATATTTGAAGACCGCCCTGTCAAGAAGGAAGAACTACACTGACCACCGTCATCAAGAAATAAACTCCTGCATCCAAGACCGGGCGTATCAGCAAACCACTCCTCTCGAAGGAACCGAGCATTTCCGTGTCGAAGGGACGCTCACACCAAGATTTATCGACCCTTCTTCAAGACCACTGTAAGACAAATAGTAGACGTCTACCAGCTAGATTTACCACCTGAGATACCCTCTGTGCACCAAATCTTCCACGAGTCCCCACTCTGGAAGTACTTCCTACTTCCTAACTAGCCCGGTGCCCGCAAGGACATCGATCACCGAGCCTTTGACATCTAACTCAACCTAACCTATGCAAGAGACCCCTCAGCAACCTGCATCAAAGGAAGCAAGCGAGAAGCCACACCACCAGGTACTTCAAGATTCCAAGGAGCACCACTCGGAAGCAGAACCAACAAGAAGAAGTGAAGACTACCCCGTATCCAAGACTTCGTATTCCTTTCCACGCCTAGTCTAGGAATCTCGGGGACGAGATTCTTGTAAGGGGGGTAGGTCTGTCACACCCTGATTTTCATGTCACATTGCTTAAGCTAATTACCATGTTAAAAATGTGGATTTACAAAAACTTTGAGTGTTTTTGGCTTTGTTTGATTTGACTTTTGTCTACTGTTTGCTAGTGCTCTAAAAATCAAATAAATCCTCCAACTCTTATACTTCATCTCCTTGATCCAAAACCTTTTCCCAATGATCATGCCATGTGTATAGACCAGTATAGAATTTTCTTATAAAAATATTTTGGCCAAATAGTATTTTCTAAAATTAGTTTTCCAAAAACCCCTGAATTGAGGTTTGCACTGCAAGTACCTTATTTAGGGTGTGAAAAATCTTTCAAAAAGTTTATTTGAATCCTATTAGGTATAGGACTCCCAGAAACCACAAAATTATAATTTTAAAAGTTATTTTTATATTTTATTTAAAAGCTTTTTCTTAAGGCCAGAAATAGTCTTTAATAGGGAAAAATTATTTAAGTATTTCAAAAATATTTGCAAAAATTCAGGGAGACTCATAGGGCATATATTGTCCATATATAAGAGTTTCAGCACATGGTCATGTTCAAAATATTGGACAAATCCTTCCAAAACCCTTTCTGGATAGTTCAAGCTTTTGAAATATTTACAAAGGAAATATTCTCCAAAAATTCCAGGGAAATTCTATCATGTCAAATATGACATATTTGATGGTCTTGCAAAGCCTCATGCCTTGAAGATCAAGGAAACATCATCTAAGCACCTCAAAACCATTTCTGTTAATTTTGAAGTTTGAGCAACTTTACATTGCCAAACTTGTTCAAATGCTCTCAAACTTGGTGCACATGCTAAAATGATGTAATTATGCATCTATGCCAAATGGCACAAGTCTTGGAGAAGCATAACTTGGTCTAAGTGCCCCAAAACCATTTCTGTTCAAATTCAAATTTGAACAACTTTACATTACCAACTTTTTACCTGGGGCTTCAAACTTTGTGAGCATGATCATAGCCCCAAATGAGGATGCTACACCAAGTGGTGCATCAAGGGGAGATGAATAGCTCAACTCAAATATGGTGAAACCATTTCTGTTGAATTCTAGGGTTCACCAAAGTTACATTGGCAACTTTGCCCAAATGAGCTTAAATTTGGTGGAGGGGCCTAATTGTGTGTGACATTCCATCCTGTTAAGTCTCATGTCAAGTGGAGCTATTTTGCTTGCCCAAAACATGATCAAACACCTTCTGTCAACTTACCAAAACCATTGTTTGGACCCCTTTTACTATTTCCCTTTACCTCAAATTCTTACCACAGCTTCTCCTGATCATCCTCTACCCCCAGTAACTTCCCCATGGCCTCAGCTCAATCATTGGAGGGGGTAAAACTCCAATTTACTCTTCTGGACAGCAGTTTTCACCTCCTCCTTCACCTCCCTCCTCATTCCAGTGGCTCCCCAGAGCATCCAAGACCACCTCCCTATAGTTTACTACTCCCTCTACCCTCCGGACACCGTTGGCCACGCCCTGGACGCCAGGCAATGCCAATGGTAGCCAAAAGCATGCTCTGGAGCGCGCTACAGTGCTCTGGAGCACAGTAGCCGCCCCCAATCACCGGCCCCGACCACCTAGGGCCTCCCCCCTCGTGTCCCCCGAGGCTGCCTCGGCGTCCAGGACACGCTGGGCGGTCAGCCCCCTCCTCTCTCCTCCTCTCTCACCCCTGCTTGCACGCGCACCGTCCGACCCTAAGCTCCAGTGAGCAAGCTCACACGCGCAAGGCCTCTGGCCCCTCCTCGCTCCCCCTTTCGCTTCCCTCGCTCCTGGACGATCACCACGGGCACTGCTGACCCATCCAGGGCCCCTCCCTCGACCGCCACGGCTATCTCCACGGGCACCCGTGAGCTTGGCTCACGGTGCGCCATGGCCTCGCCTTATAAGGCCTTCCCTGGGTCGTCCCTCATCTCTAGCCCCTCTCTTCCCCTCCCCTGGTCCTCCTGGACCCGCTCTCTCTCTCTCTCCCGCACCCCTTATCCACCACCGTGGCCAAAATCTCACCGCCGGCCGCCGCCAAAATCCTTTGTGACCCGAGCTCCTCCGCGGGTGCTGAGCGCACGGACGAGATCGCCGCTCCTCGCTGCGTCCTCCGGTGTGTTGGGGCCGTCGCTGGTGGCCGGAGCCGTCGGGGCGGGCACCTGCGCCGCTCGGCCGGACCTCCCCGTCGCTCCTCTGCCTCAGGCGCGAGGTAGGGTACGACCGCCCCGCCAGATGGCGAGGGGCCCCCACCTGTCAGCGACCCGGCCAGTGGGCCCAACAGTTTAAGTGGAGACGGGCCAGGCGGGAGCCGTGTTCCCCAGGCGGAAGCGCACTTCGGAGATGATGCCTTCGGCGTCACCACCTCCGCCCGCACAGCCGAGCCGCTGGGCCGGCCCACGGGCTATCCACCGCCTTGAGCGCAGTGAAGGGTATAACCCCTATTCCTTTTTCTTTTTCTTTTCCAGATAACTTCATAAATCCATGAATAATTCATTTGAACTCCAAATTTGGTGATTCAAATTTCCAGTGACTCCATAAATCATGCTCTATCACATGGTGCAACATGCACATTATTCCAGAGACTTTTCCTTCACCAATAATTATCAAATGCCAATATTTCATTTTCTGTGATGAACTTTAGAAAATCACAGAGGGCTCAAATTTGATCCAAATGCAGTGGTTCAAATTCCTAGATGCTTGTCATATCCAAACTTAGTTTTGGAACATTTTTATTTATACTTTCTGTACCCCACCAAATAATGAGCCATTTCTTCATATTTACCAATTTTACAAAATCCTAGGAAATTCATTTGAATTCCAAATCCAGTGAAACCAACTCCTAGATGCTTCTAAAATCATGACTTGTTGATGGGTGCCTTTGCTCATCATTCAAGAATATATTTCTGTACACTTCTTCCAAATCCATAAAACCCTTGATTCCATCATATTGGAATGTTCCAAATCATCAATTGATCCAACACCTATGAAACCACCTTGGTTATTTTTCATATGACCAGACGTATCCTAGAATAGTCCAACTCCTATTTTTAGAGCACTTTTATTTTTGCTTTGATTGTGTTGCTTATTATGATTGTTTCCATCGTTAGTTGACGAAATAAACGGAGTACTCGGAGATGGACCAGAAGGTTTGAAGACTCGGAAGAACAAGGCAAGCAGCCCTTTGACCATGTTCGAGAAACCTTTTTATGCATGTCTCATAACACCTTATTATCAATGCATCAGAATCATGTTGAGGTGGAGACCACTTTGGTTGCTACCTTTGTTACTTTACTATTGAAACTTGCACCAAACATGACCCCACCTTCCTATGAGGGTTATGTGGGTGGGAGTATATAGATGTATGCTATAGTAGTTGGCTACGCAAATGGGTCAGGGTTATGCATTGAGCGAAACAAGTGTGGTCTGACATACTTGCAAATGACCCAGTGGGTGCCATTAATGCCCCTGGGAGTTGATGAGGAACTAGGGCACTACTTGGTGAAGAAGTAGTGTACTGAGGCTTGATGAGTGTGTTGTTTATAGAGATGGATTAGATTTATGTGTGACTACCGTCCCAACCAAACATGCGCAACCACTCTACCCTTATATGGGAAAGGGCATTATTGATTACCTAAGTCGATACTAGGATGGTGCCCGCATTACTAGTGACGGGGGTGACATGAGGTCACTCTCGGGACGGGGTCGTGCTTGGATAGGCGGCCATGACCGTTTTTACAGGGCACCGAACACACCGTTGGTACCCCGTCAGTGGTATGTGATGAATATGGGAGCAAGTCTCCACAATTTTAAGAAGTGAAATGTTGGCACGGGGGTGTTACCAATCGAGTGGACTCTATGTTAGTGTAGTCTAGGGAAAGATAGTGATCGGGTGCTTACCCCGGGTACTTGAGGTACCGCGGGTCGTGGATGTCACGGAAGTTCCCCGGATCTTGTGAGTAAAGTGTGCAACCTCTGCAGAGTGTCAAACTATTCGAATAGCCGTGTCCGCAGTCAAGGACAATTGGGTGGTGCTACTTAGACTATGTTCTTAAGTCTCTGAAAAACAACATGGTTCTGGTAAATCTGTTGATGTGATTGTGAGAAAGTCACAATGAGCTTGAGCATGAGTTGATTACAACTCTTTCTCGATAATGATGTCTGTGACCTCCTGATACTTGTTGCAGACACATGCATGTCCATGTTATATGTTGATCATACTTGCATATGAAAAACTAGCTTTCCGCAAAACTGCCAATTTAGCAGTAGAGCCTTGCATTATTATTCTGTTATCCCACTTGGGTTCCTTGCGAGTACATTCAAAGTACTCATTGGCTTTCCACTGGTTATTTTATTGGCCAGGCATGAGAGAACAGGTTATGACGAAGATTTCTTGGTGACGAGCATGCGAGCTAGGACGCTTCTCAGTCAGAATGCCTGTAGGGTTAAGGTAGATGGCATGGGTCCAAGTTGTTATTGAAGATTTCCGCTGCAATGATATACTCAAGACTTGACCTTAATGGTACTATTTGTGTAATACGGTATGTATGGATGTAAGACTCTTGTTATTCAGCTTCTGTGTGTTCAGTGAGCATTGATCTCTGTTGTC
The DNA here is from genome assembly GCA_902687465.1 of Secale cereale. Lineage (NCBI taxonomy): Eukaryota > Viridiplantae > Streptophyta > Magnoliopsida > Poales > Poaceae > Secale > Secale cereale. The sequence goes on along the minus strand of LR738713.1, from coordinate 202,009,838 downwards.
AGGACCCCGATCCTAAGTCACACAGGTCTAGCCTGTAACACATCATATCACTTTGCGGCCTCACGCACGGTATCCCCACGGGTGCCACCTTACCTGGCCCGGGACCGTTTGCGCATTTTGGCACACGTATATGATAGTGTCGCTAGCATCCATATGACAGAGAACCCGGGCCGACATGACCAGTTATAAACCAAAAGTGGCACTAAATTACAGGGACAGGCATACATGACCCAGCAACGAACGTGTCGGTCATCAACGTATGAACCCAAGTCATAGCAAGCTACAAGGACTTAAAGGAACAACGCGTGACATTTCCCCTATGGGACAGACACAGGAACGAAGAAGGACACATGCCGGCCAGCCTAAGTGTTCCAGAGCAGTAGCGAGCTACCAAGGCTCGGTGGAAGCACTAGGAGACATTTCCCTGTAAGATAGGCTACCAAAGGTAAACAACTAGGTGTCGGATCCCACACATAGCAATACACATTACACGTACGCATAACATGCAAGTATGTGTTGTACAACATGGCATCATAACATAACTCAACAACTCATATAGATAAGGCCCAGAAGAGCCATCATAGCATTTATTACAGACAGAGGTCACATGACCCAACACACGGAGCATACAGGCAACGGAAGCATAATATGTCTGGGTACAGACAACTACAAATGAAAAAGGCTGAGAAGCCTGACTATCTACCAGACCCTCCCAAGGGTACAAGATCGTAGCTGAGGTAACAAGCTAAACGTCGAAGTCCACGCGGAACCACTAGCGAGACTGAAGTCTCTCTGCAAAACATAATTAAGCAAACGTGAGTACAAAGGTACTCAGCAAGTCTTACATCAGAACTAGCTACATATGCATCAGTATCAACAAAGGGGTGGTGGTGTTTGACTGCAGCAAGCCAGCTTTGACTCGGTGGCTATCCTGAACTACGACTGCAAGTAACTCTTTTGAGGTGGCGCACACGAGTCCACATATTCACCAATCAATAAACCACTATGGATCCGCTCCCGTCTCCCTACGAGAAGGCCATCCATAGCACTCACTCTTATCTTGCGCATTTTAGAGTATCCACTTTCACTTGTCTATGAACTGTAGAGGCAACCCAGAAGTCCATTTCCGCGGACACGGCTATTCGAATAGATTATGTATAACCCTGCAGGGGTGTACTTCTTCACACACACTCTCACCACTTACCGCCGTTTACACGACATGTACTCGGCAACCTTCAAGCGGAGGCCCAGCGAGGGTGTCGGCCACGACCTGACTAACCACACAAGTCTCTCGTCCAGGTTTATCGCCTATTTGAGTTCCATCCATGGGAGATCCGGCCGGGCTGTCGCTCACGGCCCCAAACGATGTGTACAGGGTTCCCGCATCACCAAACGGGCAATTGGTACACCGTGCCACGTACCTGCCGCGTCACAGCCCACCTCGAGGGTCAGCGCTGTGCACGACCTCCAGTAAACTACAAACACCAGAAACTAGTTGCAACTCCTGGACAGAGATCATGTTGATTAATAAGTCGAGAGAGTCAATTAAGGATCCCAATGTGTGGTAGTAGCTGTTTCATGGACCAACCAACACAGAACTCAGTTCCTGAGGACGGCTGCAATGAGACAACCCACCATGTACTCCTACATGGCCTCTCATCGCTACCTTTACCAAATCGTGTTCACACACTTAGCTATCAACAGTAGGACATGTTCACCACATTCCAATTCATCCCCGATGAATCAGACCTGCCACAACTCTAAGCAATAGCAGGCATAACCAGAAAGCATGAATGAGTAGGCACAACATGGCTCAAACAACTCCTACTCATACTAGTGGGTTTCAACTATTTACTGTGGCAATGACAAGTCATGCAATGGAAAGGGGTTCAACTACCGCAGCAGGTAACAATCAAAGCGTTGTTGTCCTAATGCAGTAAAAGAGAGCAAGAGCGAGAGAGTGGGATTGTATCGGAATGCTCAATGGGGTTTTGCTTGCCTGGCACTTCTGAAGATAACATTGGGTCTTCATTGGTGTCATCGATCACATCGTCGGAATACGTCTACTGAAAGGGGATAAGCACCGGCAAACAGAGAAAGAACACAATCAATGCAATGCACAATATGATGCATGATCATGACATGGCATTATGTTGTGAGTTGAGCTAATGTAGCTAGCAACAGGTTAAATGAAGTTGGTTTGAATCTAAGATCCAAATTCAAACTCCATATGTGATTATTTAAATGCCATTAAATTGATTTGACCTAATCAACAGGTTTAACTTGTTTAAACATGCATTAAAATGCCATAAACAGATTCCTTCGATTTTTCTGATCATTTTTCATATATAAATTATTTTCATCTGAGCTACGGTTGATTTTATATGATTTTTACAAGTTTTGGCTATTTTCTGAAATAAATAAATCATTTATGATTTATTTAAAATTCCAGAAAATAGATACTGCATCGGCATGACGTCACTCTGGCGTCAACAGGTCAGCGGCTGGACTAAGTCAAACCTGACGTGTGGGGTCCACACGTCAGTGACACCACAGTTAAACAAGCTTAACTAAACTTAACAGAAGATTAAACTAAACTAAATAGGCACTGGGGCCCACATGTCAGTGTCTCAACTAAATAACTAAGTTAGATAACACTAATTTAAACTTAACTCTAATTAGTTAGGGGCCTGGGCCCACACGTCATTGACCCACAAGGGTCAAATCTGCTCAACGGTTGAGGTCAAACTTGCCGGCGGCTCGCCGCCGGCGAGACCGAACGCGGCAGAGGCTGCGGAAACGGGCTGTGGTGCCCCGTTCGCAGCGTTGCTGGGCTCATTCGAGAGCCCAGACCAGCGCGCATCGAGTGGGGGTTCCAGCCGGGCCTGGGGTGGCCGGAGGCAAGAGCGATGAGCTCGGCCGCGGTGGCCGGAGTTCGGGCACCGTCGGGTTTGGGGTTGTGGTGCACTAGGAGGGGAGAGGGTGCGTGCATTCGGCTCCTGGGAGCACGGTGAGCATGGTGACGTGCTCGTTTTCGAGTTTGCGCGTCGGTGGCTGCGACAGCGACAAACTTAGCGGCGGCCGGCAACGGTAAGGAAGGGGGCGACGGCTACGGCAAGTTGCAGACCACGGGGACAGGGGGAACGGCGGAGGAGCTCACTGCGAGGTCGACGGGGGTCTCAGGAAGCTCGGGGAGGCGCCAAGCATCGCGAATTCGCCGGTGAGGTCGTCGGCGGCCGAAGGTTGAAGAAGACGAAGACGGCGGCGTTTTGGGTCTTCCGGTGTCGGGCGGCTCGGCGAGGAGGAGGAAAGGGACAAGGCGGAGCTACTGGGCGCTTCGGTGAGGCGAGAGGTGGACGGTGGCTGCAGTGGTGACAAGCGGCGGCGACGAGCTCCGCTCGGTGGCTGTGTGCGAGAGGACAGAGGGAAGGGAGAGAGAGCAGCGGGTGAGGGGAAGGGAAGAGGAGTCCTCGGGCGTCTGCGTGGCGTCGTTAGGGAGGGACAGGGCTAGCAGGCAGGGTGGAGGTGGCCATGGCGTGTGGCCGCGGGCGCCGGGCACGCGCTCGTCCCCCTGGCAAGGAGGAAGACGACAGGGAGGGGACGGTGGCGGGCTGGGCATGTGGGCCACTGCAGGAGAAGGCCAGGTGAGGTAAGCCCAGGTACTTCCACTCTCTCTCTCTTTTCTAAAATAGTTTCTGTTTTCTAATTTTCTGCTTTTGTTTTGATTTAATAAAAATGCCAGAACATTTTCATAAATCTTGGGAATATTTGTGGGCACTGTCTGGATTAATTCCAACAACCCTCATTTACTTCCAAGATTATTTGGGCATTTAAAATTTACCTATAGGATTTAAATGTCCAAATGCAATTATCTATGCTTTAATTCAAGGATCCAAAATGGCTCCCAAAATTATAAAACCATTTTTGGCAGAGGTTTTAGCCAAGACCAAAAATGATGAACATTTTGTGAAGGGCACTTTGGATACATTGAAAAGTATTTAGGTTCAACCTAGTTGAGTCCCTTTAGTGCTAGGGTTTCAACATCCCCAATTCAAGTTCATTTAAATTTTAAATATGATGACATGATGAACAGGCAAGGACCACATGGCTTGATCTAGGGATGTGACAACTCACCCCCACTAAAACAAGAATCTCGTCCCGAGATTCAAGCGTAGGGTAAGAAATCAGAGGGGACACAAGCTAGCACAATCTTCAGGATCCAAATTTCCTCCTCGGAGATAATGATTTATTGCATCATATTGATCTTGTCATCCTTGCTTTGAGATCTTCATCCAACCAGATGATAACGGAGACAAACTCTGAAGAAATCGATCTTCCCTAAGATCGAGGAACTCAAGATCAACTTATGGAGTGAGACATTGAAGCATCTCTTGAGCTGAGACACGGAAACCCACATCCATGGGGATGGAGTGATACAAATGATGAAGGTTCACTTGGTAGGCAAAATTCCACACCTAAAAGAATGGTGATCGAGATCACCGGACGAGGCACCTTAGAGAAGGTGACTCGCAGAGTTATCCCCTTAAGTGTCAAAAAGAATTACTTTTGACATAGAGATCATTGAAATTCCCTATACCAGCCTAAGGCAACACAATCGATCGATTGACGGAGTTCGAGATAATGACATTCTCAGCCAAAATGGATGATATGGACTGCCTTGTAAAAGACAACACAAGGGATGATTTTGGTTATCATCGGAAATGGATGGAACCTATGGTAGGACCACTTTTGAAGATAATCCTGAACAGCAGTGATTGAGAACGGTAACCCATGGAGAATTGGCACATTGGCGGTGCAAGCTGGGAACAAAATGCAAATGCTGGGAATGATTCTGGTAACTGCGAAGAATCCCAACAACAGAGAGTAAATCTACTCTTGAGAGGTTATAGCATAACCAAGAGCACTGGGAGCAATCCCAGTTGGTGTCGAGGTTAACACCTAGTGCTTGTGCGTGCTCTCAATAACTTGAGCATTCCCATATTCATCAAGGTTTTACCAGTATCCGTGTCAAGGATCCTGGTAACATCATACACTACCATGATGAATAATGATGGATGATGCAGATGCAAAGGAAGATAACACTTCTCGGATTTCACCTTGGCGAGGCCAAGGGGACGAAATCTGGATGATCAACCGAGAGACATTTAGCACTCCGCTTCTAATGTTCTCCTTAATGTGTTAGCGTAAACCATTCATAGATATGTTTGGTATCTTGAACATCAAGTAAAGGTCGGACTTCGGAAGCACAAGAATCCATAAGGAACAACTAGGGAGTAAATCCTACGAAATCCTTATGGGGAGGTGGCCAACTTCTTCAATCAAGATTCTACAACAATAGGTCTTCCGGCTGGGTGTGTTGGCCACGACATCCACTTTACCGGTTATCGAGAGACCAATATTATCGTTCTTGGAAAATGCTCCAACCATCATATCTGTCTGAGATTCAGTTCTGGTTGGTGTCAGGATATTCCAGACTCATCGAGTCTAGAAAGAAAAGAAATTTTACAACACAAATCGACGAGATGGTGTTGCGATATTCTCGGAAAGTGAACTACGGTAGCAAGCTCCAAAACATGAGCTGGTTCTGCTACATACATGTGAACACATTGTCCAAGACAAACATGACCACGTAGTAGTCTTACAATGAAACACTACCAAGTTCGGGTTGGGGAACCATCAACGAGGATATTGAAGTCCTTACATAAGTCATATGATTAGGTCTTATGATGGAACTTTTCTCCTTGAACAATCAATCAGTGGCTTGGTGTGCTAGGGATACATATGGAATGAAGATGATCAGTCTATTAGACCATGGGATACTTCGCACGTATGCATGACTGAATTGGGATGATTCCAGGGAAGCAAACAAGCTTTCTCAAATTCACGGTGACAACTTGCACCAACTGCACATGAATTGGAGGAAGTCACTTCTCTCATCCAAACATATACCTCGCGAACGGAACACGAAGGCAATGCTTACCAAGTTTCCAACACTAGCTTAATGTCCTACAAAATCATGGAGAAGGTAGCAGTGTTGTTGATGGGCTCAACAACTACTCATCCAGGTTTCCACAAAGGTGGAATTCCACAATTAAGTGAACACGGTGTTCGCATTGGGCAGACCCAGAGATATAACGGTGTATGCTCGAGGAATCAGCCACGAGTAAGACAACATTATGAACATCGTTGGTTCTGATTTGATTTGATGATAGCCCATACTCAAATCAAAGTTTTGATATGACAATAGGTCCAACAACTGATCATAGGGACCAATTGTTGAAGATATCATCTATCTTCAACACACACACAAAAGATATCCCTTGGAAGGAACTAAGTCGGCCAAGCTTTTATCTTCCAACTCTCCAAGTTGTTGTTTAGCTTAACCAATTAGCTCAGGGTATCCAACACAGATTCTTGGAGAAAGGGTGGTTTAGAGGGAAACCAGCTTGATCACGGGCTCAACATAACGGTCGGGGGACAACCTGGTAATACTTCTGGGAAGATAACCAGAAAATCACGATCCGCCGATATGTTACTAAGCTCGAGAACAATCTTGCTTTTCACGGCAAGACGATATGATCAAATGAGCAAGGACTTAACAAAATCCTAACTCATCAATCAAGGAGTGCACCAGGAAAGTGGACTAGGTAGCACGATCAACCTTAGGGTGATGATTCAATAATCAACTCGCTAAGGATGAGGTTATTGTCCATTTAACTACCAAGCAACAGGGTAGCTAGGAGTATTGATTCACACATCATGGTTCATTTGTCGGTATTCCGGTTACAACAACACGGAGACCGAGGAATGAGCGATAATGGCGAGAAGTATCACTGTATCAAGAGTTCATAGAAGGTTGTGCAATTCTCATGACATTCTTGACATAAAGATGGTAATAGTCCAGGATAGAATAGTTTGGAAGCTACGTTAGCATTCATCATCTGCGAAGTACAACTTCTTTGACCAAATCCGGGATATGGATAGGGTACTGGAGTTTGTTTCTCCTAGTCATTCCAGAATAGAATGGCTTGACAGACCACAAGAGTAAAAGGCATCGATGAACACGAGTGCACAACTACTCCTGACTATCAACTGATAGACGAGGGTCAAAATACAACTAAAAAGGAGACAACTCAAGGAACATATAATTTCTGAGTTCTGGATGCATAGATTAACATGTCGAACGAGTTCAACATATTTCTTGCGGATAACCCATGCAGAAAGTAGAATTGGCAGAGTCACATATGAATGGAGTACTACTCAAGAGCACTCGGGTTGTGATCTTTTGGTTCGGGTGAACTTCTGCCAAGGGTGGTTCATGGTATTTGGAAGAAGGATATACCACGGACCTCGAGGACTATCACAAGGTTACTAATATCCTAAAGGAACGAGCAATACTATCAACATGAGTAGAGTGAATCTTGGGTTCAAGAACCCAGAAATAGAATACCTACCAACTAAATAGCATCACGGGATGCTTTCTAGAATGATGGCCAAAATCATCACACTGGAATATAAAACATTGCTGGATTACTGGGTGATCTTCTAAGATACTTAGGGTCATAATAATAACTCCAACATATGTGTCGAGGTAACAGAGTACCACAACTCACCGTCTAGTGTGGTTAATCTGGCCTAAAAGGACATTAAGAACAGATAGGAATGATTTGCAAATGCATCAGACTATTTAGAAACCTGGGATGACTCGGACAGCATAACGGCTGCAAATGCTCGAAAATACTTTTGAGACTCGTGCACAAGATAGCATAACCACCCAACATCATAATGTCAAGGTTCTGAGATCAACAATTGAACACACAGAAGTAAAATAAACTGAACTGAGAGTTGAATCCCCAATTAACGTGATCCTGATAGACATAAGAGAAAGCCTAGTTCTTAATCCCCGTGGAATAGGAGAAGGTGACTCAGATCAGAAGGTCATAAGGTAAAGGAGTAAAAAGAGCCTTACGTTCCCTTCCACAAATAATTCCCTTACATAACTAAAGAGTTTCTAGACACGACTTCGACCAGTTTGGCTTACTAATCCTACAGGCAGTCAGGCTCTGATACCAAAGCTGTCAGGACCCCGATCCTAAGTCACACAGGTCTAGCCTGTAACACATCATATCACTTTGCGGCCTCACGCACGGTATCCCCATGGGTTCCACCTTACCTGGCCCGGGACCGTTTGCGCATTTTGGCACACGTATATGATAGTGTCGCTAGCATCCATATGACAGAGGACCCGGGCCGACATGACCAGTTATAAACCAAAAGTGGCACTAAATTACAGGGACATTCATACATGACCCAGCAACGAACGTGTCGGTCATCAATGTATGAACCCAAGTCGTAGCAAGCTACAAGGACTTAAAGGAACAACACGTGACATTTCCCCTAAGGGACAGACACAGGAATGAAGTAGGACACAAGCTGGCCAGCCTAAGTGTTCCGGAGCAGTAGCGAGCTACCAAGGCTTGGTGGAAGCACTAGGAGACATTTCCCTGTAAGATAGGCTACCAAAGGTAAACAACTAGGTGTCGGATCCCACACATAGCAATACATATTACACGTACGCATAACATGCAAGTATGTGCTGTACAACATGGCATCACAACATAACTCAACAACTCATATAGATAAGGCCCAGAAGAGCCATCATAGCATTTATTACAGACAGAGGTCACATGACCCAACACACGGAGCATACAGGCAACGGAAGCATAACATGTCTAGGTACAGACAACTACAAATGAAAAAGGCTGAGAAGCCTGACTATCTACCAGACCCTCCCAAGGTAACAAGCTAAACGTCGAAGTCCATGCGGAACCACTAGCGAGACTGAAGTCTCTTTGCAAAACATAATTAAGCAAACGTGAGTACAAAGGTACTCAGCAAGTCTTACATCAGAACTAGCTACAAATGCGTCAGTATCAACAAAGGGGTGGTGGTGTTTGACTGCAGCAAGCCAGCTTTGACTCGGTGGCTATCCTGAACTACGACTGCAAGTAACTCTTTTGAGGTGGCGCACACGGGTCCACATATTCACCAATCAATACATCACTATGGATCCGCTCCCATCTCCCTACGAGAAGGCCATCCATAGCACTCACGCTTATCTTGCGTGTTTTAGAGTATCCACTTTCACTTGTCTATGAACTGTAGAGGCAACCCAGAAGTCCATTTCCGCGGACACGGCTATTCGAATAGATTATGTATAACCCTGCAGGGGTGTATTTCTTCACACACGCTGTCACCACTTACCGCCGTTTACACGACATGTACTCGGCAACCTTCAAGCGGAGGCCCAGCGAGGGTGTCGGCCACGACCTGACTAACCACACAAGTCTCTCGTCCAGGTTTATCGCCTATTTGGGTTCCATCCGTGGGGAGATCCGGCCAGGGTATCGCTCACGGCCCCAAACGATGTGTACAGGTTTCCCGCATCACCAAACGGGCAATCGGTATACCGTGCCACGTACCTGCCACGTCACAGCCCACCCCGAGGGTCAGCGCTGCGCACGACCTCCAGTAAACTACAAACACCAGAAACTAGTTGCAACTCCTGGACAGAGATCATGTTGATTAATAAGTCGAGAGAGTCAATTAAGGATCCCAATGTGTGGTACTAGCTGTTTCATGGACCAACCAACACAGAACTCAGTTCCTGAGGACGGCTACAATGAGAAAACCCACCATGTACTCCTACATGGCCTCTCATCGCTACCTTTAGCAAATCGTGTTCACACACTTAGCTCTCAACAGTAGGACATGTTCACCGCATTCCAATTCATCCCCGATGAATCAGACCTGACACAACTCTAAGGAACAGCAGGCATAACCAGAAAGCATGAATGAGTAGGCACAACATGGCTCAAACAACTCCTACTCATACTAGTGGGTTTCAACTATTTACTGTGGCAATGACAGGTCATGCAATGGAAAGGGGTTCAACTACCGCAGCAGGTAACAATCAAAGCGTTGTTGTCCTAATGCAGTAAAAGAGAGCAAGAGCGAGAGAATGGAATTCTATCGGAATGCTCAATGGGGTCTTGCTTGCCTGGCACTTCTGAAGATAACATTGGGTCTTCATTGGTGTCCTCGATCACATCGTTGGAATACGTCTACTGAAAGGGGATAAGCACCGGCAAACAGAGAAAGAACACAATCAATGCAATGCACAATATGATGCATGATCATGACATGGCATTATGTTGTGAGTTGAGCTAATGTAGCTAGCAACAGGTTAAATGAAGTTGGTTTGAATCTAAGATTCAAATTCAAACTCCATATGTGATTATTTAAATGCCATTTAAATTATTTGACCTGATCAACAGGTTTGACTTGTTCAAACATGCATGAAAATGCCATAAACAGATTCCTTGGATTTTTCTGATCATTTTTCATATATAAATTATTTTCATCTGAGCTACGGTTGATTTTATATGATTTTTACAAGTTTTGGCTATTTTCTGAAATAAATAAATCATTTATGATTTATTTAAAATTCCAGAAAATAGATACTGCATCAGCATGACGTCACTCTGGCGTCAGCAGGTCAGCGGCTGGACTAAGTCAAACCTGACGTGTGGGGTCCACACGTCAGTGACACCACAGTTAAACAGGCTTAACTAAACTTAACAGAAGATTAAACTAATCTAAATAGGCACTGGGGCCCACATGTCAGTGTCTCAACTAAATAACTAAGTTAGATAACACTAATTTAAACTTAACTCCAATTAGTTAGGGGCCTGGGCCCACACGTCATTGACCCACAAGGGTCAAATCTGCTCAACGGTTGAGGTCAAACCTGCCGGCGGCTCGCCGCCGGCGAGACCGAACGCGGCGGAGGCTACGGAAACGGGCTGGGCTCATTCGAGAGCCCAGACCAGCACGCATCGAGTGGGGGTGCCAGCCGGGCCTGGGGTGGCCGGAGGCGAGAGCGATGAGCTCGGCCGCGGCGGCCGGAGTTCGGGCACCGTCGGGTTTGGGGTTGTGGTGCACTAGGAGGGGAGAGGGTGCGTGCGTTCGGCTCCTGGGAGCACGGTGAGCATGGCGACGTGCTCGTTTTCAAGTTTGCGCGTCGGTGGCTACGACGGCGACAAGCTCAGCGGCGGCCGGCGACGGTAAGGAAGGGTGTGACGGCTACGGCAAGTTGCAGGCCACGGGGACAGGGGGGAACAGCGGAGGAGCTCATTGCGAGGTCGACGGGGGTCTCAGGAAGCTCGGGGAGGCGCCAACCATCGCGAATTCGCCGGTGAGGTCGTCGGCGGCCGAAGGTTGAAGAAGACGAAGACGGCGGTGTTTTGGGGCTTCCGGTGTCGGGCGGCTCGGCGAGGAGGAGGAAAGGGACGAGGCGGAGCTACTGGGCGCTTCGGCGAGGCGAGAGGTGGACGGTGGCTGCGGTGGTGACGAGCGGCGGCGACGAGCTCCGCTCGGTGGCTGCGTGCGAGAGGACAGAGGGAAGGGAGAGAGAGCAGCGGGTGAGGGGGAGGGAAGAGGAGTCCTCGGGCATTCGCATGGCGTCGTTAGGGAGGGACAGGGCTAGCAGGCAGGGTGGAGGTGGCCATGGCGTGTGGCCGCGGGCACCAGGCACGGGCTCGTCCCCCTGGCAAGGAGGAAGACGACAGGGAGGGGACGGTGGCGAGCTGGGCCTGTGGGCCACTGCAGGAGAAGGCCAGGTGAGGTAAGCCCAGGTAATTCCACTCTCTCTCTCTTTTCTAAAATAGTTTCTGTTTTCTAATTTTCTGCTTTTGTTTTGATTTAATAAAAATGCCAGAACATTTTCATAAATCTTGGGAATATTTGTGGGCACTGTCTGGATTAATTCCAACAACCCTCATTTACTTCCAAGATTATTTGGGCATTTAAAATTTACCTATAGGATTTAAATGTCCAAATGCAATTATCTATGATTTAATTCAAGGATCCAAAATGGCTCCCAAAATTATAAAACCATTTTGGCAGAGGTTTTAGCCAAGACCAAAAATGATGAACATTTTGTGAAGGGCACCTTGGATACATTGAAAAGTATTTAGGTTCAACCTAGTTGAGTCCCTTTAGTGCTAGGGTTTCAACATCCCCAATTCAAGTTCATTTAAATTTTAAATATGATGACATGATGAACAGGCAAGGACCACATGGCTTGATCTAGGGATGTGACATCTGGGATCACTGTACACGTGCATTCGGTGATCTCGACTTCTAAGTCGGGGTCCCCACACCAATGTAGGAGGTGAGGGGGTCTCCGAGAGGCCCACAAGCTCTAGGGGTGCGCCCCTGGTTTGTCGTCTCCTCGGGGCTGCTCTGACTTGGTCTCCAAGTCCTCTGGATGTCTTCTAGTCCAAGAAAAATCATCGCGAAAGTTTTATTCCGTTTGGACTCCATTTGCTATTCCTTTTCTGCGAAGCTCAAAAACAAGGAAAAAACTAAAACTAGGACTCGACTCTAGGTTAATAAGTTAGTCCTAAAAATAATATAAAATAGAATATCAATGCATATAAAACATCAAAAGTTGATAATATAATAGCATGGAACAATAAAAATTATAAATAGATTGGAGACGTATCTCACCTCGGAAGTCCGGGATGGGAACGGGAAGCCACGACGCAACAAGAACAACCATTGCCACAATGAGAGCGAAGCCGACGAGAATGAAGTAAATGTCGGATTCCGTAACACGTAGTATGGGTCACGAAAAAAGCCTTCTAAAGGCAATCAGGATGGATCGACCAAGTTGGATACAATCTTGGACGGGCCCTGCCAGATCCAAGACAGTTCTGATAAGCTTGCTAATCACACCAACCGTAACTGTTGGGTGATAAAACAAGCCAACAAGCTAACAACCGAAGGCTCTAGGAAGAGCCCCCGCAGCAAGGACGATGACGATGCTTGCAGGCCAAACAGTGGATGCCAAAAACAATTCCCTCTTGAAGTCAAGACAGTGAATATGATCTATGCCACTCATATACCAAAAACAAGAGGAAATGTGCACTAAGAGACGTTTATGCTGTCGAATCATAGCACGAAAATTCAACCCATGGTCGGCTTGGCCAATCACCTTCGACCGCAGGGATCATCCGACCAGTATCTATCATGGAGCATCGGAGGACTTGGTGCAGGACCCCATTGTTGATGGGTGTCGCCTCACGAGAGTCCTTCTGGACGGAGGCAGTAGCCTCCGTCTGATCTATGCAGACACGGTGAGGAAAATGGGGATCGATCCATCAAGGATCAAACCAAGTACCACCACCTTTAAGGTGGTTATCCCGGGTGTAGAGGCCCGCTGCTCAGGCATGGTAAATCTAGAAGTCGTATTCGGCCCACTAGACAACTTCCGTAGCGAAGAATTGATCTTCGATATTGCCCCTTTTCGCTACGGCTACCATGCCCTCCTCGGTCGGACGTCGTTTGCTAGATTCAACGCGGTTCCACATTATGCATACTTAAGGGTAAAGCATCCCGGACTCTGGGGCGTTATAATGATCAATGGCAATCCATACATCGGGATCTATTGTTCAATCATATGCCTCGATGTTTACGGGTTTAAACCCTTCCAGAAATTGGTGATCCATCACCTCATCGAAAGCATAGAGGGTGCGCAGTGCCCCTGTATCGTGCGACATCGCGACGTAGTTCATACGGCATATGTATTCGGTATTGACTCCAAACTTGATTATATCCGGTGTGCTTGGCTGGATAGCCACCATCCCATGTGTGAGCACGTTCTCTTGACCCGTACATCGATCTGGCCACTTTATTGTTTAGGTCCTGACGTAGGTCGTACTTGTGGCCCTGAGCTGCTGTATCCTTTCCTTTACGGTTGGGAGGTGCGGGTTGATATACGGCATTGCTAGCCGCTTTGTCCCGTCCACGAGGTGGTCGGTCCGGTTTATTGGCCTGATTGTACCTCGACGGAATTGGCACAAGGGCCTCGTCGTTGAATTGTGGCAGCAACTTGCACTTGGGATAGCTCTTTGTTTGGCGCTCACGGCCGTATCATTCCTCAGCGTCTAGAACTTCATTCCATCTGTCGTAGAGCGTATCATGTTCGGCTTTAAGACTCTATGTCAATTTCAAAGACTTAAACAAGGCTTCCCTAAGGATCCTTTTCCATTGACCCTTATTGATTAGATCGTTGGTGCGACAGCGGGACATGACTCACTATGCTTCCTCGACGCTTACTTTGGATATCATCAGATAAAAATGAAGGAATCTGACCAGGCCGCAATGGAGTTTATCACCTCATTTGTACCTTTTTGTTTCAACACTATGCCTTTCGGGCTGAAAAACGCAGGCGCCACTTTTCAACGCCTGATTCAAACATGCTTAGAGAAACAAATTGGCAAGACAGTGGACGGAAATGTGGACGATGTAGTCATCAAGACCAAACACGTCGAATCACCGGTAGATGATCTCCGCCTCACATTCAACAACCTCCGAACATATGTCATACAGGTCAATCTGGAAAAATGCGTCTTCGGCGTTCCAGCAGGAAAACTACTAGGGTTCATCATCTCCCATAGAAGAATTGAAGCAAACCCAGCTAAAATCCGAGCTTCGTCACAATTGGCTAGACCAGCTGGCCTAAAACATGTTCAAACACTAACAGGGTGCGTAGCGGCCTTAAGCCGGTTCATCTCCAGATAGGAGAAAAAGCACTACCACTTTGTAGATTGCTCAGGCGCATGGAAAAATTTGAATGGACGAAGGCGGCCATAGTCCGATTGGAGGAAATAAAGGCCCTATTAGCAGGCAACCGAATCCTAGCCGCTCCAAGTGTTGGCGAGCCAATGTTGCTTTATATCTCAGCAACTCATCAAATTGTGAGTGTTGTGCTCGCCGTCGAACTAGAGGAAGAGGGACATAAATTCCCCGTCCAAAAACCAGTCTATTACGTATCAGAGGTTTTCACACCGTGCAAGTCATGATACCCCCATTTTCAAAAGATTGCTTATGTGGTGATTATGGCATCCCAGAAGCTCCGACACTACTTTCAAGAGTGTTCGATCATAGTGGCATCCGATGTACAACTTAATGATACTATAAACAACAAGGACGCCACTTGCCGCATAGCCAAATGGGCCGATGAGCTCTTACCATTGGAAATAACATACAAGACATGCCAAGCTATTAAATCTCAGGTGCTGGTTGACTTCGTTACGGACAGGACGGAAGCCGAACTGTCTAAAGAGTACAGTTCATACTCCAACTGGACCATGTATTTCGACGGTTCAAAGATGCTAGTCGGACTGGGGTCTCGCGTCATGTTTCCCTCACAGGGGACACCGCCCGCTACGTATTGCAAACCATGTAAACGGACTCAAACAACGCTGCCGAATACGAGGCACTGCTACATGGTCTCCGCATGGATGTATCCATGGGCATACAACACCTAGAGGTGTGCGGAGACTCAAACCTCGCACTATCTCAGGTAAACGGAGAATTTGATGCGAAAGATCCAAAAATGGCGGCTTATCGAAATGCCATATTAAAAATATCAGCTCAGCTTGAGGGGCTCAAATTTCATCACGTTGCTCGAGATAGTAATCAGGCAGTAGACATACTCGCTCGCATGGGCGCCAAGCGTGACCCAGTCCCGCCTAACACCTTTGCGGAAAGGTTGTTCAAGCCATCAGTAGTATGGTAGGACAAGAGGAAGGACACTAGTTCAGACCTGATCACAGCCCACCATCTGAACACAGTATAGATACCATCGGGGATCCGGATATCGAAATAACACCTTCGGCTCATGAGATCATGGCCATCATCGCATCGTGGACCGAACCATTCCTGGGCTACCGTAACAGGCAATAGCTTCCTGATGATCAAAATGAGGCCTGTCGTATAGTTGGGCATTCTAAAGCCTACAAAGTTCATGAAGGTGAACTTTACAAGAAAAGCACTAGTGGTGTTCTCGAAAGGTGCTTCTCCGAAGGGGTGGGACAACAACTTTTGGCCGAAATAAATGCTGGTCTGGGCGGCCGTCACGCTGCAACTCGGGCTCTCATAAGCAAAGCTTTCCGAACAGGCTTTTTCTGGCCAATGACTCGAGCAGATGCACAAGCCCTCGTCCAACATTGTGTGGGATGTCAGATTTTTGCCAATCAAAATCATCTGCCTCCCATCTCCCTAAGAACAAGCCCCATTATTTGGCCTTTTGCGGTCTGGGGGCTAGATATGGTCGGGCCCCTTAATGGGGGAAGCCATAAAAAGAAATATTTACTGGTTATGGCGGATAAATTCATTAAACGGATATAAGCCAAACCAGTAAAAAGGGCTGAAGCAGGACCAGTGATTGATTTTACATCCGGCATGGTACACCGTTATGGTGTCCCACACAGCATTATCACAGATAGTGGCTCCAACTTCACGGCCAATGAGGTGAAAAACTGGTGCCCCAAGTTAGTCATTAAACTTGACTATGCATCCATCTATCACCCTCAAACAAATGGTCAGGTCGAACGGGAAAATGGCTCAATAATGAGTGGCATTAAACCCCGACTAGTGCGCTCCCTATGCGAGTCAGATAAACACTAGGTTGAGGAGCTTCACTCTATACTCTAGGAGCTTCACCTAACCGGACAACCGGATATACACCTTTCTTCATGGTGTACGGCACAAAGGCTGTTCTACCCTGTGACATTATTCAGACTCACCTCGTGTGCATATGTACGAAGAGCGAGGGACCAAGCTCGATCGACAGGATGACCTAGACAGCCTTGAAGAGGGGCGCAATATCGCGCAAGCTCGTTCCGCATTCTATCAACAATAGGCCAGGCGATACCAGAGCAGAGAATTGCAGGCCAAAACATACAATGTTGGTGAACTCATTTTGCGCCTCCCAGAAGTGAAAAAGGATAAACTCAAATCATGATGTAAGGGTCCCTTCATTATAGATGAAGTCCTCACAGGAGGAGCCTATTGCCTTCGAAATGAATCAGATAATCAGAGCCGAATCCATGTAATGCTGCTCAGCTCCGGCGATTCTATGGATAGTCCGGCAGCACCTTTTATTTTATTTCCGACTAGGTCCTTTTTTTCCTCTCTTCTTTTTTATTTTTCTTTACTATCTTAGGATTGTATTCGGATCTACCAAACTATGAGGGGTACACATCCTTAAATATACATACCCCATAATACCTGGGGGCTTCTTTGACGAAGCTTACTAATAAAGCTTATTGCTAACATTTATTCATGTCATCTATTCCTCTTTTCACCATTATATGCACCTTTATGAGTTAAGTTTCTTCCAAGCTAGGTTGCCTCGCTCCTATGTTTAAACACTACGTTCCTGATTTTTCGGCTAGGGTGTAAAGGGAGCACCTCTATGATTGTTACAACCGGGTATTCCAGATCTTTACCTTAGACGGGGGAAGCCGAAAGCTAGCATTCTTAAGGGAATGATCGATTGGTCAGCAAAAAATGATATATAGTTTACATTTGCATGATTCTATGGGATAGGCTGCCCGTAACTCCATCTTTGGGATCAAAAGCCTATGCATGTATAATTAGACATGCTGACCCAAGGAAAGGAACCCTTAACAAAACTATTGTCACTAGAAAAATTTTCTTACATTAAATAGTAATATAACATAATTCACTGAACAAATTATGTCTGTTCTAGCAAAATGACCGGATCGCCTGGTTTCCGAACATATTGATTGTTTTCTACATTCAAACATAGTATCCGGAAACACTCCAACCCTTGGGTTTAGGAGGTCGAAGCCGAAGGCATGCCATGACAATTTTTTTACAAGTTCGGTTGGAGATAAGTTTGATGATAAAGTACATTGATACATTGAATCAAACACATATTCTTGATCTATGCCGTCTAGGAGACTGTTTAGGACATAGTCTTCTTGCGAATATTGCAGAGCTATCATTACTTGGTCATATACCAAATTCATAGGAATCTCTTTCCCATCCGGTCCCTGAGGTGCAACTCAGGCCATATGATTCGGATCAAGCCCGGTGTAGCGGATTTTCACCATCGCCCATGCTTCTCGAGCACCTTCCCAGGATGCTGACGCTTTCCATAGCTCGAAGCGGCGCCGAGCTCCTCTGAACATGTTTGCTAAATCCTCCATAATTTCCGGAGGAAAATCGGATGGCCATAAGGCTTTAGCCATATTCTCCAGGGCTTTCTAGGACCGCTCATGCACTATGGAAAGCTCTTTTAGCACGTCACCGTGGAAACCGGACACTTCTTCTTCAGGACGCCCGGTTAACTGACCTGGAAAGAACAACATTATAATACTCCGAATTGCCAGATAATATGAATTTCGGAGCTGGTTTGAAGGTTATACCGAATATGCCGCCTTTCAACTTTTTATTTTCTTTCACTGCATTCGATAACTGGTCCCTTAAGTCCTTTATCTCTTCGGCTTGTTTAAACTTTTCATCCTGCAGCTTGTCCTTTTGCTCAATGGTCCGTGATATACACGTTAATCGACTGCCTCTTGCCCCTCGGCATATTTTTTGTCCTCCCGGGCAGGCTTGAAATTCTCTTCCAGCTGACCTATAGAATCTGCAGCCAAAATATACCAATGTTGGCTTAAATCATCATTGCAGGCGAACATATTTTTTGGATTTTTTTATTACCATGAGATCCCCTCGTGGACTTCTTCATTTCTTCTAGCTCGGTGGTGGCATCATTTAGTTTTGACCGGCTTGTTTCAAGCTCCTCAGACAGCATGTTGTTCTTCTCTTTGAGAACCTACAGACGTAACGATCCTTAAATCAGTTGGATTAACCGCTTCAAGTCTCGGGGGCTACTGGAATATACTTATTAAATTTACATGAACTTTTACCTGCATATCCTTCAAGAACAAGTGAGTGACCCCCGCGAGTCCATCTCGGGCAGCTCGGATATATGCATCCACGGAGCTGAGGGCATTGAACTCATGTTCATTAAAAGTTGGAGCATGCATGGCCTATTTTCGCCGCCGATGATTCATAGTGCTCTCCACTTTGGAATTTGTGACAGATACGTCATCCGAATCCACCTGTGGTGGATAATTTATCACCGCATCCGTATGAACTCTTGTCCTTGTTGACGTGTTCGGGGCCGAATTGGATGCTGCTCGGTCGACTGGGTCCTCGGACGCGGTCCGACGTACACTCCATCTGAAATAAGACGGAGGGGAACATAACAATCCAGTCTTGTATCAGAGTACATATTAAAAATTATACCTCTTTGATGAAGGAGGAGGCTTGACGGTGCTCCCCATTTCTTTTCGTTTTGAAAGCTCGCCCTGCGTACGGACTGTCTTCTTAGAAGCTGCCCTCGATGCAGTGCAGCATTCCGAGCGCCGACCCTTTTGACGATTCAGGGTAGTGGGTGAGGCGCCAGGTGAAGGATCCCTTTGTGAGGATGTCTTCTGGGTACTTTCATTGGAGGAAGGGAGGAGACCAGGATAATCTTCCATAATTGCCACTTTCGAGCCATCGGGGCTCGCCTGATAGAATACTCCATCAATAAACCCTATATATATATATATATATCCGGATCCTCTTTGAATTCGGGATCATTGCTGCGAGCATGGTCCTATGGTTGTGGGGCGGGGCAATAAACCCCTTCCACCACTTTCCTCCACGTCTCTTTTAAAACAACCAAAATAGTTCGATTAGCACATCTCAGTAAAGAGGTTGGATATAGCCGATAATCGAAAAACTTACCCAGTCGATAGGGTTGTACATGGAAAAACCTTCCCGACAATTTAAACGAGCAAAGTCTTCTTTCTCCCCTTATAATCATCTGCCAAAATGGCGGCCAGGGCGGTCAGGGTATCCGAACCCTCGCGCTTGTTGAGGGAGTCCTGGATCGGGGTGTCCACAGGTGGCCGGCTAAACTCCTAGTGGGCCGGACTAGTGGGCCTTGAAGATTACTTTAGAAGATCATCTCTCATATCTGGATGGGACTCCTGGATTCTTGTAATGGCAAGTTTAGGCTTGGGTGTAGATTTTTCTTCCTCTGCAAGATGGTATGTACAAACCCTAGGCCCCTCCAGTGTGTACATAAATCGGAGGGTTTAGTCCGTAGAGGCTAGAGAAGCATACAATCCTCATAGGTTGAAACTTAGGGTTTTAGCCTTTACGATCTCGAGGTAGATCAACGCTTGTACACATATTCATCCATACTAATATAGCAGGAAATAGGGTTTTACCTCGATCGAGAGGGCCTGGACCTGGGTAAACATCGTGTCCCCTGCCTCCTCTTAACATCAATCCTTACAGGCATAGTTCGGGACCCCCTACCCGAGATCTGCCGGTTTTGACACCGACATTGGTGCTTTCATTGAGAGTTCCACTATGTCATCGACGGAAGGACTGATGGATCACGTCGTCAACCACAACGACGATGTCGAGGGGATTTCCCCCCGGCCTACTCTTCGTGTTCGGGGACTTCGCACTTTGGGCCAACACTAAAGGCCACCTGGAGCAGATCGGGAGCTACGCCCCTGTGTCACATCCCTAGTTAGCACTTGCATTAGGGTTAGTTGGTGTGTGCATCATGTTTACTTTTCAAAGAAATTTGAAATGGGAATGACAGAAACTCCAGCACCCCTCTTCTAACAACTAGGGTTTGATAAAATATTTTCCAATGTACCCAAAATGCCCTTCAAAAATTTTCATCATTTCTGCCTTGGTCTCAAACCTTTGCTAAAAATGGTGCACAATTTTCTAGGACATCCAAGGTCACTGGATTAAATCATATGGTATTTGAATTTGGGCATTTAAATGCTATAAAATATTTTAAATTCTCAAATAATCATAAACTATAATGTTTCCTACTGTTGATATTATAAACAGTAGGTATGACAAGTGCTATGAGTTATAAAAATGCTCTGGCATTTTATATAATTAAACAAAGTTGCAAAACAAATGAAACAGAAAAGAAATAGAAAAAAAAAGAGAGAGAGAAGAAGTTACCTGGCGCCCCACCCGGCCCACCTGTCGGCCCAGCCCAGCTGCCGCTCCAGCGAGCTGCTTGGCTCGGCCAGGCAGGCAGGCATGTGCTCGACGGCGACCGCACCGCGCGCCACGCACCTGCCCGCCGCCCTGCTTCCTCCCCTCGCCGTCCTGGAGGGCTGGATCGGTCGTACACGTCGCCCCCGACCTCGCAGACACCTCCCCCTCTCCCCAGCTCCTCTCCCTCGCTCTCCCCGCGCCATGGCCTACGCCGTCGTGCTCGCACCGTCGTAGAAGCCGCGCCCACCGTCGTCCCTGAGCCCCGCCTTGGTGTCCGTCGTCTCCGCCGTCCTCGACTACTTCGAACAGGCCGAGCCCCGAGTGCTCGCCCGCCCTGGAGACGCCCCCGACCTCTTCTTCCCCAACTCCGGCCGCGGAGATCCCCCTCGCCGTTTCGCTCAGCTCCGACCACCCCCGGGCTCGCTCCAGCGCCTGCTGCAACCCCTGTGAGCCCAGCTTCGTCCTCCCCCTCTCCGTTGGCTCTCTTCTCCCCTGGAACGCACCGCACGAAGCTCACCTGCACGCACCGCCGCGGAGCTCGTCGCCGACGAGGCTCCGGCCATCCATTGGTCCGGCCACCGTGCCTATCAGCTTCACCATCACACGTAGATGCTGTAGGACCACTTCACGCTCCTCTACGAGCAACGCACCGTCGTTTTCGACTTCGCCGAACTCCGGCCGCCGCTGGACTCGTTGCCGGCGTCATCTCCGGCGACCCCGAGGCCAGCCACCACCTCCACTCGATGCGGTTTGCCTCCAGCTACCCGTAGGTGTGCTCCGCCGTCGATTTGGCAGCCGGAGCACGAAACCCGCACCCCACTGCCGTGTTTGGCCTCGCCGGCGAGTTGGACCTGTTTTGACCACGGGTTTGACCCCCTGGGTCACTGACATGTGGGCCCTGCCCTCAAGTCAAACCTAGCTTAGGTGTTATTTTAATTCTAATTAGTTAATTAGTTAACTATGACACTGACCAGTGGGTCCCACTAGTCAGGTTTGACTTGGACTGGCCCTGTTGACTGCCTGACGTCAGCATGATGTCATGCTGACGCAGTAAAGGATTTTCTGGGATTTTTAGATTAAAAATAATTCAGGAAATTCCAGAAAATACCCAAAACTTCTAAAAATCATATAAAATCAACCATAGCTCAGATGGAAAAGATTTATATATGAAAAATGATCAAAAAAATCCAATCTTTCCAATGGCACTGGTTTCATGCATGTTTGAACAAGTTAACTTGCTGTATACATCAAAAACATGATAATGCACTTATTTAAATAATAGTTTGAACTCCAATTTGAATCTTTGATTCAAATAGGTTCAAACCCTTCTGGTTTTAGTTGCATTAGCCAACACACATGCATCTTGCCATGTCATGAGCATGCATCATATTGTTGCATTTGTTTGTTAATGATTGTATCGCCGGTGTTCTCTATGTTAGGTCCTGCTCCCGAGGATACTGCTGCGTATCCAGTTGAAGAGCAGTACCCGACAACTACCTTGTCAGGCAAGCAATCATTGATCATTCCGATACAAACCCAACCTTCTCGCTCCTGCTCTCTTTTACTGCATTAAGGCAACAGCGTGTGAACTGCTACTTGCTGCGGTAGTTGAACCCTATCCCTTGCATGACCTGTCATTGCCACAGTAAATAGTTGAAACCCACTAGCATGTGTAGGAGTTGATTGAGCCATGTGATGTGTGATCCACCATGCTATTTGTTTATGTTGCCTGCTATGCTTAGAGTTGTGTCTGGTCTGGTTCATCTGGGTGATGGATCATAGTGAAATGATCATACCGGTAAAGAGAAGGAGGCGTGGAATACGCTTGGTAAAGGTATCAGTGAAAGGCCATGTAGGAGTACATGGTGGGTTGTTTCATTGGAATCGTCCATAGGACCTGAGATCTGTATGTGTGGTTCAAGTTGCAGTTACTACCATGCATTGGGCCCGAAACCAATGGACCCTCTCGGCTTATTAATTACCCTCGATCTCTGTCCAGGAGTTCCAACTAGTTTCTGGTGTTTATAGCTTACTGGAGGTCGTTCACAACGCTGACCCTCGGGGTGGGTTGTGATGCGACAGGTACGTGGCACGGTGTACCGGTTGCCCGTTTTGTGACTCGGGAACCCTGTACACATCGTTTGGGGCCGTGAGCGACACCCCGGCCGGATCTCCCCACGGATGGAACCCAAATAGGCGATAAACCTGGACGAGAGACTTGAGTAGTTAGTCAGGTCGTGGCGGACACCCCCACTGGGCTTCCGCTTGAAGGTTGCCGAGTACACGCCGAGTAAACGGCGATAAGTGGTGAAAGCGTGTGTGAAGAAGTACACCCCTGCAAGGTTATCAAACTATTCGAATAGCCGTTGTTCGCGGTACGGACTACTTGGTTACTCTTACAGTTCATAGACAAGTTGATGGATACTAATAAAAGCCTCCAGATAAGTGTGAGTGCCGTGGATGGCCCTTCCATAGGATGACAGAAGAGGATCCTCGGTAGTGTATTGATGTGGTGAGTAGAGCACTCGTGTTCGTAATAATATCTTGCAATCTGTTGGGAGTTGTAGTATAGGTTAGCCAAGGTCAAAGCTGGCATTCTGCAATGAACTCCACTACCCCCTTTGATAATGTTGCATGTATGATAGGTTCTGTGGTAAGACTTGCTGAGTACCTTTGTACTCATGTTTGCTTAATAACTGTTGCAGAGGAGAACCCTGCCCCTGCCGATGGGTTCTACATAGACGTTGACATCGACGAGTAGCTTGACACCCAGACGGAGATCTGGAGCTTGTGAAGGGCCTTGTAGATAGTCAGGCTACACCAAGCCTGTTTTATTTTCTAAGTTGTCTGTACTCAGACATGTAGCTTCCGCTTGTGCTTGTATGACTGTGTGACTTGAGTGTTGGGTCATGTGACCCCTACCTGTATGGATATGTTATGTATGGCTCTTGGAGCCTTTTAAATAAAGTACTTTGAGTAATAGAGTTCTGTTGTGATGCAATGTTGTATTTGCACATATTGAGCATATTGCGTGTTTGTTTGAAATGCTTGGTTTGTGTGTGATCCGACACCTAGTTGTTTTCCTTTGGTAGCCTACCTTACAGGGAAATGCCTCCTAGTGATTCCAATGAGCCTTGGTAGCTTGCTACTACTCGGAACACGTAGGCTGGCCGGCATGTGTCCTTCTTCGTTCCTGTGTCTGTCCCTTAGGAGAAATGTCACGCGTTGTTCCTTTAAGTCCATGTAGCTTGCTATGACTTCGGTTCATACGTTGATGACCGACACGTTCGTTGCTGGGTCATGGATGCCTGTCTCTGTAATTTAGTGCCACTTTTGGTTTATAACTAGCCATGTCGGCCCGGGTTATCTGTCATATGGATGCTAGCGACACTGTCATGTATGTGTGCCAAAATGCGCAAACGGTCCCGGGCCAGGTAAGGTGGCACCCGTGGGGTTACCGTGCGTGAGGCCGCAAAGTGATATGACGTGTTACAGCTAGATCGGTGTATCTTAGGATTGGGGTCCTGACAGCGTTGGCATCAGAGCTGGACTGCCTGTAGGTTTCTCAAGCCAAACTGGTCGATGTTGAGTCTAGAAAAATTCTTAGTTATATGCAGGGGAATTGATTGTGGAAGGGAACGTAAGGCTCTTTTTACTCCTTTACCTTATGCCCTTCTGATCTGAGTCAGTCTATTCTTTCTACGGGGATTTAGGACTAGGCCTCTTATCTTTACTAGGTTCACGTGTTACTAATCCGTAGACTCTTAGGATTGTTGGTTTCAAGCCTCAGTTCAGTTTCTATCCTTTTTAGTATGATGATTGTTGGACCTGGAACCTTGATATGGATTGTTGAGTGGCTATGCTATCATTTGTATGATGTCTCAAATCTTTGTTTGAGAATTTACAGTTGTTATGCTGCCCGATTTCTTCCAGAAACACTAATGCCTTTGCATTATTCCGTGTTTCAGATGTCTGGCCGCATCCCTCACCAAGTGGTTCGTTTGACTCGGTGCATTAATGTGCCCGGTCACACGGCCATGCTAGTCCGTGTGCTGACTGAGACCGGTTATCGCTGGTATCCTGAATACACCGTGGAGGAATAGTACCGGGATTTCAATCAGAGTCAGTATTTCTGCAAAGTCCGGATATACCCCTCATATCCTGGAGCTAACGATCCCATCCATTGGTCTTATTGACTCGGGATTACCATCGAGATGGTAGTGCAGGATGCCGCTTATTCTATGATGACCATTCTCCGTGCTAGGCATGCCCTGTTGCTGAACACTGAGTTCTGTTACATGCCAGCCTCACTTCCCGGAGAGGAAGGCTACTACACTGGTCTGTATACTGATGCTGCTCATGAAGAGCCACTGCTTCAGACTACTGTTCAGATGTTGGAGGATAGGGACCGTGAGGTCCGTGCCCTCCGAATGGAGCTGTATAACACTCGAGCTGCTCATTGGACTACTTTGACACGGCTTGCACCTGTTGTGCACGCCGGATATCTGGACATGCGGGATTTGTACCCCGTGCGGACTCGTCTGCCTGATCGCATGGATTGGCGTGACACTGGGGGTATTACACCTCCACGTGGGAGTCGGTTGCCACCAGCATCGGGACCGAGGCCACATCCGTGTCCTTATGGTCCACAGCCTTCGAGTGCTCGCGAGTTCCAATATCCATCTATTCCACTTCCAGGCTACGGTGGTAATCTTTACGAGGATTACTACGCGAATGTCTGAGCTAGACCGTGGTTGTAGTAGTATTATAGTAGTTGTATTTCCACAGTCCTGCGCGTCTTGTGGAATATGACTTAGTGTGTACTGAGTTCCGGAGGTGTAGTTAAATAATGTATAGGAGCTTGGAATGCCTCTGATGGGATGTATCGTCTTTCACCGCAGTTGTACTTTAGCCTTGGCTTGTACTAAACTTTGTATGGTGTGTATGACCACTGGTGTATATATAGCAGTTCCTATATTACCATCTCGTACGGATGAACATCTTTGCATTCCGTGTCATCCATTACATTCTGCACTTCTATGTCAAATTTTGCCATCCTTGTCTAAACCGTTGTTTTGTTTTCCTAGGATGGTCAACACTCGCAACACTCCTGCTGCTCAGGAGCAGGGTGAGGCTAGTGGGGATAGAGATGGGAATCTGCCCCAGCCACCCTCCTTGGCGGAAGTTATGCTTGAAGCAGAATGGAAAAAGAGAGAGACCAACCGTCTGCTGGAACGCATAGAGCAGAACACTGGGTTCCGCCAGAGAAATGACGTGGTGTCAATCAATGACCTTATCAAGATGGGTCCACGGAAGTTCCATCACTCCACTGAACCTCTGGATGCTGATGACTGGCTACGTAGTATCACCCACAAGCTACACTCTGCCCGTGTGGCCGAAGCTGACAAGGTTATCTACGCTGCCTACCATCTGGAGGGCCCTGCCAGTCTTTGGTGGGAAAACTTTGAAGCTATGCGTCCTGCTGGCCAAGTCACTACCTGGGTTGAGTTTAGTGAGGCATTCCGTAAACACCACATTCCGAAAGGACTCATGGATCGCAAGCGGGAGGAATTCTGCAACTTCACCCAGGGCCGTCTAACTGTGGATGGCTATAGTCGCGAGTTTGGTAACCTGGCACGCTATGCACCTGAGGAAGTATCCACCGATGCCAAGAAGCAGGCGAGGTTCCGCAAGGGACTCAGCCCTGAACTCCGCCGAGATCTACGTCTGCACGAGTGCACTTCCTTCCAGAAGTTGATTAACAAGGCTATCAGTGCTGAAACAGGCCATACCGACTTCGAGGCCACCCGCAAGCATACTCGAGACTTTGATTCCTCATCCGGCTCTGGCTCTCACAAGCGCCGTGTGTGGATTCCTAACACTGCTCTCCCACCCAAGTACACACCGAGGCCATCCTATGAGGCGCCTCGCCCAACTCAACAGTTTGCACCTGCCAAGACCTATGGAGGACCACCTTCCAACTTTGCTCCACGCACCACCACTGTGACATGTTTCAAGTGTGGAGAACCGGGGCACTACATGTGTGAGTGTCCTCAGAACCAACCAGGAAAACCCGTTGGCCGTGGTAAACCAACCGGCAAGGTGACTTATGTCAAGCCAATCCCCACTACACGTGGTCATGTCAACTATGTCTCTGCCGAGGAAGCTTATGAGGATCCTAACGTCGTCCTTGGTACGCTTCTCGTAAACTACCATACGGCATCTGTTCTTTTCGATACTGGAGCATCCCATTCGTTCATATCTGAGAGCTATGCTCGATTGCACAACATGACTTTTTGTGACATGCCTACTTCCATGGTTATTCAAACTCCTGGTTCAAAGTGGCAAACCTCTAGGGTAAGCCATGGAAATGAAATCCTTGTCGATAGACTTGTTTTCATAGCATCTTTAATCGCTCTCAAGTCCTCGGACATAAACATCATCTTGGATATGGATTGGATGACAACTCATTACGCCAAAATTGATTGCTATACTAGGACCGTTCAACTTACACACCCATCCGGCAAGATAGTCAATGTCTTGACTCGAATGGCTGAGCGTCAACTCTACTCTCTTAATGCCAGCCCTCTACCAGAACTCGAAGATATCCCGGTAGTCCGTGACTTCCCGGATGTTTTTCCACAAGAACTGCCAGGAGTTCCACCTGACAGAGATGTCGAGTTCGTGATAGATCTTATCCCTGGAACTGTCCTAATCTCTAGGAGACCTTATAAGATGGCACCACTAGAATTAGCTGAGCTAAAGAAACAACTCGATGAGTCTTTGCAAAAAGGTTTCATCCGTCCTAGTTCTTCCCCTTGGGCTTGCCCCGTCCTTTTCGTCAAGAAGAAGGATGGAACGGAGCAGATGGTTGTAGATTACCGACCTGTCAATCTGGTCACCATAAAGAATAAGTATCCGCTCCCCAGGATCAACGACCTGTATGATCAGCTCGCTGGATCCTCAGTCTTCTCTAAGATGGATTTGAGGTTGGGCTACAATCAAATGAAAATCAAGAACGGGGACATTCCTAAAACGGCTTTTGTTACTCGTTATGGCCAATATGAGTACACCGTTATGTCCTTCGGTTTAACCAATGCCCCAGCTACCTTTTCTCGGTTAATGAATTCTATATTCATGGAGTATTTGGATAAATTCGTCGTGGTATACCTCGATGATATACTCATCTATTCCAAGAACAAGGAAGATCTTGCCGAGCATTTAAGGCTGGTATTGACGAAACTTCGAGAGCACCGCCTTTATGCCAAATTCTCCAAATGTGAATTTTGGTTGCCAGAAGTAACCTATCTAGGTCATGTGATCTCTGGCAAGGGTATTGCTGTCAATCCCGAGCGAGTTCAAGCCGTCCTTGATTGGACTCCCCCTGAATCGGTCAAGCAAGTTAGGAGTTTTCTTGGCTTAGCGAGCTATTGCCGACGTTTCGTCGAGAACTTTTCCAAGGTTGCTAAACCTCTAACTGAACTCCTCAAGAAAGATAAAAAGTTTGAGTGGACCCCACAGTGCGAGTCCAGTTTTCAGGAACTGAAAAGACGCCTGACATCTGCACCTGTACTGGTACCACCAGATTTTTCCAAGGATTTTATAATCTATTGCGACGCCTCGCGACAAGGACAAGGTTGCATTCTCATGCAAGATCGTCAAGTGATTGCATACGCATCTCGACAGTTGCGTCCACACGAGGATAACTATCCTACTCATGATTTAGAGCTTGCAGCTGTAGTCCATGCACTCAAAACATGGCGACATTACCTTCTTGGTAATCGCTGTGAAATCTTCACTGATCATCAAAGTTTGAAGTATATCTTCACCCAACCGGAATTGAATCTCAGGCAAAGACGTTGGGTTGAGTTGCTCACCGACTACGACTTAGGAATCACTTACACCCCTGGAAAGGCCAATGTCATGGCTGATGCACTAAGTCGTAAGTCATATTGTAACAATTTGATGTTACAACAAGGTCAACCACTTCTCCACGAGGAATTTCGTAAGCTTAACCTTCACATTGTTCCTCGAGGATTCCTTTCCACCTTGGTGGCGAAACCTACCCTTATGGATTAGGTCATCAAAGCACAGAAGATTGATCCCGGAATTTCCCGTATTAAGAGGAACATCAAGAAAGGAGTTGCAGGATGTTTCTCAATTGATGATCAAGGAGTCGTATTCTTTAGCAACCGTTTAGTGGTTCCTAAAGTACGAAATCTAAGATGTTTGATCCTTAAGGAGGCTATTGTATCTCCTCTCACGATTCATCCCGGTAGTACTAAAATGTATCAGGACCTACGTCAGAGATTCTGGTGGACTAGGATGATGAGAGAAATCGCTCAATTCATTGCTAACTGCGACGTTTGCCGTCGAGTCAAAGCAGAGCATGAACGGCCTGCTGGCACCCTTCAACCTTTAGCTATTCCTGAATGGAAATGGGATAAAGTCGGTATGGACTTCATTACCGGGTTTCCCAGGTCCAGGAAAGGGAATAATGCTATCTTCGTCGTTATCGACCGCCTCTCTAAAGTAGCTCATTTCCTACCTGTTCGCGAGAGTATTACCGCTAGCCAGCTAGCAGACTTGTATGTCTCTTGAATAGTATCACTTCATGGTGTGCCGTTGGAGATTAACTCAGACCGTGGAAGTCTTTTCACATCACGATTTTGGGAAAGTTTCCAGAATGCTATGGGAACTCATCTCTCTTTCAGTACTGCCTTCCATCCCCAGTCAAGTGGTCAAGTGGAATGAGTCAATCAAATTCTGGAAGACATGCTTCGAGCCTCTGTCATTTCTTTCGGTATGGAGTGGGAAAAGTGTCTTCCATTTGCCGAATTCGCTTATAACAATAGTTTTCAAGCCAGCTTGAGTAAAGCTCCCTTCGAAGTTCTATATGGACGAAAGTGTCGAACACCCCTTAACTGGTCAGAGACCGGGGAAAGACAATTCTTTGGCCCGGATATGATTCAGGAAGCAGAAGAGCAAGTTCGCATCGTTCGTGAGAGATTGAAAACAGCCCAGTCTCGCCAAAAGAGCCAATATGATAGTCATCATAAGGCTGTGACTTTTGAAGTCGGCGATAAGGCTTACCTTCGGGTTACTCCTCTTAAGGGAACCCATCGCTTCGGTATCAAAGGAAAATTGGCCCCTCGTTTCATCGGTCCTTTTCGCATTCTTGCCAAACGAGGAGAAGTTGCCTACCAACTGGAACTACCTCCGCAGCTATCCAGAGTTCATGATGTTTTCCACGTTTCTCAACTCAGGCGTTGCTTCTCGGATCCTATCCGCGGAGTGGACCACGAAACGCTTGATCTCCAGGACAATCTCACATATCGAGAATACCCCGTTCGTATTCTTGATCAAACCGAGCGCACCACTCGACGGCACAATATCAAGTTTCTCAAGGTTCAATGGTCACATCATTCCGAGAGTGAAGCTACTTGGGAAAGGGAGGATCGTCTTCGACTTGAGTACCCCACCCTCTTTCCGGAGGAACCCGAATCTCGGGACGCGATTCTTTTAAGTGGGGGTGTGTTGTCACATCCCTAGTTAGCACTTGCATTAGGGTTAGTTGGTGTGTGCATCATGTTTACTTTTCAAAGAAATTTGAAATGGGAATGACAGAAACTCCAGCACCCCTCTTCTAACAACTAGGGTTTGATAAAATGTTTTCCAATGTACCCAAAATGCCCTTCAAAAATGTTCATCATTTCTGCCTTGGTCTCAAACCTTTGCTAAAAATGGTGCACAATTTTCTAGGACATCCAAGGTCACTGGATTAAATCATATGGTATTTGAATTTGGGCATTTAAATGCTATAAAATATTTTAAATGCTCAA
Organism: Secale cereale; assembly: GCA_902687465.1. Classification (NCBI taxonomy): domain Eukaryota; kingdom Viridiplantae; phylum Streptophyta; class Magnoliopsida; order Poales; family Poaceae; genus Secale; species Secale cereale. Next base: position 201,979,002 of record LR738713.1, on the reverse strand, counting down.
ATAATCATAAACTATAATGTTTCTTACTGTTGATATTATATACAGTAGGTATGACAAGTGTTATGAGTTATAAAAATGCTCTGGCATTTTATTTAATTAAACAAAGTTGCAAAACAAATGAAACAGAAAATAAATAGAAAAAAAAGAGAGAGAAGAAGTTACCTAGCGCCCCACCCGGCCCACCTGCCGGCCCAGCCCAGCTGCCGCTCCAGCGAGCTGCTTGGCTCGGCCAGGCAGGCAGGCAGGTGCTCGACGGCGACCGCACCGCGCGCCACGCAGCTGCCCGCCGCCCTGCTTCCTCCCCTCGCCGTCCTGGAGGGCTGGATCGGTCGTACACGTCGCCCCCGACCTCGCAGACACCTCCCCCTCTCCCCAGCTCCTCTCCCTCGCTCTCCCCGCGCCATGGCCGACGCCGTCGTTCTCGCACCGTCGTAGAAGCCGCGCCCACCGTCGTCCCTGAGCCCCGCCTTGGTGTCCGTCGTCTCCGCCGTCCTCGACTACTTCGAACAGGCCGAGCCCCGAGCGCTCTCCCGCCCTGGAGACGCCCCGACCTCTTCTTCCCCAACTCCGGCCGCGGAGATCCCCCTCGCCGTTTCGCTCAGCTCCGACCACCCCCGAGCTCGCTCCAGCACCTGCTGCAACCCCTGTGAGCCCAGCTTCGTCCTCCCCCTCTCCGTTGGCTCTCTTCTCCCCTGGAACGCATCGCACGAAGCTCACCTGCACGCACCGCCGCGGAGCTCGTCGCCGACGAGGCTCCGGCCATCCATTGGTCCGGCCATCGTGCCTATCAGCTTCACCATCACACGTAGATGATGTAGGACCACTTCACGCTCCTCTACGAGCACCGCACCGTCGTTTTCGACTTCACCGAACTCCGGCCGCCGCTGGACTCGTCGCCGGCGTCATCTCCGGCGACCCCGAGGCCAGCCACCACCTCCACTCGATGCGGTTTGCCTCCAGCTACCCGTAGGTGTGCTCCGCCGTCGATTTGGCAACCGGAGCACGAAACCCGCACCCCACCGCCGTGTTTGGCCTCGCCGGCGGCTAAACGCCGGTGAGTTGGACCTGTTTTGACCACGGGTTTGACCCCCTGGGTCACTGACATGTGGGCCCTGCCCGCAAGTCAAACCTAGTTTAGGTGTTATTTTAATTCTAATTAGTTAATTAGTTAACTGTGACACTGACCAGTGGGTCCCACTGGTCAGGTTTGACTTGGACTGGCCCTGTTGACTGCCTGACGTCAGCATGATGTCATGCTGACGCAGTAAAGGATTTTCTGGGATTTTTAGATTAAAAATAATTCAGGAAATTCCAGAAAATACCCAAAACTTCTAAAAATCATATAAAATCAACCATAGCTCAGATGGAAAAGATTTATATATTAAAAATGATCAGAAAAATCCAATCTTTCCAATGGCACAGGTTTCATGCATGTTTGAACAAGTTAACTTGCTGTATACATCAAAAACATGATAATGAACTTATTTAAATAATAGTTTGAACTCCAATTTGAATCTTTGATTCAAATAGGTTCAAACCCTTCTGGTTTTAGTTGCATTAGCCAACACACATGCATCTTGCCATGTAATGAGCATGCATCATATTGTTGCATTTGTTTGTTAATAATTGTATCGCCGGTGTTCTCTGTGTTAGGTCCTGCTCCCGAGGATACTGCTGCATATCCAGTTGAAGAGCAGTACCCGACAACTACCTTGTCAGGCAAGCAATCATTGATCATTCCAATACAAACCCAACCTTCTCGCTCCTGCTCTCTTTTACTGCATTAAGGAAACAGCGTGTGAACTGCTACTTGCTGCGGTAGTTGAACCCTATCCCTTGCATGACCTGTCATTGCCACAGTAAGTAGTTGAAACCCACTAGCATGTGTAGGAGTTGATTGAGCCATGTGGTGTGTGATCCACCATGCTATTTGTTTATGTTGCCTTCTATGCTTAGAGTTGTGTCTGGTCTGGTTCATCTGGGTGATGGATCAGAGTGAAATGATCATACCGGTAAAGAGAAGGAGGCGTGGAATACTGTGGGGACCCCGACTCGTAAGTCGTGATCACCGAATGCACGTGTACAGTGATCCCTGAGATCAATGCTCACTGAACACACAGAGGCTGAATTACAAGAGTCTTACATCCTTACATACCGTGTTACACAAATAGGACCATAATGGTCAAGTCTTGAGTATAACATCGCAGCGGAAAAATCTTCAAAGACAACTGGGACCCATGCCATCTACCTTAACCCTACAGGCATTCTGACCGGGAAGCGTCCTAGCTCGCATGCTCGTCACCGAGAAATCTTCATCATAACCTTTTCTCTCCTGCATGGCCAATAAAATAACCAGTGGCAAGCCAATGAGTACATTGAATGTACTCGCAAGCAACCCAAGTGTGGTAACAGAATAATTATGCAAGGCTCTACTACTAAATTGGTAGTTTTGCGGAAAGCTAGTTTTTCATGTGCAAGTATGATCAACATATAACAAGGATATGCATGTGTCTGTAACAAGTATCAGGAGGTCACAAACATCATTTTCAAGGAAGAGTTGTAATCAACTCATGCTCAAGCTCATTGTGACTTCCTCACATTCACATCAATAACATTACTGAACCATGTTGTTTCCTCGCACACGCACACCAGGTTTCGCAAACATTGGACGCAGCCCAAGAGCGGTTACCCAACTGTCCATGACCGTGGACACGGCTATTCGAATAGTTTTACACTCTGCAGAGGTTGCACACTTTACCCACAAGATCCGGGGAACTTCCGTGTCATCCACGACCCGCGGTACCTCAGGTACCCGGGGTAAGCACCCGATCACTACCTTTCCCTAGACGACACTAACATAGAGTCCACTCGATTGGTAGCAGCCCCGTGCCAAACATTTCACATCTCAAGGTTTGTGGAGTCTCGCTCCGTATTCATCACATATCACAAGCACGGGGTACCAACGGTGTGTCCGGTGCCTTGTGAAAACAGTCATGGCCGCCTATCCAAGCACGACCCTGTCCCGAGAGTGACCTCATGTCACCCCCGTCACTAGTAATGTGGGCACCATGCTAGTATCGACCTAGGTAATCAATAATGCCCTTTCCCATATAAGGGTAGAGTGGTTGCGCATGTAAAGTTGGAATAACGGTCGCAACTTAAACCAATCCGTTTTTCAAAACAACTCACACACTTTCCTCGGTACACCACTTCGTCATCAAGTGGTTACCCATCTCACCATCTCCCTCGGGCATAAATGGCACCCGACGGGGTTTTCGAAAAGTCTTTTGAAGGTATCCAGCCTCCGTTACCATGCATATACCCGACCCATTTGCGTAGCCACTAGTAAAGCAACATAACTACTCCCACCCACATAACCCTCATAGGAAGGTAGGGTCATGTTTGATGCAAGTTTCAACAGTAAAGTAACAAAGGTAGCAACCAAAGTGGTTTCCACCTCAACATGATTCCGATGCATTGAATATAAAGGTGCTATGAGACATGCATAAAAAGTTTCTTGAACATGGTCAAAGGGTTGCTTGCCTTATTCTTCAGAGTCCTCAAATCTTCTGGTCCATCTCCAAATACTCCGTTTATTACGTCAACTAACGATGGAAACAATAATAATAAGCAACACAATCAAAGCAACAATAAAAGTGCTCTAAAAATAGGAGTTGGACTTTTCTAGGATACCTCTGGTCATATTAGAAATGACCAAGGTGGTTTCATAGGTGTTGGATCAATGGGTATTTGGGAACATTTCAATATGATTGAACCAAAGGGTTTATGGAGTTGGAAGAAGTATACAGAGATATTTCCTTGAATGATGAGCAAATGTACCCATCATTAAGTCATGATTTTAGAAGCATTTAGGAGTTGGTTTCACTGGATTTGGATTTGAAATGAATTTCCTAGGATTTTGCAAAGCTGATAAATAGGAAGAAATGGCTAAATATTTGGTGGGGTACAGAAACTCTTATTAAAAATGTTCCAAAACTAAGTTTAGACATGACAAGCATCTAGGAACTTGAATCACTGCATTTGGATCAATATTGAGCTCTCTGTGATTTTCTAAAGTTGATCACAAAAAATGGAAAATGGGCATTTGATAAATATTTGTATAGGAAAAGTTTCTGGAATATTGTGCATGTTGCACCATGTGATAGGGCATGATTTTAGAAGCTACCAGAAATTTGAATCATGCAATTTGGAGTTCATATGAATATCCTAGGCATTTTTGAAGTTGGCAGAATAAAGAAAAAGGAAAAGAATAGGGGTTATACCCTTATGCAGCGCTCTGGGCGAAAGATAGCTTGCGGGCCGGCCCAGCGGCTCGGCCGCACGTGAGCAGGGGGCCACGCCGGAAGCGTCTTTCGGTGAGGCGCTTTCGCGCGGGGGAGGCGGGCTGCGCCTGAAGCAGCCTCCACTTAAAACGGGTGGGCCTGCTGGCCGGGTCGCTGCCAGGTGGCCCCCCCTCCGCAGGGTCGTCTCCTTCCTCCCGCTACCGCAACAGAGGGGAGGGGAGGCCCGAGCCGTGCGACGCCGGCGCCCGTCCCCGGCGGCACAGGCCACCTACGGCGAGGGCGCGGCCACCGGAGGGATCCCCGGGGAGCGGCGCATCCAGGAGGACCCTCGGGGCGGCAGGGGAGGGGCTGGAGCTCCTCCTGCATCGGCCATGGCGGCGGCCTCGGCGGTTGCTGGTGGGGAGAGCACCACGGGGCTCGGGAAGGAGCGGCGAGGGTTGGGGGAGCTTCGTGCTCCAGTGGCCGTTCCCCTCCTGGTGGCCAACATGGACGAGGAAGGCCACAGGGAGCAAACCAGGGAGGATACCGACGGCAGCTCGACGGCCATGGAGGGGCAAGGAGAGCACTAGCGGAAGAGGGAAGATGTCTGGGAGGTGCACAGGAGAGAGGAGGGTCCAGCAGAGGCGAGAGGTGCTCGGGGGGAGGCCTCTTATAGGGGCAGCTGCGGTGCACCGTGAGCACGGTCCAGGGCGCGCACGGGCGAGCTCGTGGAGAGAGAGGAGGAGGACCGGGGAGGATAAGACCGACAGCCCGACAGGTTGCGGACGTCGAGGGGACCTCGATGGACACGCCCACTCTGCCCAAGACCGTCTGGAAGCCTCGGGAGGGCCGAGCTACAGTGCCTTGGTGCACTGTAGCGTGCTCCAGAGCGTGTCTTTGGCCGGCATGCTCAAGTCTTTGCTGTCCAGGCCATGTCCCCCAGTGTCCAGTAGTGTCCAGCAGTACTAGGGGATAGTAAACAATGGCGTGGGGGTCTTGGATACTCTGGGGAACCACTGGGATGAGGAGGGAGGTGAGGGAGAGGGTGAATCCTGCTGTCCAGCAGTGTAACTTGGGGTTTTACCCCCTCCAATAATTGAGATAAGGCAGAGGAGAGTTACTGGAGGTAGAATAGGACTAGGGGAAGCTGTGGTAAGAATTTGAGGCCATGGAGAAAAGTAAAAGAGGTTCAACCACTAGTTTTGGTAAATGAACAGAAGGTGTTTGATCAGTGTTTGGTCAAGCAAATGACATCCACTTGACATGGGACTTAACAGGATCAAATGTCACCTATAATTAGGCCCCTACACCAAATTTGAGCTCATTTGGGCAAAGTGGCTAATGTAACTTTGGTGAACCCTAGAAATGAACATAAATGGTTTCACCATGTTTGAGTCAAGAAAACCATCCCCCCTTGATGCACCACTTGGTGTAGCATCATCATTTGGGGTTATGAACATGCCCACAAAGTTTGAGGCTCCACATAAAAAGTTGACAATGTAAAGTTGTTCAAATTTGCATTTGAACAGAAAGGGTTTTGGGGTGATCTGATCAAGTTGCTCTATTCCAAATCTTGTGCCATTTGGTCTAGATGCCTTATTAAGCCATTCTAGCATGTGCACCAAGTTTGAGAGCATTTGGACAAGTTTGGCAATGTAGAGTTGCTCAAACTTTAAATATGGACAGAATGGTTTTGAAGGGGTTTGAGGATGTTTCCTTAATCTTCAAGGCATGAGGCTTTGCAAGATCATCAAATATGTCATATATGACATGATAGAATTTCCCTGGAATTTTTGGAGAATATTTCCTTTGTAAATATTTCAAAAGCTTGAAATATCCAGAAAGGGTTTTGGAAGGATTTGTCCAATATTTTGAACATGACCATGTGTTGAAACTCTTATATATGGACAATATATGTCCTATGAGTCTCCCTGAATTTTGGCAAATATTTTTGAAATGTTTAAATAATTTTTCCCTATTAAAGACCATTTCTGGCCTTAAGAAAAAGCATTTAAATAAAATATAAAAATAACTTTAAAAATTATACTTTTGTGGTTTCTAGGAGTCCTATATCTAATAGGATTCAAATAAACTTTTTGAAAGATTTTTCACACCCTAAATAAGGTACTTGCAGTGCAAACCTCAATTCAGGGGTTATTGGAAAACTATTTTTAGAAAATACCATTTGGCCAAAATATTTTTATAAGAAAATTCTATACTGGTATATACACATGGCATTATTATTGGGAAAAGGTTTTGTGTCAAGGAGATGAAGTATAAGAGTTGGAGGATTTATTTGATTTTTAGAGCACTAGCAACCAGTAGACAATAGTCAAATCAAGCAAAGTCAAAAACACTCAAAAGTTTTTGCAAATCCACATTTTTAACATGAAAACAAGCTTAAGCAATGTGACATGAAATTCAGGGTGTGACAGACCTACCCCCCTTACAAGAATCTCGTCCCCGAGATTCCCAGACTAGTCGTGGAAAGAAAGGCGGAGTCTTGGATACGGGGTAGTCTTCACTTCTTCTTGTTGGTTCTGGCTTCGAGTGGTGCTCCTTGGAATCTTGAAGTGCTTGATGGTATGGCTTCTTGCTTGATGTCGTCCTTGATGGAGGTTGGTGAGGGGTCTCTTGCATAGGTTAGGTTGGGTTAGCTGCCAAAGGCTCGGTGATCGATGTCCTTGCGGGCATCGGGCTAGCTAGGAGGTAAGAAGTACTTCCAGAGTGGGGGCTCGTGGAAGATTTGGTGCACGGAGGGTATCTCAGGTGGTAGACCTAGCTGGGGAGCCATCTACCACATGACTTGCAGTGATCTCAAAAAGGGTCCAATGAACCTTAGTGCGAGCTTCCCCCTTTGACGTGGAAACGCTTGGTTCCCTTCAGAGGAGTTACCCGCAGGTGCACGTGGTCCCCTACATGGATACTCATGTCCTGACGGTGAGTGTCAGCATAGCTCTTTTGCCTTGACTTGGCTGCCTTCTAACGTTCTCTGACTAGTTGGACTTGCTCTACCGCTGCGCGGAGAATATCCGGCCCAAGGACTAGCCTTACTCCAGTCTCTGACCAGTTGAGGGGTGTGCGGCATCTGCGTCCGTACAACACCTCAAATGGTGCCATCTGAAGGCTCGACCGGTAACTGTTGTTATAGGAGAACTCGGCAAAAATGGAGACAATCCTCCCACTTGGCTCCATATGCGAAGGCACAGGCTCGGAGACATGACTTCGAGAATCTGATTGACTCATTCAGTCTGACCTCCGGTCTGGGGGTGGAAAGCCGTGCTGAAAGATAACTTGGTTCCCAAGGCTTCTCGGAACTTCTTCCAGAACCTTAAGGTGAACTGGGTTCCTCGATCTGACACAATCTCCTTGGGAACGCCGTGAAGACTTACGATTCGGTCGATGTAGAGAGCTGCCAGCCGGTTGCCATCATAAGTGGTCTTGATAGGAAAGAAATAGACCACCTTGGTCAAATGATTGACTATGACCTAAACAGAGTCATGTCCTCTATCCGACCTTGGTAAATCAGTGACGAAGTTCATTCCGTCTTTATCTCACAACCACTCAGGAGCCTTGAGTGGTTGAAGCAATCCAGCGGGTCGCTGATTTTCAGCTTGACCCTTTGGCACACATCACACTTTGCAACATAGGTTGCAAATCTCTCTTTTCATCTCGTGCCACCAGAATCGTGCCTTCAAGTCTTGATACAACTGGGTGTGAGCGTTCCTCGACACGGAATTTCTCGGCTCCTTTGAGAGGAGTGGTTTGCAGATACGCCCGGTCTTCAACGCGGAAGTTTCTTCTTGATGACGGTGGTCGGTGTAGATCTTCCTTCTTGACAGGGCGGCCTTCAATTGTCTTCTATCCAGCTGTCCGTCTCTTCTTTGTCTCCGGGCAGACAAGTAGGCCATCAAATAATGATGTTACCCAACTTGTCCAATTACTCCTTGAGGTCTAAGGGGTACGCAAGGTAAGCTGGGGTATTGGTGGTGGTCTCGGTTGAGTATCTGCAGAGGCCTTCCTGTCTCTGAGTCAAGGCCCGTGGTCAGAATCTGACCAGGTTGTGGTTCGGTGGGGCTTAAGGGTTTCAAGGGTTCTAGTGAGTGAGTGAACTTATATCATCTTATCCTTAAGCACAGTTTCTGAGATGACAATAGCTCTATCTAGTACTCCGAACGGAAAAGCGGCCTCTCGCATAGACCAACTTCAATCACCACTAATTGCCATACATATCCTCATGACTCTCAAGAGACGGTCTAACAAAATTGCACTAGTCTACGATCCCCAAATCCATATGTACGTCTACCTCTAAAATCCAAAGGTAGATCATACATGCTGCTGAGCTGAAATAAACTCCACAATCCAAGCACTCAACCTAGTCTTGCAAGGCTCAAGATAATGCATCTCTATTATAAGGAAACACGTCATATGCCACTCCAAGATTTGTTTCCTTCCTATAGATCAACTCCGATAGCCCGGTAATTATCATGATCCAACAATCCTACAAATCCGGTGTCTACGGTGTTCCGCAAGATCTCAAGTCTCTATAATACCCAAATGCTTGGAGAGACTATGCATCACGATAGTATGTCCACCAAATTCCCGTCATCCGGGTCAAGTAAACTCCAAGATCACGACTATATAGATCTCTAAATCAACTCCGACAAATAATCCAATCTCCTAGGTTATCGTCCACCGAGAAGCATGATATCATAATCAGGATCATAGGCCTAAATCCAATCTTACTCCGAATCATGCAGACATATCCAGCATTATACCAACCAGAATCACCTACATAAATCCAAATCTCATGCCCATCGGGCACTCCTACATACTTCCCCAAAGTCATGATCCTACCATCATGAAAACCTCACAATCCATCAAGGTCTTCGAAAATTCCTCGAAGTCACTGATGTAATCCACCAAGTCATCTGCCCAACATCCTCGAACTGGTCTATCTATGGCATCGTCAGACCTCGTGCTATGTCAGGATGAAAATGTGCTCACTCATCGTGTCCACTAGCTCCTTTACGAACCCAGTGTTGTGCAAGGTTACAAAGGCTTAACAGGTTCTCTCGCTTTACCATGGGTTAGGCACATGGTTAAGGATTCGTGCTGGAGTGTCTCGGGAAGTCTCAGAGGGTCTGGAAAGAGGGTTACTGGTCTGGAGGGTCAAACATAACTCTACGGGGTTGCACTTGGTCACGGGGGTTGTAGCAGAAGTCTTCAGTGCCAGTTGGCTGTCGAGGTAGGATCCTTGGTGCATCTTGTCTTGCGAGTCTTCAGTTGGGGAGAGGGAGAATAGAGAGGAGAAGCAGCATAGAGGAGGGAAATGCCTAAAGGGGGTTCTATAGTGCAGGTGCAACAAACAGGTGCAAAAAGGCAGAAACAAAAGAAACAAAGCAAGGAAGATGATATAGCCATGCACTTGTTGCCTGAGGCAAAAGTGCGACTTATATCAAAACACAAACGAACAAAAGCAACAACACACAATCATGGTTCTATTCGAACCATCATATGGACTCGACTGCGCATAGGGGGTACACGACTCATCCTACCCTAGGGGTTCTCGGACTCTGTGTCGTGACATGTGCCTCGTGCAGTCTTCTGAGCTTCCTCGGATGTTGCTATGCCCCTTGTAGTTGCTTGATGAACGATCCGGGTTGTGTCTGAAGAATCTTCAACGACTTCTCGCCTGATGAGGTGAGGTGGTGAAGGTGCCTCCTTGTAGCTGGCGTTGACTTGGTCTTCTCTTGTCTCTTTAATCATGACGATCCCTTGTGCCTTCTGGGGCGTCGAGGGTACCAGGTAGGCAATCCATATGTAATGACAATAACAAGGCATAATAGAGGTCCAACATGTCGGTTCCGTTGATGAAAACATCGACACCAAGAGCGGGGAACGAAGAGAACCGTTTTCCTGCTCACTATAGTGAGGCGGACCAAATGGCAAGGTTCTTATTCACGGGTGGTTGCCGATACAACAACGGTAGTGACATGATTACTCTATTAGTGATGTATATCATGATTTTGCATAACCTATACCCTGGTCATCGTAGGCCAACGTTGCACCTTCTTGTGGCACTACCAAGGGTATCACCATCTTCTGGGTCTTCATGTCCTTACTCATCGAGGATGTAGTTTCTGTTGGTATCATCTTGTCGTGGTGTCACCAATCTTGTGTGCAAAAGTGGTGGGTGAGTGTTCGGCAAGGTGCACTCCACGAGGATTACAAAAAATCCAGTGGTCAGGGGCATAGGGGTTTTAGCGACCAAGGTTTTGAAGGGGAAGAGATCGAGCATAGCCTAGTTTTCGAAAAACTGAGAAGGGAAGAGAAGTATAGATAGTTTTGAAAACTACTAATAGTTTTGGAAATAGTTTTACCCTAACTAACGACCATGCTAACTAAGGCTTCCTACAGTCAGGATGGCTCTGATACCAGCTCTGTGGGGACCCCGACTCGTAAGTCGTGATCACCGAATGCACGTGTACAGTGATCACAGAGATCAATGCTCACTGAACACATAGAAGCTGAATAACAAGAGTCTTACATCCTAACATACCGTGTTACACAAATAGGACCATAATGGTCAAGTCTTGAGTATAACATCGCAGCGGAAAAATCTTCAAAGACAACTGGGACCCATGCCATCTGCCTTAACCCTACAGGCATTCTGACTGGGAAGCGTCCTAGCTCGCATGCTCGTCACCGATAAATCTTCATCATAACCTGTTCTCTCCTGCCTGGCCAATAAAATAACCAGTGGCAAGCCAATCAGTACATTGAATGTACTCGCAAGCAACCCAAGTGTGGTAACAGAATAATTAAGCAAGGCTCTACTACTAAATTGGTAGTTTTGCGGAAAGCTAGTTTTTCATGTGCAAGTATGATCAACATATAACAAGGATATGCATGTGTCTGTAACAAGTATCAGGAGGTCACAGACATCATTTTCAAGGAAGAGTTGTAATCAACTCATGCTCAAGCTCATTGTGACTTCCTCACATTCACATCAATAACATTACTGAACCATGTTGTTTCCTCGCACACGCACACCAGGTTTCGGAAACATTGGACGTAGCCCAAGAGCGGTTACCCAACTGTCCATGACCGTGGACACGGCTATTCGAATAGTTTTACACTCTGCAGAGGTTGCACACTTTACCCACAAGATCCGGGGAACTTCCGTGTCATCCACAACCCGCGGTACCTCAGGTACCCGGGGTAAGCACCCGATCACTACCTTTCCCTAGACGACACTAACATAGAGTCCACTCGATTGGTAGCAGCCCCGTGCCAAACATTTCACATCTCAAGGTTTGTGGAGTCTCGCTCCGTATTCATCACATATCACAAGCACGGGGTACCAACGGTGTGTCCGGTGCCCTGTGAAAATAGTCATGGCCGCCTATCCAAGCACGACCCCGTCCCGAGAGTGACCTCATGTCACCCCCGTCACTAGTAATGTGGGCACCATGCTAGTATCGACCTAGGTAATCAATAATGCCCTTTCCCATATAAGGGTAGAGTGGTTGCGCATGTAAGGTTGGAATAACGGTCGCAACTTAAACCAATCCGTTTTTCAAAACAACTCACACACTTTCCTCGGTACACCACTTCGTCAACAAGTGGTTACCCATCTCACCATCTCCCTCGGGCATAAATGGCACCCGATGGGGTTTTCGAAAAGTCTTTTGAAGGTATCCAGCCTCCGTTACCATGCATATACCCGACCCATTTGCGTAGCCACTAGTAAAGCAACATAACTACTCCCACCCACATAACCCTCATAGGAAGGTAGGGTCATGTTTGATGCAAGTTTCAACAGTAAAGTAACAAAGGTAGCAACCAAAGTGGTTTCCACCTCAACATGATTCCGATGCATTGAATATAAAGGTGCTATGAGACATGCATAAAAAGTTTCTTGAACATGGTCAAAGGGCTGCTTGCCTTATTCTTCAGAGTCTTCAAATCTTCTGGTCCATCTCCGAATACTCCATTTATTACGTCAACTAACGATGGAAACAATCATAATAAGCAACACAATCAAAGCAATAATAAAAGTGCTCTAAAAATAGGAGTTGGACTTTTCTAGGATACCTCTGGTCATATTAGAAATGACCAAGGTGGTTTCATAGGTGTTGGATCAATGGGTATTTGGGAACATTTCAATATGATGGAACCAAAGGGTTTATGGAGTTGGAAGAAGTATACAGAGATATTTCCTTGAATGATGAGCAAAGGTACCCATCATTAAGTCATGATTTTAGAAGCATTTAGGAGTTGGTTTCACTGGATTTGGATTTGAAATGAATTTCCTAGGATTTTGCAAAGCTGATAAATAGGAAGAAATGGCTAAATATTTGGTGGGGTACATAAACTCTTATTTAAAATGTTCCAAAACTAAGTTTGGACATGACAAGCATCTAGGAACTTGAATCACTGCATTTGGATCAATATTGAGCTCTCTGTGATTTTCTAAAGTTGATCACAGAAAATGGAAAATGGGCATTTGATAAATATTTGTATAGGAAAAGTTTCTGGAATAATGTGCATGTTGCACCATGTGATAGGGCATGATTTTAGAAGCTACCAGAAATTTGAATCATGCAATTTGGAGTTCATATGAATATCCTAGGCATTTTTGAAGTTGGCAGAATAAAGAAAAAGGAAAAGAATAGGGGTTATACCCTTATGCAGCGCTCTGGGCGAAAGATAGCTTGCGGGCCGGCCCAGCGGCTTGGCCGCACGTGAGCAGGGGGGCCACGCCGGAAGCGTCTTTCGGTGAGACGCTTTCGCGCGGGGGAGGCGGGCTGCGCCTGAAGTCGCCTCCACTTAAAACGGGTGGGCCTGCTGGCCGGGTCGCTGCCAGGTGGGCCCCCCTCCGCAGGGTCGTCTCCTTCCTCCCGCTCCCGCAACAGAGGGGAGGGGAGGCCCGAGCCGCGCGACGCCGGCGCCCATCCCCGGCGGCACAGGCCACATACGGCGAGGGCGCGGCCACCGGAGGGATCCCCGGGGAGCGGCGCATCCAGGAGGACCCTCGGGGCGGCAGGGGAGGGGCTGGAGCTCCTCCTGCACCGGCCATGGCGGCGGCCTCGGCGGTTGCTGGTGGGGCGAGCACCACGGGGCTCGGGAAGGAGCGGCGAGGGTTGGGGGAGCTTCGTGCTCCAGTGGCCGTTCCCCTCCTGGTGGCCAACATGGACGAGGAAGGCCACAGGGAGCAAACCAGGGAGGATACCGACGGCGGCTCGACGGCCATGGAGGGGCAAGGAGAGCACTAGGGGAAGATGGAAGATGTCCGGGAGGTGCACGGGAGAGAGGAGGGTCCAGCAGAGGCGAGAGGTGCTCGGGGGGAGGCCTCTTATAGGGGCAGCTGCGGTGCACCGTGAGCACGGTCCAGGGCGCGCACGGGCGAGCTCGTGGAGAGAGAGGAGGAGGACCGGGGAGGATAAGACCGACTGCCCGGCAGGTTGCGGACGTCGAGGGGACCTCGATGGACACGCCCACTCTGCCCAAGACCGTCTGGAAGCCTCGGGAGGGCCGAGCTACAGTGCCTTGGTGCACTGTAGCGTGCTCCAGAGCGCGTCTTTGGCCGGCATGCTCAAGTCTTTGCTATCCAGGCCGTGTCCCCCAGTGTCAAGTAGTGTCCAGCAGTACTAGGGGATAGTAAACAATGGCGTGGGGGTCCTGGATGCTCTGGGGAACCACTGGGATGAGGAGGGAGGTGAGGGAGAGGGTGAATCCTGCTGTCCAGCAGTGTAACTTGGGGTTTTACCCCCTCCAATAATTGAGATAAGGTAGAGGAGAGTTACTAGAGGTAGAATAGGACTAGGGGAAGCTGTGGTAAGAATTTGAGGCCATGGAGAAAAGTAAAAGAGGTTCAACCACTAGTTTTGGTAAATGAACAGAAGGTGTTTGATCAGTGTTTGGTCAAGCAAATGACATCCACTTGACATGGGACTTAACAGGATCAAATGTCACCTATAATTAGGCCCCTACACCAAATTTGAGCTCATTTGGGCAAAGTGGCCAATGTAACTTTGGTGAACCCTAGAAATGAACTGAAATGGTTTCACCATGTTTGAGTCAAGCAAATCATCTCCCCTTGATGCACCACTTGGTGTAGCATCATCATTTGGGGTTATGAACATGCCCACAAAGTTTGAGGCTCCAGATAAAAAGTTGACAATGTAAAGTTGTTCAAATTTGCATTTGAACAGAAAGGGTTTTGGGGTGATCTGATCAAGTTGCTCTATTCCAAATCTTGTGCCATTTGGTCTAGATGCCTTATTAAGCCATTCTATCATGTGCACCAAGTTTGAGAGCATTTGGACAAGTTTGGCAATGTAGAGTTGCTCAAACTTCAAATATGGACAGAATGGTTTTGAAGGGGTTTGAGGATGTTTCCTTGATCTTCAAGGCATGAGGCTTTGCAAGATCATCAAATATGTCATATATGACATGATAGAATTTCCCTGGAATTTTTGGAGAATATTTCCTTTGTAAATATTTCAAAAGCTTGAAATATCCAGAAAGGGTTTTGGAAGGATTTGTCCAATATTTTGAACATGACCATGTGTTGAAACTCTTATATATGGACAATATATGTCCTATGAGTCTCCCTGAATTTTGGCAAATATTTTTGAAATGTTTAAATAATTTTTCCCTATTAAAAACCATTTCTGGCCTTAAGAAAAAGCATTTAAATAAAATATAAAAATAACTTTTAAAATTATACTTTTGTGGTTTCTGGGAGTCCTATATCTAATAGGATTCAAATAAACTTTTTGAAAGATTTTTCACACCCTAAATAAGGTACTTGCAGTGCAAACCTCAATTAAGGGGTTTTTGGAAAACTATTTTTATAAAATACCATTTGGCCAAAATATTTTTATAAGAAAATTCTATACTGGTATATACACATGGCATGATCATTGGGAAAAGGTTTTGTGTCAAGGAGATGAAGTATAAGAGTTGGAGGATTTATTTGATTTTTAGAGCACTAGCAACCAGCAGACAATAGTCAAATCAAGCAAAGTCAAAAACACTCAAAAGTTTTTGCAAATCCACATTTTTAACATGAAAACAAGCTTAAGCAATGTGACATGAAAATCAGGGTGTGACAAATACGCTTGGTAAAGGTATCGATGAAAGGCCATGTAGGAGTACATGGTGGGTTGTTTCATTGGAATCGTCCATAGGACCTGAGATCTGTATGTGTGGTTCAAGTTGCAGTTACTACCATGCATTGGGCTCGAAACCAATGGACCCTCTCGGCTTATTAATTACCCTCTATCTCTGTCCAGGAGTTGCAACTAGTTTCTGGTGTTTATAGCTTACTGCAGGTGGTGCACAACACTGACCCTCGGGGTGGGTTGTGATGCGACAGGTACGTGGCATGGTGTACCGGTTGCCCGTTTGGTGACTCGGGAACCCTGTACACATCGTTTGGGGCCGTGAGCGACACCCCGGCCGGATCTCCCCATGGATGGAACCCAAATAGGCGATAAACCTGGACGAGAGACTTGAGTAGTTAGTCAGGTCGTGGCCGACACCCCCGCTGGGCTTCCGCTTGAAGGTTGCCGAGTACACGCCGAGTAAACGGCGATAAGTGGTGAAAGCGTGTGTAACGAAGTACACCCCTGCAGGGTTATCAAACTATTCGAATAGCCGTTGTTCGCGGTACGGACTACTTGGTTACTCTTACAGTTCATAGACAAGTTGATGGATACTACTAAAAGCCTCAAGATAAGTGTGAGTGCCGTGGATGGCCCTTCGGTAGGATGACGGAAGAGGATCCTCGGTAGTGTATTGATGTGGTGAGTAGAGGACTCGTGTTCGTAATAACATCTGGCAATCTGTTGGGAGTTGTAGTATAGGTTAGCCAAGGTCAAAGCTGGCATTCTGCAATGAACTCCACTACCCCCTTTGATAATGTTGCATGTATGATAGGTTCTGTGGTAAGACTTGCTGAGTACCTTTGTACTCATGTTTGCTTAATAACTGTTGCAGAGGAGAACCCTGCCCCTGCCGATGGGTTCTACATAGACGTTGACGTCGACGAGTAGCTTGACACCCAGACGGAGATCTGGAGCTTGTGAAGGGCCTTGTAGATAGTCAGGCTACACCAAGCCAGTTTTATTTTCTAAGTTGTCTGTACTCAGACATGTAGCTTCCGCTTGTGCTTGTATGACTGTATGACTTGAGTGTTGGGTCATGTGACCCCTACCTGTATGGATATGTTATGTATGGCTCTTGGAGCCTTTTAAATAAAGTACTTTGAGTCATAGAGTTCTGTTGTGATGCAATGTTGTATTTGCACATATTGAGCATATTGCGTGTATGTTTGAAATGCTTGGTATGTGTGGGATCCGACACCTAGTTGTTTTCCTTTGGTAGCCTACCTTACAGGGAAATGCCTCCTAGTGATTCCAATGAGCCTTGGTAGCTTGCTACTGCTCGGAACACGTAGGCTGGCCGGCATGTGTCCTTCTTCGTTCCTGTGTCTATCCCTTAGGGGAAATGTCACGCGTTGTTCCATTAAGTCCATGTAGCTTGCTACGACTTGGGTTCATACGTTGATGACCGACACGTTCGTTGCTGGGTCATGGATGCCTGTCTCTGTAATTTAGTGCCACTTTTGGTTTATAACTAGCCATGTCGGCCCGGGTTCTCTGTTATATGGATGCTAGCGACACTGTCATATACGTGCGCCAAAATGCGCAAACGGTCCCGGGCCAGGTAAGGTGGCACCCGTGGGGTTACCGTGCGTGAGTCCGCAAAGTGATATGACGTGTTACAGCTAGATCGGTGTGACTTAGGATCGGGGTCCTGACACCCTGGCCACCATGTCAGATTCGGTAGCCTGAACTACGTTGCCGACATCCGTGGAAACTGGATCTTCGCCGGATTCGAGCCAGCGGCAACCCCTCTCTGCCACCATGATGATCATGACTTAACTCTGTCATCGGATCAGGAAATAGCACTTGCAACAGTTCTGGCCCTAGATTCAGAGCGTATTGCGCCACCCGAGGATGGGTAGCTGAACCCCACCATGGGAGCCACAGACTCTACGGCGATGGAGCCGCACACGGACCCAACCGATGGGGTCTGTGTTACCGGAACCCCGGACTTAGCTCCGGTCTCTGATTCCGAACTGCGCGTGAAGGCGCCCCCAAATCCAATCAGGCGCCTATCGCCGAATTCTATGCTGTAGATATTTTCTAGCACTCACCACCTGGCAACATGTTCAGGTCGTTGAGATCACTCTCCTTGGACAAGAACACACAGTCGCACTATATCTGGTTCGAACTGGAGGCTGATGAACAACCGCGCTATACCCACGGAGATGACAGGTACCCACGGTTAAAGATCTAACCGATCTACTCGACTACGCTTCAGAAGAGTTCGACGGGATGGACCTAAAAGCAGAAGTAGACACAGATCAAAGCAGGCCCATAACAGGGCGGTTGAAAGCTACGTCTTCATACGACGTGTATATGGTGGATACACCGAAAGAGGCTAAAGGCAACGAAGAAAATAATCCTGTAGAGGATAAACCCGCTGAAGAACCTCCCAAGCGTCGGCGTCCAAAACGCCGAAGAAAATCCCGTAAAGGAAAGGACAGCAACACCATGACTAATGACGGTTATATTCCGGAACAAGCCGAAGATCCCGCATACCCAACGTTAGAGCAGGAGGAGCGAGAGGACGGCGAACAGAGTGTGAAGCCGCAGTCCGATGACAGCGATGCCGAAGGGTGAATACGAACCAATCTCCGAAGAAGAGGTTAGCCTAGATGACGATGAATACACCGTCCCAGAAGAACCCTCCGAACAAAAACGCTACCATCGGCGGCTTATAGCCACCGCACGGATCTTAAAAAAGCAGCCAAGATAGCTTCATGCTGCGCAAGATACACTTAATGATAGATGGAATGAGGTGCTAGACGTCGAACAGAAACATGGCCTTAACGGCCAAATTAAAGGCTTTCCAAAGCGCAAGCTGCTGCCCGAATTCTACGACGAGGCCATTGCGCCCGTCCAACCGAATAACAACACCGCCAACAAGACGGACCGACCACCTCGTGGACGGGATAGAGTCGCTAGCAATGGCATAAACAAGCCCCCACCCCATAAAGGAAAGGAGGGTGTAGCCCAAGTCCGAAAGCATGATCTATGCGAGGACCTAAACAGAAAAGTTAGCAACACAAGGTCTATATTCGGACCCAGGGTTGAGCTCCTGCACGGGACGGCAGCAATCAAGCCAATCACACCGGTGACATACCGGTTCGGGGTCAATACCGAACACCACCACCATCGAACAAATGCCACGGTTTAGCAAGATATAGAGGAGCATCACACCCTCTATGCTTTACCGATGAGGTATTGGGTCATGATTTCCAAGAAGGGTTCAAACCCGTGAACATCGAAGCGTACGATGGAACGACGGATCCTGCCGTCTGGATAGAACATTTCATTCTTAACATGCACATGGCTCGAGGACATGATCTCCATGCCATCAAATATTTACCCCTCAAGCTAAAAACACAAGCTCGGCATTGGTTAAACAGTCTCCCATAAAACTCCATTGGGAGTTGGGAAGAACTTGAGGACGCTTTTCGGGCCAATTTTCAAGGGACTTATGTACGACCCCCAGATGCTGACGATTTAAGGCACATCATACAACAAACCGGGGAGTCAGCCCGCAAGCTTTGGAACCGGTTTCTCACTAAGAAGAACCAGATCGTTGATTGTCGGACGCCGAAGCCTTATCGGCATTTAAGTATAGTATCTGGGACGAATGGCTAGCCAGAGCACCTTGGACAGGAACAGCCTAGGACAACGGTAGCCCTAACTACACTCATGACTCGCTTTTGCACGGGTGAGGATAGCTGGTTAGCTCGTAGCAGCACCAGCGACCATGGAACATCTGAAGTCAAGGACGACAATGGAAAGCCAAGGCGCAATAAAAACCAGCGTCGAAACAATCCTGGAAGCCCAGATGATACAGCAGTAAATGCCGGATTCAGCGGCTCCAGACTCGGTCAACGGAAGAAGCCATTTAAAGGCAACAAAGACGGTCCATCAAGTTTGGAAAGGATATTAGACAGGCCGTGCCAAATCCATGGCACCCCAAAAAAACCTGCCAATCACACCAACCCTACCTGTTGGGTTTTCATGCAGGCCGGTAAGCTAAACGCCGAACACAAGGGGAAGGAGCCTCAGAGTGAAGACGAGGATGAAACTCGCCAGTCGAATATAGGGGGACAGAATAAATTTCCACCGGAGGTCAAAACAGTGAACATGATATATGCCAGTCATATCCCAAAGAGGAAGTTCGAGCACGCACTCCAAGACATCTATGCCATTGAGCCTGTCGCCCCAAACTTCAACCCATGGTCAGCCTGTCCGGTCACTTTCGATCGCATGGATCATCCAACTAGTATTTAGCATGGGGGTTCGGCTGCCTTAGTGCTCGACCCAATAATAGATGAATACCATCTATCTCGAGTCCTTATGGACGGTGGCAGTAGTCTCAATCTGATATATCAGGACACTGTCCACAAAATAGGGATTGACCCATAAAGAATCAAGCCAAGCAACACGACCTTTAAAGGAGTGATACCGGGCGTTGAAGCTTGCTGCACATGATCTTTAACATTGGAAGTTGTATCCGGTTCTCCCGACAACTTTCGAAGCGAAGAACTACTCTTCGACATAGCTCCATTCCGAAGTGGCTATCACGCCCTACTCGGAAGAATGGCCTTCACCCGCTCTAATG
Organism: Secale cereale; assembly: GCA_902687465.1. Taxonomy (NCBI): domain Eukaryota; kingdom Viridiplantae; phylum Streptophyta; class Magnoliopsida; order Poales; family Poaceae; genus Secale; species Secale cereale. Next base: position 201,958,936 of record LR738713.1, on the reverse strand, counting down.
TGGTCCCGCATTATGCCTATTTAAATCTCAAGATGCCTGGACCACGTGGCGTTATCACAGTCAATGGAAATATGGAGCGCTCTCTCCGTACGCAGGAAGATATTGCGGCCTTAGGAGCTGATGTACAATGTGACCTATTCAACCCAGATAATATATCAATAGCAGACACAGCTAAACGTGTTCGGCACACGCCTCAGCGCGGCAGCTCAGATGAACCTGAGCTAGCCTGACAGCTATGCCCCCGTTGACCGCCCCATAAGGTGATAGAATATGTGCCTCGAGTACATAATTGCGCCTTAAAAATTCCTTGGGGAGCGACCGGGGGCACCTGCATATAGTCCGTAGTTCAGCTAGACCCTATTCGAACTGTAAATTTATCTTCTTTTGGTTCATTAAAACAAACCAGACTTACTTTGGCCACACTGGATTAACTACTTCGTTTCCAGGTTTTATATCTTTTTTCTATAGATGGCCATCATACTCATACCTTCAAGGACACATCACACAGGAGAAAACGTCGCATACGTGCAACAAGGACCTGCACTGAGGTTTATTTTTTAGATTAAGACCCTGTGTAAACCTTTTTTTCTCTTCCTTATTATATACATTTTTGGCATGTAAAATGTCCAAAAAAGGTCATCGGCATTATCTATAAAGTTTGCGGCTCGCCGTACTATAGAGGGATATTAATAGAACAATGTTATTCATACTATATCCAGAGTTTTATTCGCTCACCATGAATGTTCTTTTCTCACATCAGATTGCCATATGTGCCTTGTCCATAAAGATTTATTACCAGGCGCTGCATTCAGCCCTGGTATATGTTGAAAAGACCGAACACCTATAGGGAGTGTTCGGCGTCCTGGATGTTTGCATTATATGCATCAGTTCCGTATCATGTCTTCGGTCAATAGTTGCGTTGCCTGGCTCCTGTGCTTACCCCTACATTCCCGATTTGTTCGGCTAGGGTGTAAAGGGAGAACTACTGCGATAGTACTTCTGGCTAGTCCGGTAAAGTACCTCAGTACAAAAAGCCGAAAACTGACTGCCATGATAAGCGAGAACCTGGTCTGAAATCCGGTGACTTAGTTTTATACTACGATCGATAGAGATCTACCCCGTGTTATACCAAGGGTTGGTTTTTCGCCAAGCCAAGTGCAATTGGATACTTCATCCACACTAGGGGCTAGTACCTAGCCCCACTTGTCAAACTCCTACGACTAAGTGAAAAAAATAACGCCGCATAGTCTGATTGCCTGGTTCACTCTGCATACACCTTCTATACGGACCAAGATGTTGGATAAAGAGTGTATTTGCATATGACCGAATACCCCAGTACTATGTACCTGAGGGCTAAAGCCGACGACTGGAAACTTTTAGATTTAAGATAAACAGTCTCACAGGAGGAAAAAGACGCTGATATGATAAATAGCGCAAAAGTTATATACAATGGATTCATAAGCATAGTCTTTACATCCAGATACAATTAATCGAAAACAACATTTTTCGAACACTGGCCTTCTACAAGGCAGGCGCCCTCGATGACGTCCTCAAAGTACCTCTTCAGCTTGTGGTGCTCCTTGCCTGCGGGCGGGCCTGCAGTTGCTATATGCACCGCGTACATCTTTGCCCAGTGCACTTTGACACGCGCGAAGGCCATCCGAGCCCCTTCTATGCAAGCGGACCGCGTTAGTGCATCGACCTGCGGACTCGCCTCGACGAGCCACTTCACCAATCTAAAGTAACTACTTGGGATTGGCTCAGCGGGCCATAGCCGGACTATCAAGTCCTTCATGGCCGAACTCGCTATGTTGTGCAGCTCGACCAGCTGCTTCATCTGGTCGCTGAGGGGCATCGGAAGTTTTGGCACCTCGAACTGCAACCAAAACAGCTTCTCCGTGTTATTCCCCTCCACGGCACGGGAATACTGGGCGGCGTTTGCGCTGCTCCTTGGAAGATCAGCAAAAACGCCTGGACAACTCCACAATCGTGTCAGCCCAATATACTACCGCCCTCCGAAGATGCTCTGTAAGAGAAATATCTTACCAGATGCTATCTGTCGTGCCTGCTCGATCTCTTGACGAGCACTTCGTGCCTGGCCTCACGCGTCCTAGGCAGACTTCACTGCCGCAGACAGCTCGGTCGCCTGTTCCGAAGCCGTCTTCTACAAAGCCTCACACTTACGGATGGCATCTTGAAGCTCGACCTCGACTTCGGACACCCGAGACTTGTGCTTCTCGCACTCCGCCTTTTCGGCCTCTAAATCAGCATCCGCTTTATCAGCGGCCGCCTTGTTTGCCTTGGCCTCCTCCTTCGCCCTGGCAACCTCGCCCTTCAGGGCCTCGAGCTCAGCGGCACCAACTGTGTAATACAGAATACAATGTTAGAGTCTGTACTCATACCCAATCAATCAAGTCTTATTGACATTTAAATAAAAATCCGCATACCTTGCGTTTCATCAAAACGCCGGTTGATGCGGTCGAGGTCCACATTGGCCACCTCGAGCTTCCGATTTAGTTCGGCGACCTCTACGTCTCGCGCAGTCGCCGTAACTAAAGAAGCCTGCACGACAGTTCAGCTCTGTAAATATGCTATTCTATGGATACTTCGTCTGATTCTTTTCAGAATCACACAAAGCCTCAGGGGCTACTGGTTATATATGTGCACTCAAAACAAATAAAATTTCTTAAAAGCATTACATGGCTTACCTCAAAGCCTGTCAAAAGGCTGTTAAAAGCTTCATTCAGTCCGCCCTTGACAGATTGAATCTTCTTCATCACCGCACCCATCACGGTGCGGTGTTCTTCAATGACGAGAGAACTTTGCAGTGCTCAAGGGCGGACTGAATCTTCTTCATCACCGTACCCATCATGGTGCGGTGTTCTTCAATGACGAGAGCACTTTGCAGTGCTCCCTCCATAGAATCCGGCGCCTCCATATTAACTCCGGGCGCAGCTGTATCCTCCTCCGCTTGAGGAACAGGATCTTCAAACCTCCGAGCCATGCTAGGATCCGGAACGGTGTTCGGTGGGACCCCAGACTATTCGGGGCCCACATCTTCGGTCTCCATGGGTGTCGTTTCCCCATGGTCAGCGGCCGCCGAGGTATTAACCTCGGCAGCCCTGTCTCCTACCCTGCCCTCATCTCCTTGGGCGGAGAGAACCTGCTGGGATGACACTTCGGTGTCCCCGCCGATTACGGGCGATGAAGCCCGGAGATCGGGGTTTACACCGAGAGGGCTGTAGGTAAGCAGGAGAAGAATGTTAAGTAGGTATCATAAATACTGAATACACAAAGGTGAATTAGCCAATCTGGATAAACTTACGATTCGGGCAGGGATTTCTCCCTGGGCTTCACGACGAAGCTATGTTCGGACGAATCCAAACTATCTCCGAGCTTCAGCTTCCTCTTCCTCCGGGGCACGGCCGTACCCGCGTCAGCGACAATCCCCCTCTTCCTCCCCCTGACTTGCACAGGAGGCATTTCTTCTTCCTCCTCTTCCTCCTCATCATCTTCCTCCGCCTCGTCAGAGAACAGATTGTGGAGGTCCTCGGGCTACTTGCCCGCAAGATGGGGGCTCTCTCCGGCCCCATGCCCTTTGTCTTCTTGGGCTTCTTGGTCAGCGCCTTGTACAGTGCCGGAACCAGCATTGCCGTCCATAGAGGCAACGCTGGGTCTTCGGGCAGAGGTGAGGGACACTTGATCCGGGTTGCCTTCTTTGTCCAAGCCTGTTTATAATGCAAAAATTCCAACTCATATTATCATTAAATAAGCGAAAGGGTATGTGTTCGACAAAGATCATTATTACCTCTGTGGCGGAAACTTCAGTGCTGAAGCCCGAATCCTCGTTCTCTTCGAGCCATTCCTCCTGGGTCTTGAAGAGGTGCTTCTAGATCTCTTTGTGCGTAGAGCCAAAGAGATGCTTCAGCGGCTTGTCTCCTGTCGGTTCGAACTCCCATAGGGAGAAATCCCGGCTTTGGCAAGGGAGAACAAGCCGGGTTAGCGTTGCCTGGACAAAGAAGGTGAGCAGGTGCCCCTTGGAGATCACGCTGGACACACGGCTCACAAGAGTCGTCACCTCAGTGTGCGACCCCCAATCCAGACCCTTTTTGGTCCAGGAGGTTAGCCTCTCTGGGGGTCCGGATCTGAAGGCAGGCTTCGCCGCCCAATTGGTGTCACGGGGTTCGGTGATATAGAACCACTCCTGCTGCCAGACCTTGTTCGTCTCCACGAACGAGCCCTTGGGCCAAGTTGCGTTCGGGAGCTTACTAATCATAGCGCCCCCACACTCCGCTTGTTACCCATTCACCACCTTCGACTTCACGTTGAAGGTCTTAAGCCACAGGCCTAAGTGTGGGGGACGCGGAGAAAGGCTTCACACATCACTATGAATGCGGATATGTGAAGGATTGAGTTCGGGGCTAGATCGTGGAAATCTAGCCTGTAGAAGAACAAAAGACCCCGAACAAATGGGTGGAGTGGAAACCCTAGCCCCCTAACAAAATGAGAGGTGAAAACTACCCTCTCACCCACCTTAGGGATGGGAGTCACTTGGCCCTTTGGGGGGACTCGATGTGTGATGTTGTCGGCGAGATACCCCGCACTCTGTAGATCCTTCACGGTCGTTTCGGTGACCGTGGAAGCCTCCCACTTGCCTCTGGCACTGGATCCCGCCATTGCTAGGAAGGGGAGTAGTGGTTGAGGAACGAGGAGTTGTGGGCGCAGGAGATAAGAGTACCAGGGCCAGGGAGATTGGAGAGCTCGAGCTTCAGGAAGGCGTGGGGTTGATGAAAGGGATTGGAGTCCTTTAATAACGCTGCGAATACAGAGAGTCCCCCCCACCTTAGCCATAAAACTCGCCGGTTGCCAAAGCGGTCGTGCATAATGCACGGCGTCGGTGCTCACGTCACAATGATGAGAATCCCACAATAAGCGGGCATGATCTCTATTCTGACGGGACGTGTCAATGAGGATATGCCTCGAAACGCGAAACTAGGACCAAATAAAACGGTTCGATGTATTAGTGGGTTGGACGTGGCGCTTCACCCAAAAGTTGTCAGTAAAGACACATTATTCATTTTCTTTAAAAGCATTGCCTTCGAGGCTAAGGGTTGTACTAATCTTGCAGAGCTGAACACAATCCATCAATTTGTAGAAGTTATATTCGGAGGAGGATCCCGCCTTGCAATGCCGAAGACAATACGGAAGCCGAACTCGTCGTCATCGAAGACAGGTTCACGGGCTACTGGGGGAGTCCTCGATCGGGGGGGTCCACAAGTGGCCGGAAAAACTCCTGGTGGGCCAGACTAGTGGGCCATGAAGATTACTTTAGAAGATCATCTCTCGTATCCGGATGGGACTCCTGGATTCTTGTGATGGCAAGTTTAGGCTCGGGTGTAGATTTTCCTTCCTCTGCAAGATAGTATGTACAAACCCTAATCCCCTCCGGTGTGTATATAAACCGAAGGGTTTAGTCTGTAGAGGCTAGAGAATCATACAATCCTCATAGGCTGAAACTTAGGGTTTTAGCATTTACGATCTCGAGGTAGATCAACTATTGTACACATATTCATCAATACTAATATAGTAGGAAGTAGGGTTTTACCTCGATCGAGAGGGCCTGAACCTGGGTAGACATCGTGACCCCTGCCTCCTTTTAACATCAATCCTCAGACGAATAGTTCTGGACCCCCTACCCGAGATCCGTCAGTTTTGACACCGACACTTGTAACGAGGCACGTCGTCCGTCCTGTTGTAATGCCACATGAGAAATCCCCTCGATTGAAGTGGATGAACACATCGCTTTATCTCAATGGCCATGACCTTGATTATCGAGAGCTTGGAATGGGCAAGTACCCTGATCTTGCTGGCTAGCCTCTTAACTTCCTTGCTTTCTCCTTGTTTTGGGCTCCGGGGACACCAATTGAGGCGTTTCTTCAAAGGGGCGCTGGAGAATTCGGGAAGACCACGCCGAACTTGGTCCAGAAGGGCGACGTCCTCGATATAGAACCACACCAAAGACCACTCTTCGGGTTCCTTTTTGGGAGTGTCAGAAAGGTAACCTGTTCCGGCTATGCGCTATACTTCGGCGCCACCCACTTCGAACATGGATCCCTTTTGGGAACGAGGGATGAGGCAAAATAAATTTCTCCATAGTTCGAAATGAGCCTCGCAACCTAAAAATAGCTCACAGAGAGCAATGAAACCTGCGATATGCAAGATGGAACCTGGCATGAGATTGTTTAGTTCGAGCCCATAAAATTCCAATAAGCCTCTGAGGAAGGGATGGATTGGAAAGCCTAAACCCCTAAGAAGAAACGAAACGAAGCACACCTGCTCCTCCTTACTGGGTTGGGGAATTTTTTTGCCAATTCCACGCCATCGATTGAAGCCAATCCAGCCCGAACAGAGACTAGATCCATGGGAGGGAGATATCCCTTCATCTAAAGTCTATTCAGTTGGAGGTGGGATACTAAGCAGCTTCCCCAGTCACATGCTTGAGGGCCGTGGGGGCGCGAGGAAGAGCTGGGAGCGTTTGCCATGTCTTTAGGATTTTCAAGGTTTGCTCCGAGGAACTCTGCGCGATGTGGAAGGGCATCTGTTACCTGACCCCCTTAAATAGATGCCATCCTTTTGTGGCCACGGGTTTATTTGTAAAAAAGTATGTGGACCATTCGCATTCGCCTGACGCGTGGAAGTCAAGGCAACGACGGGAAGGAACCATCAATATAGGGGTATAAAAGTCAGAACCAAACTATCATCGTTCTGAAATATAAAGAACCTGCCTTGCAAAGCCGAAGACATAAAGACGGATACTATATCATCATTGAAGACAAGTTTAGGGGCCACTGAGGGAGTCCTGGATTTGGGGGTCCTCGAGTGTCCGGACTACCTATTGTGGGCCGTACTCATGGGCCGTGAAGATAAAGAAGAAGACCATCCCACGTGTCCGGGTAGGACTCCTATGTATATACAAAGGCAAATTCGATGTCCGGATGTAATGTTTCCTTCCTCCGCAAGTCAACTTTGTACAACTCTAGGCCCCCTCACTACAAAAAAAAACACTTCTGTGATGATACGTGTTTTTCACAGTAGGTCATGTTTTCTGTCATGCATGTACATCCATGACAAATTTATGACATAATGAAGATAGTTGTCACATCCCTAGTCAGTGCTTGCATTAGGACTAGCTAGAGTGTGCATCATGTTTAACTTTTGCAGAAACTTGAAATGGGGATGACAGAAACCCCAGCACCCCTCTTCTTTCTACTTGGGTTTAATAAAATCATTTCCAATGTACCCAAAATGCCCTTCAAAAATGTTCATCATGTTTGCCTTGTTCTCAAACCTCTGACAAAAATGGTGCACAATTTTCTAGGACATCCTAAGGTCACTGGATTAATTCATATTGTATTTGCATTTGGGCATTTAAATGCTATAAAATATTTTAAATGCCCAAATAATCATAAAATAAAATGTTCCATGATGTTAATATTATATACAGTGGGCATGAGTAGTTTCATGATTTATGAAAGTGCTTTATCATTTTTATTAATTCAACAAAGTTTAAAAAGAAAATAAAACAGAAACAAAAGGAACTTACCTACTTGGCCAAACCCACGGCCCGGCCCACCTGGCGGCCCAGCACTATGCTGGCCCGTGCTAGCCAGCTACTTCGTCCCCGCCAGGCAGGCAGGGAGGTGACGCCGACGAGCTCAAGCTCGCCACAGCGCCACCTGCTTGCCGCTTCGCCGCGGGACGGGCTGGACGACCTCCAGGTCGCGCCCGGAATCCCCTGGACACGTCCACTTCCCCTGCCTCTCTCTCCTTCGCTCCCCTCCTCCATGGCCGACGCTGCCACCGTAGTCGTAGCCACCGTGCTCCCCTCGCCTCCCCTCCGTGTCTGAAAGCTCCGCCGTCGACCTCCACTTTGCCTCGACTAATCCCCTAGCGCTCGCTCGCCCTGCATCGCCGTCTCCATCGACTTCTCCTCCGCTCGGCCGCCGATATCGCCGGCGTCCTCACGTCATCTCCAGCTCGTCCCCGACCTCGCCGTCAGCTCCGTCGCAAGCACCGTGAGCCTGGACACCTCTCTATCCTCGCTGTTCTCCCTCTCGAGCCCCGTAGCGACTGCACGTAGCTCACCCGCACGCGCCGCCGAGGAGCTCGTCGCCGACGAGAGTCTGGCCACTCAACGGCCGCGCCACCTTGTCCACTAGCCCTACCGCACCCCCAGGAGCCCAACGCACCACTCCTCGTGCCTCGCCGTGCCTCCTAGCGACGAGCCCGGGCTCACCCGAGCTCCGCGAGCCGCCAAGGTCGTCGCTAGCGCCGTTTCCGGCGACCACGAGGCCAACCACCACCACCACTGGACGCGACTCACTCCCCGCATCACGTAGATGTGCTCCGCCATCGTTTTGGTCGCCGGAGCACGAAACCCGCACCGCACCGCCGCGTCTGGCCTTGCCGGCGGCTAAACACCGGCCAGTTTGATCTCTTTTGACCACGGGTGGGCCCAGTTTGACCCCCTAGGGTCAATGACAGGTGGGGCCCAGCCGGCTAATTTCAATTAGTTAAACTAATGACACTGGCACGCAGGACCCACTGTTAGGTTTGACCTGGACCAAGCCTGTTGACCTGCTGACATCAGCATGATGTCATGCTGACGTAGTAAAGCCTTTTCTGGAATTATTTGATTTAAAACAATTCAGAAAAATCCAGAAAATGCTTTAAACTTCTAAAAATCATATAAATTCAACAATAGCTTAGATAGAAAAGTTTTATATATGAAAAATGATCAGAAAAATCCAATCTTTCCGTTGGTACATGTTTCATGCATGTTTAAGCAAGTTAACCTTGCTGTTCACATCAAAACTTGATAATGCACTTTAAATAGTAATAGTTTGGGTATAAAATTTGAATCTTTGATTCAAGTGAGCTCAAACCTTTCCTTTTGTAGTTGCATTAGCCCAAAACACATCCATCTTGCCATGTCATGAGCATGCATCATATTGTTGCATTTGGTTGTGTATTGTTTGTATTACCGGTGTTCTCCGTGGTAGGTTCTGCTCCCGAGGATACATCTGTGTATCCAACTGAAGAGCAGTACCCGACAACCAATCTGTCAGGAAAGCAACCCATTGATCATTCCGATACAAACCCATCTTCTCGCTCCTGCTCTCTTTTACTACATTAAGGCAACAGTGTGTGAACTGCTATTTGCTGCGGTAGTTGAACCGTATTCCCTTGCATGACCTGTCATTGCCATAGTAAATAGTTGAAACCCACTAGTATGTGTAGGAGTTGATTGAGCCATGTGATGTGTTTCCTACCATGCTATTTATTTATGTTTCCTGCTATGCTTAGAGTTTTTTCAGGTCTGGTTCATCCGGGTGATGGATCAGAGTGAAATGATCATGTCCGGTAAAGAGAGTGAAGTGTGGAATATGCTTGGTAAAGGTATCGATGAAAGGCCATGTAGGAGTACATGGTGGGTTGTTTCATTGGAACAGTCCATTGGACCTGAGATCTGTATGTGTGATTTCAGATCAGCTACTACCACACATTGGGCCCTGAAATATGACCCCGCTCGACTTATTGACTGCCCTTGTTCTCTGTCCAGGAGTTGCAACTAGTTTCTCGTGTTTGTAGTTTACTAGAGGTCGTGCGCAGCGCTGACCCTCGGGGTGGGCTGTGATGCTGGTGGTACGTGCCCGAGTGTACCGATCACCCGTTTGGTGACTCGGGAACCCTGTACACATCTTTTGGGTCTGTGAGCGACACCCCTACCGGATCTCCCCACGGATGGAATACAAATAGGCGATAAACCTAGACTAGGGACTTGTGTGTTCAGTCAGGTCGTGGCCGACACCCTCGTTGGGCTTCTGCTTGAAGGTTGCCGAGTACATGTCGAGTAAACGGCGATAAGTGGTGGAAGCGTGTGTGAAGAAGTACACCCCTGCAGGGTTACCAATCTATTCAAATAGTCGTTGTTCATGGTTAGGACCACTTGGTTGCTTATACAATTCATAGAAAAGTTAATGGTTACTCCTAAAAAGTCTCAAGACAAATGTGAGTGCCGTGGATGGCCCTTCCGTAGGATGACGGGAGAGGATCCACGGTAGTGTATTGTGGTGGTGAGTAGTGGACTTTTGTGCGTAGTCTCATCTTGCAATCTACTGAGGGTTGTAGTATAGGTTAGCCAAGAGTCAAAGCTGGCTTGCTGCAATAAACTCCACTAACCTTGTTGATAATGATGCATGTATGATAGGTTTTGTTGTAAGTCTTGTTGAGTACCTTTGTCCTCATGTTTGCTTAATAACTGTTCCAGAGGAGAATCCTGCCCCCTCTGATGGGTTCTACATAGACGTTGACATCGACGAGTAGCTTGCTACCCAAACGGAGATCCTGAGATTGTGAAGGGCCTTGTAGATAGTCAGGCTACACCAAGCCTGTTTTCTTTCGAAGTAGTCTGTACTCAGAAAAGTTACCTTTCGCTTGTGCTTGTATGCTTGTATGACTTGAGTGTTGGGTCATGTGACCCCTATCTGTATGGATATGTTATGTATGGCTCTTCGGAGCCTCTTAAATAAAGTACTTTGAGTCATAGAGTTTTGTTGTGATGCAATGTTGTATTTGCACATATTGAACATATTGTGTGTATGTTATTGAAATGATTGATATGTGTGGGATCCGACACCTAGTTGTTTACCCTTGGTAGCCTATCTTACAGGGAAATGCCTCCTAGTGCTTCCGCTGAGCCTTGGTAGCTTGCTACTGCTCCGGAACACGTAGGCTGGCCGGCATGTGTCCTTCTTCGTTCATGTGTCTGTCCCTTAGGGGAAATGTCACGTGTTGTTCCTTTAAGTCCATGTAGCTTGCTATGACTTGGGTTCATACGTTGATAACCGACACGTTCGTTGCTGGGTCATGTATGCCTGTCTCTCTAATTTAGCGCCACTTTTGGTTTATAACTAGCCATGTGGGCTCGGGTTCTCTGTCATATGGATGCTAGTGACACTACCATATAGGTGTGCCAAAATGCGCAAATGGTCCCGAGCCAGGTAAGGTGGCACCCGTTGGGATACCGTGCGTGAGGCCGCAAAGTGATATGATGTGTTACAAGCTAGACCGGTGTGACTTAGGATCGGGGTCCTGACAATAGGTATACATGTGCTGTCATAGAAGTGTTCCATGACATTAAGAAAATTATCATCACGGAAGTGTCCACTTCCATGACGATAAATCACGCGTCACAGAAGTACTTTCGTCAAGGGTGACCGACTCGTGGCATCCACCATAACGGAACGCCGTTAAGCTATCGGGTCCGGTTTTGGATCCGATAACCCGTTAACACCCCTGACCAATGGGGATTTTCCACGTGTAGAATTCTCATTCGCTGACGGAAACACGTGTCAGCTCCGCGTTGGCACATGTGTCACTCATCCAATGGGCGAGATGCGCCTATGATATGTTGACACGTGGACCGGCCCAAAAGTGGCCCATAAAGTTTAAATGGGCCGGCCCAACTAAAGGCCCACAAGATTTTGCGGTCCATAATGGGCCAGCCCAGCAAAAGGCCCACGAGATTTTGTGGTCCATAATGGGCCGGCCCAGCAAAAGGCCCACGAGATTTTGCGTATCATAATGGGCCGACCCAGCTAAAGGCCCACGAGATTTTGCGGTCCATAATGGGCCGGCCCAACAAAAGGCCCACGAGATTTTGCGTATCATAATGGGCCGTCCCAGCTAAAGGCCCACGAGATTTTGCGGGCCATAATGGGGCGGCCTAGCTAAAGGCCCGCGAGATTTTGCGGACCATGATGGGCCGGCCCAGCTAAAGGCCCAACATTCTCAGTTAAAGCCTGTACGGCTAGTGTCAAATCGGCCCGTCAACGGCCTGTCCCAAACTTGTCATCATCGCAGCCCATGGTCACTTCTGGCCCGTTAACAGTCCACTAAGTACATGGGCCGAATTACGGCCCGGTGTATTTTTGGCCTGTTAAAGGTCCTGCTTCATTTGGGCCCATTTACAGGCCATTGAAACTTTCGGCCCATAAACGACCGTGAAGGATTTGGGTCATATTCGGCCATGTCTGACATTCGGCCTGTTAGAGGCCGAGTACAGATTTGGGCCACTTTCGGCCTGTTGTGATTTTCGGCCTGTTAACGATGGACGAAATCCAAGGGCCATATGTGGCCCAACGTCACATCGGGCCCATTAACGACCCATATAAAAATGACGATAATCTAGCCCGACCAAACTTTGGCCTGTTAAAGGCCCGTGTATTAGGTCGGTGCATTTACGGCCCGTCCGAATTTCGGCCTGTGAAAGATCCGCATCGTAAATGGGCCCAATCCCACTTTCGGTCTTTTAAAGGCCCATGTTTTTTATGGGCTCGAGATATTTACAACTGTAAACGGCATATTGTTACTGAGGGCCCAAATTATGTTTAGGCCTGTTAAAGGCCCACTATGGGCACAGGCCTACCAGAAAAATATGTAATCTTATGCTGATTTAGGCCCAGATATTTTTATTGGGCTACATGCAAATTTCGGCCCATAATCGTTTTTAGTCCAATTGTAATGGGCCCGACGAATGTTGGCATGTTGGGCTCCTACGAAGCTTTCGGTCGAATACATTAGTAAGATAAACCTACACTATACAAAAATAGCGTCGTAATTATTGCAGCCTTTGGCAGCATCATAAATGTTGTATCACAACAAAAGGCCCGTTGGCATAAAGTTTACAGTCCTTGCAGATAAAAGCACCATCAGATGTATAGAAGCATAGATCATTTGACCTGAGTGCTAATTTTTCAGGCTGTAGAGTCTGATGGAGCAGCATAATCTTCACCTTTTTTCCGCCATTGCTCTTGAACAACGAAGCAAATGTCTGATAGTCTGGTTTCAAAACCATTCATATCTTGATGACATTTGTCAAGCTCTATTCTTGTTTCCAAAATGATGTCCATTAGGGATTGGACTTGTGTCTGGAGCACAAATATATCACTCTGTCTAGCAGAAATATTCTGTTTAGTAGGCGATTTGGACGAGGTTACCTTGACAACCAACCCAGAATTACACAGGAAGGTGCTTTTTGCACTATTAGTGGAGAGATACTGACGCGCTGCAGCAAGAGGTGACATTGTGCCTGTGGTAGCCTAGTCACCTTCAGGTGGTCGTGGCTGTTCAATCATTTTTTCCATAGCTTCCTAAAAGTTTGAACTTGTAGATTAGTGTACCAGATAAGTTACTAATGAGACAAAAACAAACAAAGTAGGTTACACGTTTATACTTAACTTATTTTGGTGAACTACTGTAATACATTAGCATGTATTGTAGTGCCAACTACATAATAAAATCAGTTTCGGAACATATGTCCATGTAGCATGCCTACTGTGTTGTCTATTTCCTCACATTCGTTAATATCTAAGGATAAAGAGACATGGTTTAAAGTAGGATGAACATAGTATGACATCATTCATATCATGGGCAAACATATACTAAACAAAAAGGCTATTTTATCATTGTGTGCGCACGTGAAAATAACAACTAGAATGCAGGTCAAGACCAAAAGAATATCCTTCATCTCTTTTAAACCATGTAAGGTGAAATGATACGTTAAGACATCTGTGTATAAAAGTGAACAGACTAGCTGACATTGGCTGCAAACCAAGTAGTTAAATGAACACATCAAAGTACCAATCAGTTCAAAGGCAGGAGGAGTACGGACTTACAACAGCGGCTTGAACTGGTGTGCTCATGCCCTTCATCTTGCTGGTGTGGCAATCCTTGAAGATTTGCACTTCATTCGGTTTAGGTTCTTTTTGGTCTGCACAGGCTTTCCTCTCTATTTGGAATAAGTCAATATAGATACGATAATATGGCACAGAAAAAAGAAGGAAGTAGCAGCTATTTACAAGAGCATGGCAGTGTGCCATATAGCTACGAGATCCTGTTGTTTGTTGGAATTTCACTTAAGAACGGTTGGTCTTGTTCTTCAAATAGTTAGCCTAGAAGAAGATACACTTGTAAGGCACATATATAAATACAAGTTCAATATGTGGTCTGATCAAATACATATAGCCTAATTGATACTTTGGATCAGACCAGTGTTTAACGAGGGTTGTCCAGTCTTCATCTGTAATATATTCCACTTGAGATGTTTGGGCGATTTCATTATTAGCCTTGCCTTCAAAGTGAGATTTTCTAAGGTGGTACCGATACTGTCGTAGAGTAGAATTGAAAACATGAGTGCATGCTTGTTTAGTTGCATCATCTTTCGGATCCAACTTGAACCTCATATGTTGAAAAAAGAATGTGAGTCCTATTAGGAGGAAGCTAGAAAGTATGGGATAGAGCAAGACAATATTACTAATTACGATGAATAACATTACTTACAGATAAATGGTCCAGGAAGGTGTTAAATTGGGTATTGTCTTTCTCATTCCTGTACTGGATCCACGTTGGGAGGATATGTGCATGACACCTAATGGCAACGGCTGCCTCTAATACTAACTTGGCTGACTCTGTAGCATTATCCCTGATGTCTGTTTCCGCTTGCGTCGTAGTGCTAGTTCAACACCGAATATGGAAAGTGTTAGTGTACATCAAACTATGAGAGTACATATAAAGGAGCATGCAACTGCAACTTGACTCGGTCAGGTACCATCTTGGTGTTGATGCTCACGAGGTTCATCTAATCTTTCCAAGTCCTGTTGTGTCAGCAGTGCTTCGGATGTAGTGTTAGGTGTGAAGGCAGCTTGGGAACTGGCCAGTTCCAGAGAAAACGAACGAGTAACTGGTCTGGATGTTGGTACAGTTGAAGCGGATGTTGCAGCTGGTGGAGCAAGTGATACTACGTTTGTAGATTTAGCGGGTGGACTTGGACCTTCTACTGCACTATAAGTACCAGCAGAATCTGGACGACAGATCCTTTTCCGTTTCACTCGACGAGTAACACCACTCCCTACTATATTATTTTCCTTGCTCTCTTTTGACTTTGCCATGTCAAGCCGTACCCACAACACAAAAGAATAAAATCGCTCTTGAGAACTCATTGATGCATGATACAGACAAGCAATACTTTGATGTAAGACAACTGTATGAGGATGGAATATGTAAGAAAAATAGGACGACATGACATATTCACAGCTACGATGTGTAAACTAAGAAGAATTTTCTAGAGAATAGAAGTAATGAAAGCTAGACACCATATGAAAGATGCAACCAATATTACTCTGCCAAGTTAAAAGTGTCTTGTCATAAGTGGCAATTCGAAAAATTAGAAGCAGTACAACGTAGAAATCAATGCAAGATGCAACCACTATCAAACTGCCATGTTAAAAGTGTCCAATCTTGAGTGACTGATGCATGATACACAACAACAGTACTTTGATGTAAGAACATGGTATGATGGATAGATGAAGTGTATTCTAGACACAGAATGCCATGTTATATGCACATGTATAACATATGAACTCAGCAGTTTCAATTTAATCAAAATAGAAGAAATGTAGTCTAGACAACATATGCAACATGAAACCAATTATCACATTGGCAACTTAGAGCAAGCACCTGCGATGGTGGAGTATGGGAGATGAACTCATCATGTAGACTTGGGACATCAACTTCATTAGCAGTAGGAGTGGAAAATCTAGAGAGTCTCTGTTTGCATTGGTGCAGAGAACCACCAACATCCCGTAACTTACTCTTTTCCTTCCTATTTTCTGATATTGCCTTATGAAGTCAAAAGCACAAGAAGATGAATAAAATTAGCTCTGCATAACTGGTTGATGCATGATACAGACGAACACTACTTTGATGTAAGGCAAGCGCAGGGTAGGAGGATGGTATATATACAAAAAAAGACAACGTTTCATATTCACACATACGATAGGAGGATGGAATATGTATGAAAAAATAGTAAGCGGAAGGAATTTCAACAAAATTAGAAGAAATAAAAGCTAGGCACCATATGACCATGCAACCAATATCACTCGATCAGGTAAAAAGTGTATCATCGTAAATGCCATTTCAAGAAATTAGAGGCAGTACAAGCTAGAAGACAATGCAAGATGCAACCTACATCACAGTCCCAAGTTAAATGTGTCTTATGGGTAAGTGCTCATTGCAGGTATAAGTTATAAGCTACGCAGATGCAAGTCAACATAATCAGAAGCAATACAAACTAGACATCATACGGAAAATGCAACCACATATAACAGTTCCAAGTTAGAGCAAGCACTTGTGATGGTGGAGTAGGGGAGATGTGCTCATCATGTAAACGTATGTTCTAGAAACAGGAACACATGTCATATTCACATGCATTATGTGTAAAGTAAGCAGATGCAATTCAACAAAGTTAGAAGCAATACCAGCTAGACATCATACGCAACATGCAACCACATATAATAGTGCCAAGTTAGAGCAAGCACCTGTGATGGTGGAGTAGGGGAGATGTGCTCACCATGTACACGTATGTTCTAGAAACAGGAACACGTGTCATATCACAGGCATTATGTGTAAAGTAAGCGGATGCAATTCAACAAAGTTTGAAGCAATACAAGCTAGAAATCATACGCAACATGCAACCACATATCATAGTGCCAAGTTAGAGCAAGCACCTGTGCTGGTGGAGTACGGGAGATGTGCTCATCATCTACACTGCTACATTGACTGTCTAGCCTTGCGTTGTCTTGCGAATCTTGTTGGGAGGATGGCGGAGTAGAATATGTAGAGAACCTCCATTTCAGTTGCTCGGAAGGACCACCATCATCAAATGCCTTGCCAATTCCCTTCAGCTTTATTGATTTTGCATTGTGAGGTCAAACCGACAAGAAAAAGGAATATAATTCGCTCTTCAGAACTCATTAATGCATTATACTGACGAACACTACTCTGATGAAAGGCAAAGTCATGATACAAGGATGGAATATGTACGAAAAAATGGACGGCTTGACATATTCACACCTATGATGTGGTAACGAAGCAGAAGGCACTTCAACAAATTAGAAGCACTGCAAACTAGACACCATATGAAAGGTGCAATCAATATCACTCTGCCAAGTTAAAACTGTCTCGTCATAGGTGGCGTTCATCAAACTAGAAGCAATACATGCTAGAAATCATATTAAAGACGCAAACCAATATCACACTATCAACTTAAAGGTGTTCCATCATAAGTGACTTATGCAGGACACACAAGAAGATTAGTTTCATGTAAGAACATGGTGTGATAGACAGATATAGTACATACCAAAAACAGGAAAGCGTGTCATATTCACAGGTATCATGTGTAAGCTAAGCAGATGCAATTTACACTAATTAGGAGAAATAGAAGCTAGACACCATATGCATCATTCAACCAGATATCACACTGCCAAGTTAGAGCAAGCACCTTGGATGGTAGATAGGGGAGCGGAGACTTGGACCTTGTAATGCACTATCAGTACAAGGAGAATCGGTACAGATGCTCCATTTACGTTGCTGTAGAGGACCACCATCATCGCCTTCCTTACTCTTTTCCTTCCTCTTTCTTGATTTTGCCTTGTCAAGTCAAACCCACAAGAGAAAGGAATAAAATTTTATCTTCAAAACTCATTGATGCATGATACTGACGAACACTACTTTCATGTAAGGCAGCCGCATGATAGGAGGATGTAATATGTATGAAAAACAGGACGGCGTGACTGATACGTCTCCAACGTATCATTAATTTTTTATTGTTCCATGCTATTATTTATGATGTTTTGGATGTTTAATGGGCTTTGTTATACACTTTTATATTATTTTTGGGACTAACCTATTAACCCAAATGCCCAGTCCAGATTGCTGTTTTTTGCATATTTCAGGGTCTTACAGAAGAGGAATATCAAACGGAGTCCAAACGGAATGAAACCTTCGGGAGATATATTTTTGGAGCAAAATACGGACGGGAGATTTGAGAACCACAGAGTAGGGCTGACGTGGCGTCAACGAGGGTGGGGGGCGCCCCCCCCTACATGGCGTGCCCCCTGCCTCGTGGGTCCCACGTCTGCCCCCGGTGCCCTCCTTCTTCCTATATATATCTACGTACCCCGAAACCATCAGAACAACAGAGAAATCCCTAGTTCCACCGCCGCAACCTTCTGTTCTCGTGAGATCCCACCTTGGGGTCTGTTCCGGAGCTCTGCCGGATGGGGGATCTTCCACAGAGTGCTTCTACATCATCATCATCGCCTCACCATGAGTTATGAGTAGTTTACCACAGACCTTCGGGTCCATAGCTAGTATCTAGATGGCTTCTTCTCTCTCTTTGGATCTCAATACCAAGTTCTGCTCGGTCTTCGGGGAGATCGATTCAATGTAATCTCTTTTTGAGGTGTGTTTTTCGAGATCCGATGAGTTGTGGGTTTATAATCAAGATTATCTATGAGAAATATTTGGTTCTTTTCTGAACTCTTTATGTATGATTATAATATCCTTGCAAGTCTCTTCGAATTATTGGTTTGGTTTGGCCTACTAGATCTATAGTTCTTGCAATGGGAGAAGTGCTTGGCTTTGGGTTCAATCTTGCGGTGTCCTTTTCCAGTGACAGTAGGGGCAGCAAGGCACGTATTGTACTGTTGCCATCGAGGATAAAAATATGGGGTTTATATCATTATGTTTGAGTTTATCCCTCTACATCATGTCATCTTGCTTAAGGCGTTACTCTGTTCTTATGAACTTAATACTCCAGATGCATGCTGGATAGCGGTCGATGTGTGGAGTAATAGTAGTAGATGCAGAATCGTTTCGGTCTAATTGTCTCTGACGTGATGCTTATATATAATGATCATGCCTAGATTGTCTCATAATTAGTTGCTTTTCTATCAATTGCTCGACAGTTATTTGTTTACCCGCCGTAGAATACCGCTATCATGAGAGAAGCCACTAGACAAAACTATGGCCCCCGGGTCTATTCTCAACATATCAATCTACAATCTACTTTACTTTTCTGCTTTTACTTTCTGTTCTTATATCCAAAAATACCAAAAATATCAAACTATCATCTCTATAAGATCTCACTTTTGTAAGTGACCGTAAAGGGATTGACAACCCCTTATCGCGTTGGCTGAGAATTTCTTAGTTGTTTGTGCAGGTGCGAGGGACTTGCGCGTGGTCTCCTACTGGATTGATACCTTGGTTTTCATAAACAGAGGGAAATACTTATGCTACTGTGCTGCATCACCCTTTCCTCTTCGAGGGAATACAACGCAAGCTCGAGAAGTAGCAAGAAGAATTTCTGGCGCCGTTGTCAGGGAGGCTTACGCAAAAGTCATATAGCAAGTACCTATCACAAACCCTTATCCTTCGCATTACATTTATTTGCCTCTCGTTTTCCTCTCCCCCACTTCACCCTTGTCGTTTTATTTGCCCTTCTTTTGCCGTGTGTTTACCGTTCGCTTGCTTCTTGTTTGCTTGTGTGTTGGATTGCTTGCTTGTCACTATGGCTCAGAACAGTACCAAATTGTGTGACTTCTCCAATACCAACAATAATGATTTTATTAGCTATCCGGTTGCTCCTATTACCGATGCTGAATCTTGTGAGATAAAGCTGCTCTGTTGAATCTTGTTATGAAAGATCAATTTTCCGGCCTTCCTAGTGAAGATGCCGCTACCCATCTAAACAACTTTGTTGATTTGTGTGATAAGCAAAAGAAAAGGGATACGGATAACGATATTGTTAAATTGAAGCTATTTCCATTTTCACTTAGAGATCTTGCTAAACTTGGTTTTCCTCTTTGCCTAGAAATAGTATTGATTCGTGGAATAAGTGCAAAGATGCTTCTATCTCTAAGTATTTCCCTCCTCCTAAGATTATCTCTCTTAGAAATGATATTATAAATTTTAAGCAACTAGATCATGAGCATGTTGCACAAGCTTGGGAGAGAATGAAATTTATGATACGTAATTGCCCTACACATGGTTTGAACTTATGGATGATTATTCAAAACTTTTATGCTAGCTTGAATTTTGCTTCTAGAAATCTTTTAGATTTGGCCGCAGGAGGCACTTTCATGGAAACTACCTTAGGAGAAGCTACCAAACTCCTAGATAATATTATGGTTAATTATTCTCAATGGCACACCAAAAGATCTACTAGTAAAAAAGTGCATGCTATTGAAGGGATTAGTGTTTTGAGTGGAAAGATGGATGAACTTATGAAATTATTTGCTGCTAAGAGTGCTTCTTCTAATCCTAATGATATGCCTTTATCCTCGTTGATTGAAAATAATAATGAATCTTTATATGTGAATTTTGTTGGTAGGAATAATTTTGGTAACAATGCTTATAGAGGAAACTTTAATCCTAGTCCTTTTCCTAGTAATTCCTCTAATAATTATGGTAATTCCTACAACAAATCTTATGGAAATATGTCTTCTAAATTTGAAACTAGTGTTAAGGAGTTTATGAATTCGCAAAAGAATTTCAATGCTACGCTTGAAGAAAAATTGCTTAAGATTGATTAATTGGCTAGAAGTGTGGATAGAATTACTCTTGATGTTGATTCTTTGAAACTTAGATCTATCCCACCTAAGCATGATATCAATGAGTCTCTCAAAGCCATGAGAATTTCCATTGATGAATGCAAAGAAAGAACCGCTAGGACGCGTGCTAAAAGAGAGAATTATTAAAAGTGTGTTCTTCTAGTTATCATGGAAATAAAGATGAAGATCTAAAAGTTATTGATGTGTCTCCTATTATATCCTTGTTTTCTTGTATGAATCTTGATAAAGATAGGATTGGAGATGAGTCTACTTTAATTAAAAGGTATCCCAATGATTCGGAGTTTTTAGATCTTGATGCTAAAAGTGGGATTGAAGAGATTAAAATTTTGCATAGTGATAAACCCACTACTTTGGATTTCAAGGGATTCAATTATGATAATTGTTCTTTGATTGATTGTATTTCCTTGTTGCAATCCGTACTAAACTCTCCGCATGCTGATAGTCAAAATAAAGCTTTTACCAAACACATAGTTGATGCTTTGATGCAATCTTATGAAGAAAAACTTGAATTGGAAGTTTCTATCCCTAGAAATCTTTATGATGAGTGGGAACCTACTATTAAAATTAAAATAAAAGATCATGAGTGCTTTGCTTTGTGTGATTTGGGTGCAAGTGTCTCCACTATCCCAAAAACTTTGTGTGATTTGCTAGGTTTCCATGAGTTTGATGATTGTTCTTTTAATTTGCATCTTGCGGATTCCACTATTAAGAAACCCATGGGAAGGATTAATGATGTTCTTATTGTTGCCAATAGGAATTATGTGCCCGTAGATTTCATTGTTCTTGGTATAGATTGCAATCCTTCATGTCCTATTATTCTTGGTAGACCTTTCCTTAGAACGATTGGTGCAATTATTGATATGAAGGAAGGAAATATTAGATTCCAATTTCCGTTAAGGAAAGGCATGGAACACTTTCCTAGAAAGAAAATCAAACTACCATGTGAATCTATTGTGAGAGCCACTTATGGATTGCCTCCCAAAGATGGCAATACCTAGATCTTTCCATGTATCGTGCCTATCTACGGGTGTAAAAAGATAGCGCTTTTTGGGAGGCAACAAAATTTTATATTTTTTGTTTTTGCTTATGTTTAGGAATAAATATTGCATCTACCTTCTGTTTAGATGTGGTTTTGTGTTTTAATTAGTGTTTGTGCCAAGTGGAACCTTTGGGAAGACTTGTGTGAAGTTTGTATGATCTTGTTGTGAAAAACAGAATCGTTAGCGCTCGCTAGAATGGTCACCAGATTTTACTAGAGCGTGATATTTAGTTGATTATTTTTGTAGATGATTAATAGACAAATTCCTTACGTTTACCAATTTATTTAATTTTTTTCGAGTTACAGAAGTATGCGAAAGTTACAGATTACTACAAATTGTTCTGTTTATGACAGATTCTGTTTTTCGTATGTTGTTTCCTTATTTTGATGAATCTATGAGTAGTATTGGAGTATATGAGTCATAGAGAAGTTGGAATACAGTAGGTTTAACACCAATATAAACAAAGAAAGAATTCATTGCAGTACCTTTGAGTAATGGTTTGTTTTCTTATACTAACGGAGCTCACGAGATTTTTGTCTAAGTTTCGTGTTGTGAAGTTTTCAAGTTTTGAGTATTGCTCTGATGGACTATGGAACAAAGAGTTGCAAGAGCCTAAGCTTGGGGATGCCCAAGGCACCCCAAGGTAAAATTCAAGGACAACCAAAAGCCTAAGGTTGGTGATGCCCCGGGAAGGCATCCCCTCTTTCGTCTTCATCTATCGGTAACTATACTCGGAGCTATATTATTATTCACCACAATTATCCTTGCTGGATACACCTTTTTGAGAGAGTTAAATATGGCCTAGGAATTGTTAGAACACTCTATGTGCTTCACTTATATCTTTTGAGTTGAATAGTTTTTGCTCTAGTGCTTCACTTATATCTTTTAGAGCACGGTGGTGATTATATTTTGAAGAAATTGTTGATCTCTCATGCTTCACTTATATCCTTTTGAGAGTCTATTAAAACAGCATGGTAATGTGCTTTGGCTATAAAACAAGCCTTCACATGATAGGCATCCAATATGAATGTAGTAAAAACTTTCATAGTAAGTGCATTGAATAAGATGAGAAGTTGGATGCTTGATAATTGTTTTGAGATATGAGTATAGTGATATTAGAGTCATGCTAGTAGAGTTATTCTGAAATTGAGAAATACTTGTGTTAAGGTTAGTGATTCCCGTAGCATGCACGTATGGTGAACCGCTATGTGACGAAGTTAGAGCATGAGGTATTTGTAGAGTGTCCTTCTTTGTGTTGAGGTCGGGGGCGCGCGATGGTTAACTCCTACCAACCTCCCCCTAGGAGCATGCGTTGATTGCTTTGTTGTGATGACTCATAAATTTTTGCAATAAGTATATGAGTTCTTATGACTAATGTTGAGTCCATGGATATTACGCACTCTCATCCTTCCACCATTGCTAGCCTCTCTTGTGCCGCACAACTTTCACCGGTACCATACACCCACTCTATATCCTTCCTCAAAACAGCCACCATATATCTTCCTCAAAATAGCCATCATACCTACCTATCATGGCATTTCCATAGACATTCCGAGATATATTGCCATGCAACTTTCCACCATTCCATTCATATGACATGCTTCATATTGTCATATTGCCATGCATGATCATATAGTTGACATCGTATTTGTGGCAAAGTCACCATGCATAATTTTTCGTACATGTCACTCTTGATTCATTGCATATCCCGGTGCACTTTGGGAGGCATTCATATAGAGTCATACTTTGTTCTAGTATCGAGTTGTAATATCGAGTTGTAAATCAATATAAGTGTGATGATCATCAATATTAGAGCATTGTTCCATGTGAGGAAAGGATATATAAAGAAAGCCCCTCCGAAAAAGGGAAAGGCCAAAGAAAAAAAGAAAGGCCCAAAGAAGGAAAAAAAAGAAAAGAAAAAAGGGACAATTGCTACTATCTTTTTCCACACTTGTGCTTCAAAGTAGCACCATGTTCTTCATGATAGAGAGTCTCTTGTTTAGTCACTTTCATATACTAGTGGGAATTTTCATTATGGAACTTGGCTTGTATATTCCAACGATGGGCTTCCTCAAATGCCCTAGGTCTTTGTGAGCAAGCAAGTTGGATGCACACCCACTTAGTTTCTTTTGTTGAGTTTTCATACATTTTTAGCTCTAGTGCATCCATTGCATGGCAATCCCTCCTCACTCACATTGATATCTATTGATGGGCATCTCCATAGCCCGTTGATACGCCTAGTCGATGTGAGACTATATCCCTCCTTTTTGTCTTCTCCACAACCACCACTCTATTCCGCCCATAGTGCTATGTCCATGGCTCATGCTCATGTATTGCGTGAAAGTTGAAAGGTTTGAAAAGATAGAGTATGAAAACAAGTGCTTAGCTGAAATCGGGGTTGTGCATGATATGAGTATTTTGTGTGATGAAGAGGGAGCATAGCCAGACTATATGATTTTGTAGGGATAACTTTCTTTAGCCATAGTATTTTGAGAAGACATGATTGCTTTGTTAGTATGCTTGAAGTATTATTATTTCTTATGTCAATATAGACTTTTGTCTTGAATCTTTGAGATCTGAACATTCATGCCAAAATTAAGAGAACTACATTGAAAATTATGTTGGTTAGCATTCCACATCAAAAATTATGTTTTATTATTTACCTACTCGAGGACGAGCAGGAATTAAGCTTGGGGATGCTTGATACGTCTCCAACGTATCTATAATTTTTGATTGTTCCATGCTATTATTTATGATGTGTTGGGTGTTTAATGGGCTTTGTTATACACTTCTATATTATTTTTGGGAATAACCTATTAACCCAAAGGCACAGTCGAGATTGCTGGTTTTTTGCCTATTTCATGGTTTCAAAGAAAAGGAATATCAAACGGAGTCCAAACGGAATGAAACCTTCGGGAGAGATATTTTTGGAGAAAAATACGCACGGGAGACTTAAGAACCACGGAGTAGGGCTGACGTGGCATCCACAAGGGTAGGGGGTGCGCCGCCCCTACAGGGCGCGCCCCATGCCTCGTGGGCTGCATGTTTGTCCCCCGGTACCCTCCTTTTTCCTATATATATCTACGTACCCCGAAACCATCAGAACAACAGAGGAAACCCTAGTTCCACCGCCGCAACTTTCTGTTCCCGTGAGATCCCATCTTGGGGCCTGTTCCGGAGCTCCGTCAGAGGGGGGATCTTCCACGGAGTGCTTCTACATCATCACCATCGCCTCACCATGAGTTGTGAGTAGTTTACCACAGACCTTCGGGTCCATAGCTAGTATCTAGATGGCTTCTTCTCTCTCTTTGGATCTCAATACCAAGTTCTGCTCGGTCTTCGAGGAGATCTATTCGATGTAATCTCTTTTTGCGGTGTGTTTGTCAAGATCCGATGAATTGTGGGTTTATGATCAAGATTATCTATGAGAAATATTTGGTTCTTTTCTGAACTCTTTATGTATGATTATAATATCCTTGCAAGTCTCTTCGAATTATTGGTTTGGTTTGGCCTAGTAGATCTATAGTTCTTGCAATGGGAGAAGTGCTTGGCTTTAGGTTCAATCTTGCAATGTCCTTTCCCAGTGACAGTAGGTGCAGCAAGGCACGTATTGTATTGTTGCCATCGAGGATAAAAAGATGGGGTTTACATCACTATGTTTGAGTTTATCCCTCTACGTCATGTCATCTTGCTTAAGGCGTTACTCTGTTCTTATGAACTTAATACTCTAGATGCATGCTGGATAGCGGTCGATGTGTGGAGTAATAGTAGTAGATGCAGAATCATTTCGTTCTACTTGTCTCGGACGTGATGCCTATATATAATGATCATGCCTAGATAGTCTCATAATTATTCGCTTTTCTATCAATTGCTCGACGGTAATTTGTTTACCCGCCGTAGAATACCGCTATCATGAGAGAAGCCACTAGGGAAAACTATGGCCCTCGGGTCTATTCTCAACATATCAATCTACAATCTACTTTAATTTTTCGCTTTTACTTTCTGTTCTTATATTCATTAATACCAAAAATATCAAACTATCATCTCTATCAGATCTCACTTTCGTAAGTGACCGTAAAGGGATTGACAACCCCTTATCGCGTTGGCTGCGAAGTTCTTATTTGTTTGTGCAGGTGTGAGGGACTCGCGTGTGGTCTCCTACTAGATTGATACCTTAGTTCTAAAAAACTAAGGGAAATACTTACGCTATTGTGCTACATCACCCTTTCCTCTTCGAGCGAATAGAACGCAAGCTCGAGAAGTAGAAGTGACATATTGACATGTATGATGTATAAATTGTAAACTATGCACAAGGTGCTTGAACTTGTTAGATTCAATGCAAGCTAGAAACCATATGAAAGATGAAACCAATATCACTCTGCCAAATTAAAAGGGTGCCCTAACAAATGTATTTGACCAAATTAGAAGCAATACATGGCAGTAGGCTAG
The DNA here is from genome assembly GCA_902687465.1 of Secale cereale. Taxonomy (NCBI): domain Eukaryota; kingdom Viridiplantae; phylum Streptophyta; class Magnoliopsida; order Poales; family Poaceae; genus Secale; species Secale cereale. The sequence continues at coordinate 201,932,913 of LR738713.1, read as the reverse complement.
AAATAATATGTAATATGCAACGAATAAAGGTGACTCATCGTAAGTGATTAATGTAGGATATAGAAGAGAGGTACTTTCATGTAAGAACAAGGTTAACACATAGATGTAGTGTGTACCAAAAATAGGAAGGCATGTCATATTCACAGGTATAATGTGTAAACTAAGCAGATGCAATTTACCCTAATTAGAAGCATTACAAGCTAGACACCGTATGCAACATGCAACCACATATCACACTACGAAGTTAGAGCAAGCACCTGTGATGATGGTGTGGTGGAATTGCGATCATCAACTAGAGAGCTACGTTGACTATCTTCATTTAGCCTTACTGTTTCTTGAGAATCATGTGGGGAGGATGACATTGCACTCTTTAAACAAGTATGGCGTCTCACACTAACCCACCTGGATGACTGTCTCATCAGAAGTGATTGACGAGGGATACGAAAGAGCATTTGTTTGATGTACGAACATGGTTAATAGACATATGTAGTATGTATCAAAAACAGGAAGGCATGTCATTATCAAAGGTATAATGTGTAAAGTAAGCAGATGCAACTTAACCAAATTGGAAGCAATACAAGCTAGACACCATATGCAACATGCAACCACATTTGACAGCGCGAAGTTAAAGCAAGCACCTGGGATGGTTGTGTGTGGCAATTTAGATCATCAACTGCAGAGCTACGTTTATTGTCTCCACCTGCTGACACTACATCCTTTAGAGCGCTAGGACGCTTAGTGCTTACCTTCTAATTACACTGGAGCGACTTCTGTCTTTTCTTTTCAGCATTCATCAACACTGCGTCAGTGTCTGAAATACCCATGCATAAAAAACAATAGTGTGAGTATGGGTGAAGTGTGTGCACAATTAGTACAGTGTAAAGGTAGCAGATAGGAGGTCGGTGTGAAATAAATGACGGGAGACATATGATAGCTCTACAATATGCATGGCACACTAAATTACTAAATGATTCTATGAAAATAACATTCGACTGAAAACAAATAGGTCAGTCCATTTTTTCTGCACCGTCCGATGTACAAAGAACGGGCAGATCACCGTCATCTACCTCCAGCCAGTCAGTGTTGACGATCTTCCTCGAAACGGCTGCGACCACCGGCCCAGTCCCCTGCCTGCACCCTCCACTCGACCTCACCGCACCGCCGTGCTTGGCATCGCCCCCCGGCAATCCATTCAAGCCCCGTCGACCACCAGATCGGGCGCAAGCAGCTCCTGCGCCCCACACCCCTATGATAGACACCGATGCGCCGCTTCCCCGGGGAACAGGCGGACTAGGTGCTCCGCACTCCTAAGCGGGTGTTGCTTCTTTTAATTGCGGTTCGACTGACCCTGAATTGATATCCAGGCGGGCTACTGACCTCTAGCAAAGGTGAAATAGTAAAGGGAGGAAACCTTGTTCGTTAATATCATGAAGAAGATGCATTAAGAAGAGCTCAACTAGTTTATTTCGTGGGATGAATACGGTGTGAGCAAAGGCATAACGTTTGCACAAGTAAGGGAAGAGGAGTACCTCTTTCTGCTGGCAGTGCTGTGTCCTCCTTCTGTTTTTCCAACGATCTTCTTGTGGTTCACTGGAAATGAGAAGTTGTGGAGGATGGTACAGCCTTGGACGAACCCATGGCCAAGTTGTTGAGTGTGGTGCGGTGGCCATCTGTCGGCGGCGGGGAAGCAGATCCGATGCGGCGAACGACGGCGTAGTGGGAACAGCTCCGGTGCGGTGGACGGTTGCGACAGTGGAGCGGCAACAGTGAGGCACAGGACGGCGTGACCGGAGTGGTTCTGGTACGGCACACGTTGGCATCGCTATCGTGGAGGCAGCTCTACCTCGGCTTCAGCTGCTAAGTCCTTGAGGGCATTGCGGTTGCGGTTGCGTTGGACGACGACGTCGGGGAACCGGCTCCGTCGTGATGGAGTTGGGCGGCGGTGGATTGGGCGCTATGGGGTGGAGGACGGAGGAGGCTGGGGTTTCGCGGCTGGTGGAGAGGGCGTTTTGGCGCCCACGGAGTATGAATGGGGAAACGGAGGAGGCCGGGAACTGAGGGCGAACAATGTTTCGGTTTGGGACACGCTTGTTTGAAATTTGGGGAATGTTACAAACTTTGCCCCTATCTAAAATTTCGGACATACTGTGGGTTGGGGGTAGGACAGTAATCTCAGGTGTCCCAAATGTGGGCGGGATAGATTTCCGCCGAGCGGGTGGGTGTTTAGGTACCCACGGCATATGAATGCTTCTCAGAGGCGGTTGAGACTGGCGTCCTGGTGAAGTTACAAACCTACCCCAGTTTAGACCTTTGGACATCGGGCCGATAGGCTACACGGGCCAGAGTCAGGATAATAATTTCCTACCGCCAAACATTAGTCTCGTGCTGTTTTGGGTGACCAGAGGGCTATTTGGCGCTTCATTCAATATTTGGGACCAGAAGCATTAACGTTTTCGGTTCTCATTAATTGAACATTCAGGATTTGTCAAACCTCACAAATCTTTACTCTTGAAAATCCTAAAGCTACGATTATTTTGGAATGGAGGTGGTATATTTGAATATACATTGTACACGAGTATATATAAAAAAATATGCAACTTACCTCAATTCTTGCATGGTTCCAGATATAATCTCCCTGGTTGCAAAAAAAAGTTAGACATGCGTATGAATATATATATATATATATATATATATATATATATATATATATATAGCATGTTCAAACACACAACAAAGATTGATGCCCCCTTTTACATCTGATTTACAAATGCCATTATCTCGGGTTCAAATAGATGAATGCACTTCCTATGAATTCGAATCTTTGAAACCCCCTTTATGTTGAATTCGACATGTGTTCTATTTCGTAGCTAGCAATTTGGAATGTATCCATGCAAGTGACAAATGTATAAAGTGCTTCACACTAAAAACATGGAGTGCACTAATTAATGTTTATATATGAATTGCAAAAGCATCCATTGCCTGTATTTCAAACCGCTCTCACTCTATGGATCGATAATATGAAATAAATGCATGCACATGCTAGAAAGCAACAGAGTATGGGTGTCTGATAGACCGATTTTCGTCCATACGCAATTTGCAAAATTCATGATCTCATCCAAAAATAATAATGCCATTTATATTTTAATTTAATGCGTAGAACCGCCTTTTACACGTTGATGCACTATGCATCGGCCCGTTCTCACAAACGCGCTATATATCTCTCTATCTACCGCATAAGTGCACACACTTTATATGCATCGGCATTTCTCTTTCACACATGCTGACAATCTCTCTCGGGGTGTCGGGGAGTCTCACGCACATGCTCTCTCTGTATCTCTCTCTCTCTCTCTCTTTTTGACTACTATGTACCACTCTCTTCACTAATCTCAGTTGGAAAACACTATTTCTCTCACATGCATATATACACATGCACGGTCTCTACTAGACCTCTATAGGCACATATATGTGCCTACGTGTCTCCTGCAGGCACATTATCTTGAGGCCTCTCT